>JBBGZY010000077.1:632500-1265000 GCA_037952925.1 Lithobates clamitans | reverse complement strand
ACTGGCTTTATGGCTTAACTTCTACCAGGGCTTTATCTACATAGAATTGTATTGTCCTTGCTAGTCTTTGTGTGGGTTTCTATGTATGCACCATTCTCCTCCATAGTTGAATAGTCTCTAGCTGATAAATTGCCTCTTGGCCAAATTGGCCCTAGCTGACTTGTCTTGTATTGACTGATGTTAAAGCGGAACTAAAACATTCAAAAAGTGAAGTCCCGCTGGTTCGCTCCCTCCCCCCAGCCTGTGCAGGTTTTATTTGAGGGGGGGGGGGTGATACTGATTTTTATCAGTATCCGCTCCCACTTCTTCAAACCCATGCCCCATCCCCTCCTACAGACTCTTGGGACACACTCCATGTTACAGAAGTTTGCTGGGCCATTCACAAAGCACCCAACGAGTCCGCACATGCACAGTAGGGAGCTGCTGTGGTTCCTCAGGAAGTCACAGTCAGCTCCTGTAGCCAAGGTGGTGGAACTGGGGACCCACAGCGGTAAGACAATGCTGAACCCCAGGCATTAGTAGATATCTGATTTTTAAAAGTCAGCAGCTACAGTATTTGTAGCTGCTGACTTTAAAAAAAAAAGAAAAAACAAACTGAAGTTCCTCTTTAAAGTGATTGTAAAATCTTTTTTTTTTTTTCCCCTATAAAAATAACAAACATGTTATACTTACCTGCTCTGTGCAGTGGTTTTGCCCAGAGCAGCCTGGATCCTCCTCTTCTCGGGTCCCTCTTCTGTGATCCTGGCCCCTCCCTCCTGTTCTGTGCCCCCACAGCAAGCAGCTTGCTATGGGGGCACCTGAGCCGAGTCACAGCTCCCTGTGTCCATTCAGAGCCCTGACCCGCCCTCTCTCTCTTCTGATTGTCTCGCTGACTTTGACCGCTGCTGTGTCTCAGCCAATCAGGAGGGAGAATCTCGGAGGGCTGAGACACTTGTGGACATCGCTGGAGAGAGAGGGACGTCAGATAAGTATCAGGGGGGCTTCTGTACACAGAAGGCTTTTATTTACTCTTAATGCATAGAATGCATTAAGATAAAAAACCTTCTGACTGTACAACTCCTTTAAATAAATGAATGCCTTCCTTGCAGATGTACAAGCTAAACCATCAGAGTTTGAAGCTCTGCTCTTGCAGGACAATCCTCCGTTACATGTACTCTATCAATTGTACTCTCTGCTTTTGTCGGTATCTTCGCTCAATCTACCCCCCCCCAATGCGCAGGTTTGGCAATCTGAGCTTCATCATTCTATTCCCCCATCTGAATGGCTAAAATGTTTTACCCTAGCCCTTAAACTTTCCCTAGCTACCAAACATCAAGAAACAGGGTTTAAGGTGTTTCCCATCTGTCTTCAACCATTTAACGCCTGAATTTTGCAGGCACTAGTCTCCATATATGGTGGGAATGCCCCCTCATTAGGTCTTTCTGGCAACATATCTTTGACCTAGACTGTAAATTGATGGCGACCTCTATTCAAGCCTCATCTGAAGTAGCCCTCCTGTCGATACTCCCTGGACCCTTTAAATCCATTAAAAGAGACATTCTCCGTCATTGGAAATCGACCACAATGCCTTCTCTTGGGGAGTAGGCCATGCAGGTAAACTCTATCAGATACCTTGAACGTCTGTTGGCTCAGGAAGCAGGCAAGGAAGAGCAGTTTCCGTTAACCTGGACCTCGTGGTCTACGTTCCGCTACTCCTCTGAGTTTCTTACTTGGGCCAAGGGAGTTTCAGCTTCCACCTCCCCGGGCCTTGTCGTAAACATGACCTCTCTCCCTAAAATCATTGCTTCTCTACACTATATTGCATTCTTTGTACTCTCTATATCTGATTCCTTTTCTCTCTGTAGTGAAACATTGTCAAAGATGTGTATTACTTCATAGTGATCCTTACAGCATACTCATAATTTTTCTTTTCAGATCTGAATATTAGAAGATTTGCACTTTTTGTCTAATGATCTCTACTCTGCTATTATCCAACATGTCGATACAGTACTTAGGTAGTCACTTTATACCTTATGAGTGTTCATGTTATTTTGAATCTTTCTTTACTTTGAAGATCTTGGTACACACGTGCTATCTGCTTTATACCCTTATTCGTAATGGTTATTTGTTTGTATTCACATTTTTGATACAATAAACTAAGATTGAACGAAATGAATGCCTGAACTCTATAAAGGCTTAGGATATGCTAGCTCAGAAATACAAATACATTTTTCCAATAAATAGACAATTGGGGGAAATATTTATAAAGCAGGGAATACAGTGCTCACCAAACCTTTACTGTGGGGATATCTTCCTGGTGGATGTCTATTGATTAACCTGCAATTAATGTTTGGCGAATTTCTCATTCACTGCATTATGGCCCCGTGATTTACTTTGTGCCTTGATAAAAACCCTGTAATATGGTGTAAGATCAATAGACATTTTGCATCATTCTTCATAGGAAAAGTAGTGCACCTGGAACGGCCAGTGTTTCTTATACTATACCATTCTGTATTAAAGACTAAATCCAGATTTTTTTTTTTTTTTAGCTTTGGATAGTGTCAGAAAGAGTTGCCTTCAGGGTCTCATTAGAGAGATTCCCTTCATGTCCTGTCCTGTAGACTCTACAGGAAATGAGAGGAAGTTTTTTCAGTGTCAGGGAAATCCACTCATGAAAGCAATCACCATAACAAGAGTCTTCATTGAAGTATTCCCATTAATTCCAGTGTGACTTTTCACACTCGGGCGGTGTGCTTGCGGGATCTTAGGAAAAGTCCTGCAAGCAGCATCTTTGGGGCGGGTTGGGAGCGCTGTATTTAGCGTTCCCAAAACACCCTGCCCATTGGAATGAATAAAAGCGCCACAAAACAGGAGTTTTTAATCCCTTTTTTGGGGTTTAAAAGCGCCGCTTAAACAGCGCTAAAGCGCCGCTAAAATAAGCAGTGCTTTACCATGAACGTGGCTGCGGCCCCTGTGTGAAAGGGGTCTAAATATTGGTACATTTGTCACTGGAAAAGGAAAGCACAGAAAGTGATAGAATGATTGTTCTTACCCTTCCTCACTCTTATATAAATACGTTGTTGTCTGTGTTCCCGTATGCGCAATTTCTTATCCTCTTCTTAGAGGAAATGAAGGGAAATCTTGGCAATAGGGACACAAATATCATTAAAAACCAGGCAAAGGCTCCAACCCTTCTCCACTCTAATCTAAAATGAAATAAAAAGCTTTGGCTGGGATTGGACTTTAAACCAGCTATTCTCAACTAGGGTGGAAACCTAGGACTTCTCAAGAGGTTACCAGGGGTTCCTTGGGTTGTGACTGATAGACCTCCCATTTGATTGTGCCTGCATAGTTCCAGTGCCAACACTACTTGGCTAAGCCAGCAGCATTGACATCAATGATCTCTTTTAGTTGTCTTTAGGGTGGCATTCTTCCTACTGACCGCCAGTATAAGGGGCATTTTTCCCATTGGATCAGAATAAATTGTTTTTAGTAGGGGTTCCCCAAGACATCAAAATTTATTTTAGGGGTTCCTCTGGGGTAAAACGGTTGAGAAAGGCTGCTTTAAACTTTTCAGCTGAACGCTGTTCATATTCATCAACATTGAGAAGTGCTTCTGCTTGGCGCTTATGTGCAAGAGGTCTTAACCAAATACAATTCATTCATCCAGCTAGTAATTCAGGAGGCCCTGTTTTTTTCCTCTCCTCTCCTTTCTGTGAGTAGAGCTCAAGCAATTTTTGACTTTCTAGCTTGGCTCACTGAACTATATTTCATGTAATACTTTCAAGTTACATTTCCAACTACAACACATTAATGCGTGAAATCTCCATATGAGCCCAGTTTGGACGAGACTGCACATTTTATGAAACCTATTACTTCATAAACCTGCAGCAAGCTACAGAACAAGGAGGGGAAACTCTTGAAAATCTCGTTCTGGCACTTGTTGCTGGCCGAGTGTTACTGTGCTGAATTCCGGGGACCTTCGCAATTGGAAAGCGGCAAAGGTTACCACTGAGACAGCTTTATGATATCTGAACATTGATCCGCTCTCTAGGAGATGAAGTCACAAAGGGCTAGCTTCTGCCTGCAGCAGCTGTAGATATAAAAAAATTTAATGTATAACCCTATAAAACGCTCTATAAATGAGATTTATTTTGAAATAAATTACAATTTTGTGGCACGCACATCTAGAGTTTTTTACAGTAGAAAACGTATGTTTTGAAAGGAGATTTGTATTGTAAAAGTTCCTGTACACTCCTGTCAGACAGGAACATTTTATATGTAAATGGGACAGCCTGTTTTTCAATAAGCTCCAGTTAGATAGGTATTCAGGTTGAAAAATGAAAAGTCCTAGTGCAACCAATAGAAAAAAATGAATAAATAGAAAACCTCCATATACGCAATCCTATACCCACAGCTGATCCAGAGGAAGGCAAAAAAAAAAAAAAACAATAAAGCATGATCCAGTTTGCTGCAACAGAGGGAAAACATTCTTTTCATATCCCACAGAAGGCAGTTAGATATTCCCTGGATTAACAATCTCTGGTTTTATTTGCTATAAATATTAATATCCACTTATATTTATCTGCAGTTATATTTATTCATGAATGATATAGAGGATGGGATAAATATCACAATCTCAGTTTTTGCAGGGGATACAAAAATAAGCAGGGCAATAACTTCACATCAGCATATAGAAATTTTACACAAAAACCTGAATAAATTAATGGGGTGGGCAACTACATGGCAAATTAGGTTTACGGGGAGAACCCCTTGAGGAAACAAGGATGGAGAAAGATCTGGGGGTCCTAGTAGAAGACAGACTGAGCAATAGCATGCAATGTCAAGCTGCAGCTACCAAAGCCGGCAACATTTTTGCATGCATAAAAAAAGGGCATATACTCCAGAGATAGAGCTATAATCCTGACACTTTATAAAACTCTGGTTTGGCCACATCTGGAGTATTCCATTCAGTTCTGGTCACCAGTCCTCAGAAGGGATTAGCTGGAGCTGGAGAGAGTCCAGAGAAGGGCAACAAAATTAATAAGGGTGCTAGAAGACCTCAATTACGAGGAATGACTACAAGCACTAAATTTATTCTCGCTTGAGAGGGGATATGATAACATGATAGCGAATTACAAATATCTCAATGGTGATTCCAGCAAAGGAAAATAACTAATTAGTCCCCAGGAATGTAAGCGGACGCAGGCCACACAATGAGATTGGAGGAGAAGCGGTTTAACCTAAATGTGGATGTAAAGCCGATTCATGAAATTTGAGCTGGCACATATATTTGCAGTGTTTTCTTATCTCTCTTCAAAGCACTATGTCCCGTAGCTGTCCCCTGCTCCGTTCTTCTGTTATCAGACTGATAACTTCTGATAAGTTCTCCGTCAACTGAGATTAAAGCAGACTGAGTTTTGTGTTGGGGGGGGGGGGGTGGATGCTATAAATAGATTAGCAGCGTGCTGAACGATTCAACAAACAGTTCTGAAATTCTCTACCTGTGAGAAGAGGTGTGTGTCTTTCCTCTAATCAGCTGTCTTGACTGTATGTCCAGGCTTCACTGCAGTGCTGAACAGGAAGAGGAAATCTCCTAACACAATCTGAACTTTCTAAAGACTATATAAAGCTGAAGACAGCAGATACATGTAAAACTTATGTAGGGAGAATTGTTTCATCCCTGTGTATCATCTGAGGCTGTTCATTTCACTGGGTATGTGAGGGTTTACATCCACTTTAACCACTTAATGACCAGGCTATTTTTTGCGATACAGCACTGCTTCGCTTTAATTGACAATTGTGCAGTTGTACCCAAACAAAATTGATGTCCTTTTTTCCCCACAAATAGAGCTTTCTTTTGGTGGCATTTGATCACCTCTGCGATGATTTTGAAAGAAAAAAACATTATTTTTTACATTTTGCTATAATATATACTTTTGTTTGCTCAAAAGTTATAGTGTCTACAAAATAGGGGATACATTTATGGCATTTTTATTATTATTATTATTTTTTTTTTTTACTAAAAATGGCGGTTATCTGCGATTTTTAGTGGGACTGCGACATTGCGGCAGACAGATCGGACACTTTTGAATCTTTTTTGGGGACCATTGACATTTATACAGCGATCAGAGCTAAAAATAGCCACTGATTACTGTATAAATGTCACTAGAAGGGAAGGGGTTAACACTAGGGGGCGATCAAGGGGTTAAGTGTGTTCCCTGGGAGTGTTTCTACCTGTATGGGGGCTGGGCTGACTGGAGGATGAGAAAGATCCCTGTTCCTAATCAATAGGAACAGCAGCTCTCTCTCTAACTCTAAAAGATGTTAAGAGTGCCCTCTTGTCCTCTGTAATGACCTGAAAGTTAATAACTCAACACCAAGTTCACTATATGAACCCCTTATGTATTTGTACGTGTTGATCATTTCCCCCCTTTAATCGCCTCTTAAGAGAATAAAAATTCAGTTCCTCTAATCTTTCCTCATAGCGGAGCTCCACCATTCCTCTTATCAGTTTGGTTGCCCTTCTCTGCACTTTCTCTAGTTCTCTGATATCCTTTTTTGTGAACTGGTGCCCAAAACTGCATATTCCACATGAGGTCTTAAGTTTTTATTCTGCAATTCTTCTTGTACACCTAGAGAAAAGCATGTCCTGAAATGCTTGTGTTGAATGATTGCCTGGTATTGGTGGATTTTGTGTATGACGAGCTCTTGACGAGCTCTTGTGTCCACAATAGAATGTGTTATTGTTGTAGTTACATTTAAACCCCATATAATGTGTTCATTGGCTGCAGTTTGGAGACCACTGCTATGTAGGGCTTTCCTATCTCTCTCCCGTCTCTTATTTTTTTCACTCCATTTCTTTCTAGAGTGGCAAAGATCTAGTGGCCCTGCAAGCCAAGTAGAATCTGTTACTTTATCTATTTAGGGCAAAGTGACAGGTTTTCTTCTTAGGAGAGCCAAGCCTCCCCTCATCTCACAGGAAGCTCGGCAGTTGCAAGAGCCATTGGCTCCTGCTCCTGTCAATCAAATCATGTGAGCAGAGAGCAGGGGGTGGGGCTGAGCTGCATTGTGTGTGTCAATAGATGCGCACAGCACGGCTCAGGATCAAGCAAACACGAGTGCCCCCATAGCAAACTACTTGCTATGGGGGCATTTCGAGAAGAGGAGGAGCCCAAAAATTTAGACGGAAATTCTAAGAGACCCAAGAGAGCCGCTGCATCGAGATGGGGCTCAGGTAATTATAAGGGGGGGCTGAATGGGGGGCTGTACCCAGAATGTTTCTAAAACATCTATCACTGCGGGGACACACAGGAAACAATTGTTTCCTTTGTGTCCCATTCACACTGCAATGCAGCCTAGTGCTGTGCTAAAGCAAACCCCATGCTTTGCTGGGGTTTTTCACCTTCCTTTGGATCAAATGTGTGTATTGGATTGACTATATGGGATTGTATGATAATATTTTTTACTTATTTGTTTATTTTTATGATTGAACTGGATAGACTTGTGTCTTTTTTTCAACCTGACTAACTATGTAAAATGCAGACGTGCTGCATTTTATCGCAGCACACCGGCCCGAATCGATCTGCAATGTCAGGCGGCACAGTGCATCACGCAGCCTAACATTGCAATGTATGAAGTGTACATTTTGTACACTTCACATAAAGTTTGTTTAAAAAATAAATAAATAAAGGAAGCAGTGTGGTACGCTAAATTGTGCACCAGACTGCCCCTAGCCTAGCAACGCAAAGCAGCCAGAGTGGTAAATCGCTTCAGCTGCTCTGTGATTTACCTTTTTGACAGTGCTGGTTGGCCCTTGGCCACATTAACACTAGAGCGTTGTGTTTTCAGGCGTTTTTTCAAGCATTTTAATTAAGCGTTTTTGAGCATTTTTTGGAGCAGAATTGCAAATATGTCAGGCATTTTTTTTGGCATTTTGTCATCTAGGCGTTTTGTTTTAGCCAATGGCAATCCCTAGGGGGAGGAGGTTACCTAAAAACACTCCTGTAAAAATGCTGAAAAAAACCCCGCTCAAATCAAGTGTTTTCACGCGTTCCCGTTGTCAGTGGGGACCAAACCGCTCAAATCTACCTGAAAAGTAGCTCCAGTACTTTTTTGAGGGACGGGCATTTTGCTACAAGCTACAGAACGCTCAGATGTGAACAGGGGTCATTGAAATAAATGGAATTTTGCTTGTTGAGCTATTTTGAGCTTTGAGCTACAAGCTACAAAACGCTCAAGTGTGAACGGAGCCTTAGGCCCCATTCACAGCTGGGCAATTTGAATCGGGGGTGGAATTGCCGCGATTCTGCCCGGAATTCAGAATTGTGACAGAACGCGGGATGCGTTTGCGATGACATTTTTGCTCAATGGCACCCCAAATGCGGTACAATTTTGCCGTGATTGTCGCATGACAAATCACTCAAACAAAATCGCAGGATGAGTGTCTCTCAAAAGAAGTTCCGGGACTTCTTTTGGGTGGCACGCAGCCCGCGATTTTGTTTGCGCGATTTTGTAAGCGATTTGTTGTGTGACAAACGTGACATAATCAAACTGCATTTGGGGTGCCATTGAGAATTAATGGTAACATAAAAGCGTCCTGCATTTTCCAGCAAATCGTGTCGATTCAATCCGCAATTCAAGTCGCCCAGTTGTGAATGGAGCCTAATGCCCTGTACACACGGTCGGATTTTCCGATGGAAAATGTGTGGTAGGACCTTGTTGTCGGAAATTCCGACCGTGTGCAGACTCAATCACACATTTTCCATCGGATTTTCCGACACACAAAGTTGGAGAGCAGGATATAAAATTTTCCGACCACAAAATCAGTTGTCAGAAATTGCGATCGTGTGTACACAAATCTGACGCACAAAGTGCCACGCATGCTCAGAATAAATAAAGAGATGAAAGCTATTGTCTACTGCCCCGTTTATAGTCACGACGTACGTGTTTTACGTCACCGCGTTTAGAACGATCAGATTTTCAGACCACTTTGTGTGACCGTGTGTATGCAAGACAAGTTTGAGCCAACAGCCGTCGGAAAAAATCCTAGGATTTTGTTGTCGGAATGTCCGATCAATGTCCGACCGTGTGTACGGGGCATAAGAGTTCAGGCATTAAACCAGGAGATAGTACCAGCGTACACATCTGCAGGCTTAGTTCATATGGTTAACATCTTTGACACACAACAACTTCAGTATATAGCCTGGAGGGCACAGCGAGATCCGGAGACAGCTCCACAGAGACACTACAAAAAATTTTACAGGTAGAACTGTTTGAATATTTGCTCTTTTTACTATTGGGGTTTCTCTAAGTTCAGAGGGTTCACGCCTACCAAATAAAATCTGCAGTGATGATCTTCATCCAGTGTTAAATAATAGTGCATGAGGCTTGGAGTAGATTCTGTAGAATATCGTTGCACAGAGGCATATTAGACCTCACATTTGGCCCCTGTGTTTTCTTACAGCTCCATGTATGCTGAAGGCTTTCTTTCATTGTCCTGAATGAGAGTAAGTGAAAGGAGCAGGAAGGGAGGTGGATGTGAAAGGAATGCTTTGGACAGCTCAGAGGTTTTTCTACAGGGTGGAGGATGTGTATAAAGCGAATTGAACCTGCATGTATGCATCGCATTCACAGCATTCTCAGTTTTCACTCCTTCTCCATTTTTGCTGTGCTGTCAGATCCTTTAGTAGAGAAACTTTTCTCCTTTATGCATTTTAGTTGAAAACCTAATGCTGTATATGAGGTCTAAGGGAGGTAATCGCTGTACTTGTTTCTTCGACACAAAATACACTAATGCCGGGTACACCCTACAACTGCCGGGTTAGCGTCTCTGGTCTCCCCACTGAGCTGTTGTGTTCCCCCCGCCAGAACACTCCGATCAGTGCTCTCAGCCATTAAGCGCACTTATCGGGAGTTGATCAATTGCTGGTTTTCCAGCATGCACGTCCGACAGAAGACGGCCGAACGGCAGCTTCTGTTGGACAGACGGACATACACGCGAGCAGAATGTTGGCCAGTATTTTTTGTACCGCCAAATGTCTGCTGACATTCTGCCCATGTGTACAGGGCTTAAGGCTTGGTTCACACTGCCACGACTTGGGGTCTTACTGGTCGGATCCCAAGTCGCGGCATTGTGAACCAAGCCTTAGTGTATTTTGTGTCATGTGAAATCCCATTTTAGTCAATGAGAGCGATCTTAAAGCGGGGGTCCACCTATCTATGTTTTTTTTTTTTTTTGAGTTCATTTACAAACTTTTCTTCTCATTATTACATACTCACATATTTTGTGTAATATGTCCGCCTGTGTCAGATTTCGTCGGAAACAATAACTTATATTATTCACTGCAGGCGGTTTCCATCTTCATTGTGGGCATTTGAAGCCCACAAGCATTTATTTCCTGGATGTGGTGAATGCTGTGCTCCCAGCATTCACCGCTCGTTCCCGCACATGCTCAGTGGCATCCTGGGAAGCCTGAGACTAGCTCCCAGGAGTCTGGGAGAGGCTAGAAACACGCCTACTCCCACGGGAGGAGAACCAGGAAGTGCAAAGAAGAATAGAAAAATAAAAGGTAATTACGGCGATTTAAATTTTTTTAAACGGCATGTCAGCATCTAGGCAAGGAAGAGAATACATACAGATATTGTTCAAAATTTGGGTGGAACCCCGCTTTAATTAGCACTACTGAAGTCACTCCGACTTTAGAAAAGGTTCCTGTACTACTTCAAGGCGGCTTCTATCCGACGTGTGCCCATAGACTTTAATGGAAGTCCCCTTCAAGTCGAATCCTCATCTTAATTGATGTGATTTGGAGACGACACTACAGGATGATTACCAAGGCATTCCCTAAAGTTGTTTCAAGTCTTATTGAAGTCACTGTAAGTAGCGCGGCTTTCAGGTTGCAGCAGTGTGCACTGAACCTAATACTTCCAAAGTAAACTAAACAATAGGGGTACTTTGACATTAGTTTTAGCAGCACTTATCCGCTGTTATAGTGGTGCTTTTCGGCCGCTAGCAGAGCGCTTTTAACCCCCGCTAGCGGCAGAAGAAATGGTTAAAAGCGCCTGTGTTGCGGTGGTGCCGAAGCGCTTTACAGGCCCTTCGACAACGCTGCCTATTCATTTCAATGGGCAGGGCATTTTGGGAGCGCTGTATACACCGCTCCCGCACCACCCCAAAGATGCTGCTTGCAGGACTTTTTTCCCGTCCCGCAAGCGCACCGCCGCAGTAGGCTTCCCTGGCAGATATTAATTTTATTTTTAAGTTCAATTTTTAACTTATTACCTTTAGAATAGCTTGAGCTGCTTTAAACCTATTTCCATATCATTGCCACCTGAATTATCTGACTTTCACTTCTGTATTTAATTCATTTGATGTTTATTTCTAAAGGCAGCTTTCCTGAAGCCCTCTCTAGACAATCAACAGGTTTTGTGGTCAGGTGGCTCCTCCTTCGAGGGATTGCAAGGAACAAAAAAATTACTTGTACATGATAAAAGCACAATAGATGATATACAAAGCACCAAAAGCCATAATAAGTAATAAAGTATAGGCTAGAGCTGAGGTAAACTGTCGTCTAGACAGTAAAACACATAAATGGCCCCGGGGCTGCTTAGGAGGAAATGTTCTAGTAAAATCACTGTCATTTAAAATAAAGCCCAGCTTTCAGTAATAAACAGCAAGATTACTACTTACGGTTTTGAACCAGGAAAAGGGTCAAATATTAGCAGACTCCCTGGGATACAATTTGTATAGTCTTACCTTTTGTCCTTGTCTTTATATAATGTTGAGCAGATAAACATGTCCTAAAGAAGAGCTGGATTTTGGTTGGATGGCATTTACACATGCCAAGCTTTCAAGTGAATGCCCCACACCCTTGTTTTTGGCACTCCAGTAAAGAACCTTCCAAGAAGCCTCAGATGCTGACAAGTACCACTGTGTTTCATTTCTATGCATACTCCTTTTCTAGAGTCTCCCTATTTTTACTTAGTACTTCATTGAAGAGAACACTGAAAAATATTTTTATAATCCATTCAAATAACTACATGAATCCCATCAACCAAAGGCCAAGTTAAAGTGGTGTTCCGGCCGAAATTTTACTTTTTAAATAAAAATACCCCTATAATACACAAGCTTAACGTATTCTAGTAAAGTTAGTCTGTAAACTAAGGTCTGTTTTGTTAGTTTATAGCAGTAGTTTGTTATTTTATAAACTTCCAGCAGGCCGTGGCCATCTTAAGTGTGGGCATCTGAAGCCAGACTGTATTTCTTCCTGGATCTCATCCTTGCAGATCTCGCACATGCTCAGTGCAGCACAAGCAGTGTAATAGGTTTCAGGTCAGGTTTCCATAGCAACGGCAGTTTCAGAGGAAGTTGCCGCCCCTTCCCAGAAGGCATTGCAAACAGGAAATAATGCGATGGGCCGCGGCCAGGGAGGAGGAAGTGAAAAATGAATACAGCAGATATACAGTAGGTGCTGAGAAAAAAAATAAAAAAATATCCAATTCGTTTACAGTTCACAATTTAGTGAGGGATGCTGAAGAGTTGTAAAAGTGGGTGGAACTCCACTTTAAGTAGATTTAATCTTCAAAGGCCACATTAGGACTGCTGAGAGCAGCACATATTTAATTTTCCCCCCAAAAAATGACCGTACTTTGGTGAATAAAAGTATACTCTGATTACAACTGAAGACTAAACATTGCAATACTGTACTACAGCCGTGGCCAGTATTGAGAATGACACAACTATTCATTCTCACAAAGTCTGCTTCCTCAGGTTTTATTATGGCAATTTGCCATGAAAATTAACTTAATCCCATAAAAAACATGTCCACTGCATCTGTGAAGAAGGCTTCAGGGCGCCCAAGAAAGTCCAGCAAGCGTCAGGACCATCTCCTAGAGTTGATTCAGCTGCGGGATCGCAGCATCACCAGTGCAGAGCTTGGTCAGGAATGGCAGCAGACAGGTGAGTGCATCTGCAAGCACAGTGAGGAGAAGACTTTTGGAGGATGTCCTGGTGTGAAGAAGGGCAGCAAAGAAGCCAATTCTCTCCAGGAAAAACATCAGGGACAGACTGATTTTCTGCAAAAGATACAGGGATTGGACTGCTGAGGACTGGGGTAAAGTCATTTTCTCTGATGAATCCCCTTTCCGTTTGTTTAGGGCATCCGGAAAAAACCTTGTCCAAGGAAGAAAGGGTGAGTGCTACCATCAGTCCTGTGTCATGCCAACAGTAAAGCACCCTGAGACCATTCATGTGTGGGGTTGCTTCTCAGCCAAGGGAGTGGGCTCACTCACAATTTTGCCTAAGAACACTCTTTGCATAAACGTAATGTAATTGTCAATAAAAGCCTTTGACACTTATGAAATGCTTGTAATTCAGTATACCTTAATAACATCTCACAAAAAAATCTAAAAACACAGAAGCAGCAGACTTTGTGAAAATTAATATTTGTGTCTTTCTCAAAACTTTTGGCCACAGCTGTACACTAAATCCTGCCCCCTCCATTGTGTTGGTAATCTGATGATCCTGGAACACACCTGCTGGTGATGCTGGAGCATTCTCCTTGCTGCCTATCAGATACAGAAAAGTCTGATATTAAAAAAACAATGTCAGTGCTGAGAAGTTATTCACAGCCGCTAACCAAAATCATATCTGCCTTGGAAGACTGAATTTGATTGGTGAGCCAAGAAGCAGGGAGAAGAGAAATAATGCCTCACATGGGGTTGATTTGTTAAAACTGGAGAGTGCAAACTCTGGTGCAGCTGAACATGGTAGCTAATCAGCTTCTTACTTCAAGAGGAGTTCCACCCAGGGGGTCGGGTAAAAAAAAGAAAAAAAAAAGAAAAGTCAGCAGCTACAAATACTACAGCTGCTGACTTTTAATTGTCCCTGGGTCCAGCGATGCTGGGGGATCGAAGCCCCGCTCGTCTCCCCCTCCGTTCAGTGGCGCCGGCATTGCAACTGTGGGTGCCGGGCTGTGGCTTCACAGCCTGGCACCCACTGCGCATGTGCGAGCGGCGCGCGCGCTGTGATTGGCCGCTCAGTCACCTGGGACCTGTAATGGGTCCCAGATGATTGACAGCGGTGAGGGAGTAGAGCGGAGCCCTTCCTGTGCCGAGGGGGAAGTGATGTCACCAGCCCAGGCACTGGAAGGGGCAGACTACGAGGGACCCCCTAGCAACAGGCATTTAGAGGTAAGTTAAAAAAAAAAATATCCAAATGTTTTTTGTTTTTTGTTTTTTTAGGATTTTTAATGTATTTTTGTTTTTTTGGGTGGAACCCCACTTTCAGCTTGATCAATTAAGCTTTGACAAATAAACCCGGAAACTGGTTTCTATACAGAGCTGCACCAAATTGTGCACTCCCTAGATTTAGTAAACCAACCCCCATATGTGATGAAGTACGCTTGCCTTAGCTTGGTTTTTATGCCATTAGTAGTTTTCTAGATGCCTTCACTTGTTGCCTGGAATTACTGTTTTAATATTAATAATATTGGCTTTTTTATGTTAAACATTTTCTCTTAAAGCCAGTTTAATGATAATGGACTATCTCAATTGTTATTTCGTACTGGCAATACACCTGAGGAGTGTAAAACCATTTAGGTTTGCCCCTGTAGTTAGGTGGATGAAGGATTCTTGGTGGAGAAACGCTAAATGGCCAGAAGTTCGTGACTACTTGACCATCATACATGGCCTAAAGTGTGTGGACACCCATCCAAATGATTGAGTTCAGGTTTTTCCTGTGAAGAGTGTTGTATACAGTATATTATAGCATATAAAGACCTTTTAGACAACGGAGTGCTTCCAAGCTTGTAACAACAGTTTTGGGAAGTCCTTTTTTCTAGCATGACTCAGCCCTTGTGCATAAATCCAGTTCGATAAAGACTTATGGTGTGACGAGTTTTGTTTGGAGAAATGTGAATGACCTGCACAGAGCCCTGGCCTCAATCATTTTGAACATCAGTGAGATTACATGGAATGCTTTTAGTGAGCCACGTCTTCTCATCCAACATTAGAACCTGAATGTGCCTAATTTACCATACAGAGACTCAAAAATCTAGTGGAAAGCCTTCCTAGAAGAGTGGTGGCTGTTATAGCCGCAACGGCGGGACCAGTTCCATATTATTAACCATGGTTTTGAAATGGGATGTCCACCAAGCTCATACTCAGTAGGTGTGGTGGTCAGCTGCCCTCAAAAGTTTGACCATATAGTGTATGGCTCTGTCACATTCTTGCCCACTGGAAAACATTATTAAAGGAGTTAATTTCAAGCCTGTGCGAATATAAAACTCACACTACAGCATGAATGGCACAGCCTTTTTAATAAATAAAAAACCCATACATTGTACTTTATGTAACAATAGCAATTTTCTTCATAGTATTCATTGTTCCTTGTAATATCTGCTAATCACAGCAGTTTTAGGCCAAACATGTTCTTTCACATAAACAGACATGTTACATGGAGGCTAGATAATGCAGGAGGTGTGACCAGGGGGAGTGCTTGATTGAGAGCATACATTCCTATGTGCTACTTTGTGCACTTGCCAGTTTACTTCCCAGTGTTTTGTCTGCAGCTTGCATTACATGAAGGGCTTGCCAAAATAACTTAATCTGGGTTGGGAGCCAAAAAAAGTCCACAGTGAGTTCAAATGTCACGCAAGAGGTAAAAATAAAAGTTCCAGGATGCTGAGTAATTGGATTCCTTTACACAAGAGGGAAGAGTTTGTGTAGTACAAGGTTTAAATAAAACAGACAAAGGAAAAACAGCCTAGAATGTGAATTAAAGGCTATTGAACCATTCCCATGTGTGGTGCTGTGTGGCAGTGCCATCATTTTTTACCATTGCCCCGTGAAAATCTACATGAGGAAACCAGTAATGGTGGAAGGGCTAATGCCGCGTACACACAAGCGGAATTTCCGTCTGAAAAATCTTGGATGGTTTTTCCGACAGAATTCCGCTCAAGCTCGCCTTGCATACACACGGTCACACAAAAGTTCTCTGAACTTTCAACCATCGAGAACGCAGTTATGTACAACACTACGACGAGCCGAGAAAATGAAGTTTAATGTTTCCGAGCATGCCTCGAATTGTTTCCGAGCATGTGTGGTTTTTTGCGCGTCGGAATTGCATACAGACGAACAAAATTTCCGTCAAGAACTTTTTCTGTCAGAAAAATAGAGAACCAGCTCTCAATATTTTGCTGGCGGAAATTCAGACAGAAGAAGTTGGAGGGAGCATACACAGGGTCGGAATATCCGTGTGTACGGGGCATAAGAGTAAAATTTTTAAAAAATGTTTGTGTAAATACTGTACTTGAGGTATGAATTATTTTAAATAAATACATGTAATTGACTAGTGGTAAAGCTTTCACAAGTATTTCAGTGGACAGTTTCTGAAATTAGAGGGTCTTAAGATTAAAGTGATTTTAAAACTCAGACATAAAATGTGAACAAAGCATATCCCTCTTTAGCATGTACTTGTCTCAATTAGGAGCAGTAAGGCCGGCCATACACGGCTTGAACTGTTAATGGGCAGGCTGAATGTACCAAGTTGATCAGTTGATGCTGGATTCTCTTGCAATTATCGCTAGCTGATGCTATAGCTGTTAATGATAATCACTGTCTTCTCCCAGCGGGGACGGCTTCCCCTACCTCAAACTGGGAGCAGACAATTGCTCATCGAGAGGTATTCCCCTGTCAGCACTGTCTGTGTTCATGGGGGAATCGTGCAAATTTCTTTCCTGTAACCAAATTCACACCATATTTGCCTGCCTAAACTTCTGGCTGCTGCTTTGTTCCTCTGCCATCTGCATGAGTCTGTGGTTGCAGGAAAGAAAATCACTCAATTCCCCATCAACACAGTCAGTGTTGTTGGAGGAATCCCTCCTACGGAGCCATTGTGTTCTCCTGATGAGAGGCGGGAGAAGGCCATCCCCGCCGAGAGAACACAGTGATTATTGCTAGCTCCTATAACAGCCGATGACAATAATCGCATGTAAAATCTGACAGGCCGGTTGTACCCAAGTGGATTAATCGATTAACTTGGGTACATTCAGTCTGCCCATACGTAGTTCGAATCTCTGCCTGCTGAACTAGTCCCGATTTTGAACTGTCTATGGCCGGTTTAAGGGTTTACAAGCACTTTACTCAAGCCCAGTGCTCTTAGCCTACCAGGCCTTGTCAGCCATAGCTGCAAACTTTCCTAATATAAACCCAGCCTTAAATAATCTGCCTTAGTATTTCTTGGGTTCTGAAATAATCACAGAGGTCACAAGGGTCTACGTGTATGTATTTTGTATTTGAGGATCAGGTTCTGGTGTCATATGGGTTTGTGGGGCAGTTACAGATCAACAACCTTACTCACATTACTAACATTACAGATCGAAAAAGTTGGTAATCATAGGATCAAAACATGAGCTCATGTTGCAAAAGCTTTAAACTGTTGAAATCTATTGATTCTTTTTTCATAAATTACTTCTTTCAAATTGCTGCTGGTGGGGGTGGGGGCACAGCATAATGAACTCGATATCGGTAACATTAAAGATATGAATTACATAAAGCAAATTAACAGGAACAAACGCAATTACAACTCAGCTGGTCATTCCGATTAAGGCAGGCAGCAGAAGACAATTTTGAGAAGTCATCCTCTGACATCAATAGCAAAAGATTAAAAAAAAAAGTTAGAGGCTATTTATAATTTTATAGCACATTGGCCACCCTGTTTCTGGATTTTATTTTTATTTTAGCTTAGTCTATCTAAGACCATTTCTTTAGTCTTGGTCTTTAGTCTCCTTTAAAGTCTTGGTCTTTTTTTAGACTTTTGTAACTAGCGCTAAAAGTTGGGGTAAAGCCAAAATCTTCGCTTGTCGCTGGAATGACAGTAGCTAGTGAGGACACTTGTTGGAATGACAACTGGCTAATGCCCTGTACACACGATCGGAATTTTCGTCGGAAAAACCTTGGATGGTTTTTCCGACGGAATTCCGCTCAAGCTTGGCTTGCATACACACGGTCACACAAAAGTTCTCTGAACATTCGACCGTCAAGAACGCGGTTATGTACAACATGTACGACGGCACTAGAAAAGGGAAGTTCCATACGAAGCAATGAGTCTGAGCACGCATGTTTTTTTTTTTGCGCGTCGGAATTGCATACAGACGAACGGAATTTCCGATAGGAACTTTTTCCGACGGAAAAATAGAGAACCTGCTCTCAATCTTTTGCTGGCGGAAATTCCGCCAGCAAAAGTCCGAAGGAGCATACACACGGTAGGAATTTCCAACCAAATGCTCACATCGGACTTTTTCTGGCGGAATTTCTGATCGTGTGTACGGGGAATTAGCGAATTTCCCTAGTTTCGTAATGTGTCAGTAAGACAGAAAATGAAAGGAAATACACCCAATAGAAAAACATACAGCAAAAAAAAAAAATCTACTGTATCCAAAATTTGCTTTCATTGGTAGGGAATCAGTGGGAGTGGAGATTCAATTGCTCCCATGGATGGTTCTCCAGCAGAGAATGTATGTAAAAATCACATTCTCTGCTTTATAAATAGACCCTGAAGTGAAATAATCTTACCAGCGTTTGATAATGAGGTTTAGTTGTGTGTCTTTGCTTAGTAGTTGCTGCTCAGTGATTGTGATTTACTGCTTCTTTAACCAATTTCATGTCTTTTGGTTAGAATTAACAGAGGGCGCACTGTAGTTTCCTTGGATCAGTAAGGACTCATGCTGGCTCTCTACAGTGTATAGAACATATTGTGCCTTAGCTAGATCTCCTGCTCATCACATATATTTAATCAGAGCCATTGTGCAGTTTAACACAGAATGAGCTTTGTGTTGCCAGCTGAGCTGAGATTGAAGCTGTCTGTGGGGTAGAGGGGAAATGGCTGAGTTCACAGTTGAGCACTGAGTCAGCAAGATAAACACCAGCGGTACCTGAGCCAAAAACTCAAGAATGTTTAATCTGATTTAAAAAGACAATCTAATAAATACTTATGTGGCTCATATAAATAATTGTCTTCAAAACCCCACAGGATCTTATTTATTGCTGCTTCCATGAGAACGACTCTGGGAAAATGAAACGATCCCAAGTGGACCTCTGTGTCCAGCACAGAAATATGCAGTAGATTATCTTCTGTAAAGTATCTGGAAAAAGCTTTCTTCTGCCTGAACTGGAAGGAACGTGTGAATGCATTTTCATTCCTCTTTGTACTGACTCTGCATATTTATATGCCTGCACAGCCTGATGCATGTGTCCCATAGCCAGGACATAGGCTGCTGTTACTGAAAAAAGTTAGGCGCCTGGCTGCTTTGTTGATATCAAGGGCTTGACTGAAAGTAATGCAAAAGTGGGTGCCAGAACACACCGGTCAGCCCTCGCAGCCATAGGGACCTGTACACACGGGCCGAAAGTTGGCCGGTTTCTACTGTACCAGCTAATTTCAGCCAATATTCAGCCCATGTGTACGGGGCTTTCCTCTATAGCAAGTTTTCTTCTTATTTTTCATTGCTGGTAAATAATGGATTCCATGCAGATACATTGTACCATCTCACTGACGATTCGTGCCAGTGGTTGAAGTTGATCGTCTTCCACTGCATGGTTTGTCTTTATTGTTAGTTCCTTTAAACTTCTTCAACCATCTATGCACATTGCTCTTGTCAGTGGTATCATCTCCGTAAACACCCTGTAGCCTTCTGTGGATGTAGGACTGCCTTCACCCCTCCTTCATCAAGAACTTAATGATGGTACTGTGTGTCTGCTTGAAATCAATTATCTACTTGCAATCCGCATGTTTTTACTAAATAAAATGACTAGATTTCCCCACCCACACAGCTAAACGGATGTTTTTAGACACCGGTTTCTAGCTGTCAAGTTAAATCGCTCAGGAGAGGTTAAACAACGTCCCATGTACATGAAGCCAAACTCTTGTAAAAGCTGTAACCCAAGCTTATGCGCGTTTTTGTTTATAAAGAGGAACATGACAAATATGGGAAAAACTAAATTTTCACCACATGCTGTTGCCAGCGGGGGGGGGACAGACAGAGACAAAGAGACCGACGGAGACAGAAAGAGAGAGACCGACGGAGACAGAAAGAGAGAGACCGACGGAGACAGAAAGAGAGAGACCGACGGAGACAGAAAGAGAGAGACAGATGGAGACAGAAAGAGAGAGACAGATGGAGACAGAAAGAGAGAGACAGACGGAGACAGAAAGAGAGAGACAGACAGAGATAGACAAAGAGGGAGGCAGACAGAGAAAAGAGAGAGAGAGAGAGGCAGACAGAGAGAGAGAGACAGACCGAGAGAAAGACAGACAGGGAGCGAGAGACAGAGAAACAGAGAGACACACAGACAGAGAAAGAGAGACAGGGAAACAGATAGACAGAGAGAGAGAGAGAAGGACAGACAAAGACAAACAGAGAGAGAATCCATAGGTAAAACACCCTGCGCTCTCTTCTCTCACAGAATGGCTGAAATAGTTAATGCTACTTGTTTTTCATGCATTATGGGCATTTGGGAGGGTCCCCTGAGGTATCTTTCAAAAAACGCTTCTAACCTCAAATGCTCATATCTGCTGCTAAACTTGCAGAAACTCTGTATGTTAAAGCTGTAAAATGGACTTTTTTTACTGCCGTTTATCAGCAGTCAGTTTCTAGCCTTCAGAAGAGGTTTTCAACTGCCCTGTGTACATGAGGCCTAACAGTAAAACATGTGCAAACACCACCTAGAGCAGGGTTTCTTAACCAGGGTTCTACGGAACTCAAGGTTCCTCCAGAGGGTGCTAGGGGCTCCTTGAGCTGTGGCTGAATGACCTGCCATCTGGTGATGCCTTGGTCCGAAGCCACTTGGCAGAGCCAACAGCATAATACCTTTTGATCTTTTTAACTCTTGGGAAGGGTGACCTTTTGACCATCAATGTAGGGGCATCCTTCCCACTGACCGCCAATAGGTTCCTCTGGGCTAAAAAGGTTGATAAAATTTGGTCTAGACCAAGGTTTCTCAACTAGGGTTCCATGGAACTCAAAGGTTACTCCAGAGGTTGCTAGGGGTGCCTTGAGCAATGAGCAATTTCTGCCTCTCAGATAAGTTCCCATGGAAACCATTGACCTTTTTATCTATCTGTAAGGGGGCAATTTTTCCCCCTGTCCACAAGTCTAAGAAGTTTTCTTTCCACTAACCATCACACTAATGTATCATGAATTATGTGTTATGAGTAGATATAGTAAATTTTAGCAAGGGTTCCCTGAGACCGCAAAGTTACTTCAAGGGTTCCTCTGTGTTGAAAAGGTTTTGAAAGGCTGACCTAGAGGGTTACTATCTACAGTTACCCTTCCAGGGCAGAGGTCCCCTGGAAATCGGCAAGAAATCTACGGATATTATACAAGGTATAAGGGGGGAGAAGGAGAGAAAAAAATATTGAAGAAAAAAAAAGGGGGGGGGTCAAATGGGAGGGAGGAAAAAGTTACAGTATGGGGATAGTGAACACTAGAAAAGGTGTGAAATATGAGAAAGTAGAAACTATGGTCACTCCCCGTGCATACATCACAGTGCAGGAAAGAAGGGAGTCAGTGCAGGAGCCTAAGACCAGGTTTAACTACGAAGCGATCAGCACCTGCAAATAGCTGCCTGTGTTTACAAAATACCACCAGGTTCGGAGGGTGAGGTTTAGCAATTGTAGACGTGTTTGACCTATTCAAAAAGAATAAGAAAACATGACCGGTTTTATTAAAAAAGGACTTCAAATGCTCCCAAAACCTTGTTAAATATGAGGACTCCAACTCCAAATTTCCCCTATGGCTGTGACCCCTTGTACAGTCCTTGAATTTTATAAGTGGGACATAGCAGAATGTTGACTTCATGATAAGTGGCATGTTCTAATTACTAAGCCTGCTAGATAATGTTTAGACACCTGTAGCCCTCACCATACGCTGCATCTGCTGACCACACTTGATCCCATTATCTGCCAAAGTATACATTGTGCACAGTTTTCCCTGCATTTTCCAGACCATTGTGGCTGCACTAATTAGATCGGTATGATCTGTGTGAGAGGTTGCTTCAATGTGTGTTTGTTGATTTAGGGCATTGTTCCCCCTAATTACGAAGCCCTGTGTGATGGAGACCAGTTCATCTCGTCTTTTGCGGTATCTCGTGTTTTTGTTTAGATTGGTCATGTAAACATAACTGCTGTGTGCCTTTGTTAGATGTCAGCAGATTCTGACAACTTTCAAGCCACCAACAGGACCAAAGGAACTAGAATTAAGGCCATCACTTTTGTTTTCACTGGCGAACATGAACACTTAAAGCTGAACTCCGACCTTCCCTTCAGTCTTGTACAGTTATACATTCTCCTCTCCTGTACTAAAAATGCTTACTCTGATGTCACCACACACTGTGAGCTTCTTATAGTATGCAGTAGAAGCTACATCAAGTCAGAAAGAGTCTGCCTCGTTTTGGGCTGGAGGAATCCAACATCACCAACTGACCTGTCCCTGGCCCACCATTTTTAGTCATTGAGGCTCAGCCTCACATTACCTAGGACACTCTACAAATGCATTCCGCGTAGAATGTCCACGCCTCCGGACTGATACCCTAATATCAAGGCATTTTGAAGTTGGCATAACGTCACCCAAGAGCCAGCCCACTGCTTGTATCAGGGTTGATGCAATCTGTTTGCATTGCATAGAGAAGCACCAAAGGCCCAGTGAATAAACATCAGCTTTAACAGTATTGTTTTCTTTTAGGCGGCATTCACACCTGAGCGCAGCAATTTACTGGCTTTTTTTTTAATCTTTTGAGCGTTTGTACAAGTGTTTTACAAGCATTTTACAGCTTCAGGCATTTTTGTTTAGCCAATAGAAAGCACATTTTCAGGCGGAAGTCTATGAGCCCAATAAAAAGCAGCTCATGTACTTTTTTGAGCGACCGGCTTTTTGGTTCAGGCAACAG
This sequence comes from Lithobates clamitans, assembly GCA_037952925.1. Classification (NCBI taxonomy): domain Eukaryota; kingdom Metazoa; phylum Chordata; class Amphibia; order Anura; family Ranidae; genus Lithobates; species Lithobates clamitans. Next base: position 1,242,074 of record JBBGZY010000077.1, on the reverse strand, counting down.
AACGCTCAAATATGAACAGCCATTGAAATTAATGGGATTTGGCTTGTTGAGTGCTTTAGAGCTTTAAGCGGAAAATCGCTCAGGTGTGAATGGGATCTAGGGGTTGAGCCCAGTAAATGTGCCTAAATGGCAGTGCATTTGCCTGAACCGGATCACATGGTTATAAACACCCAAGCGATCTGATTCCAGGGCGGCTAAAAAAAAAGTTGCCTGCACCTTTTTGATGTGGATGCAGTGCGATTTGAGCCATCAAAAACGAATGGGCTTGAATCGCAGTGCACAAAATTGTATGTGATTTGCACAGGAACGCAGTGCTATTCCTGTGCGATTCCCAGTGTGAACCGAGGCTGATACAGCACTATAAGGTTGTTACCTGATGTCTTAGCTGTTACTGCTATTCAGTAGAATAGTAAAACATCAGGCAGCAATTGGCATGACAAAGAAGCTCTTACCCAGCATAGTTAATAAGATGTAAGTATGACTTGGTGGTGAAGTTGGAGTTTCAAGAGTGATCTATGTACATTGCAGGGATTTTATTAAACTTTGTTGGGACATCTTACTTGTTTCTGCTCTGAAGAAAAAGCCGTTTGTTGTCTACAGAGTCAATCTGAATGTTTTATTATTAATACGCTGATGTACTTGCAGTGTTCTAATGAGGAAAGTTGCTGTGTCTCCATCCCTTTAAAAGTGATGAACCCTTTGAGAGTATCTCACCAAAAATGAAATTCCCATTGCAGAGGATGCCTAAAATTCAACTTGTGTCAGTGCAGACTTCTGGGAAGATCAGTGAGCCAATCGAACAAGCAGGAAACTATATTTCTGGGCGTGTTCTATACAGTGGTGTATGGAATACCTCCAGGTTGCAATATTACATAGAATTTTACAAAAAATTACAGCGCTGCAGATTGAATAGGAAAGGTAACTTTTCATGACATTCAAGTATAACATGGCTTGTGTAGCAATTGTAATATATATATATATATATATATATATATATATATATATATATATATATATATATATATATATATATATATATATATATATATATATTAATTTGGTATTTTTTTTCCCACAAACGTGGAGTTACCCTTTAAGATACCTCTAAAGTTATGTTAATGGGCTTCATGGTAATTATTATTATCCATGGTTACAGGTTACCCTTAAGCTGGCCATACATTAAACAAATTTCTTATTCAATTTCCTTTACTGCCTGATTACAAACAAATTGAAGGTATTTAGGTTTCACCTCATATTATATGGTTTTGGTAAAAATCTTTCATTCTGTGCTCTGGCATTGTTTCTAATGTTTGTCCAACTCTTTCATTGTAGGTGATAAAAGAAGCGTGCAGCAGTTGCGGTGGGCCTGTGGACTCGGATGGGCAGTCTTCAAGCTCTCCCGTACCAAAGACAGAACTGGAAAAGGTAGAGGGCTTACTTCAGCGATATGAACTGTAGGGGAACGCATCTTCACTGGTCTCACGATAGGATTAGATTATGATTATCCTGTCCTCAATTCGATTCGATTTGATTACGCGATACATCACAATTACTGCACAAGTGGTTAAAAAGTTTTTATCCAACAATTCAAGCAGTCAGAAAAACTAAATTTTTCTCCAGTGGCAGAGGGATGGTGGGGTCAGGGGCAGTGGGATGGTGGGGTCAGGGGTAGGGGGATGGTGGGATCAGGGGCAGTGGGGTCAGGGACAGTGGGATGGTGGGGTCAGGGGTAGGGGGATGGTGGGATCAGGGGCAGTGGGGTCAGGGACAGTGGGATGGTGGGGTCAGGGGTAAGGGGATGGTGGGGTCAGGGGCAGTGGGGTCAGAGGCAGTGGGATGGTGGGGTCAGGGGTAGGGGGATGGTGAGGTCAGGGGCAGAGGGATGGTGGGGTCAGGGGCAGAGGGATAGATGGGATCAGGCAGAGGGGTGGTGGTAGTGGAGGGATGGGATCAGTGACACTGGCACTCACCAGCTCTCAGTGTCAGTCGATTCCCCCTCCTCCAGTGAAGCCTCTCCTGATGTCGGGTCTCCTCGAGCTCACCCCCCCTGCACTGTACTGGCTGTAAGCTAATCAGCTGACTTCCTGCTTTAGTGAAGAGGAGGAGGCTTTATCCACCATGCAGGCTCTGCCTCTGTGTTTCTCACCGCATGGAGCTCCGAAAGACTTTAATCAGATATCAATTCAGCATTGGTGCAGCATCGCGATGCTGCGATTATACTTAACACCCCTATGAACTGTAATATGAACTTGTTCACTTCTGAGGACATATTATAGGCAGCCTAAAGCGGGATTTTACCCTGCAGCAGTCGCTTCTTTCACGCCACCATCTTCAAAAATCCAGCTTGTGTGCTAATGCTCTGCCAGCCTCTGCCAAGTACTTGGGACCTAGTAGTGACCTGCAGCACATCTGCGCATGTAGCGAAGGAAGGGTTTACAAGGAATAAGGCAATTTACCTTATTCACCATTCTCTAGACCAGGGGTCTCAAACCGGTGGCCCTCCAGCTGTTGCGAAACTACAAAGTCCCATGAGGCATTTAGTGGCTGACAGTTACAAGCATGACTCCCACAGGCAGAGGCACGATGGAACTTGTAGTTTTGCAACAGCTGGAGGGCCGCCAGTTTGAGACCCCTGCTCTAGACAAATTGAGCTTTTAAGCTGTGCAGGGGGGGTTTAGGGCACTTCATTTGTTTCTTTTTCTCTAAGTAGGTGTTCAGCTTTAAAGCAAAACTAAATCCTCCTATCCTTTTCAGCCAAGGAATCTGCCAACTTGGCCATTATTTTATCTGAAACTGCCATGATGGTGCACATGTGATCAGCTATTACACCAGCCATTTGATGGTTTGACAGTTTGGTTGAAAGCACACACAAGTGTGACAGTTAGACCCCTTTCACACTGGGGCGGTTTGCAGGCGGTATTGCGGTAAAAATACCGCCTGCAAACCGCCCCTAAACAGCCTCCGCTGTTTGTTCAGTGTGAAAGCCCGAGGGCTTTCACACTGAAGCGGTGCGCTGACAGGACGGTGAAAAAAGTCTTGCAAACCGCTTCTTTGGAGCGGTGAAGGAGCGGTGTATTCACCGCTCCTAAACCGCTCCTGCCCATTGAAATCAATGGGACAGTGCGGCTATAGCCGCGCTGTACGAGTGATTTTAACCCTTTTTCGGCCGCCAGCGGAGGTTAAAACCGCACCGCTAGCGGCCGAATACAGCTGCAAGAATGACGGTACAGCAGCGCTAAAAATAGCGCTGTTGTACCGCCGATGCCCCCACCGCCCCAGTGTGAAAGGGGCCATTCCCAGCATACTAGAAATATAACTGTTTTTAATGAAACCGTAGCATTTATGGGTTTAGTTCTGCTTTAAAGCGGAAGTAAACCCATTGATTTAAAGGTTTAGGAAAACAGTTAGGGCACGTTCACACTGGGGCATTGGGGGCGTCGGCGGTAAAGCGCCACTATTTTTAGCAGCACTTTACTGTTGTTTTAGCGGCGCTTTTCGGCTGCTATCAGGGCGCTTTTACCCCCCCTAGCGGCCGAAAAAGGGTTAAAAGCGCCCACAAAGTGCCGCTGCCGAAGCGCTTTGGTGGTGCTGCCCATTGATTTCAATGGGTAGGGGCGTTGTAGGAGTGGTGTACACACCACTCCTAAGGCGCCTCTAATATGCTGCTTGCGAGACTTTCTTTTAACTTTCCACAAGCGCACCGCTGCAGTGTGAAAGCACTCAGGCTTTCACATTGGAGTGACAGGAGAGGCCCGGTACAGGCGCTATTTTTAGCTCTATAGCGCCTGTAAAGAGCCTCAGTCTGAAAATGGCCTTACATTACCGGCATGCTGGGATTGCTAACTGTCACATTTACTTGTGCATTCAACCAAACTGTCAAACCTTCAAATGACTGGTGTAATAACTGATTACATGTGCAGCACCATGGCAGTTAAAGATTAAACAGAGGCCAACATGGCAGCTTCCTTGGCTGAAAACGATAGGAGGGTCTATTTCCACTTTAAGTGTAATTACAGTTAGTGGGCTCCAACACTCTCCCCGATCACCCCCTAAAAAAGTCATTAAGTCTCTTTTCCCATCTCTGCCGAGCCTTTGCTGTGTGGCCTGATCAACAACACACTTCTAAATCTATTGTTGTCAGGTCCTGCATGCTGCAACCCTCTTTTATTTCAGTGGAGAGTATCTATCCAAGCACAGTACAAATTCTCTGCTGGAATAAATGGCGATCACCATACACATGCATTACAAATGCATTACATTTTAATTATAGTTGGGCATTTTTTAAGTGGATGTGTATAATATAAAAGTAGTTTAGGTAAATGGCTTTATATGCTTATTTAAGACATGATACATTTAAGGGCTTGTTCACTCAGGCTTACTTTAGCCTACAGCACGTGCAAGGGCCGTGTTTGCCTGCACTGTAATGCAGAGGTGTTCTGTGCATCTCCATACAGGCAGTCCCATTCATGTCAATTGGGATGCAGTTGCATGTACAGACACAGACACTGCTCGCAATTTCACAGCCGCATGGGTGTCTGTGCATGGCCCTGCACACACACTGCGTCCGGGGTCGTGCATCTGTACTCTGACATGAATGGGACTGCCTGCATGGGGATGCAAGAAATACCTGTGCATCCCCTTGTGGGCAAGCATGGCCCTCACATGGGCAAATGCTATAGTATGTCCATGTGAACAAGGCCTAACAATCATGATGCATATATTATACATATTTTTCCCTTTCAGAAATTGTCTACAGAGAGACCCAGCTCTGACGGGGAGTGTAATGCAGAGAACGGCACTGCAGTTGTCAATGGAAAAGATCCTGGTATGCCTGTGTTATGTTGTCTGAATATATATCTCTTTGATTGGACGAGGTGGCGATCGTGGTGTCATTGCCCCACTTCACCATCTTAGTCAGAGAACCCCTTGCATTATTTGAGACAAGGTGTTCTGTGAATGGCACCTGTGCCAAACAACCCCCTGTGGTTACTATGCAGCAAAGACAGCTGCTATCACTGTAGTTACCGGTGACTACTACAGTGAGTTCCAGCTTCCACGTGGATCACACAGGTACGTATGGCACATGGATACTTACATTGGTGCAAGCTGGATACAATAAAATTCACACCTGGGATTCAGCTTTAAGGAGACCCTGTCATCAACCTAAAATTGTAGGGTAGAAATATCAATTACGGTATTTTGAATGCTTACTTGCAGTGTTTTACCCTTGCACAAATTATTTTGTTATTCATTTGCAATGTGCCTTTGAACTAGAAAATGTGACTTCTCCATGAGAGCTGATTTCCTGACAGAGTCCCCTCTCTTTCCCTGCAAGTCCCTCTCCTCTTCCGGCAGTGCCTAATTATTGTCTGAGCTGGCCCAGCTCCTCTATCCTTACCTTCCTACATATATTTTTATGTACACAGAGAAAGTAATCCATTACTGCGCTAGTGAGACCTGCCATCCATCCACTGTGAGGATAAGATCCACCAGGTGCAGCTGCTTAAACCTAGATTGCTGACAAAGTCTGCAGAGCAATGTGTTTCTAAAGCCTCGTACACATGATCAGATTTTTTGGACGACTGTTCCTCCGTTTTTTGTGGCATGCTAGTCTCATGTAAGAAGTGAAGAGGTTACTCACAATATGAAAATTCTCGTACAACAGAATACAACTTCAGAAGTGATGTCATGTGTTGACTAATTTTGTATGTATTCTTTCATTTCCAGGCATGCGTAGTCTTGCTCTCACAATTTTTTTCGTACGAAAACCGTACTGATTAAACAAAAATCGGACGTTGAGCTCACGTACGACAAAAATTTAAAACTCTGCATATCCAGCTTTTGTTGGACGAAAAACCGGAATCGGCTGTCGAAAGCACCGTACTAACGATCCGAAAATTGGCAGATCATTCGTCGGACAAAATTTTTCTTACGATTTTTGTATCGTGTGTACGGGTCTTAAGACAAAGAGTTTAATGGAAAACTTGTTATGTAGCAGCCAGGAAGGTGCCAATGGGAAACCTATAGAGTGTCACTTAAAGGGGTTGTAAAGTCTCATGGTTTTTCACCTTTATGCCTTAGGGTGAAAACCCTTCTGTGCTGCAGCTGCACCCCAGAGCCCCCCTTTTTCTTACCTGAACCCGATCGTTCCAGCGATGTGCACGGGCCCAGCAGCTCCAGCCGCTGTCTCGGGTCCTCATTGGATAGATTGATAGATGTCAATCAAATCCAGTGACGGGGGCTGAGTCCTGCTGTCTTTGTCAACGGACACAGCGGGAATCGTGAGCGCGCCTGCACAGGTGCCCCCATGGAAAGCTGCTCTACGTGGGGGCACTCGATGAAGGGCTGGAGCCAGGAGCACTGCCGGGGCAACCTGGAAGAGGAGGATTGGGGCTGCTCTGTGCAAAACCCTTGCACAGAGCAGGTAAGTATGACATGTTTTTAAAAAAAAAAGAAAAAAAGAAAACAAACCTCTACGTGACAGCTGTGAGTCTGCTGGGGTTGCTGATATCACATGACAGCACCCAGCAACAGTCTCAGGGCTTTTCATGTCTACACGAGGGAGGCTTTTTCAGAGTCATAACATGCATAAAACATGTTAAATGTACATATAATCTTATGGGAAGTTTTTTTAAACGAATGATCTGATGACTTGCTTGATCTCTTTGTTATTTGCTCCCAAGCTGTCGAGGTATTACGGGAGTGCTTCAAATCGAGTAGAACAAACTAGTTCAGTGGTGCCAAACTTTCATGATATGGGGGCCCTCAACATCACCAAAGGGCCCCACATAAAATTCAGTGAATATTCAGTGTCAGAGACAGCAGACACACAACAGGATACAGTCAAAGATTTTGAGCATGATACAAGAGATGTTTGGAGACTGCAGACATGATACAAGAAATGGTCAGAGACTGCAGACATGATACAAGAGATAGTCCGAGACTGTGGACATGGTACGGTAGATGGCCAGGGACTGCAGACATGATGGAAGACATAGTATAAGACTGCAGGCATGGTATGTGAGATGGTTAGAGGCTGTGAACATGGTACAGGAGATGGTCAGAGACTACAGATGTGATGCAAGTGATGGTCAGAGGCTGCGGACATGGAATACTAGATGGTCAGAGACTGCAAACGTGATACAAGAGATGATCAGAGACTGCAGATGTTTTACAAGAGATGGTCAGGGACAGCAGACTTGATACAAGAGATGGTCAGGGACTGCAGATGGTCCGAGGCTGTGGATATAATATGAGGGATGATCAAAGGCTACAGACATGATACAAGAAATGGCCAGAGACTGAGGGCAGTTTGCAAAAGATGATCAGAGATTGCAGGCATGATACAAGAAATGTCAGAGACTGCGCACATGCTGTCGGAGACTGTTGGACTGTGAACATGCTGGATGAGTTGTTGGAGGCTGAGGACATGCTTCAAGAGGCAGTCATAAACTGGAGACATATTACAAGAGACTGCTAGAAATCATAGCTATAACAGTAGGAAAACACAAATAAGTGTCTGCAGGGGCCCCAAGGACCACACAGAAAGTGCCAAAGGGCCGCAGATTGAGCACCTGGGACCTACAGTAGCTTGTAAAAGAATACTGCATAATGTATCTGGACACACACATGTGCAGGATAACCTTTTCTGGGGGCTCCATATTAGTTGTTTGCTTATTGCACTTAAGTGCTAGTTTGTATGTTTTCTGCTATTTCAATATACCCTTCCTTTCCAATAACCTGAAGTTGATGTGTAAATGGTTCTTCTTGAGTATTGTTTATGCATTCATTCATTTGTTTATTGTATGTTCTGGTTTTACTGATACATTGGCTTTGTATTTTTTTTCTAGTAGCCCTTGCAGTGTAATCATCAGTACAGAATTACTGTTTTCCTTACTTGTAGGAAAGTCTCTATTTTCCATGGATGGAATATATTTCCACTCATGTAGATTTCCTCTACCATGTTAAACATTTCACCTTTTAGGTCTTTTTTTTTTTAAGTGAAGATGTCTGTGTTTAGCAGCTTGTGCTGAATGATTTAAATGGGACTTTCTGCCACATTCTACGTCTGGTGAGATGGAATTACTTCCTCATCTTCCCCTTGGGTAGACCACCCTGGTCTCCTTACAGCTCCAGACCTTGTTCTCTTGTTTCCCTTTATAGACAGAGTACTTCCGTGCTGTATTTCATCTAAGTCTGTGGTTCCTATATGTCTGGTCTCTAATTCCCAGCAAGTGTGGGGCATAGGGTTTCATCAACACATATCATGCATTGTCCTTTTCTGATATCATTGGTCCTGCCAACAAAGGATATGTTCTGTGAGCACATGATTTGAGCTAATACTGCATTGCTTACCTTAAAGAGCAACTCCGGACACATAATAAAAATGACCCTGACAGTGGGCCTCTCCATACTGCAAGGGTTAGCTGTATGTTAAGTCTAGGGGTACAGAGATAAGGAGTATTCCTTACCTTTACTCCTTGCTCCTGTAGGCTCTATCATTGCATCGGCTTCCACAAAACCTCCTCTCGAAGTTTCTCCCGGCTGTCGTTGCATGCCTGCCTCCTCTATGTACAATGTTGGGTTAATAACCATGCATTGTATGTGATGATGGTGCCAAAGGCCCACCCACAGCTCAGAGTGACGGGGAGCAGAGAAGGCCGGAGTCTGCTACAGTTGGGTGTTAGGTAAGGTAAGTCCTTCAGCATCCTCTTCAGCTTGCACGAGACCTTTCAAAGTCCCCACTGCAAGGATTTATATTCTCTATCCAGGAGTTGGACTTTATTTTAGAACTGCAGAGAGATATAAAAGACACAAACACAACTCTGTATTCATTAATACATCACTAAATGTATTTTTTTTAATGCAGGCACGAGTAAGTAGCTGAATTTGACTTGATATCAGTCTTCTGTGCAGCAGACAAGCAAGAAGCCAGGTTATTTCACGTGGTGGGCCTGCTAACAGGAGGAGACAGCAGAGCGAAGGAGAGATCAGCTTGTGCTGCTTCTCTTTTCATGGTTAAGTTACAGGGTGGGGGTGGGGAGGAGACCTGAAAGGTAAAGTAAAACTGCTGCAGAGAAAGATCAGCCCCCCAGGCTAGCTATTAGAGCATTGAAAATCTCAGGACTGGATGGGTAAAAATAATTTTAGGCAGGTTAAGCTGCTCTCTTATATTTACAGTATATTGTGTGTATTTGGTTAAGTGAGGTTTACAGTGATTTTTATATGACTTTCACATACTGTATTTACAAGTTAGCACTATCTGTTTGTCGTTGTATTCAGTATAGAGATGTGTACATTATCCATTAGAGGGAGCTCTCAGCGGCTCCATTCAGTTACATGGTCTCTTTTTTTACCAGCTGTTGCCACGCTGTGAGAAATGAAAGGAAATGGCTAATCACTTGCTGCAGGCACATAGCAACAAGCATTTCTCCAACCACTTAATAAGGTCCTCTGTCCCTGAGCAGCCACTTGTGAACTGGCAGGTCTGAATGACAACAAATTCCATCATAGTGAGCTAATGACAGTGATGTAGAACCTACAGAGTCAGTAAAGACTTTCCATCACTACTAATTAATTCTAACATCTTTATCAGCAGGGACTTTGGGAGTCTGCTGGCTAATTGCAGTGTGTATGACATAAGAGTTGAACTGGGTTTGCCGTCTTCTTATCATAACTGTTTCTCTAATGAGGGGGATACATGATGTAGTAATTGCAACCCAGCATAATACAACATTATTAGCAATGTTATAGGGGTCCTGCAAATAAAATTTAGATCGTCATTGTGGCAACTCACTGACACTAGTGGAATATCTGTTTAAAGCAAACCTGTACTTGTTAAAAGAACTGTCCCTGTATACAAAATGTAAAACACTTCTTTACTAGACCATGACGTCTGGTGTATTTCATCCAGCCCAAAGTTCTTTCTTCTTCCCTCTGCTCCCGTGCCGCCATCTTGGATCTTGAACCTGCACATGCTTAGATGCACCCTGGGTCATTGCCAGGTCTTTGGAACCTGGTAGCGAGACCTGTGGCATGTCTGATCTCCCCCCGAAATGCTTGACGCTATTTGCCTGCTGCATTTGAACAGCTGTCTCCCTTTCCTCTCACAGTGTGGCAACAGTTGGCAAAATAAAGACCGTATAACTATTCCTACATGCATGCGCAGACCACCGCAGGTTTGAATAGTTACTGTTTGGGGTCATCTTCTTTACACCTTCTGAAAACTTTATATGTTTAACCATGATTGCAAATAAAGCTGGCCATACACTGTTAGTTTTTTTTTTTTCAGGCAGTGGGCCGACTGGAAAAAAGATAACAGATTCTTCCATCCAAAGAAATGAGGTGGATGGAGAAATCCTCCCGCATGGCTCATTGTATCCTGAAAGCGGGACCATAGCTGTTAGAATACACTGATCAGCATCTGCTGCTCACGAAAAGTTTTTCAACGTGTCCTTTCATCAGAAGTCAACCCAACGAGCGACTTCTGACAAGTAGGGTTGGTCACACGCTAATCAAAATTCTCCGCGTTTTTGGTGAACCGGCTGAATTTTTAGCAGTATATGGCCAAAATATCAGGAATAGTGAGCGCACCAAATGATTTCAGCAGCTAGCACCCAAGGTGACTCTACAATCCTTGTAAACAATATATTTATAGAGAAATTCAAAAGTTTCAAAAAAATTCAAAAGTTATGATATGATCTAAGTCTTTTTAAAAAAACACTAATTAAACACCCAGTGAGAAGCCATGTCTTCAGTGTGCGGTTGTCTGTTTACCAGAAGTAACAGATGACGGGACACAATATGGTATCAGAGAGAACACCAGGTGCAAGAAGATAACCTCACACATGGACCTCCACCAATAGCATGTACTCACCAGATGAAAGAACATAGTAGGCATCAATCCATACTCAGGACCTCATAATAGGTATCGTCTTCAGTTAATATCACCAGTCAGATGTAAAACCGGCATCCAGATCACCATACTAGATATAAACAAGCTCAGCAGCCAGGAGCCCAGAAAGGTTTATATAGTGGACACAGGTCCATACAAACATTAAAAGGATAATACAGCAGCAGTGTATGGCCAGTTTAAGACTATTTTGGCATTAACTGTATTTTGGAAATCTTGTTCTTGAGGTACTGTGCCCCCCTTTACTTTACCTTCTTCCTGGCAGGCCAATTTTTTTGTTACTAATTTTATTTTTTTACATACTGTCACCAGAGCAGTACAGCATCATCGTATGACTGGTGTGGCAGTGATCAGGGACACTGACTGGTGACAGTTTGTAAAAAAAAAACATTTTTTTTAAATACCGTATATACTCGAGTATAAGTCGTTCCGAGTATAAGTCGAGGCCCCTAATTTACCACAAAAAACTGGGAAAAACTTATTGACCCGAGTATAAGATGAGGGTGAGAAATGCAGAGGGTCAACAATGCCCATCTGCAGCTGCATGCCTCCCTGTGTCCTGTGCAGCCTACCTGTACCCTGTGCATGTGTCCTGTACATGTGTGTCCTGTGTGCATGTGCAGCCTACCTGTGTCCTGTGCAGCCTCCCTGTGGCGATCTCCATCCTCCCTGTGGCGATCTCCATCCTCAGACGGCAGCCGGCGTGTGATGATACTGTTCGGCGGCCATTCCACAGTTCAAAAGCCACGCCTCCTCCTCATCTGTGATAGGCTGACCGCTGACTGCCTATCACGGACATTCTCTCATTCTCATACCACGGACGAGGATGAGAGAATGTCCGTGATAGGCTGTACACTGACAGCTGTTCAGCCTATCACAGACGAGCAGGAGGCGCGGTTTTTAAAAGCTGGAATAGCCTCCGAACACTATCATCACACGCCGGCCGCCGTCTGCCTGCATGACACGCTGATCATGCAGACAGATTGCGGTGACTCGAGTATAAGTCGAAGGGGACACTTTCAGGCCAAAAAAAAGGGCTGAAAAATTCGACTTATACTGGAGTATATACTGTAATTTTTTAATATATATATTTTAAAAAAATTTTTTATTTTTTACATACTGTGACCAGAGCAGTACAGTGTCGACATAGTGACATAGTGATTGCTTATTACAGTGATGATCTGATCACTGTTATAAGCAATCATTTTTTTGAATCGCATCCATTCATATGCCATTGTGTACTATGTACTTGGCCCCTGTACCATGTGGTCACTGTGACCAATCACAGAGATCACAATAGTACACAGTGAATGGGGAATTTGTAGCTCACTGGTTGCACCAAACATTGAGTTTACTCCACGCTAGAAGAACCTTTTAGGGCTTTTTCTTCACACTTTTTTTAAAATAAAGCAAAAAGTTCACATGGAAGTCTTCCCATGCAGGGGGTTCTCACCATCAATGCAACAAACATAACATTCAGCCTCTTGGCTCTCTTGTGGCATTCTTACTGCTCCGAGTAGCACCGCATTGGTCCTCCTGACTGTCAAACATGTCGTGCATGAACACCGTACCTCAACTCTGCGTCTTTCCTTCCCATAGCTCCCTAGCTGCCCTATCCCTCCTGTACTCTCTCCCGGGCTTGGGCCTTGGTCTCTCCTGACCTGGACAGTATGGTGCAATATGCACCTCACAGCTCCCTTCTACTGACTTCCTCGGAAGGGTGGGGCCCTGACCTCTAACTCTGTCTCCAACATAAACCCAGCAAACACCTGAATCATTAGTGTGCTTGCTTCCTGCAAATTCTGGCATAAACCACCATTTTACTCAGGAGTACAGGGTCACCTTGCTACAATGGCTATGAATGAAAGCCATTGTGTATTGACATTGTTGTTATTCGTCACAGCGATCACCTGGTAACTGTCTGTGTAGACACAGCGGGTGACAGATCACGCCACTGTGTGGCCCCTAGGGCATGCACGAGTTGTGCACCTGGATGACGTGCATCCAGGATAAGGAAGCTATTGTAAAATGATGGTCGGGCAGGGAGTAGTTAAAGGGCAAAATTTTCAATCCACATTCTCTGAATTGGATAACAAATCTCATGACAAGCGTGGCAGCTTGGTGACCCCCTTATCACTGTAATACTGGATTCATTTTCCAACAAGGACTTACTTGTTTTTATGGTCTAGTACGTTTTCTTTCAGGGCTCCAGTTTTCTCCCACAGGTAAAAGACTCACCTCAAATTGACCTTGGCAGCAAGTCAGATTTCATCATATATTTTCTGTGTTGTTCTAGTTTCATATAAGTAGATCAGATGTAATGGTTGGAAGCTCCAATGTGTGACTTGAGTTCCTAGGTTCAGGTGCAGTATAGTTGAGGCAGCCAAGCCAAGGTTGTCAAAGAGAAAATCTGAATTCCTCGGAACGAGCTTGAAAGCGAGTAAAGCTTTGCAGTAAAGATAGTGTTGCCTCCTCCACATAATTTAGATTATGAGCCTGGATTACCTTTCCAGCTCATCTGGAGCCCACTCACAATACTCTACACAGCAATCTCACTGCATGGTTTCCAGCTGTGATAGGGGGAATTTTTGATCCCCGAAATAAGTTGTAGGAACAATCTATTGTGTTGATCTAGGACAAAAAAATAGACAACCTCTCTATATATGAGGACCTTACATGAGCATACACAGAGAAGAAATATCCTCTGAATTTAGATGTTAGAATATTTGTCAAGCTGGCTAGGCTCATGGTTAAATCTGTCATCTCCTTCAGGCCTGTCAGTCTCAGTGACCCTCACTGGGCTTCATATTGATTTCTTGCTGCAGTTTATTCTGTTACTGTTCTACCAGTAATCACACAGCTCTGTTTTCTTAGTCTGGGAAGTGTGACCTTGGGAACAGTCTGTGGCTTGTTGGCGGCACTTTCATTGCTGTTATATGAATAATGTTATAGCCTACAATGCAATGGAGAGCCATGAATCCAGAAGCATGCTGCATCTAGTAACATTATATGCTATCAGGACCTGAGCCATGAATCATAAATATAAATAACTAGGCACACAAAATTCATTAAACCCTTCCGCCCTATGGTCACAATGCTCCCAAATAAACATGTTTTTAGAACCGCTTATGTATATATACTGTATATACAGTGGAAAAATAATTGCAGATTTTTTGAGTTTGCCCACTTACAAAGAAATGAAGGGTCTGCAATTTTTATCATAGCTGTAATTTAAATTTGCAGAGACAGAATATCAACCTAAAATCCAGAAAAAAAACACATGATACACATGTTATAAATTAAGTTGCAGTTCAGGGAGTAAATAAGTATTTGATCCCCAAGCAAAACATGACTTAGTACTTGGTGGAGAAACCCTTGTTGGCAAGCACAGAGGTAAGAAGTTTCTTGTAGTTGGTTACCAGGTTTGCACACATCTCAGGAGCGATTTTGGTCCTGAGATGTTGCTGATGGTCTTGTAGCCCATTCCAGCCTTCTGCAGGTCTACAATCTTGTCCCTGACGTCCTTTGACAGCTCTTTGGTTTTGCCAATGATGTTGAAGTGTGAATGGAAGAAAGAGATTCTGTGGACAGGTGTCTTTTATACACATAACGAGTTTTTCGTTAGGAGCACCTTCTTAAATTGACAGGACTAATCTATGTATCACATGAGCACATACTGTAGCCAGTCTATGGGAGCCAGAATTATCGTTGGTTGGTAGGGGATCAAATACTTCTTTTACTCACTGAACTGCAACTCAATTTATAACATTTGTGTCATGTGTTTTTTCTGGATTTTAGGTTGATCTTCTGTCTCTGCAAAATTCAGTGAACTACTAAATAGTGTCAAAATCACTCAAAAATCTATTATAAATCAGTAATGAAAACAGGAACAGTCCAATATGAATCAATGTGAAAACATGAAAAGCCCAAAGGTGTGATGTTCAAAGTTTTCCTCCACCATGTGTCTCTTCAAAAGCTAGTCCAAAATTTCACCAAAGTGTTCTCTTCACCACAATCAGGGAATGCACTTACCAAACATATATGCATATCCTGCAACAGATTAGGAGAGCAGAGCTTGTGTCAAGCAATTAAACCAGTTTCCACTGCTCTTTCCACCTTCACTTCACCGATTCCTCAGATGGACATCGATGCCAAAAAAAAAGAAAAAAAACACCAATAGTATAGTATCATCCAGACAATTTTTAATAATAACACATTAATTGGTATATATGAGTATATATTAAGTGTTATTAATAAAAATAATTGTCTGGATGATACTACACTATTGGTGTTTTTTTTTTTTTTTCCATCTTTGTCCATCAGAGGGATTGGTGGAGTGAAGGTGGATAGAGCAGTGGAAAGTGGCTAAAGTTCTTGATACGAGCTCCACTTGACTAATCTGTTGCAGGATAGGCATACATATATGTGTGGTGGAGGGAGCACTTTGGTGAAATTTTGGAGTACCTTTTGAAGAGACACATGGTGGAGGAAAACTTCAGACGTCACACCTTTTGATTTTTCATGTTTTCACATTGATCCATATTGGACTGTTCATGTTTTCATTATTGATTTATATTAGATTTTTCATTGATTTTCGCACTATTTAGTAGTTCACTTAATTCTGAGAGGCATTTGATATATGTATTTGATTCCATTGTTAGCACGTTTTTTAAATGTTTTTAGGCACACAAAATATTGTGTAGAAATTTTTTAAAGAGCAGCTCCAGGCAAAAATCCGAGAACTAAAAGTAATGCAAAAGTGGACAAAGGGTTTTTTTATTAACTTACATAGCTTGTTCAAATTTCACATGTTGGTAGAGTAACTCTTCCTATATAGTAACCTCTCTTCTTCCTCTTTTTCATTGCAGGTAAAAAATGGATTCCAAACAGAAGCAATGTGCCGTCATTGAGTTCTTGATGAAGAAGGGGTGCAGGCTGTCCGACATCCACAGAACGCTACAGAATGCTTACGGAGATGACGTCATTGACAAAAACAATGTCTTGTCATGGATGGCTCTCATCAATAGTGTCATTGTCATGAATATTCTTTAGCCTTCTGTGGATGTTGGACAGCTTGCACCCTTCCTTTGGCAGGGACTCAATGATGCAGCTTGGAATCCATTATTTACCTACTACCAAAAAGAAGAAGAAGAGATACTATAGAGGAATAAATAATCTACTAACATGTGAAATTTGAACACCCTATGTTAAGGTCCATGCACACGGGGCAGACTCTGCCTGAGATCCGCTTGCTCAGCAGGGGATCTGTCCGCTTATGCAGAGTGGACACAGATACAGACCGCTCTCCTCTATGCACAGTCAGATGTAAACGGACCGCCTGTACGTTTTTCTAGGGGTGGCAGGAGGATCGGAACGTACGTGTGAAAAATGCCTACGTTCATAAAAAAGTTTTGTCCGCTTTTGCATTACTTTCGTTACAGTGCTTGAAGAACCATGGACTTCTTAGGCAATCCTTCTGACATTGTAACCGAGGTTCAGAATGTCCTCTTAGTTTGTTGTAAAGTAAACCATCATACAAAATCCCATTTGTCATATCTTCTTAATCTACATCTAAAGTCCAAAAATAGTATTTGATAGAGAGGATGTTTTAAACCTGTTTTTTTACTGCTCTCTGTCCCTGCTGAAGAGATTCACCCTCTCTATTTGTCTTGATGACCACTGTCCCCGGGACAGAAAGTGATGAGAATTCTGAAATTTTACACTTGCCACTGGAACAGTTGAGGGGAAATCTTCGGACACACAGCTTTTCTGAGACAGTTGTCTGAAATTGGATTTCCACACATTGGAGAAATACCATCTTACTTGCTGTTGTGTCAATGAGACATGAAGTGATGGGAAACCTTCCTACTGGGGGACAGATCCCCCCCAGTCCAGGCACACTCAGCAGGCAGGCCTCCACTCTATCTCCAGGTCATGTGCTCTGGCACCCTTTAATATGTCCCCCCTTTATATTGGCAGTCGATTCTCTGGGAGTTCATGTTGGAGCTCCAGCTTGTAGTGGAAAACCACCTAGTTAATGTTCATGAGTTTAGACTCTCCCATACCACAGAGATTTACTTTTACATTTTAGATTGGTATGATTTTTAACAACACAGTTCAAGTTTAAAAGAAATTTACAAAACAAATGTTATTAAAACAAATTTCTGATTTTATTTTAATTTCTTCCTTGATGAGGATTAATTGAGACTTAAGAAGATTACAAACTAGCAGTAGGGCGTACACTGCATTGTGCCCCAAAGAGTCCACAGGTCCAGCTAGTGACATTGTTTAGCCATTCAGAAATGTTCTGCTTTTATGGTAATACAGTCTGTGGGCCAAGAATAGAGGGTGCCAGGCATTCCTTTTTATTGCAGTATTACTGGAGCTAGTCCATGGCACACATTGTAGGCACCGGACACTTTACAAAGTAACCAAGAAAATTAGATTACTGTGGGAAAATGTAGCAGCTTATATATTCTTGTCTCCCTAATCAAGTGTTTTAAATTATCAGAGTATTTGAGCACAGATGGTAAATTCTTCTCCTTCCAACAGTTACATAAACACATGGAGGGCTTTGTGCCTCCTATGTACAATCTAAAAGAAAGGACAACTTTTTTGTTCTTCATAACAGGCAATCAGGTACGACTTTCTATCCAGCACCATCAGGCCTTGTTTACACTTGCGGTTGGGGGGGGGGGGGGTGATAAAAACATGGCGAGTTTTTACTGTTTCCCCCAACCATGTCCCCTTAAAAACGGAACTATGCTGCATTTAAACACCACAAACCAAAAATGCTACCTTATTCATGTTTAATATTCAGAGCAAACTCCCCCATCATCAATGTCTCCATGCTTTATTTTGATGAGAAATCACTTCGAAAAACAACCCCCTAGCATTTCTGTCTGTGACCATCTTAGGTAATGGCAGATGATTCATGTAGCATTTACTTCCCGGGAATCCCTCTGCTTTTAGCTCAGGCATGTATTCAGACTGAAGGTTGTGAATGAGGGGTTAAAAACCCCAGAACCAGCGCAAAGTGGAAAGATAATTAGCGCAACTAGAATAATTAAACAGGTGAAAGTTGGTAAGGAGCAGCACTCTGTAAAAAAAGTAGAAAATTAATAAGTAAAAATCAATACTAAATTGATTAAACCGCGCTCCTTCCCTAATAAAGGGCAAACATGCAAAAGTGATTTCAACTGAGCACCAACATGATAATATAATAATATGTGTATAGAAAATCTAAACACAAAATAAGCTCAGTAGTGCAAATAGTGAATATTCAATGTATCAAAGTCTTCAGACAATGTATCAACTTCTTCAGATAGTGTACACAATCTTCCAATCCCTGCTGGACAGTAGGTAAATTTGACTGAAATATCACCACCACCATCACCTGTCACACATCCTACACTCACCAGACTTCCATGACCCCTATTACAGGTAGTCATAAAGCGCATATGGATACATCCAGCAGGAGTTGTGCACGATCCCAATGTTGATCCCAGCGTTTACCTACCTTGTGTACACTATCTGAAGAAGTTGATACATAGTCTGAAGACTTTGATACATTGTTTGAATATTCACTATTTGTACTACTGAACTTATTTTGTGTTTGGATTTTTTTTATACACATATTGTTATATTATCATGTTGGTGCTCAGGAAATGAATGTGGCCTCTATAGTGGGTTACCAAAGTAGGGATTGTATTGCTTTTACTGTACTGTGGTAGTCCAATTGCCCCCATGTTCCTGTGGCAGCTTAGTTGGGGACTAGGCTACCAATTTTGCTATTCATTTATAATTGGTGCTCAGTTGACATCACTTTAGCACTTTATTAGGGAAGGAGCGCGGTTTAATCAATTTAGTATTGATTTTTACTTAGACCGAAGGGTGGGCTTAGCTGAGAAAACCCCTCCTCCCCACCTGAAGACTTCTGTGATGTAGTACATAATTTGCCTAGGCATGGAAACCAGGATGTAACTGAAGAAATGTAAAAAAAAAAAAGTCAATATGATATACTTTCCTATCTATTTACTAAGGCTAGCAGCATTAGGATAAAAAATAATCAATGTTGATTCAGAGAGTGAAATTCCACTTTAAGGTGCAAAGGCAGCAGATGGGTGTACATATACAGCTAAAACTGAATGGGACCGTGGCACAGTCCGCCTTTAACTGCGTATAATGTCTGTGGTTGCAGCGTGGCTTTTTACAGGCTGAAACAGGAGGAGATGAGGAGACATAATGCCACCACACTCCAAGTCACACATTCTATAAAAAATGATCCACTGTAGATCTTTCTTCAGAGGGCAAAAACAAGTGTAAGCGAACCCTTAAAGTTTAGTAAATGGCAGTGTCCTTGGTTTTTATTAGACCTAAATTATTCTTTTGTTTTGGACTTCAAATTGAATATATTCACAGAAATGTATGTAAAATGTAAATGTATAACCCAGTTGAATTGTTCTTGATGTTGTAGTGGACCTAGGGAGCTAAAACTGAACAGAAGTTGGGGAGGGAAGGGGATGGGTTTATACATTAAATACGAAAAGTGTTATGGGTAAGAGTGGGAGCCAGAGGCACCACATTCCTGTATAGTACATAAAAATACAAAGAAAATTCTTGGGATTTTCAGAGTACCAAATATCAACAATACACAGTTTGTTAAAAAAATGATAACAATTTTATTTAGTACCTCCAGAAAATTTAGAAACACTTTTAAAATAATCTAAAAGGTTTAGACAACATAGTTTATTTAATGCTATAGAAAGTTGCCGCAAGTATGTTGCTTGAAGCAACTCGACATGTTTCACCTTTTATATGGCTTCCTCAGGAGGGTATATTACAACATACAGGTTGCATCAAATTCTAAATAGGAAAATGCAAGAAAGCACATGACCATTCAAATACAAGCAAAAAACTATGCTACAGTATATGTTAGAATTTTTTTTGCTAGAAAATTACAAAATCATAAAGCTGGCCATACACCATACAATTTTCTTATTCAATTTTCTTTAGATTTACCTTCAACTATGTAGTACAAGGGCCTGCCTGATTGCATACAAATTAAAAATGTTTAGGTTTGACCTTATATTATATAGTTTTGATAAATCTAAAGGAAATTGTGTAATGTATTGCCAGCCTTACTGGAGTGTGATGATGGGCATCTCGCCAACCAGTTATATACAAATATGCATAAAGTGCATATAGCACAAATAAAAAAAAAAACAACTTGCTCCATATAATTGCAACAACCCATGATGGCCTCAAGGTGGTATAGGCGAGTCACAGGAGGGGCACACAGGATAGCTCCAATGTTTATACTCTTAATATATATAAAAAAGTATATACCGTATATACTCGAGTATAAGTCGAATTTTTTAGCACATTTTTTTGTGCTGAAAGTGTCCCCCTCGACTTATACTTGAGTCAAGCACTTTTCTGCAGCAAAAATTTTCATTTTCCGAACCGACTTTGGGGCCCCGTATCTCAGGGCCACTTGGTGCTAGAAACCCCAAATTTGGTATGCAAACCCAGTGGAACTGGTCCCACAACATATCCAAAGCTGAAGTTCTTAGCCCTAAGTGGCTCCGAGATACGGGGCCCCAAAACTGGTTCGGAAAATGTCATTCTCTGCTGCAGAAAAGTGCTTGACATTTTCTGAACTGATTTTTGGGGCCCTGTATCTCGGGGCCACTTGGTGCTAGAAACCCCAGCTTTGGAAATTTTATGGTGCTAGTTCCACTGGGTTTGCACACCAAATTTGGGGTTCTTAGCACTAAGTGGCCCCGAGATACGGGGCCCCAAATTCGGTCAACTGTGTCTATCTGCAGCAATGTCATTTCGGGACCTTTTGGGTTCAGAGACCCCAAATTTTGGCTGCAGCTAGGGGGCATCTAGGAACCCTTAACTACCGAGTTTGAAGTTAAGGGGACCTATGGCTGCAAATGGGCACAGTGAGGCATGCAACTGGGCACAGTGATGCTGCAAATGGGCATTGTTAACCCTCTTTTCAACTTACAGTAGCTGTGCATTTCTCACCCTCATCTTATACTCGGGTCAATAAGTTTTTCCCATTTTTTTTGTGGTAAATTAGGGCCTCGACTTATACTCAGAACGACTTATACTCGAGTATATACGGTAATATACTTAAAGAGGAACTGCAGTCTGCTCACATTATTTGTAGTAAAAACATCTTTGCCATTTTGAAGCTTCCCTCCAACCACTTTGCATATTATTTTTTATATACTGTGATTCTGTACTTGCCAAATATGCTGCAGAAATCTCCCTCCACTGACTCTGACTGCATCCATTTTAACTGTGGGCAGCTGAAGCTGCTGTCTGTTCATTTCCTGGATTTACACAGACACACAGAGGCACACTTCCAGCCATGCCTCTGTGGCTGGAGCAGTACTTTCCTTAAGAAATGTATGTGTTTTGGGGTTTCTATTGTTTTTCTTCCATCCCAGTAAGACTATTGGCATAGCTTTCAGGTAACATTTTAGTTGGCTTTAAAACATACACTGTTCGAATTCCTTCATTCAGCCTGCAGGTTGAACTAAAAAAATCTAGCCAGTCATTCATCCATGCTAAACGGTGTGGATGGACGAATCCTCCTGCTAGGCTATTGTATTCTAACAGCAGCAAACTCTGGACATCAGAATACCTGAGCAGCAGCTGCATCTGATGGTAAGCGCTTGGGGTTCACTTTTAGCCTCTAAATTGAGCATAAGGTTGAACGATCCCAAAACACTGACCACAGATCACTGTTGAAAAGGTCTTACTTGCGTTGTAGATTGTAGAGTACATTGTGTAATGATTAATATTTTTATAATTTTTTTTCTTTCTGCTGTAGTGAAAAGAAAAAAAAGTTCAAAAGCTGAGCCGCCAAAAAGTGCAGTAACGAAAGTAACAGGAAAGAAGATCACCAAAATAATTGGTCTAGGGAAGAAGAAGCCCAGTACAGATGAGCAGACGTCATCGGCAGAAGAGGACGTCCCAACTTGTGGTGAGTCCTTCAGTCAGAATTGAAATTCTCTTTTATGGTTCATTACATTACGCATAGGAAAGTTCCATATGAATGTTCCAATTGACTAACTTAAAAAACATTGCATTCTACAATTATATTTTCACCCTAGATCCCTTCCTTACCCCTTTAAACTTTCCTGTACTTTGAAAGGACCCTTAGCCTATTCTCTGATGGACCACTACATGAAGTTTCTCACAAATATATGGACACAAAAGTACCTTGGTATCCTGAATGGCATATTGCCTCTCAATGATCCTAAAAGTAAAGTACTGGAATAAAAAAAAAAAATAATAAAAATCTATACTCACCTAGGTGGATGCAACATCACTCCGATGCTGCATCTGTCTCCCTCTGCTTCTAAGAAGGAGAACTGAGCGATCAAAGACCGCTGATCGCTCATTTCTCTTCAGTGAGCAGAGAGCCAGTGACTGTCAGTCACCACTCTGTGCTCTGCTCCCCCCACCCTCACTGGATCGCTGGGCTGTGGAGGGGGCAGGTGGGGGAGGGAGGCAGCTCTCTAAGAGGCTGAGCCAACTTGCAGGTTCAGGCATCTGGGTGGATCCCGACATTAAACTTTGATCTCTCCAGAGTCTGGACCAGCTTGAAGTGCACTCCTGTGATGTACAGGAGAAGTAGGGCTAAAAGAGCATTAGCCTTACTTAAGAAACAGACAACAGAATATTTTAGTTTCCCTGTACAAATTTAGAGTATATATAACTCAAAGCCTTAAAATCCATTTTAAGCTTGAAATCTGTAGCTTTCATTAAACCACTTGATTATCCTGCCTTGAAGGTCCTTATTTAGGCATTTTTATAAGGTGATAACACTCTGTCCGTGTCTTCCAACTGTGCCCCTGCATTATCGCACACTGTCCCAATGATGACTACAAGCCTCCATGATGTTTGCATTGTATAGGCATGGTCCACTATTGCCACCATCAGGTAACCCGTACTGCGAAATAGTGTAAAGTTAGAGTGCATACATGTAGACATGAAGTGACTGCAAAGAAGCTGATATGCAATAAAGTGTGAAAAAAAAAATCACTTCCAAACCAGGCATTTTCTGGCACTTTTTGTTTGCTTGTAACAGTCAGTATTTTTTGCTAGAAAAAACATTATATATGTTTTTTTAAAGCCGAGGCCCTAGAGCATAAATTGCTGGGTTTTGCAATTTTTTTTATGTCACACCTTATTTGCACAGCGGTTTTTCAAACTCCTGTGACAGGTACTCTTTAGGAAGAGATCTCTGGTCTATAAGATTCCATATCCCTCCTCTGCCCTTCAAAGCACTAAGATTTGTGTTTTCAAATGGTTTTGATTTTTTAAAATGGCATCATTGACATCCGGGTAAACCGGAAGTGATCTCATATCATCACTTCTTGGCTACCATAGAGGAGAGCCAATCAAAAATGATCAAGGCTTTGTTCCAACCAGCGGATGTGTCGGCTGGTCGCTTGGGTCTCCCGGTGGGACAGGAGAGCCTGAGCAAGCTGCAGAAGGTGGCCGAGGGTGTGGGGGGGATGACCCCTCCTTCTGCTTGTAAAAGCAATCCACTGGCTACTTAGCTGCTAGGATTGCTTTTACAAGAGAGACGACCACCGGCTCTAAAAAGTGGTACTGGGTTGATGCCTGTCGCTGTTCCAGAAGTATTTAAACCTAAATGTCAGGTATTTATGATGCACAATACTGTAGCATTATTATATTACTATATTTAGTGTTAAAAGCAATAGGCTGTATTAAAGCGGAGTTCCACCCAAAAATTGAACTTCCGCTTTAAGTACTGGTGACCCCTTGATATTTGGCATGTCATTTTTTTTTTGGGGGGGGGGGTACCCAGTTTTGACAGGCACCCAGCCCCCACTTCCTCCCCTGGCGCCGTGGCCCCAGAAAGAAGTTCACCTCTCCCCCCTCCCTCCCTGAAATCTTCTGGGACACGTCATAGGTCCCAGAAGATTGCCCGGCCATTCACAATGCTCAGTGCTGCTCGCGCATGTGCAGTGCATGCCCGGCTGTGAAGCCACAGCCGGGCGCCCACAGTTAAAAATGCCGGAACCGCGGAGAGAAGGGGAAGAGAAGCGAGGCTTCGTTCCCCCGCATTACTGGAACGTGGGACAGGTGAGTGTCTGTTTATTAAACGTCAGCAGCTACACTTTTTGTAGCTGCTGACTTTTAAATGGGTGGAACTCTGCTTTAAGAGAAAAGAAAAAGATTTTGTATAAACCAGAGCTCCTCTGTATCATCATCCTGGTGTCCTATGGGCGCCTATTGCTATGTGCCCAGCAGACACTATGGGCACCTCTTATATCAGTGGTCATCAACCCTGTCCTCAGGGCCCACTAACAGGCCAGGTTTTATGTATTACCTTGGGGAGATGCAGACTAGAATACTGCAATCACTAAGCAGCAAATTATATCACCTGTGATGTATTTCAGTTATCTTGCAAACCTGGCCTGTTAGTGGGCCGTGAGGACAGGGTTGATGACCACTGTCTTATATGATAAGGGAACAGAGCTCTGATTCTTGAAAATTTTAGTCCAGCCCATAGCTTTTTTTCCCAAAATCCCTGCAGAAGTTTCCAAATACCGCCTAGACCAGTGGTTCTCAACTCCTGTCCTCAGGACCCACTAACAGGCCAGATTTTAAGTATTACCTTGGGGATATGCAAACTAGAATACCGCAATTACTGAGCAGCAAATGATATCACCTGTGATGTATTTCAGTTATCTTGCAAACCTGGCCTGTTGGTGGGTCCTGAGGACAGGAGTTGAGAACCACTGGCCTAGACATTCAGACTATAATCCAGTTATAAATACCTGTCTTCATCAAGGTAGCCCAGCAGGCACGTTTTAGGGTCTTTATGGATATATGTCTTAAATGTATCATTAATTGTATTCACCACCTCTTGCCAATATTTAGCCAGTTTAGGACAATTCCACAACATATGTAGTAAATCAGCAGGTGATTGTTGGCACCGTGGACAGTCCGGGGAATCATACCTGCCCCACTTAAATAGTTTGACCAGTGTTCTATATACCCTGTAAATTATAAATAATTGGGTCAGACATTGTGCTGGTGATAATGAGACTAGGGGTACCCTTTCTAGTATTGTTTGCCAGGTTACATCTGAAATATCCCCTATATCTAGCTCCCACCCTCTTCTACCCGGGCTAGCACCCTCATCTCGATATGATCTCGTAAGTTGACCATATAGAGATGAGATCAAGCCTTTTTTTTCTGTCATCCGTGCTAATAAAGTTATAAGTGGCATTGGTTTTATCACTTTCTTTTCCCCTTTAAACTGAGATTGGACCGCATGTCGTAGTTGTAAGTATTTAAAAAAATTATGATGAGGTAAGTGAAAAGATTCCTGCAGATCCTGAAAGGAGCATAGAACTTGTGCCCCATGAGATTTTGATACCAGTTAGCAGACTACTGTTTTTGGCACGAAAGCTAATTGCCCTAAGGTGGATATCTCCTAGTGCACCTTCCTTTGCGGAATGGCGCCTTCATGTAAACGACAATATTCTGAAGGAAGAACAGATCTATTGTAACAGAGGCATACCCAATTACCTGTATAAACTGTGGAAGCCATGGATCTCGGTTCCACGATTAGCCCCATCCTCACCGGTTTTTGCGGATCTTTAGTAGGGTGGGCAAGTATAATTGGGGATAGAGAATTTGGTACCAGACAGAAAATGGAGGTAGAGGGCAAAATCAACGGGGAGAGAAGAATCTACTGACTTAAGCAACCAGCCGAGGTAACTTTTCACATAGGTATAGGTGCATAGAATACTATAGTGGGCAGGAAATGGAACAGTCATCCGAGTTGCTTGTGCTGGGGTAATTTTTTTTTTTGTGTGTGATGTTTTGTTGTATGTTGTTATTATTTGTGGTTAAATACTTGTTATATTGATTGGAGAATATATGTAAGAAAAAGATAGAAAAATTTCAGAATTTGCTGTGGATAGACCATATGTAGCGTATTCGAAATAAGAAATTTATGTATAAACTGTATAAGTGATAAGTACTATATCCAATAATATATTTTGGTTTGTAAGGTGAAATATTTATAATAAAAAAATAAATAAATAAATAAATACCTGTCTTCTAATTATGGTAACAAAGGTAGTTGTCTGTTTTTATGTAATAAATTATGTTGTTTCATACTAGGATATCTAAATGTTCTAAGCAACAACCGCTGGAGAGAACGCTGGTGTCGGGTGAAGGACCACAAACTCATCTTCCACAAGGACCGGACTGACCTAAAAACACACATAGTCTCCATACCTCTTCGAGGGTGTGAAGTCAACACCGGCCTCGACTCTAAACATCCATTGACATTCCGATTACTGCGGAATGGACAAGAGGTGGCCGTGGTGGAGGTGAGTGCCTCCATGATTCAACAACAAGGGGGGCAGACGCATAAATGTGATCAAAGATACCCATAAATGGAAGATAATAAACTTCGGCCGCTGCTCCCAAACTCAAGAGACCAAATGAGATAGGGAGATTCAACACAAGGAGCGCTGTTTCGGTGGATTGATTAAACAAGCAATACAATTAAAAGTTTCAATCTTTAATTGCAAAGGTATCAATTCATATAACAAAAAACAAATGTCAGGTGTTATGCAGTGGAAAAGGAAAGTGCCCTGTGAGCACCGTGACTCACGGCTACTGTGGAGTCCTCCACAGAGCCAGAAGGGATGGATGACTGTCACATACCCTTGTTCTGTGTGGGAGGGATGGTGAACCCGGAGGGTGCAGGCTATGTTCCCGGCTCTCAGACAGTGACAGATAGAGTAAAGCTGTGGGAAGTCCTGGAGCTCCTGGATGGAGGCTGGGAGCCCAGGAGGAGCACGCAACACTCCTGATGGTCTGAGAAATATTGCAGGGTTGATCGGTCCTGATCAAGGGGGCGACAGGAGCAGACAGAAGAGCTTGCTTTCGGGTCCATGTACACGAAAGGCAGCGGCAATCACAGGCAGGATCTGGACGGTCATCTGTCCACAGGGCAATGGGAGGGGGAGAGTGGATTGTGTGGGAAGGTGCCAGAGCTCAGTCAAGGACTACGTGTTTCAGGGATTAGCCCCATTTGTCAGGTCATCTGAGCTGACAAGAGGTAGGGATATAAATACCAATACTAGGGGGTGGGACAGCCATTAAGTCCCACACATGTTACCCTCTGTATATGCAATAAAAAGATAACTAAAACCATTTCTAATACTAACTGTAAAAATCATTATCAGATCCTAATGCATAATAGAATGGAAATGCAATTACATAAATAAATGATTGGAATTAAGAAGTTATATACCAATACAGTAAAACCTTGGATTGCTAGCATAATTTGTTCCAGAAACATGCTTGTAATCCAAAGCACTTGTATATCAAAGCAAATTTCCCCATAAGAAATAATGGAAACTCAAATGATTCATTCCAAAACCATTTATTCATAAGTCCTTCAGTTTATAGTCCATATAAAAAGATTATAGCAATGTGTTGTGTAACCATAAAATGTCCATCCACAAATGGAAGCCTCCAGAAAGGGGATTAGAAGCAAAATCCAGCAGGAGCTACAGAGTATAAAAGAGAAGAGAGGCGCCTCTAAGTGTAGCATTATGGTTACATTTAATGAAGATACAACATTTAGCAACTCACATGGTTGATGATTCAAAGAGACCCATCTAAGTATGCAGGCATCCGGGGTAAAGCTGTCCACATAGACCTTCCTCTGCACCGCCGGCTCTCACCGCTGTCAGTCTGCAATCATGACCGGGAAGAATACCCTGCAGTAGAGCGAACTGAAAACGAGGCCTAAACCGCTCGGGGAGCGCAGCGTGGAAGGGATGACATTGATGGCGGTGCGGAGGATGGTCTATGTAGACAGCTTTACCCCGGATGTCTGCATACTTAGATGTGCCTCTTTCATCAACCATGTGAGTTGCTAAATGTTTTACCTTCATTAAATGTAACCATATTGCTACACTTAGAGGTGCCTCTTTTCTCTTTTATACTCACTTGTGACAAGACGCTACTTGTATATCAAGACATCGCTTGTATATCAAGTTACAGTTTATTAAAAAATGTTGCTTGTCTTGAAAAACACTCTCAAACCAAGGTTTTACTGTATTGTATAAATGAATAATCTAAAACCATAAAAATGTAATGACAATCAATAACACAAAAAACAGCATAACAGTGTGACGGAATCCTAGCGATCATGTGCAATAACTTGAGAGTAGATCGGGGTTTCATTTCATGACGGTATGGGTGTCTAGCTCCTCATTCAAGCCATGAGGAGAGAGAGAATGAAGTTTGTAAATCCACATTGTTGAAGGGTGCTTCTAGTTTAAATGAATTTCCAGTAGCATTATGTAATAATGCTCAAAGCTTTTGTCATCCCCATTATGTAAATGCTAGCGAATCCTAGCGATCATATGCAATAACTTCAGAGTAGATCGGGGTTTCATTCCATGAAGGTATGGGTGTCTAGCTCCTCATTTAAGCCTTGAGGAGAAAGAGAATGAAGTTTGTAAATCCACATTGTTGAAGGGTGCTTCTAGTTTCAATTAATTTCCAGTAGCATTGTGTAATAATGCTCAAAGCCTTTGTCATCCCCATTATGTAAAAAAGAATAAAACAAGCTTTGTGAATTAAGCCAAAAAACATCGAATAAGCTTTTCATTTTTTACTGTCACTATTTTTATGAGATTTTATACATAAGAAAATTTGAGCACATTGTTCCCTCCATTATAAAGGCAACAGGCCTTAATACCTGACTAGGGTCCCCTCTGACATTATTCTACAACCCTTCAACGAGGTCAGCT
This sequence comes from Lithobates clamitans, assembly GCA_037952925.1. Lineage (NCBI taxonomy): Eukaryota > Metazoa > Chordata > Amphibia > Anura > Ranidae > Lithobates > Lithobates clamitans. The sequence goes on along the minus strand of JBBGZY010000077.1, from coordinate 1,213,310 downwards.
GCACTGCACAGCTCCTCCAGGGTTGTTCTCTGTCTGCTGGAGTTGAGATACCTCTGAGACTATAAGTGTGATATTCAACAGCAGATTTTTTGTGCTAGGAAAATCTACCCACTTCAAGCTAAATAAACTATGAGGTTGATTTACTAAAGGCAAATAGATTTTTCACAGTGTAAGGGAATTTGCACCAGAGCTTAGTGAATATGGCAACATTCCACTTTGTAAAGAATACCCAACCACATGCATGGAAAAAAACAAACAAAAAAAACAGCATTTTTGCTTGCATAACTTCACCTCGTTCATCAAGCTCTGGGAAGAATTTCTTTTCAAAACGTTATTTCCCCTGCAAAATGAAGAGCCTAATTGCCTTTAGTAAATCAACCCCTATATGTTCAAAACTGGCCCGCCACAACAAGCATCTGAAGAAGTGTGGAAACCGCAATGCCTACTAGCAGGAGCTCTGGCATCTCTAGCATTTACTAGAAGGATTGGCATGGCTATCTACACCTGTCTGCTTAGAATTTCTTGGCCGGGTTTAGTCATGTACACATATTTGGCTTGGCATGCTTTTTTTCTTTACACCTGGACTGCTTTAACTCTTTGGCTTTGAAAACCTGAGTACCCCATGGTTTTACAGTGGGGAAGTGCCAACGGAGAAATGCAAAATTTAGCCATTAAAGAAACAGGGAAAATTATAGTTTTTTGTTTCTAGAGACCTCAAAAGGCTTTTGTATGAGATAAAATAATCCCAGATTACCTACTTTTGTAGGAGCATCATTTTTTGGTTTTTAACTGTAGTGTTGAATGAGATACAGATTATAAAAAAGTCCTTTGTTGCTGAATAATAATTGTATATTGTATGTGTTAAATACTTTTGTGTTCTTCGTTTATTTCCTTTATTTTCTCTTCTGGCGCTGTAGGCGACTTCTTCAGAAGACATGGGTCGTTGGATAGGAATATTATTGGCTGAAACAGGTTCTTCTACTGACCCTGGAGCCCTGCACTATGACTACATTGATGTGGACACCACTGCCAATGTCATACAAACTGCTAAACAGTCTTTCTGGTAAGTTGATGTATTAAATGGTAAAGGTACCCATAGATGTGGGATGATCACCCAGTTCGGTCCCTCTAAGCCAGGTCAGCCAATAATCATTAGGATTCTATTTCTAAACAAGTAACTACAGTCATCCTCACTGTTTCTGACAGGTCATGTTTTCCTCCACTGGTAAACTTGCACCAATTGCATATGCCTACTCTGAGCTTGCAAGTGATGTTACAACAATATACTGTATGTTGGTCCTTTGGAATAAGAATTTATATAAATCATCGGTTCTTCTACGTATCGGTTGGAGACCTGTCTGTGGCTTTCTGTTGTGTAACCACTTGAGCTCTGGCAGATTTTACCCCCTTTATGACAAGGCCATTTTTGGCTAATTTGCACTGCGCTACTTTAACTGGTAATTGTGCGGTCATGCAATGCTGTACCCAAACAAAATGTATATCGCAAATGGGGGTTTTATTTTGGTGGTATTTGATCACCACTGGGTTTTTTATTTTTTGCGATATAAAACAAAAACACTGAAAAAAAAACTGCGTGCCTAACAAGAATTGGTGCCAAATTGTTGATCATAAACGCGTAAAAAAATCATGTCTGCTTCTTCCACATCTTCAGAAAGGGTTGTTGAGCTCTATGAAGTGCAAAATGCGCCAATTCTGTTGTTTTCTGTTTAGGGATTCAGTTGGCCATGCAGCATGGCTCTCCAAGGGTCCTTACATAAAATCTTAAAAAACCAAAGCCCCTCAGAATGAGTCAGTTTTTGGCATTCCCTCCAAATATGTAACATGTTAACCTCAGCACTACACCCTTGAGGACATTCATCCAAATATCCAACATTTACTTGTGCTTATGAGGGAACTCAACACCATATTATCATAGCCGCCTCCTATACTGGTTGAAGACTGATAACATGTTTGGAGCATATTGATAGACTGACCAAACATTATAAAATGTTCTGGATTTCCACCCTTCCAGACCATACATTGTGATTGGGCCCTTGTTGTTTTGAAAAGAAGAAAGGTAACTACGCTCTCTGTAGGGACAACTCAATGCATGCACCAGGTCCACTCACAGGTGCCGAGGCTCGATGTGTCCCAACACACTCCGATGCAACAGTAATAAGAAAAGCCGGCAAAACTGTAATCCTTGAAGTGACGTTTATTGGTACATTAGAGTGACAATAAAACAATAAAGCTGACGCATTTTTGGCAATAGCCTTAGTCATAGCTACAACCAAGGCTATTGCCGAAATGCGTCAGTTTATTGTCTTATTGTCACTCTGATGTACCAATAAACGACACTTCAAGGATTACAGTTTTGCCGAGTCTTCTTATTACAGGGCCCTTGTTGCTGCTTCTGCACAGTTTTTGTAGGAGGACTAGTGTTCTTTGTTCACCCATTCTGTGTTCATTCACCTAAAAAGAGGGGTAATGACTATTACATCGTCACTGCTACCAGATTTGGCATGCCGTTTACGACTATGGCATATGATAATTGTGGTTATAATATTATTAGCTGGTTGGAGGAGAGAGTTGGCCTAGGACAACAGGAAGTATAAGTCCAGCCATATTTATGATGCAGTGTTGGGATATGTAGAAAGTGGGGCCGTTTTTTACACAAGGAACCCCCATGAAAACCTGTTTTTCTTGGATGCACTCCAACGATTTTACTTGCTTTAATAAGCATTGGAGGGGCAGCTATATCGCCCGCAGTTGATGCAACTTTGTGTTGGTGCCCATGTCATGATTGATATTATGGGTTCATAACACGCACAGTTGGTTGCATTATGGGTGATATCCCTGGTCAATTTTAATATGCTAAGGAGGGAGAAGTGCCACACGTAGGGATTCCGATTCCTGCATGTATACCTGGCACTATTATAAACCATAATGGGCTGTTTTTTCGCTCACACTATAAATGGTTATGTAATCTCATCATTTTGGTGCAGAAAGTGTATTATACGTAATGTTCTCCACCCTGTTATATGTATGTGAATATGTGCACATGCCCCGCGTGGATAGAAGGTCTTGCATATTTAGCTGAACACATAATGTTCACATCTTGATGGAAGCAGCTAAAATCTTACTAGAAACCCAAAACATGTTTTTTGCTCCGTGGTGCAAACAGAATGCACAATATCACTTAGGAATCATTTCATATAAGCTCAACTTTCTTCAATGCCCAATTAGTTCAATTCACAAGTTAGCTTCTGCTGTGTAGAAGACAGGTCCACTTGAATAATAACTCCAGGAGTATATATAAACCTTGCCTTTGGTTCATAGATGTATTCCTACAAAAGTCTTGAAATCACTTTTCCGTTAAGTTGAAAAATACCTGCAATGTGTTACCGAGTTGCTTGATAACAGCTGAAAGCTAGTAGCAGGATTGCTTGTTTAGTATGCTGATCGGCTCCAAAGAGGGGGGGGGGGAGTACTGAAGCTGGCCACAGACATTACAATGGCACTGATTGTACAATCTCTGCACAACCTTCATCAGATTCACTAGAAACTTCAGATACACTAACATCTTGGGCATATCTAATAACCCATTCTGTTTACTGTACATGGAATTGGGTAGACCATTATACATCATACTATGTAGTTGTTGGTCAAGGTAATACTAGACATAAATGCATCCATGTTTTTGTTTTGTTTTTTAATCAGATTGACTGTTTTATATTTAAAAGTTTAACCAATGGAATATTGAAAGCAATCATTTGCTACAACACCAGATGCCACATTTACCTGCAGTAATCCAGTTTTTTTTTATAAAGACATGGATAAGTGAGTTTGGGGTGGAGGAACTTGACTGGCCTGCACAGAGTCCTGACCTCAACCTGATAGAACACCTTTGGGATGAATTAGAGGAGACTGCGAGCCAGTCCTTCTTGTCCACTTCAGTGCCTGACCTCACAAATGCGCTTCTGGAAGAAAAGGTCAATCATGCCCATAGACACACTCCTAAACCTTGTGGACAGCCTTCCCAGAAGAGTTGAAGCTGTTATAGCTGTAAAGGGTGGGCCAACTCAATATTGAACCCTACAGACTAAGACTGTAAGGCCATTAAAGTTCATGTGCGTGTAAGGGCAGGTGTCCCAATACTTTTGGTAATGGTAAAGTGATACAATATATCACAGGATGGGGCGGATAAATTACAGGACTATGTGCGTTTTTGTGAATCTTTTTAAAGACAAAGCCGTACGTGTGTAGGTGTTTCAATTGGGTATTTAGTGGTTTGGCAAGAGTTTACCTCTTAACTGGAAGTGACTTACTAAAGCAGGCTTTAATGGGTTATGGTAGAAATTCTAATGTCTAGTTTGATTCATTTAAAAGTGATATGTTTATACATAAAGACTTTAGTTTAATTTTTCTCTGTTTTATTTAATTTGCTTTATATGTAGGGACCTGCATTAAACCACATTTTGGCTTAATTTCTGCGTCTGTTTCCTGTAGTCTCATTTCAAGAAAATAAAGTCAATAGACATATAATCTTCCTTCCACTAAAATGCTATTCTCTTTAATATTTATAAAAACTGGCTCTCTTATGCATACTGCCATCCTGTGGATAAGATGTAAACTGCAGGCCAAACAGAGCCTCTTGGAATTGTGGCTAAGATCAAATGTAGTATCTGTTCTTTTCAGTTTTTGGGAGGAAGAAAGCCGACACCCTGTGTAGACAGTGGGTGCTGGTTAGTATTTTCCTGATGTAATAAGGTGGGAATGGTGGGAGGGATCTTTTTTTTCTCCTGGGTTTAATCTGGCCTAGTTTACTGGGCTCTTCCTAAGTTTTAATGCCTTCTTGATTTGAATACAGGATGCTGCATTTGTCTGGCCTGAGATTGGTAGGAGCAAGGAGCTCCCGGTGAGGTGCCTCCTGGGGAAGGGTGGTGTCCCAGGGGTGCCAGTATGGTAACTTAAGATTTTCAGAAGTGGTACAGTCATTGTGGTTTTTTACTGGCACATGGTCACATCACTTTTATGCTTTTCTTGCACTGCGCCTTTTAGCTAGCTGGGGCAATTTTTTTTATACTTGCCTAGAAGGCTCGCCATAGCCTTCGTGGTCCTTTGCCTCTCTCCTTCCAGAGGGGTCTGTTTTGGGGGAGCCCCTAACCAAGTACTTAGTGGACCGGCTTCAGGTGGTCCCTAATGCCCCGTACACACGATCGGACTTTCCGACAACAAAACCGTGAACTTTTGTCCGAAGTGTGTTGGCTCCAACTTGTCTTGCATACACACGGTCACACAAATGTTGGCCAACAATTACGAATGTAGTGACATACTAGACCTACTACATTGTTTTTCAGCTCTTTAGCACCACCCTTTGGGCTCTCTCTGCTAATTTCTTGTTAGTTCGTTGGTGACTGTTGATTCGCGCTTTTCTCTTTGTGTTTTTCATTTATCGCTTTTCAGTTCGTTTCTGAACGGCCGTTCGTCAACCAGACATGTTGCAGAATCGGAGGAGATAACGTGTTATTTATTATTGGCTTTGGAGTTATTGCTTTGACATAAATTTTTGGGTTGAATAATAATGATTTGGTATATTTTCTATATTTTTAAATGCAGGTCTAATTTTTTTTTTTTTTTTTTTAATGCACAATAAAAAAAATTGTGGAGAATAATACTTGGCTATGTGTTTTACTTCAAATGACAGTTTGGGAGTAGGCAGTTACATTTTAAAAAATACAACGTAAAATTGACAAGCAGTGGCGTCGCTAGGGGGTGGCTTTTGGGGCTATAGCCCCGAATCTGGGGCCCATAGCCCCGAGTCCCTGCAGGGGTCCCCAAGGGGAGGGTAGGCTCTCTGGGGACCCTGATGTAAGTTGGGGGCTCTCTGGGGACCCTGATTTAGGGGGAGGCTCTCTGGGGACCCTGATTTAATGTGTAGGCTCTCTTAGGACCCTGATTTAAGGGGGAGGCTCTCTGGGGACTCTGATGCAAGGGCGGTGTATGCCCGCCCAAGCGTATGACTTTCTTTACTACGCTGCTATGGGCTCTAGCCCCAGATCTTTTGTAGACCCAGCAACGCCCCTGTTGACAACGGACACCAACATAGTTGTATCTTTGATATTATAAACTACAGGATAATTGTGTTGTGGTAACTTGCCCAGAATGAGCACTGGCTCATTCTGTTGTACTGTGTTTTGTGTCACCACAATAATAACTGTGTGACACTAAATAAGGTATTCTTTTGTAAAGGTTCAGTTTTACTTTAAAGTGGAACTAAAGTCCCTATACTTACCTATAACAGCCCAAAGTTCATGAGGGGTCCCTTCCCGGCGTAACCACCTTCTTCCCAGGTGATGGCCTTCAGGCATCTTCTTGGGCTGGTGCAGGATGACATAACTTCTGTGCATACGCAGGAGTCAATCATCCTGGCACACAGGGACCATGTCGACGATTGCTGCCCTTGGCCCCTGTTTTATCAACTTAATGTCTGGCAGGGGCCCTCTTTGTGACCAGAACATTTCTCAAGCTTTGTGGTAGTGAATGAGGTTTTACAGAACCATGGGTTTTCCACCAGTGTCCTTCATTAAAAGACATTGTTTACTTTTCTTTTTTTTTTCAATAATTTTTTTAGGTTTTTAATACAAAGCACACATAAAAAAAAAAACACAAAAGCTGACAGAGGTTACCAAAAAGAGATATAAGATGGCAAAAAGTGAGCATAATCACATGCAGATACAGAATACAAAGAAGCTACCCCACGTGTATCAGTTATTACTGGTAAACATAGCAGATATAGATAGAAATCAACAATTAACATTTTAGGAATTTGTTTTTCTTTAGTTATATAGAAAGTTATGGCCAGAATATGATATAATTTATGAGGAGGGAGTGTCTGATAAAATGAATGCGAAGGGAGGGAGATGACATCATCTGGATTCTCTTCCAGCCTTTCCACACCTTTTAGGAGCACCCTGGGAACATACTGAGAACACACAGAAATATAGGACTTAATTAATTAGCCCTGTGAGATAGATACAGTAGTGATTTATATTGTAATTCTGGTACCACTCTATAATAAATAATCAAAGAAAATTTTTCTTGGTCAGATACTTTGTGAAGAAGCTGGAAGGATTTGGAACACAATAGGGTGGATTTAATGAAGGCACATAGACTGGAATCTGCAAGTGCAGTTAAACTAATTTTCCTTAGTAAATGTGGTAAGGCTTCACTTTGTAAAGAATACCCAATCAGGTGCAAGGAAAATTAAAAAAAAAAAACAGTATTTTTGCTTGCACATGATTGGATTGGATTGCCACATTTATTAAGCCCTGGGGAAAAATGGGTGCACCTGAGCTGGAAGGTGCACAGTCTATTTTCCTTTAGTAAATCAACCCCAATGCAGGAATGATAAACTAGATCTTATGGAGTAACGCATTCATGCATATATTTATTACTCTGCTTGCTTTGCATTATGTTCTGGTAAATGCAACATTTCCTGTCTTACTGCATCTAAATTGCTTCTGTACCTACTATGTGTAAATGTACAATTCATACAAAAGTTGCTCAAGAGCAAGTAAGAAGCACCTCAAGCACGTTTGAATGCAAGTCATTTACAGCTGAACTCCAGGAATTCAGCTGCTTTATAAAAACTGCATGCATACCATAAGTTAAGTCCAACGAGGTGCCTGCTGCCTCCTAGACTTATCTCTATTATTTACATCTGACAGGTTTATTGTACTCCAGGAAGATAACTCTGCTTGCTGTGGTCTCAGCTCCTTCAAGGTCAGAGTCGCTGGAACTTCTATGCCCACCCACCCCTTTCTTCTGCACATTCACAGAAGCCTTTGTATTATGTTGATTCATTCACAAAATACAAAGGCTTCTGTGAATGGGCGGCTTCGGGGATGGGTGGCCATAGCTGATCTGTGTGCTTCTCTCCTCTCACAGTTGGAGTGTGTCCTCCAGGAGTGCTATAAACCTTTCATGTATAAGTAATAGAGATAAGTCCTGCAGGTGGCATGCATCTAATTGGACTTAACTCTGTGTACCTGCAAAATTTAATACATTTCTGGAATTCAGCTTTAATGCTGAAAGCATGTTGTGTTTGGCTTTCTTCTTATGCCCTGTACACATAATAGGATTTTCCAACAAAAAAATCCATGGGATTTTTTCTGACGGATGTTGGCTCAAACTTGTCTAGCATGCACACAGTCACACAAAGTTGGTCGGAAATTCAGAACGTCAAGAACGTGGTGACATACAACACATACGACGAGCCGAGAAAAATTCAATAGCCAGTGCTGCTTTTCTGCTTGATTCTGAGCATGCATGGCACTTTGTGCATCGGAATTGTGTACACACGATCGGAATTTACGCGAACGGATTTTGTTGTCGGAAAGCTTTATATCCAGCTCCAACTTTGTGTGTCGGAAATTCCGATGGAGCCCACACACGATCTGAATTTCCGACAACAAGGTCCTATCGCACATTTTCCATCGGAAAATCCTATCGTGTGTACGGGGCATTACACCGTGTACAGAAAGCCCAATACAAATTCATAGAACCAGTAAATATGAATGTTTAGCATCTAAATTCTCAGGCGTGCACAGAATGCCTTTTCTATGATAGAAACTTTCCAACTTCTCCAACAGGGAAGTATGGGGACATGATAAAAAGACTAATCAGCTAAAATGTGCGGATAAGTATGTAAACATTATTTGACTAAAATACTTCTATTGTCACATTAATACATCTCCCTTTGTTTTTGCACTTTTAGTTTTATGAACAGAAGGGTAATATCGACTAGGCCCTATCGAGAAGCCCCTACAAATGGTTATTCCTGCCCCAGCGGCCTGGCTCTTCATTATGATGATGTTCCATGTATTAATGGATTGGTAAGAAAGAATGCACACATACATTTGTTATCTCCGTAAGGCATAGACATATACCAACACTAATAAAATACTACACATACCACAGTCACATGCTGAGAGCTTCCCGTACTCCTAATACATTGGAAGTGGGGTTAAATTCCTTCATCCTTATTTTGGGGCATAAGGGGTCCCGTTTTGCACTAAGGAAAATTAATGGAATGCAAAAATAACACGTTTCAGTGAGTTGATGGGCAATCCACATTGCATGGTGGAATTCGGGTGCTGCTTACCCACCTGATAGTCAAGCAGTATAGATGTACAATTTTACCGGCAATGTATTTTTGCTCCAATGTGTACATACACTATATTGTCAAAAGTATTGGGACACCTGCCTTTACATGCACATGAACTTTAATAGCATACTGGTCTTAGTCCATAGGGTTCAATATAGAGTTGGCCCACCCTTTGCAGCTATAACAGCTTCAACTATTCTGGGAAGGCTGTCCACAAGGTTTAGGAGTGTAAATATGGGAATGTTTGACCATTCTTCCAAAAGCGCATTTGTGAGGTCAGACACTGATGTTGGATGAGAAGGTCTGGCTCACGGTCTCCGCTCTAATTCATCCCAAAAGTGTTCTATTGGGTTATGGTCAGGACTTTGTGCAGGCCAGTCAAATTCCTCCACCCAAAACTCGCTCATCCATGTTTTTATGGACCTTGTTTTGTGTGTCCAATAGAACACCTTTGGAATGAATTAGACTGGAGACTGCAAGCCCGGCCTTCTTGTCCAGATCAGTGCCTGACCTCACAAATGCGCTTCTGGAAGAATGGTCAAACATTCCCATAGACACACTCCTAAACCTTGTAGACAGCCTTCCCAGAAGAGTTGAAGCTGTTATAGCTGCAAAGGGTGGGCCAACTCCTATTGAACCCTATGGACTAAAACTGGGATGCTATTAAAGTTCGTGTGTGTACAGCCAGGTGTCCCAATACTTTTGACAATATATAGTGTATGTGCCTTCCTTTTTTCTTGTTTTGACACACATGTACACATACGACAATGAACACGTGGCCACGGGAACCTGTGTTAAAGCATGCACATGAATTTCTCAATCTTTCCCTGAAAGCCCCATGGGACCACTGGACTTCCACCTATGGGGTACACAAGTCGGCTCTTCCTACCACTTTCCACAATGTAATATTTGGTACCTGAGCATCTATTCACCCAACATTGTCACATTGGTGTGGTGGTGAGGAGTACCTAGCGATATGCAAATTTGGATTTTCACAAAGGTAAATATTTGCATATCTGCACTGGGGTTTGCAGCAACAGTGTGCGGCACCATGCAGAACCATGCACATGTGGGGCAACTTCAATGTCTAGTACCCCAAGGCTGGTGCAGTTAATGGTGTACTGTACTGTTATTGGCTGTGGTGTTCTTATAGTTGATATTTTCTGGATATTTGATAATAAAAAGCCATGTTGTATTAATATAATTGTCATGCTTACCAAATCTCTGAACAGTTCTGTGTGGCTATTGGCTGGATTCTGTCCTAGATGCATGCTTGGGCTGTCATCCTAATCAGGCTTTCTCTGCAATCTATTTATTGACTTTCTGCCTTTCATTCTTTGCATGTTCTTTAACAGTTCAAGTATGTGTAATTTCAGTGGAGACCGGATGAGGACTTTGCTCCGTCCTATAACAGAAAAAACGAAGAAGTGCTTTATGATGAAGCAGATGTGTACGATAACTTACCGTCTCCGAAAATCTTTGCACGCTACTCACCTGCTGACACAAAGGCCAATAGGTTATCCACTGACAAAATGTCTCCTAACCACTACAAATCTCCTGTCTCCTCCAGTCTGTCTTCTGTCACTAACAACTCTTCTCTGGGGAGGGCGTCCCCAACTCAGGTACACCTGATTGCTTATGTCTGTGTGTTCGCTGCATGTGCCTTCCTATGATCCTGATGGGCAGTGGATGAGGAATTCCTAAATAAAATCCTGACAGTGCAGCTGAACAGACATGTTTTCTGTAAGATGAAAAAAACATTTTAAATATTTTGCCCCAACCCCCTGTGGCCGGTTAGGGCCCCCCACAGCACTGTCCCCTTCACATCCCTCCACAGCACTGTCCCCTTCACACACCCCCCCCCCCCACATGCACTATCCCCTTCACATATCACCCCCAAAGCACCGTTCCCCTTCACCCCCCCACACACTATCCCCCTTCACATCCCCCTCACAGCACTATCCCCTTCACATATCACCCCCAAAGCACCGTTCCCCTTCACCCCCCCCCCACAGCACTGTCCCCCTTCACATCCCCCCACAGCACTATCCCCTTCACATATCACCCCCAAAGCACTGTTCCCCTTCACCCCCCTCCCCCACAGCACTGTCCCTCTTCATATATCACCTCAGAAGCTCTGTCCCTCTTCACATCCCCCCACAGCACTGTCACCCTTCACATCCCCCCCACTGCACTGTCCCCTTCACATCCACCCCCCCCCAGCACTGTCCCCCTTCACATCCCCCCACAGCACCATCCCCCTTTACATATCACCCCCAAAGCACTGTCTCCCTTCACATACCCCCGCAGCACTGTCCCCCTTCACATCCTTCCCACAGCACTGTACCCCTTAACCCCCCCCCAACATCACTGTCCCCCTTCACATCCCCCCCACATCACTATCCCCCTTCACATATCACCCCCAAAGCACTGTTCCCATTTCACATCCCCCCACAGCACTGCCTCCCTTCACATCCCCCTACAGCACTATCCCCTTCACATATCACCCCCAAAGCACTGTTCCTCTTCGCAGTACTCCCCCCCCACAGTACTGTACCCTTTAACCCCCCCCCCACAGCACTGTCACCTTGACATCCTCCCACAGCATTGTACCCCTTCACATATCACCCCCAAAGCACTGTTCCCCTTCACATCCCCCCACAGTACTGTACCCCTTAACCCCCCCTCACAGCACTGTCCCCCTTCACATCCCCCCCCCACAGCACTGTCCCCCTTCACACCCCCCCCCCCCACAGCACTGTCCCCCTTCACATCCCCCCCCCCCCCCCCAGCACTGTCCCCCTTCACATCCCCCCCCCCCACAGCACTGTCCCCCTTCACATCCCCCCCCCCCCCACAGCACTGTCCCCCTTCACATCAGGCTGACAAATGCCGCTGTTGTGCGTGAATTTTTGCATGTAGCTGCACATCAATTTACATTCAATAAGGGACAGATGGATGGCCCTGGAAACAAACTGTGTCCAAAGCTGCTCATCTGTCCTTAAAGTGGTTGTAAACCTCAGACATAAAATATGAACAAAGCATATCCCATAGCGTGTACTTGTCTCAATTAAGAGCACTAAGTGTCATTTCTGTCTGCTGCTTCGTTTCTCTGCTATCAGCATGAACCACTTCTGACAAGTTTCTCTATGGATCCGGTTCACACAGCTCCGAGACGGCTGCAGAGCGAATTGCACAGGAGTTCTGTGCGTCTTCTGGTCCATTTCAGGTCCCAATTCAGCCAAAAATTCAGACTGCAACCGGACCTGGAACGATGAACAGGAACGCACCAGACCCCTACTGTGAGCCGCTCCCCACGGAGATGTGAACTCAGCCTCAAATAGTTAGACTCCGGTATATAGTTAGAAGGACAGACTGATTCTGGTAGGTAGGTAGATGTGTAAATTCTGGGTAGATGGCTATAGATTGGTTCAGATAGATAGATGCCATAGAATTCTATATGATATCCAAGCAAACATTGTATCCTGACTCAACAGATACAGGATATCTGCCTTTAACAAAACATACAAACAGTCCAAGCAGCTACACCAAACCTCCTGCATTCCCTACAGTCAATGAATCATCAGTGACCCTCCATTTACTTTCACAAGTTTTATCTCCCCCTCCGGGTGGTTGGACTTGTAGAGACAGGATTAACATTCCATGGTGGTGAATCTAAGCACCACTGCTGACATTAAGGGATTTTTATGAAACGCAAGACTACCTCAATAGTTCTTTTTCATTGACAGTATCACAGTGGTATGCAGCATTTTATCCTTTCAAAGTGAATGATGTTAAAGTAACCAAAACAAAAGCATACTGACATTTAAATTCCAATAAATACAAGGGCAACCATAAATTATTAAAAAGTTTACAGCCTCAGTGTTATAGAACAACCGCTATTTATTAGTTCATACATTTATAGTAATTTGTATGTTAAGCCTGCTAATGTTAGTTTTGTGCGTAAAGTCACATGAACAGTTAATATATAATGTTAATTGAAGTTTTTTGGCCAACCTTGAAGAAGTTCCTCCACTGATATCCTCCCTCACCACTTCTGTCCGTGTGTTATCCCCATTTACAACCAATGGGAAATCCTCAACATCCATAAGGCAACATCTGTAGTAAGGGGTAAAATTCACCAAATCTGGATCTCCATCTGACCCGTTAATCAAACCATATGTACAGGTTCCCCCATTACCCTTCATTTAAAACAAAAACAGGGATTTTCTGCTTTACAGAAGTCCTTCCATATTAGATTTTCTGTTGTGGGTAGAGTAGGACAGGTTCTCTTTGCAAGGTATTTAGTAATTTTGGGACCCCAAAGAGGAGATCACACCCTGCCCCCAGGGCAAATGTACTCTGTCAAGCCTACAGTAAGTGACTTCTCCATATATTGCTATGGAAGGTTCATACATTTATTGTAGGTAACAAGGTCAATGGGGAAATAAAGCTGACTACAGCATATATTCTACTTTGAAAAGATTATTGTATTAGTGTGTCTTAATCAATATAATCTCAAAGGAAACATTCCTTGTCTAAACACTCTTTCTAGTTGCTGTATATAATTGTGTCCTTAAACAACTAATTACTACTCCATGACCCTTAACAACTTCTAATTTAGCCTTTGTTTCTTCCTCTGAGGGTTATTTATATCCCCCTAAGCTGAATCTTCACATCTGATGGTTTGTTCAATCAAACATTTCATTTTGTCTCCGTCTTTTGTTAACCGTGTATGTTTTCCCTGCTCTGTGAAACCGAAAAAAAATCTTAATTGCTCTCTCTCGTTTGTAGTATCCACAAAAATACTTTCTTAATGTAAAGAACAGTTACATTGCACTTCAGATATTTTATTAAAAAAGTACATAAACTATGGAAACTGTACCCAAAAAGAACAAGACGAGGACAAAGGACTAGACATCAATATTGCCTGTGGGGTCCCCGCAACTCATCTTTTACCATTACTGACTAGCTTGCCTTGTTCTGTGCTGTGTCTTTGTGTGGGGATGGCCATCTTAGTAGAGGCAAGGATTTACCCATATCAGAGCGGCCCATCTGATGACCAGTGATCTGATAAATGGTGGGGAAATGATAAAAGCAGCTGGAGAAGTTTAGAGATCACAGATCCACACAATTTATGAAGCAGAAGCAGGGAGATTCCTGCACTGCAGGTCCTCGGGTACAGATTCCTCTCCAGCAAGGAGAACAGTTGCGACATCATCACATCTCACTTTAAGGCCTGGTTCACACCTATGCAGTTTTTAGTGCATCTTCAATTTTGCAGAAACAAACTACAGTCCATGTAACATGGCTTCCTATGGGTCACGTTCACATCTGTGCATTTTAACCACTTGCCTACTGGGCACTTAAACCCCCCTCCTGCCCAGACCAATTTTCAGCTTTTGGTGCTATCACACTTTGAATGACAATTACTCAGTCATGTAATACTGTACCCAAATACATTTTTGTCCTTTTTTTCATACAAATAGAGCTTTCTTTTGGTGGTATTTGATTACCTCTGGGTTTTTATTTTTTGCGCTATAAATAAAAAAAGACCGAAAATTTTGAAAAAAAAACGCATTTTTCTTAGTTTCTGTGATAAAATTTTGCAAATTATTAATTCTTCTTCATAAATTTTGGCCACAATTTATACTGCTACATATCTTTGGTAAAAATAACTCAAATTAGTGGATATTATTTGGTCTTTGTGAAAATTAGAGAGTCTACAAGCTGTGGTGCAAATCATAAAAAATTGATCACACTTGATGTACTGAGGCCCATCTCATTTCTTGCGACCCGAACAAGCCAGGAAAGTACAAATACCCCCAAATGACCCCTTTTTTGAAAGTAGACATTCCAAGGTATTTAGTAAGAGGCATGGTGAGTTTTTTGATGTTGTCATTTTTTCCCACAATTCTTTGCAAAACGAAGATTTTTTTTTTCCCCCACAAAATTGTCATTGTAATAGGTTATTTCTCTCAGATGGCATGTGCATACCACAAATAACACCTCAAAATACATTCTGATACTCCTCCTGAATATGGAGATACCACATGTGTGGGACTTTTTCACAGCCTGGCCACATACAGAGGCCCAACATACAGGGAGCACCATCAGGTGTTCTAGGAGCATAAATTACACATCTAACTTGTTGACTACCTATTACAGTTTTGAAGCCCCTGGAGCACCAGGACAATGACACGTGACACTGATGACAGATGGCACTGATACGTGGCACTGATGACACTGACGTGGCACTGATGACAGATGGCACTGATACGTGGCACTGATGACACTGACGTGGCATTGATGACAGACGTCTTTCGGCTATAGCGCGGGCGCGAAGTGGTTAAGGAAAGGTTCAGGGACTTTTTTTCTGGTTTTTGGTTCCATAGACTTCAATGGATCAAAAAGGTGTATTGAAAAACGCAAAATGCACCTGGAATATGCAAACTGCAACCTGCATAGGTGTGAACCAGACCTAAATCTCCTGTAAGTAGCAGTCAGAGCTGCTGCTACCTTAGATATCAGCAGATAAATAAAATGTAGTCAAATGCACTCAGTGGTGCCCTTCCATCCCTGCAAACGCATTCCAATAAAAATAAAGTCCGCCTTGAAAAGTATTCATACCCCTTGATATTTTCCACATTTTGTCATGTTACAACCAAAAACATAAATGTATTTTATTGGAATCTTATGTGATGGACCAACACAAAATGACACATAGTTGTGAAGTGTAAGGAAAATGATATATGGATTTGAATTTTTTTTACAACTAAATATCTGAAAAGTGTGGCATGCGTTTGTATTCAGCCCCCTTTACTCTGATACCCCAAACTAAAATCTAGTGGAGCCAATTGCCTTCAGAAGTCACCTAATTAGTAAATAGAGTCCACCTATGTGTAATTTTTTCTCAGTATAAATACAGCTGTTCTGTGAAGCCCCCAGAGGTTTGTTAGAGAACCTTAGTGAACTAACCGCATCATGAACACACCAGACAGATCAGAGATGAAACTGTGGAGAAGTTTAAAGCAGGGTTAAGTTAGAAAAAAATATCCCAAGCTTTGAACATCTCACAGAGCACTGTTCAATCGATCATTTGAAAATGGAAAGAGTATGGCACAACTGCAAACCTACCAAGACATGACCGTCCACCTAAACTGACAGGTCGGGCAAGTAGAGCATTAATCAGAGAAGCAGCCAAGAGGCCCATGGTAACTCTGGAAGAGCTACAGAGATCCACAGCTCAGGTGGGAGAATCTGTCCACAGGACAACTATTAGTCGTGCATTCCACAAATCTCAACTTTATGGAAGAGTGGCAAAAAGAAAGTCATTGTTGAAAGGAAGCCAAAAGAAGTCCAGTTTTCAATTTGCGAGAAGCCATGTGGGGGACACAGTAAACATCTGGTCAGATGAGACCAACATTGAACTTTTTGGCCTAAAAGCAAAATGCTATGTGTGGCGGAAAACTAACACTGCACATCACCCTGAACACACCATCCCCACTGTGAAACATGGTGGTGGCAGCATCATGTTGTGGGGATGCTTTTCTTCAGCAGGGAAAGGGAAGCTGGTCAGAGTTGATGGGAAGATGGAGCCAAATACAGGGCAATCTTAGAAAAAAACCTGTTATGCCGCGTACACACGAGCAAACTTTTCGACGGACTGGTCCGACGGACCGAATCCGGCAGACAATCTGAGCGTGTGTAGGCTTCATCGGACCTGCAGCGGACTTTTTCGGTCGAAAATTTGACGGACTTTAGATTTGGAACATATTTCAAATTTGAGTCCGGTCGAAAAATCCGCTCGTCTGTATGCTAGTCCGACGGACGAAAACCAACGCTAGGGCAGCTATTGGCTTCTGGCTATCAACTTCCTTATTTTAGTCCGGTAGTACGTCATCATGTACAAATCCGTCCGACTTTGGTGTGATCATGTGTAGGCAGGTCCGTTAGTTCGAGAGTCCGTCGGAAGTCCGTGGAAAGTTCGTCGGAAAGACTGTCGGACCTTTGTTGCTGAAAAGTCCGCCCGTGTGTACACGGCATTAGAGTCTGCAAAAGACTTGAGACTGGAGCGGAGGGTCACCTTCCAGCAGGACAACGACCCTAAACTTACAGCCAGAGCTACAATGCAATGGTTTAGATCAAAGCATATCCATGTGTTAGAATGGCCCAGTCAAAGTCCAGACCTAAATCCAATTGAGAATCTGTGGCAAGACTTGAAAATTGCTCCATCCAATCTGACAGAGCTTGAGCTATTTTGCAAAAGAAAATGTCACTCTCTAGTTGTGCAAAGCTAGTAGAGACATACCCGAAAAGACTTACAGCTGTAATTGCAGCGAAAGGTGGTTCTAAAAAATATTAACTCAGGGGGGCTGAATACAAAAGCACGTCACACTTTTCATATATTTATTTGTAAAAAAAAATTGAAAACCATTTATCATTTCCCTTCCACTTCACAATTACAGTATGTGCCACTTTGTGTTGGCCTATCACATAAAATCTCAATAAAATACATTTACGTTTTTGGTTGTAAGATGACAAAATGTGGAAAATTTCAGGGGGTATGAATACTTTTTCATGGCACTGTAGCTATCACACGGCAGATACACAGCTATGAAACTGTAGGTGCAGGAAGTGCACTGCTATTTTTCAAAAGGGTACTGCTTAGGAATGATTATAAATGTCTTTCTCTTCCCTTTGAGATAACAAATCTTTACCTTTTGAGTTCAAGTCCACTTTTTGCTCATGTCCTTCCCTTCTTCTTACCCAGCCCCCTATATATATATACATATTTCCCTTCACTCCCATGCCTGCTGTTTCCAGGAGCAATTGCATCACGTGACTCACTCTTAATCCTGATCATATCTGAATGTCACCAGCATTCAACATTACTCAACAAAAAAAAAAATTGTTTTATGCAGCCACAGAACATAATTCCAAATACAAATTTTCCACGTTTCAGGAGGATCCCTTTATCAAAGCCACAGTGACTCCCTTATAAGGTTACTGACTTTGGCTGACTTTGATACTTTCTTAGGCCCTGACCTGGAACTAGCATGCAGCGTAGAAAGTGAGAGTGAGGTCAGAACTTCAGATACATATCCACCATATGGTCAGACAACTAATCATTTCAAGAGCGGGGTTCAGCAATGACAGCCTTCATATTCCCTCACAACAGGTTTCTTTTAAAGAATTTTCTGCACCATGGATACCTGTGTCAAATAAGTAATTGCATTTACCAGCTATTATTTTCTGTTCAAGTAAAATGGTTCCTCTTTAAGAAACAAATTAAATGTAGGATTGATTGTTTAAATCTGCTTCTTCCAAACAGCTGAAGAGCAAGAAACCCCCTCCGGCTGCCAATGGAATTCTATCAAAGTCCAGAATAACCAACAACCAGCAAAAGAAACCCAATCCAACCACTACTGTAAAACGTACAGCCTCCAGTAAGCAATTCTATAAGCATTAGCTCTCAGTTGATTTAATCTTACAGCTTCTTTGGGGCCTGACATGCAAGGATAAACATGGGTTCTTCTGGGGTAAAAAAGCAGAGAAAGGTTTATCTAATCCCACTTGGTTTATTCCATCTTTCATCCACTATACTTCTTTTTTCGCCCGTTTTGCCTACTCCATCTTCTGCCTAATATGTCCATTTCAACTTTCTCCCACTATCTTTGTCTGCTCCTTCTTTCAGCCATCATGCTTCATCTCTCACCCCCTCTTACCTCTCCACATTCTCTCTTCTATGCTTTATTTTACTCCCCTCCCCCATTATGATTTATCTCCCACCCCCCTCTGCCAACATAATCCTTCATCCACTCCATTTTCAACCCATTTTGCCCACACCATCTTCCACCCGATCTGCCCATTCAATCTTCCACCCAATCTGCCCATTCAATCTTCCACCCAATCTGCCCATTCAATCTTCCACCCAATCTGCCCATTCAATCTTCCACCCAATCTGCCCATTCAATCTTCCACCCAATCTGCCCATTCAATCTTCCACCCAATTTGCCCATTCAATCTTCCAACTAGTCTTCCCACTCCATATTTCACCATCTATGGCTACTTAATTTCAGCCCACCCTATTTAGTCAATTTTTTCCCACTCTTCCCACTTTGCTCTACACCCAGCATGCTTGCTCTGTCTTCCTTCCACTCAGTCTGGTCTGTCCACTTCCCCATTTCATTTCCTGCTTACTCTGTTCACCCCATCTTCTGCCCACTATATCTTCTCCATCTCCTCTTGACTATGTCTGTACATCTTGTGTTTCATTCTGTCCACCTTTTACACTAGAGAAGAGGAGGCTATTCACATTCAACTGCTACTATTTTGTCCCCTTCAACATGGCAAATGAGACAAGATTTGCCCTCATTTTCATGGCCACCATGGCGGGTTAAAGTGTTTCTAAATTCTTAGGTTTTTTTTTGTTTTTTTGTTTTTTAATAACAAACAGGTTTATACTTACCTGCTCTGTGAAATCAAAGTGGCGTTTCTCTCCTCCCCTGATTGCCCCCATAAAAAGCCACTCGTGCAGGCTTGCTCCCGAGCCTTGCTGTCTGCGTCTATTGACACAGACAGCGGGTTCCCCCCCCACACTCTCTCGTCACTGGCTTTGATTGATAGCAGGTAATCGCCCCCACTGCCTCAGCAAAGCCAGTGAGACCAGGACATGAAGGCTTGGGTAAGCAAAAAAAAGGGTTTGTCAGGGTGGAGTTGCCTCACAATTTGAAAAGATTTTTTGCTAAACTTAGTGTAAGGGCCCTTTTACACTGGGGCAGGGGCGGCGGCGGCGGTAAAGCGCCGCTATTGTAAGCGGCGCTTTACCGTTGGTATTCGGCCGCTAGCGGGGCTGTTTTACCCCCCGCTAGCAGCCGAGAAAGGGTTAAAAACCACCGCAAAGCGCCTCTGCAGAGGCGCTTTGGCGGTGGTATAGCCGAGCTGTCCCATTGATTTCAATGGGCAGGAGCGGTAAAGGAGTGGTATACACACCGCTCCTTCACCGCTCCAAAGATGCTGCTAGCAGGACTTTTTTTTCCCGTCCTGCCAGCGCACCGCTCCAGTGTAAAAGCCCTCGGGGCTTTCACACTGGAATCAAAGCAGCGGCACTTTCGGGTCGGTTTGCAGGCGCTATTATTAGCGCAATAGCGCCTGCAAACCGCCCCAGTGTGAAAGGACCCTAACATAATCTGCATTTGCAAAATAAGCAGAGCTTTTACTGCAAATTTTGTTACCTTTACATTGAGCAGCTGTAATGCAAGCTTCTTGCACAGCACATCCAGAATTAATATTAATCAGAGACAAGATATATACAATATTGTCATGTACTGTACTGTATTATTTGCTTAATTAGGCTGAGCAAATTACAAAACTCACAAGATATTTTCTGTACAATCCAGATGCTGAACAATATAAATATGGAAAGAATCGGGTGGAGGCAGATGCTAAAAAACTGCAGCTCAAGGAAGAGGAGTTATTGAAAAAGAAAGAGGCTCTTCGAAACAGATTAGCTCAGATTCGCAAAGAAAAACGAGACACCAGGGCGGCAATCGAAGCCAATGCAGGTGATATTTAACGGCTGTCCTTGCCAACCCTAAACTGGTTAAAAAAAGTTAAATCTATTGGACTCTTAATTCTGGCTTCTTTAATTATTTCTATGTATTTCCTCGTTATCCATCACAAAACTGGAGTACTAGATGTACAGGGTACTTCATCTATTGTGGATGATAACAGTATACTTTCCAAAAGTATAAACTTTTCAAATACATTAAATTAGTTTCAAATACATTAAATTACATAACAATTCTGAGACTGTCCCTCCAACAAAAAATCCTATGGTTGATATGGTTGTGCATAGGTACAGTGTTGTTTGATCAACCATGAGGTTTTAGCTTTGTCAAGAAAATCGGATAAGTAGTAGTAATAAGTCTAGTAATAAGCATAGAGGCTGTAGCATTTTTATCTACTGCAGTAATAATACAGTGAGGGGAAAAATATTTGATCCCCTGCTGATTTTGTACGTTTGCCCACTGGAAAAGAAATGATCAGTCTATAATTTTAATGGTAGGTTTATTTTAATAGTGAGAGACAGAATAACAGCGAAAATATCTAGAAAAATGCATCTAAAAAAGTTATAAATTGATTTGCATTTTAATGCGTGAAATAAGTAATTGTACCCTTCGCAAAACATGACTTAGTACTTGGTGGCAAAACCCTTGTTGGCAATCACCTTAGTCAGACATTTCTTGTAGTTGGCCACCAGATTTGCACACATCTCAGGAGGGATTTTGTCCCACTCCTCTGCAGATCCTCTCCAAGTCATTAAGGTTTCGAGGCTAACGTTTGGTAACTCGAACCTTCAGCTCCCTCCACATATTTTCTATGGGATTAAGGTCTGTGCTACTCCTCGAGCCACTCCTTTGTTGCCTTGGCTGTATGTTTTATGTCATTGTCATGCTGGAAGACCCATCCACAACCCATTTCAATGCCCTGGCTAAGGGAAGGAGGTTTTCACCCAAGATATGATGGTACATGACCCTGTCCTCCATCGTCCCTTTGATGCGTTGAAGTTGTCTTGTCCCCTTAGCAGAAAAACACCCCCAAAGCATAATGTTTCCACCTCCATGTTTAACGGTGGGGATGGTGTTCTTGGGGTCTTAGGCAGCATTTCTTCTAGCTCCCAGCTGCCTTGAGATCATTGACAAGATTCTCCCATGTAGTTCTGGGCTGATTCCTCACCGTTCTCATGATTATTGAAACTCCACGAGGTGAGATCTTGCATGGAGCCCCAGACCGAGGTCGAGTGACAGTTATTTTGTGTTTCTTCCATTTGCGAATAAACTAACTGTTGTCACCCTCTCACCAAGCTGCTTGGCGATGGCCTTGTAGCCCATTCCAGCCTTGTGTAGGTCTACAATCTTGTCCCTGACATCCTTGGACAGCCCTTTGGTCTTGGCCATGGTGGAGAGATCGGAATCAGATTGATTGCTTCTGTGGACAGGTGTCTCTTGAACAGGTAACAAGCTGAGATTTGGAGCACTCTCTTTAAGCCCTCTCCCATACTCAGCTCATTACCTGTATAGAAGACACCTGGGAGCCAGAAATCTTGCTGATTGATAGGGGATCAAATACTTCTTTCACTCATTAAAATGCAAATCAATTTAGAGCTTTTTTGAAATGCGGTTTTGTGGATATTTTTGTTGTTATTATTCTGTCTCTCACTGTTAAAATATACCTACCATTAAAATTATAGACTGATCATTTCTTTGTCAGTGGGTAAATGTACAAAATTAGCAGGGGATCAAATACTTTTTTCCCCTCACTGTATGTCATATTAGACTATTAGATATACAGATTCCATCCTACCTTACCTGTTCTGTTTCCATGGACCATAAAAAGTTCTCTACTTAGAGAAACCCTTTATATATAGTAATAATTACCCAGTCAGAGGACTAGTTGCTTGACTCTTCTTCTCTATGATAGTGATACTTTTGAGTGATACCAACAAGGGGGCACGATTCCTCCCACTGACACCAATGGTGGAGCATTATTCCTTCCCCTGATACCAATAATGAGGAGCAATTCCTCCCACTGACACCAGTAATGGGGCACCATTTCTCCCACTGACACCAACGATGGGGCACTATTCCTTCCCCTGATACCAACAATGGGACATAGTTCCTCCCACACTGACAGACCGCCCACCCCCCCAAGGTCTGAAAGACAGTAAACTGGCTCTTTGTTTAGAAAATATGGAGACCCCTGCTCTACATTGTCATTAATGTTCCATATATTGTCATTATCAAACAAGGCCTAATATCACCTTAAAACAAATGAGTAAAACCTTGCCATTGTCAAGTACATATAAATTCATAACAGACTCATAAAGGATAGCATATAAACCCAGTCTATATCTAGGAATAACCTCAGAATTGAATGTACTGGTCTGTATGTGGTAGTAGTATCGTATATCTACTGTATTTGGGCTTTGCACTGTATATTAAGTGGGTGATGGAAGAGCTAACTGTATTTCTCCGCTAAAACCTGTTTCTTTGTGGTGGGAGTTCAAAGGCAAAGAAATGATACCACTCCAAGTCCTCAACTTGCTTCTCAGGACCTCTACTGTCGCACTTTGATTAAATCTAAAGGGATGACTCTCAGTCAGATGGAGCATGGTCTTGTACTTTATCTTTACTTCTTGCTGGTACTAGAGAAATGAAATCGAATAGAGGAATCTTTTTTTTTTTTTTTAATCTCTTTATTTGTGGGGGCTTATAGCATATATAAGATACAACCATTAGAAAGAAAGAAATAGCTCCTGAATGGGACTTTGAATGCCAACAACACTACAAGGGTCGGATAGCCAGCTCCACGGATCTACAGTGAACAGGAAAGAGACTGAGGGATATATATCCAGTACACCCCTCTTTCATATCAGAGGATTGTGGAAAGGCCTGACCTGGCCTGTACTGGGTGACTACTTTTTGAGCAGTTGAGTTTATGGCATCAAACTGAATACGCAATTTATGTGTTTCAACTGACACTGCGTTTTATGTGGAGTTTTTTGGGCTGAAACAGGGGCTAGACCAAACCTCCAACCACGCCATCTACCGACAGTGACGATTTAGTCTCTGCTTGAATAATTGTACATATTAAGTGTTGCACCATTTACCTTATGCTGAACATAGATTCTCCCATATAAATACCCCTGGTGAAAGAGCTTGAACCTGAAACGCGTTGGGTACCAAAGATTGTTCTCAGACATTGGAGAGTAACTACTTAGACATATATGTACATTTATTTATGACTGCAAGAAATTGTATGTTTTTGTCCACGTGTTTTACTAATCATCACATGTGTGATTGATTTTTTACAATTTTCAAAAAATATTTGTATTTTATCCGACCCTTGTAGTGTTGTTGCCATTTAAAGTCCCATTCAGGGGGTATTTCTTTCTTTCTATATGCGACAACTCACTACAGTGTTCTGTTATGGTGAAAACACAATTATCAAGATACAACCATTGGTGGTCTGGGGTTCTGTCCACTTTTTTCCATGTCAAATTTAAAATAATGCTCGTTATTCACCCAGTATATATAATACAGCTTTTTTATTTTTTTTTTTATCTGTCATTCCTCTACATTAGACCTGCTCTAAATATTGTTTCCATTGTGGGGTTTGAAAATAATGTAATTAAAGTTTTATAAAACACACATGTCCCATCAATATGTCATCATAACTGTGTTCTACAGGAAGGAAATCTCAGGTCTTGCTGGAGGAAAAGCTGAGGAAGCTGGAGAATGAGTGTAAACTGAAGGAGGGTGAACGAGTAAATCTCGAGTTGGAACTGACCGAGGTGAAGGAAAGTCTGAAGAAGGCCATGTCTGGTGGGGTCACACTGGGTCTTGCTATTGAACCCAAAAATGAGACATCAAGGCCGCAGGTATGGCCACTGCATGGACAAGTTTCTTTAGAAAGCAAGCTGTTTTATCTTGTATACCTTTCCTCGACTAGAAGTATTATTAATATAGAAACCAACTTGTTTTTTTCTTTAGTCTCCAAGCCTCCGGCACAGAACAGTGGAGAACTCTCCAATCTCCAGCTGTGACACAAGTGATGCTGAATGTTCTATACCGGTAAATAGTGCCTCAGCATTAAAACGGCAACCTGCATCAAAAAACTCCCCGGTACGAGGACACGTTCTAAGAAAAGCAAAGGTGAGAGTAATATTTTGTGACCAGAAATCCCATCGGTTAAGTAAAAAGAGTGATTTAACCACTTGCCGACTGCCTAATTAGGAAAATACATCATTACTTTGATGTTAAATACCAGTGTTGTGGCTGCAGCTAGATGCCATAACCATAACCCCCCCTCTCCACCCCCTGCTTTCTGGTGGTTTTGGGGCTTACCTGGCATATCGGGAAGCTTTAAGCCTCGTACACACGATCCGATTTTCCGACGGGAATTGTGTGATGTCAGGCTGTTGGCCAAAAATGCGACCGTTTTGTATGCTCCATCAGACAATTTTTGGCCAACTTTCCGTGGACAAATGTTGGATGGTAGGCTTATAAATTTTCCGTGGACAAATGTCTGTTGTCGGATTTTCCGAGCGTGTGTACACAAGTCCATCAGACAAAAGTCCAAATTACAAACACGCATGCTCGGAAGCAAGGACGAGCCAGAAGCGGTTGGTCTTGTAAACTAGCGTTCGTAATGGAGAATTAACATTCGTGACGTGGCAAATTATGAAACCTAGAAATGCAGCACATATTCTCTTCTTCTTTAATGGGATAATAATGAAGCTGCTTTGCTGGTGATACTGATGGAGTTCTGCCAAACAAATTTTCAAAGGCTTTTTTTTCCTAGTGATATCAAGAATAATATTATTATGGGTTTTTTTTCTTTTTGGGCAAGTTACCACAGCACCATTATCCCGTAGTTTTTAAGATCAAAGATACAACTATGTTGGTGTCCCTTGTTAATTTTACATTGTATTTTTTAAAATGTAACTGCCTACTCCCAAACACCTTGGGGATGAATTAGAGTGGAAACTGCGAGCCAGGCCTTCTCGTCCAACATCACTGCCTGACCTCACAAATTCACTTCTGGAAGGATGGTCAAACAATCCCATAGAGACACGCATAAACCTTGTGGACAGCCTTCCCAGAAGAGTTGAAGCTGTTATAGCTGCAAAGGGTGGGCCAGCTCAATATTGAACCCTACGACCTAAGATTGGGATGCCTTTAAAGTTCGTGTGTGTGTGTAAAGGCAATTGTCCCAATACTTTTGGCAATATAGTGTATGTGGGCTTCATTACACTGCTGGTCTCTGGTGCTGAATGACCGATGAGGGCATCACACCTAGCTCTGTGATCATATATATAATTTTTGTGTTTATTTTTAGGAATGGGAGCTGAAGAACGGCACATAAACCTCACAACACGTTTTCGTGTAGGAGCCTTAACCAGCGTGGACCAAGAGACAATACGACTCAGTGTTTCCAGTACATGAGTACAATGTACTTTGCTTCTTTGTTGTGGAGAATCGGCCACACATCACAGAGCAGCTGTGAAGGGGGTTGTCCCAGCGGACCAATTATTCTGCCTTGTGAAGACAGGTCCATTCTCTGTGCCGCCGGTCTGATGACCAGCCGACCTCTGCTGACATTACCACTGCGTGCGAGTTGCTGTAATGTTACATGCACAACTTTCTGGCACATAACAGGGAATGACCGGGAATACCACAAATACAAGTAACTCTCCCACTGCTGCATGAATTGTCTTCATTGTATTGTTTTGCTGTTTGTGTTAAGGACTGGAATATTCTGAGGTTTTCGGTGATAGACTGCCAAATGTCACAGAGTGCCATCAGCCTAATCATGCACCTTCCAATTTGTACTGCATACCCTGAGAATTTGCTGGCACATAGCAGAGAGGCAGCTATAGACATTATCACACCAATGCCCTACTTTTATGTCTACTTACTATGTCTTAAAGCACTGCGAATCCCAAAATGTAAACATTTCAATCATTTTATTATGTGAAATAGCTATTTATAACATTCACAACTGTATGAGTAGAATGACCCACATCTGTACAGAGATATATCGCTGTAAAAAGCAGCCTAGTACACTATGATATCAACCTTATTCAATAAAAGGTTAATATTCTTTAGTGCAGTAAGCTATATGTCAGGGGTCTCCAAACTAAGGCCCGCGGGCCAGATGTGGCCCTTTGCTTGCATTTATCCGGCTCTTGGGGAACTATTACTTTAAGACACTATTCCTGCCACTGATGCCAGCAATGAGATACTATCCCTCCCACTGACAGAAGGGATGGGGAACTAATTCTCAAGCTGACACCAATTATGGAGCACTACTCTTCCCACTGACACCAATGGTGTAATTATTTTACTCCCACTGACTACCAAGCCAATAACATTGTTTACTGGGGCATTTTCTACTTTCATTGACCATAGTCCAGCCCCCCCCCCCAAAAAAAAAGTTTGAAGGGCAGTAAACTGGCCCCTTGTTCCAAACTAAGTTTGGAGACTCCTGTTATATACCTTTCAGCAACATAAATGCTGATTGGCTGACCAATCAGGAAGATGCATAATGATCTAACTTAAATGAATTTAAAGGCTAAGTTCACCTTTTAACAGAAAAAAAAAAAATCACGTGTTTATGCAGGTAAAAAAAAAAATGCATTTGAGGCGTTTAGCAAGATGTTACATGTTACACCCTAAATACGGTGGTAACATGTTGCTAAGGGTGGAGATAGCCTTTAATGAAAGGGAAGACAGCTGGGTATGATATCAGTATCTGTAACACAGTAATCCATGTTTCCTAAGTGGCCACACATAACCCCTTGCTAACTTTGTAAAACTGTCTGTCTTTCTGAGGAATGTCAGAAAATGTAAGATCTGCGTCACTTCTTAGGGGCCTCTCCCAGATCTGCTTGCATTAGTTGGAAAGTGCTGGCTAGACCTGGGCACCGTCACCTAATAGTGAACCAGAAAATGTGAGGCTGCACACCTCTTACACTTTGTATTCAAGGGCAGCTTTATTTATACAGTGGCAACCTGTTCCTCTGGTGATGCGTTTTGATCTCCTGCCGGAATCATAGAGACATAATTAAGGTGGCCCTACATGGATCAAAATTTGGCCGGTTCAGCAGGGACTGTCCGGATTTCTATCCATGTATGTGCAGGCTGGTTGTACAGAAGTCGATCTACTGATTGACTTCTGTACAACAAGCCTGTCGGGTTTTTCCCAAATGGGCAGCTTTTTGCTGCAGCACTGATCAGTATATACTGACAGTGGGGAAGGCTTGTCGCTGTCAGAACACAACAGCTCAGCAGGAAGGATTCCCCATCGACATCGAGTGTGTGGATGGGGGAATCGGGTCATTTGTTGAACAAAATGGGTTTTTTTTTAATAATGTATGCACTGCTTTAGAGGGACAAAACACATTAGGGTAGAGTTGAAGGTGCCTGGCACTTGTTTATTAATGTTACCCTTGATTATGCGGTGTGTGTGTGGCCTGACGTTTTCTTTTTGTAATTTTATCTACTATGTCTGACCATTCTTTCTTTTCAGCGAGTCAAAGCTGAGTAGATCTGAGCCAGGGATAAAAGCTTAACATCCCACAGTTGATAAAAGCTTAACATCCTACAGTTCTGTGGGAGATTGTCCTTTTCGTAACTAGACAGACCTTCTTTCATTCCACATTATATTCACAGGTGCTGTGTAGATCCATTTGGTCTTCACTTTTACAAGTCAGTCATTTCAGGCTAGGGAGAGTCTAGCTACTATGTTCATCAGATGAGTCATTGGACAGGGTTTTTGTGCATTGGAAATTCTCTCATTACAATCAGGATCCTGTCTCAGATAACCCATGTTCTTACAGTATCTGTAAATGTTACCTATAGCTCCTCCATACAAGCTAACTTTATTTACATAGGACTCTTGTGAAGAAAAATGAGCACAGATTACATCATAATGTAGGCGTTGAGATGAATTTTCAGATGATATTCTAAAATGAATCTGTAAATGTATTTTTCCAGAACTACTATAGGCAACACAATTCAATATTAAGCCAACTAAGCACCCATCTACAATGCATTCCACTAAGGTCATTTGTGGCTCTGATTTTCATGTAATGCTAAACAGAATATGGAAGAGGCTCTCTGCCAGGAATTCAGTGTTGTGTATGAGGCATGCGAAATCTTCCTATAAATTAGCTTACTTGTTACTGGGAGGTGCCCTGTCAATTGAAGAGAACAAGCCTTTCCTCAGGGCAGGTTGATTGTCCCGTGTCCCCCTCTTCCTTGTGCATAGCAGACATTTAGCGTTTAGTGAATTGTGAATGTTTTGTCAACAGTGTTCAATTTGGATGACACACCACCATGCACCTCTTGAAATGATATATTGTCAAATAATCGGTGCATTTTGCTATAGCTCACCAATCTCCTACCTATCCACGGGGCAGGCTATTTGGCCAACTGGTTGTCACTCACCAACATGCTTTACCTCGTAACAAACCATCCTCTGCAAACTGCAGAACAGCCACCCAAGTCCCTGCACAAAGATACAAGGTTCCCTGTTGAGGGGTCACACTCTCCCCAACTTTATAGTAATGTACTTGAAGACTGGCACTAATTGCCATGCTAATTTAGAACTGAATGATAGGTGCTGACTGGTATAATGCCTTGTAAAGTTTTTGTTGCATGGATGAGAGACTTTAGACCCAAGAGACCTTCAAATGTTGTCATAATAGAAAGTTGGAGTCTGGGCACTTCCCCTATATTATGACATGCTGTAATGGAGGGGCCTCCCAATATATTGGGTCTCAGATGGCATTGCCCTTTGAGATGTGGTGGGGGGCATTCAATGCCTAAGTTGATATGTGCCTGTAGCAGGTATACCAGGCTCACTGGATTTTTTTAATGTCCTACAGCAACATTCTTACTAGTCATAGGTACCCAACACGCCTAGGGTCACATTTACTTCAGTTAAAGACGAAACTTCCCAATCTTCAATCATTGACAAGATCAGTTTTGATTAAAATATGGATTGAACACCTCTTTAAGTCCAAAGATCCAACACAGTTTTTAAAAAGTATATTTATTTGTAAATTTCTTCTAACTTTGTTAATGTCTTTTATTTATATCTGTAAAAATTCTGTGACAGATACTAAAAAAGAGCCTTTTTGCTCTTGAAAAAGTAACTTGTTGGATTCTTTACCACATGAGGTGATCAATTCAATGATGATTGCGGTGGGGTATCTTAATGAGACAATTTACAACAGCAATTGTCAACTTAGTACGCATCAGGAGGGCCTCAAGTGTCATCTCTGACGTGTCTTAAGTGTAGCACGCCCGAGGGGTGTCCATGACAGCCTGAGCCCAAAGAAAGTGAGTTTAATGGTGCTTGTCATCATTCAGCCTGGAAGAGTCCTAAACCTTGGAGCAGTATGTCTGTGGGGAACAGTACCATGGATAAGGTTTTACTTTAAGGCAAAGCTGCATTAAAAAAAAAAAAAAAAAACTTCACCTGGCACAGCTGCATGCCACTTTTTATAAGGAAATATTTTTCCTTATGTCACATATTATTTGCTGTATTTTGTTGTTATTAGAGGTAGTGAATAAATCTGTAAAAACAAAAAAAAAATTAAAAGAGGGTTTCAAAATAACAACTTTTTAAAATTTTTAACACTAGGAGAATGTTTTTGTTATCTACAGTTAAAGTAGCTATTTGGACTTTTTCTTCTATGTTGTGTAAAATGACACAATTATTAAAACACACCAAAAGTCTGCCAACAAAAGATAAAAACTGGAAAAAAAAAAATATTTATTTTTATTTATATTATAAACTTCTTTTTTCTTTTTTTCTTAACATTTAGATTCCATTCACACTTTTTAACCATTCATTTATGTGCTACTTAAAGTTGCAGAAACTTCAAAGTAGTTCATGCACTACTTTTGATCCGACTTTTAGGCCCCTTTTACACTGCCGCAACTTGAAAGTCGCGTGATTTTACCGCGATTTCAGGGAATGCCTGTGTAAGCTTGAGATGTATGGACCTCAACTCACATCAAAGTCGGACTAAAGTAGTACAGGGACTACTTTGAAGTCGGTACGACTTGAAGTTGCACAGATATGAATTGTTATCATTGGGAATCATGGGGTACGACTTGTCATAATGTCTTGATGTCAAGATATCCAAAGTCACAGAAAAATTTGCTCAAGTGTGAAAGGGGCCTTATGCAACTTGAGGGCCATAGATGTCAATGTTAACATAAAAGTCGTTCCTGAATGTTACACAATGTAACTTGTGTGCAACAGTTGGCCATTATCACTGGTCAAAGCCAAAGTTGTATCCAAGCTGCACCCATCCAAAGTTGCACTCCAAAGTCGGCGCAACTTTGGAGTCGTACAAGTGTGAATGGAGCCTTATGAATGGATTTCTATTTGTAAACAAATGCATTCATGTTACTCTGTGGTGAGTCACCATTGTCCATATTTCACCTGCCAACATTTTGTTTCCCTTGGAATCCATTCAAACATTTATGAATGGGTCTGAAGAGAAATAAACCCATTTGTACCGACATTTCCCTGGAGACAAAACTGCATTGCGTTCTGGAGCACAGTGGCGGCACCAGGAAGTTACAGGAAAGTAGAGCTGGCTGAGTAGGAATATTTGCAAAATTCAGAGACTGCTTTATGATTGGACATCCTTTGTCTTGTGGTAGGAGAGCCTATTCTTTCATATCCTGGAACACAGTACAACTGATATATTTATGGTGATAAGAGTTATAATTGGCACAAAAACATCTTCCACTATAATACTACAAACCTATAAAACTTTGATCAGCTGTATATAAGATGGGTAAACTGGTGTACTTGGTTGGCTTAATGAGCCCTATAAATTGAGGGTTATGAATTTGCAGCTGACCACCGGGATTAAAGGAAGTGATTAGAATGTCTCCATCCATTACCCCAGATATAGGAGTAAGCCATTGTTTGTGATCTGTGGATACAATGTGAATACCTTTTATTCTATATGGGATTATCCAAGCACAAAAAGCCAATCAGACTAGACATTTATTAAATCTATGTATTTTAGCATAATGAACATAAATGCACAAAAAAAGTAAATGTGTTATGTTTTACAAGCTCACTAACCTGTTAAAATGTCAGGTTTCTGTGATTTAAAAAAACGAGACAAAGATAAATCATTTCAGAACTTTTTACACCTTTAATGTGACCTATAAACTGTGGAGGGATGTAAAAATAAAAAATAAATAAATAATATGGTTGCATAAGTTTGCACACCCTTAAACTTATACTTATACAGTTGAAGCACCTTTTGATTGTATTACAGCACTCAGTCTTTTTGGGCTAAGAGTCTATCAGAATGGCACATCTTGACTTGGCAATATTTGCCCACTCTTCTTAGCAAAAACACTCCAAATCTGTCAGATTGCGAGGGCATCTCCAGTGCACAGCCCTCTTCAGATCACCCCACAGATTTTCAATCGGATTCAGGTCTGGGTTTTGGCGGGGCCATTCCAAAACTGTAGGTTGGGTTCACATTATCGCCACATGCGGCTCACAGCAGGGGTCCGGTATGTCCTGATTCACTGTTTCAGGTCCGATTTCAGCCCGAATTTGGGGCTGAATTCAGACCTGAAACAGACCAAAAGACGCACAGGGCTCTTGTGCAAATTTGCACCGGAGCCTCAGCGGAGATATGTGAACCGGCTCCATAGAGAGTCGGTCAAAATCTCCTGCTATTTCCCAGCATCCAATTCGCAATAGTGTGAACCCAGCCTTAATCTTCTTCTGGCGAAGCCATTCCTTTGTTGATTTGGATTTATGCTTTGGGTCGTTGTCATGCTGAAAAATAAAGTTACTCTTCATGTTCAGCTTTCTAGCAGAAGCCTGAAGGATTTGTGCCACTATTGACTGGTATTTGGAACTGTTCATAATTCCCTCTACCTTGACTAAGGCCCCTGTTCCAGCTGAAGAAAAACAGCCCTAAAGCATGATGCTGCCACCACCATGCTTCACGGTGGGTATGGTGTTCTTTTGGTGATGTGTAGTGTTGTTTTTGCACCAAACATATTTTTTGGAATTATAGCCAAAAAGTTCAACCTTGGCTTCGTCAGACCATAACACATTTTCCCACATGCTTTTAGGAGACTTCAGATATGTTTTTGCTACATTTAGCCGGGCTTGGATGTTTTTCTTCGTAAGAAAAGGCTTCTGTCTTGCCACTCTACCCCATAGCCCAGACATATGAAGAATACAAGTGATTGTTGTCACATGTAACACACAGCCAGTGCTTCCCATATATTCCTGTAGCTCCTTTAACCACTTAAGGACAGAGCCTCGTTTTGAGATTTGTGTTTACTGGTTTAAAACGTTTTTTTTTTGCCAGAAAATTACTTAGAACCCCCCAAACATTATATATATTTTTTCTAACACCCTAGAGAATAAAATGGCGGTCGTTGCAATACTTTCTGTCACACCCTATTTGCGCAGTGGTCTTACAAGTGCACTTTTTTTGGAAAAAATACACTTATTTGAATTAAAAAATAAGACAACAGTTAGAAGTTGTTAGAAGTTAGCCCAATTTTTGTTATATTGTGAAAGATGATGTTACGCCGAATAAATTGAAAAATTTCTACAGGATGGATGTTTTGAGTTAGAGTAGGGGCTAGAATTATTGCTCTCGCTTTAAACGATCGCGGTAATACCGTGTGGTTTGAACACCGTTTACATATGCGTGCGTTACTCATGTATGCGTTCGCTTCTGCACGCGAGCTTGGCGGGACAGAGCGCATTAAAAATAATATATATTTTTTTTATTCTTTATTTTTACACTGTTCTTTTTTTTTAAAAAATGTGTCACTTTTATTGCTATTACAAGGAATGTAAACCTCCCTTGTAATAGAAAAAAAGCACGACAGGACCTCTTAAATATGAGATCTGGGGTCAAAAAGACCTCAGATCTCATATTTACACTAAAATGCAATAAAAAAAAAAAAAGTCGGTTGAAATTTAAAAAAATAAATAAATGTTCCTTTAAGAGCTATGGGCAGAAGTGACGTTTTGAGGTCGCTTCCGCCCTGCAATGGTATGGAGCCGGGTGGGGGTCATCTTCCCCTCACTCAGCTCCATACCACACAGGGAGAAGGATCCAATCGCTGCTGCCGGCGACGGAGGGCACCGGAGCGCGGTGGGAGGGGGCCCTCTCCCGCCATTGATAAAAGTGTTCTTGCGGTGAATCAGCCGCTGAGACCACTTTTATCTGGAAGCCGACCGCCCGCTGAAGAAGTGGATACCGGGGTTATAGCTAGCTGCTGCCATAACAATGACATTGAACAATGACTTCAAACAACCAACGTATAACGACGGCGGGCGGTCGTCAAGTGGTTGATGTTGCTCTAGGCCTCTTGGCAGCCTCCTTGACCAGTTTTCTTCTTGTCTTTTCATCAATTTTGGAGGGACGTCCAGTTCTTGGTAATGTCACTGTTGTGCCATATTTTCTCCACTTGATGATGACTGTCTTCACTGTGTTCCATGGTATATTTAATGCCTTGGAAATTCATTTGTACCCTTCTCCTGACTGATACCTTTTAACAATAAGATCCCTCTGATGCTTTGGAAGCTCCATGGCTTTTACTGAAGGATGCGACTAAGAAAATGTCAGGAAAGACCTACTAGAACAGCTGAACTTTATTTGGGGTTAATCGGAGGCACTATAAATGATGGCAGGTGTGTACTGACTCTTATTTAACATTAGTTTGGATGTGATTGCTTAATTCTGAACACAGCTACATCTCCAGTTATAAGCGGGTGTGCACACTTATAAAACCACATTATTTTATTTTTACTCCTCCCCCCCCTAAAAGATTTCAGTTTGTTTTTCAATTGAGTTGTACAGTTTATATGTTTATTTAAAGGTGGAAATGTATCCATGTATGGGCAGGCTGATTGTACCTAAGTCAATCCATCGTTTGGCTTGGATACAACCAGCCTGTCAGGTTTTTACATACAATTACTGCCGGCTGCTACCAGTAACTGTGCTCTCCTGGCCGGGAGATGACAGTTGAAGAGTCAAATAGGACTGGTTCTTGGTGCTGCAATACATAGGGGTTGATTTACTAAAGGCAGCTAGTCTGTGCACTGCAAGTGCAGTTGTTCTAGACCCGAGGAGAACATGCAAGGAAAATAAAAAAATAGCATTTTTGATTGCACAGGATTGGATGATATAAATCAGCAGAGCTTCCCCTTATTTCAGAGCGTCCCCTCAGATCTAGCGCAACTACTTGCAGTACACAGTATAATTGCCTTTAGTAAATCAGCCTCATAGAGTTTTTATTTCAGACACTGTATTTAAAAAAAAGGGGGTCGCTATGTGGCTGGGAATTATGTTTTTTGTATATGATATGACAGGTCCGTAAAAAATATGTGCTTTATGCTTATGCTTTACGCAACACATTCAAAAGTTGTTGTTTTTTTTTTTTTATGTGAATATGTTTTTATAATTATTTTGGTGGTTCTTTTTACCTACTGGATTTTTTCTTAAAGGAACTTTTTATAAGGCTTATTGATTTTTGTAGATATTTTTATGTAAAATTATTGCTGGCGTTAATGCAGTGTGCTCTCTGTATGTACATAGCTGGTGTTTTGTTTTTTTTTGTGCAAATGCTGTTTTCATTCAGTGCCACTATTACCGAATATTGCTCTTTGGCAGGCAAGTTAGGTTGGCATTTTGGATCAGTATTCAAAAGTGTCTGAACTGTATTTCCTATCACGACTAGGTTCTCCTTGTCTTGTTTCTCATGCCAGCTGATGGGTTGCTGTAAGGCCAAGCAAACAGTTCTCTTACATGGATCTTTTTGTTGCCAAACCAGATCTTACCAATTGACAATCTAGATGTGTTTTGTACCCTTAGTGCTTATCCATAATACCCAATGAATAAGTACTAAAGGTGTGAAACATATCAAGGTTTGTGTTTGATGCCAATATAAGATGCCCTTTGTGTTTCAGTAAACACCTACCAATAATACAAGACACCACCACAAGTTTCCTCTGCTTAACCGGTTAGCGATAATTTTGAATGGTCCTTTACTGATTTTGCTTGGTTTTTAGATTTTTTGGTTGTTCATTGTCCTTTATACAGGGACAGCCAAAGGGTGCTATTATTTGCACATTGGAAGACCTTCTCTTATGTGTCCCTTGTCATGGTGGTCCCTTTCCCACCAAACCTCATCTCTTTTACCTGCTACGTGTCTGAGTGGTCATTCTTTCCTCTTGTAGTATGGATTGACTATTTACAATCTGCCCCAGGGTGGCCATGCTTACATCCCCATAAAAACATATCATTCATTTCCACAATTTGTGTTTTGTTAAATACAAATCATGCCATCTTATTCAGTTCCTGTCATGAATGTAATGCATTTCTTCTTTGTGTGTGTTTTTGTCGTAGAGGCCTTTCCTTAATAACCTGGTGTAAAGAGCCTTGGTGTGCAGTAACCCATAGCAACCTATCAGAAATAAGTTTTCATTGGGCTTGCAACAGGTAACACAATAAAAACTGATTCCAGTTGCCAAGGGTTACAGCACTGCCTTTGTACACCATGGTATTACATAATGCGCAGAGAGTTGCTGAGCATCCTGGTCAGACTTTTATGTGTGTGTAAATACATCCATTTTTATGGGACATATTTAATTTTTAAGATGCATATTTTATTTAAAAAAAAAGACATGTCTACTTGATATGAAAGTGGATTCAACTGATTATTGTATTTTAGACTATTCTTTAAATATTTCTGTACACTGTATTAATATGGACTTGCACTTAGTTTGAGTGCTTACGCAGTAATGTGCACTAATAAAATTAATTTACAGAAATTTGGAGTGGATGTTTGCTTTTAAAATAACAATGTGTCCTGGTTAATGAGCTGCTGCAATAAATGTTTTCCCAATTTCCTGTCCTAAGTCATAGTCAATCAGGGAATCTTTGTGCTCGCTGGAAACACAGAATATAGTCCACTCAATTTAACCAAAAAAAGTAAGAGAAAAGGAATTCCCAAACCGGGAATGAATATTTAGAACATAAATAAATAATAAAACATGTCACCGCATGTGAACAGTTTGCACAACTTAAATATGTAATGATAAAGTCCAAACAATTAATATCTCAAAGTGTCCACTCAGTTTGCCTTAAAGAGGTTGTAAACCTCGGGAGGAAAAAACAAAAAAAAATTGCATACTAGCTCATTATGAAATACCTCAGAATGATGCCCTGAATCATGCTATGCATGAATCTATCCATGATACATATAGGGGGGTGGCTGGAGAGAGGGGGCACCGCCCGTGCGCCCTTAATGGATGCTGATATGCAGCCAACTATGCCCATCATATGCAGCCACTGTACCCATCATATGTAGCCAACTGTGCCCATCATATGCAGCCACTGTGCCCATCATATGCAGCAAACTGTGCCCAGAAAATGCTATGCATGAATCTATCCATGATACATATAGGGGGGTGGCTGGAGAGAGGAGGTGCCGCCCGTGCGTCCTTAATGGACGCACCGCCACTGATATGCAGCCAACTGTGCCCATCATTTGCAGCCACTGTGCTATTCATATACAGCCAACTGTGCCCCATCATATGCAGCCACTGTGACACCTGCCCACTTGCTTGCTGTCTGCCCGCCACTTACCCCATTGGGGTAATGGGTCAGGCAGCGGGTGACGGCGGCGAGCTGTAGAATGGGTAGCGCGAGTCAGGTGGCGGCTCCTGTGTCCTCCGTGTGTCTTCTTGCCTTCTGCTAGGCGGCCAATGGGATCGTGGGGGGTAGCTGGAGAGAGGGGGCGGCGCCCCTGAGTATGCCACTGAGTATGGCACAACTGCAAACCTACCAAGACATGGCCATACACCTAAACTGATTAATAAGAGAAGCAGCCAAGAGGCCCATGGTAACTCTGGAGGAGCTGCAGAGATCCACAGCTCAGGTGGGAGAATCTGTCCACAGGACAACTATTATGCCCTGTACACACGGTCAGACATTCATCGGACATTCCGACAACAAAATCCATGGATTTTTTCCGACGGATGTTCAAACTTGTCTTGCATACACACGGTCACACAAAGTTGTCGGAAAATCCGATCGTTCTGAACGCGGTGACGTAAAACACGTACATCGGGACTATAAACGGGGCAGTAGCCAATAGCTTTCGTCTCTTAATTTATTCTGAGCATGCCTGGCACTTTGTGTGTCGGATTTGTGTACACATGATCGGAATTTCCGACAACGGATTTTGTTGTCGGAAAATTTTATAGCAAGCTCTCAAACTTTGTGTGTCGGAAATTCCGATGGAAAATGTGTGATGAAGCCCACACATGGTCGGAATTTCCGACAACAAGGTCCTATCACACATTTTCTGTCGGAAAATCCGACCGTGTGTACAGGGCATAAGTCGTGCACTCCACAAATCTGGCCTTTATGGAAGAGTGGCAAGAAGAAAGTCATTGTTAAAAGAAAGCCATAAGAAGTCCCATTTGCAGTTTGCGAGAAGCCACGTGGGGGACACAGCAAACATGTGGCAGAAGGTGCTCTGGTCAGATGAGACCAAAATGTAACTTTTTGGCCTAAAAGCAAAATGCTATGTGTGTTGGAAAACGAACACTACACATCACCCTGAACACATCTCCACCGTGCAACATGGTGGTGGCAGCATCATGTTGTGGAGATGCTTTTCTTCAGCAGGGACAGAGAAGCTGGTCAGAGTTGATGGGAAGATGGATGGAGCCAAATACAGGGCAATCATAGAAGAAAACCTATTAGAGACTGCAAAAGACTTGAGACTGGGGCGGAGGTTCACCATCCATCAGGACAACAACCCTAAATATACAGCCAGAGCTACAAAGCATATTCATGTGTTAGAATGGCCCGGTCAAGGTCCAGACCTTAATCCAATTAAGAATCTGTGGCAAGACTGGAAAGTTGCTGTTCACAGATGCTTTCTATCCAATCTGACAGAGCTTGAGCTATTTTGCAAAGAAGAATGGGCAAAAAATTCACTCTCTAGATGTGCAAAGCTGGTAGAGACATCCCCAAAAAGACTTGCAGCTGTAAGTGCAGAGAAAGGTGGTTCTACAAAGTATTGACTCAGGGGGGCTGAATACAAATGCACGTCACACTTTTTACATATTTATTTGTAAACATTTTTGAAAATCATTTATCGTTTTCCTTCCACTTTACAATTATGTGCCACTTTGTGCTTTCCTTTGTTCTCTTATACACATAAATATTTGCTGCTAGGCTAAATGAGAGAAATCTGATTTTCCCCTATCACGCTAAACGGTGTAGAATATGCATAAATCTCCCGCTGCCAGTTATTGTATTCTGCCACTTGCCACCCTCGGTTGTCAGAATTCCTGACCAGTGACTGGAGCTGAACTTTTTTCCACCTGACTCCTTCAGTTTGAGTTTGTCGAGCCTGGTGATGTCAGTAGGGCCACCAAAGGCTCAAATTTCGTCCAATTCATGGGAACCGGATGAAATTTGTACCATGTATGGTTAGCTTTAATCTGAAGTTTAAATAAGTTGCCGCCAGATTCAGAGGGCTGTACTGTACACAGGCCTTCAGGTGGGTCCACAGCCCCAAAAATACCCTCCTGCACAATCTCTGAATCTACTTGAAGCTAAAGTGAGGATGGGGGGCATGGTGGCGTGGCATTATTGCAAATTAAGGCAAAATGACTTTGCACTCTTTCAGTGATTACAGCTCTGGGCTTTTTTTCAGTCACAGTACTGCCATCTTCTTACACATCCAGCATCTGGTTTCAAGCATTGGGAGGCCAGTAAAATCACAACTCCGACTCGTGTGCCCTTATACAGATGCCAGGAGTTCACCCTGTACGCCATATGCTCGACAGGCAATGCTCAATTGCTAGGAAAAAAGAAGATGGGGTGTTTTGCCAAGAGAGACACTCAAAGGGGTTCATTTACTAAAAGCAAATAGACTGTGCAGCTGCACTGTACAAGAGCAGTTGCTCCAGTTCTTGGTAAATGAGGTAAAGATTCACTTTGCAAAGAATACCCAATCATGTGCAAGGAAAATTTAAAAAAAAATTAAAAAATTTTTGCTTGCACATGATTGTATGATAGAAGTCAGCAGAGCATCTGCTTATTTACTATGCCGTGGAGCAACTGCTCATGCAGAGCAACTGCTTTGCCTTTAGTAAATCAACCCCAAAGTCTCTTTAACCAAAATACTCTGCCTACTACCATTTTTTTACAACTTCTGTTCTGCTTTCAAAGGTACCTGTCAAAATAGGAAAATAGGAGTCGTAATTGCCTTTGGTGAGTTACTAGCCAGATTTTGGGTGTACAAAAATGAAAATACTGCTTTTATCTATGTAGCCGGCTCTTGACCCTGCCGGGTACTGTCCCCAACACCCCTTGCCCAATACTGTACCAAGATAGGGTTGCCACCTCATCCCTTTAAACTCGAACACATAGTTACACCAGTTCTGAGGCTAATTTAATGCAGATAAGGCACTAAGTGAGTTTAATTACCACCTTAATTAATAATTGGGTTTTAAGGGATTATGTGGCAACCCTATACCAAGAATAAAGGGTGGGGTCAAGAATTAACTTAAGAGAGAAAGTCAGTGCATATTAGAGCACCTCGGGTGTCAGAGCACCCACAGAGCACTAGAGAGCAAAATCTGGTGCAGCTCTGCATGGTAGTCAATTGGCCTTTAACTTCGGTTTGTTCAATTAAGCTTTTGACAAAAAACATTGAAAGCTGATTGGTTTCTATGCAGAGCTGCACCAGATTTTGGACTCGTCTTTATCTTGGTAAATCAACCCCAAAGTGTAGACATCTGGAAAATGCCTACTATTGTTTGCAAGAACCATCAGACTAAAAGCTTCCAGTCATTTCGAGTTTGCTTTATTTAAAATATAGAATGTCATGCAAGTATTGGACAGCTGGTGTCCCTAACAACTTATGCTGTGCATGTAACATTGGCACAAGGTCTTGTTTTTAGGCCTGGTTCACACCTATGCAGGTTCCAGTTTGCATATTTCAGGAGCATTTTGCATTTTTCAATACATGTTTTTGATCCATTGAAGTCTGTGGAACCAAAATCCAGAGAAAAGTCCCTGGACCTTTCTATAAATGTGAATGTGCCCCATAGGAAACCTTACAAAAGATAAGGGAAATAGTGACAGTTGCTACTAGACCCTCAGAGGAGAAATGGACTATCTCGGTACCAAAAACAGAGTTCAATTTTAGGATAAAATATTAATTTATTACATATAAAATCAAGTATCACAACATAAAGTATCAAAAAGATGTGGGGGAAGATCAATACAGTAATAAAATACTTGTAGACTTCCAAAGAGGTTACTGGTTAGAGATTTGTTCACAGATTTCCTCAACAGTTTTGCGATCAAGTGACTGCTTCTTCAGGAGTGTAAATCTATAAAGTAAACAGTATAAATCAAACAATCATAAAAAATATACATCTCTTATATAATACATCAAATAACATATACAGTATATACAATCAAACAGCAAAAACAGGCATAGCTGCTTACCAATTGCACACATCAGTCACCAAAAACTCCCCCCACGGCGGACGTGGAGAAGGAAAGGGGAGGAGGGTGGAAATAAAGGGGGGGGAACAAACTATAGGACAAGGGCCAATATAAGCACATAATAATTGCCATACCTAAACTATCACACTAAAAGATGTGATATGGCACCAAGGGGGAGGGGAAAAATAAGAGAAGCCAGCCACAGAAAGAGTTCTCTCATGTAGCAAAGGTGCAAAGTCACATTGCTCAGTGGACAGCTGCTATCAGTTGTATCCATCCAGGGTGGATGATGATACAGCCGGTATGGTCTGAAAAGACAGGGCAGAGATAGTGTGTCAGTGAGTGGAGGTACTGCGATTACAAGGGCCATCGAGCGGCCATGGTGTAACTCAGTACATACCTGGTAGTAATGAATTCTGGCATCCCCTAGGGTTGCCACCTGTCCGGGATTCACCTGGACAGTCCGGGTTTTAAATTCTGTGTTCGGGTTTCAGTCCACCTGAAACCCGGACACATCAGTGGCAGCCCTGCAGTGCCAGTCCTCCTATCCCCCTCTCCCCTCCCTTCGGCTTCCAGTGCTTTTAATTATATTGGCAGGGAGAACACTTTAACTGGGCTACAGACTAACATGGGGTGATTATACTGGGGGACAGACTGATGCGGGGGGTTATACTGAGGGACAGACTGATGTGGGTGGGGTTGTGCTGGGGGACAGACTGACATGGGGGGATGATACTTGCGGACAGACTGATGTGGAGGGGATGATACTGGGGGAGACTGACGTGGGTGGATGATACTGGGGGACAGACTGACGTGGGTGGATGATACTGGGGGACAGACTGACCTAGGGGGGGATTATACTGGGGAACAGACTGACCTGGAGGGATTGTACTGGGGGACAGACTGACCTGGGGGGATTATACTGGGAAGAAAGACTGACCTGGGGGGGATTATACTGGGGGACAGTCTGAACTGGTGGGATGTACTGGGGGACAGACTGACCAGGAAGGGATTATACTGGAGGACAGACTGACCTGGGGGGGAGGTTTTCACCGGGGGACAAACTAACCTTGCTTGATTTAATTATCCTCCTTAAGCTTCTCCCATTATTAACACAATTTGGCCACACCCACTGTCTGTCACGGGACGCTACATGCGCCAAAATCCAACTCAACGTTGTCCCAGGTCTTTTGCAATCCTATAGTGCAGTGATGTTGAACCTTGGCACCCCAGATGTTTTGGAACTACATTTCCCATGATGCTCAACTACACTGCAGAGTACATGAGCATCATCGGAAATGTAGTTCGAAAACATCTGGGGTGCCAAGGTTCGCCATCACTACTATAGGGTATACTGCAAAAAAAAATAACTAAATTGTCATGTGCTGCTAAAGTGTTCGGGTTTGGCTTGATGTAAAGGTGGCAACCTTAGCGTCCCCCCTTGGGCAGAACTTTTGTTGCCAGCGGTTTAGACATTAATGGCTGTGTGTTGAGTTATTTTGAGAGGACAGCAAATTTACACTGTTATAAAATCTGTACACTCACTAGTTGTAATTTATTCAGTGTTGTCACATGAAAAGATATAATAAAATATTTACAAAAATGTGAGGGGTGTACTCACTTTCGTGAGATACTGTATATATATATACGGTATATATATATACATATATATATATATATATATATATAAAACATTTTGCAACAGTTTTCACATGTCTTTTAACCTTTCAATGTTTTCGGCTCTGGCACTGCAACAGTCTCTCTTGTAATTAATCTTAAAATAGGTACCGTGAAATAAATCACATTTAAATTTTTCACTTTCAGAATTACAAATTAATTTCAGCTACAGGCATCAGCCTAATCCATGAATCCATTTTCCTAAAGCATGAAACGTCGGTGCACAGGAAGATTCTGTTTAATGTTGAAAATGAGATCTGTTAATCACTGCCCATTTCCATAAACCTTACACACTATCTCTGCTAGCATACATGTGGAAGGGTTGTGTTGTTTCCTCAGTGATATTAGGTGGAAGTAGTAACTCAGTTGGTAACTAGGTGGCACTGCGGCTCTTTTAAACAATCACAACAGAAAACCGCTGGAAGCGCAGCCTAGACTGGCCTTCTAAATATGTGTCAAATTCTTGACACACAGGGACCGTCCAAAGAAATCACAGACTGGAGACAGCAAAATGCAATCTGTTATGTGCTAAACTCAATTTTGTACCTTGATGGCTTATGTTTTTTTTCTTTTCTTATTTATTTTATCCTTTTGCATTGTTGAAGGTTTGCAAATCCTGTTTTTATCTTAAAAGACAGAGTGGAAAAGGAAAAAATGGATTTTGGACTCACTAGTGGCAATGCAGGGATTTTTGACATGGTACAAACTGGGGTGAGACAAGGCGAGTACATGATGCTGTAGGATAATTATGTTTTTATGGTCGAGTTTAGCGTTGGGGTCAGGGGTTAGGTGATTTGGTTTAAGGGCAAGGTTAAAGTTAGGGGATCGGAATAGGGTTAAGTGGAATTAGTTAAAGTATACAGTATGTAAACTCCATCACTATAATCTCATGAGCTTTACAATATTAAATCTCAATTTCAGAAAGAATCCTTTATTGCATACTTTTATCGGTCCAGCTTGCCACAATGTAAGTATGCATATCTCAAACCTGATGGACTGCAGGGAGAGCTGACAATCACTGTAGTATTTAGCACTACTACAGTGATAGACGTGAACTTCTGGATCATCAAGCATAATGTACATATTGTCATGGTACTACTTACAGTGAGCCCACCGGCGAGCAGGTGACACGGGATCCCCCAGGGCATCTAAGGGTCAGCCGGTATTCTGCCAGGGACCCCCTCATGAGGGTTTGGGCTTAGCTGCGTGCTGACCCCAGGTCACGGCCCCCGGGTTCACCCTGCTCGCTAGGGAAGTACCAGAAGACACTGTCAGACGAGATGGATGGATGAAGCAAAGGAGAGCCGGATAGCGAGCCAAGGTCAGGGCGGGCTGCAGGCAATGTAATCAGAACGAGCCGAGTCGGTACACAAGAGATCGGTTCACGAGAGGTCAGGTTAAGGCAGGTTACACGAAGGGAGCTCAGAAACAAATGTTGCTCAAGCAACCAGTAGCTGGTCTGAAAGGGATTTAAATAGAGAAGCACATAAGGGGCTGGACAGAAAGTAGCAGGAAGGAATCATATATTAAGCAACAGGTTAGGCCGGCGACACCCATAGCTGCAGAGTGCAGCAGAGCTGAACACAAGCTAGTGGAACAACAGGTGCCAGCCGGCCTACAGCAGTAAAGGTGAGGCACA
This sequence comes from Lithobates clamitans, assembly GCA_037952925.1. NCBI lineage: Eukaryota > Metazoa > Chordata > Amphibia > Anura > Ranidae > Lithobates > Lithobates clamitans. The sequence continues at coordinate 1,168,691 of JBBGZY010000077.1, read as the reverse complement.
GATCAGCTCCGCAGCTGATCTGTGACACATATATAAATATACTAATATATACATAAGGTATAACATCCTAGTATACTTTATTAATACTCTAGTCTATACCATTTTTCACAGATATTCTTTATAGCATTTTTATGATTAGGCCACATTTTTACGACTATAGTAAGTACAGAGTACATATATGTATATACAATCTAGTTTCCATATTCCTAACGCAAATGTGTTTTTGCTCTTTTTATTTATTAGATGTTTAACATTCAAGATGAATTACTGCCAGTGCATAATTTCTTTTTTATTATCTTCATTAATCATTTTTTTTTTTTAACAACTGTATTAATTAACTCTTGATTTTTTTTATTTTGCATCAATATATTTATATTCGCCTAATAATCATTCATCTATTTTACCACATTTTGGGGTATATTATGCTATATACCATCAATTTCAATTTTCATTTCTAAGCTATCTGTATATTTAATAATGTATTTCATCTAATTGAATTTGTTTTGTTTTATTGTGACATGAATTATCCTTTCTGAGCCCTGTAGTCCCCTGTGGGCCAGCTGCAAAATATAGAGGCTAGGTACCCTTGCACCTTTAACCTTACCTGATGAAAGAGCAAGCATGCCGATAGCTATATTGCGCATGCTCTGAAGGACATCATAGCTCCGACTCCAGTGATGTCATCCCGCTGACACTGTGGGTCATGTGTGTGTTCCAGCACCATCTTGGAAGTGTCTGGCTGGCTTCCCTAAACACCTTTCGACATGGCAGTGGATCCTGGTCTCCTCTGTGGCTTTTCCTATACAGAGTCCCAGATTTACTGTGATTGATGATCCTAATACTTACCTTGCTATGTGAGTTGCCATGTGGCCTTTTTACTTTTTAATTAAAAGTTTTTAAACAGTCTGCACTTTGAGGCACTTTTCTATTTGTCTTTTGCGTTCTACATAGAGCGTCTGCTTCTGCTCCTTAGAAGAGCTGCCCTGGTGCACAAGCTTTTCTACTTTTGGACTATATATGATTGTTTTCCAGATGGACTTTTTCGTTTTGAAATAGGTGTCTGAACCTGTTGGCGTCTGCATTTCCACTGTTTTGATTTATTCTATCCAAAGAAGCCACAAGTTCCACAAGCCAAGTTCTATACTTAATGGAACACATTACTGCTAAATTATGCTCCTACCTTTCCTCAGCTTGAACAACCTTAAGAACCTCTTAACATCTTTAAAATAAATTCCCAACTTGTTGCATTCATTAAAGGGGAACTTTGCTGGTCCTGTTACCATCTTTGGGGAAGTTAATTTCTCATAAAAAGGGGACTATACCTCCATTGTGCACCAACATAGAGAGCTCCAACAAGCCGACAGAAGAGTTCCTCCACGTTGTTTGATAGGTTCTGTATGGGACATTTTGCTTACCAAAAACCTCAGAGTTAAACTCTGGTTCTGGTTACTGGGAGCCCATATAAACGAGCTAGCCTAATATTCTTGCTCTCCCCCTTTTGCTCATTTGGGGAAAATTCTCTCTCAGTAGGAGAGCTACGTCTAAACTCTGAGGATAAAACAAAGGGGAGAGGCGCCTCTAAGTGCAGGAGTAAAAGCCAGTTTAATCAAACATACAATTGGCAACTCATATGTTGAAAAAATTTGGCAGGCACATCAGTAAATAATATCCTGAAAGTAACATCGTGGGAAGTCAAGTCTCTGCTCCTGTCTCCGCAGGTGCTCAGGTCCCTGTTAAAGCAGAAGTAAACCCATCAATTTAACAGTTTCAAAAGACAGTTACATTTCTGGCATGTGCCAAGAATGTAATTGTCCATTGGTTGTGTTCTCAACCAAACGGTCAAACCATCCAATGGCTGCTGTCGTAAATGATCACATGTACAGCACCATGGCAGTTGAAGATTAAACAGAGGCCAAAATAGCAGCATCCTTGGCTGAAAATGATAGGAGGGTTTACTTCCTCTTTAATCACCGCTAAGATGTAGAGCTGGCCATACGGTGAGGGAGTCCAGAACGAGGCTTGACACGCAGGTGGCTGGGCGGCATGGAGAGATGACGTCACCGGAGTGTGACGCGTTTCCGAGCATGCACGATGTGTGTGTTGCAGCAGCCGTGCTCCCTTTTCAAGCTATATAGGTATAGCACATGCAGCGCACATGCTCGGAGACGCGTAGCACTCCGGTGACGTCATCTCTCCCCCCTGCCCAGCCACCTGCGTGTCAAGTCGCATTCTGGACTCCCTCGCTGTGCAGCTGGTGTTCTGTCTCCAACCCATCAGAAACTCCAACCACCTAATTTCCGGTTTCTTTAAACCAGTAGTAATTGGAGTTTTTGACGAATTGGTGGTTGGACACAACACCGGCAACCGAATAGAGTCCGGTGCAGAATATTATGAGCGGAAATTCTTACTCCACTCTAATACTAGCCAACAAAATGTCCGCCTCCAAGGCGTCGACAACTTTGTCCTAGTTAGCCGCTGTGCTGTCAAAACAGCGCAATCTTCCTGTACCGGACTCTATTCCGTTGCCGATGTTGTGTCCAACCACCAATTCGTCAAAATCTCCAAATACTAAGGGTTTAAATAAACCGGCAGTTAAGTGGTTGGAGTTTTTGATTGGTGGGAGAAATTGACAGAACATCGGCTTTATATCTTAGCGGTGATTAACAGGGACCCGAGCGCTTGTGGAGACAGGAGCAGAGACTTGACTTCCCATCAATGTTACTTTCAGGATATTATTTACTGATGTGACTGCCAAATTCTTTTAACATGTGAGTTGTCAATTTTATGTTTGAATAAACTGGCTATTACTCCTGCACATAGAGGCTCCTCTCCCCTTTGTTTTATCCTCAGCCTTGCTGTAATCTGGCTTCTATTCCCTAGTGGTGGCAGCCCTTTGTGTATGGACTAATATATCACATTTCATTCATGTTTATGGACTTTCTATGGACATTCTCATTTAGGTTGCAGCAGAACTTTAAGTATTTGCGCCTTGTACTTGTAATTTGTCTAAACTCTGAGTCCTGCAGGACAATTGGGTCTATTTAAAGTGGCACTGTTCTGTGTTTTGTTGTTTGCTTTGTTATATGTGTTTCCCTTTGGTGTATATCAGACACTGATTTTGTACCTATACTACTGTTCATCTAATTTTCCATATAAACGAAATATTTTCTCCATCCAAAGTCGTGTGTTTATCCTTTGTGTGATAACCAAAGTGACACCTGTTTGCAGGTTTACGGTGGTGTCAACAGGTGTTGTGTCTCACTCAGGGCTCAGAAGGAAACAAGGGTCCCATTATACTCAGTGGCTCCTGAGGGGGTAGGGCTACATACCCCTTCAAAGTAACTTGCATTTTGGAGGGACACACTGAGCCAATGTCCACATCTACCTGTCCAGCCTACCTTTAGTAGCGGAGTGGGCCTCGCCGTGCACTTTGCGAGGGCTCCATACGTGCACTGAACTTAACTCTTGAACTTCTGTTCCTCTGTGCAGGATCGTAACCTCTGTGGTGCAATCCACTCCTGTTGCTATGGAAGACAGACTGCTGGCGGAAGGAGTGCCGACAACATCTTGCCATCTGCTAGAGGCCATGCCACCTATAATGGGTACACGCTATTGACAGGCTGCTTATTACATTTCCGTTACTCTAGGTAACCACACGTGTCTTCAGATTATTCCACTCCACACAAATGTCTTCATACCCCGATGTGCTAAGACCTACTCGGTGAACTATGTGTGTGCCATTTTTTTACGATACATCTATTTAGTAAGGATTTCCAGCCGCGGATCGGAAATGTCTCACTGCCTGTGATTAGCACTGCACAGTGTAAGCTTCCTGGCGAGCTTGGGCATGTGGAGCTGCGAACACGCATGAGCTCATCCTTACTCTTTAGTAACTTCAGACCAGGCAAGGACAACGTTTCAATACTTTGCCTAGGAAAGGTGCAGATTAGACATCTCACAGTCCAACAGATAAAAGCGGTATTTATTCCTAATTCCTAACTATCACTACAGGCTGAGTGCTGCCCCTGCATACCTGCTAAGGTGTAGTCCAGAATTTAAAGTCCTTCAGAGGCATTCTCCAATGCTGGTGTCTTCAGGGCAAACCCTAACTTAAATGTCTAAATGTACATGCAGGCAGTGGTAAATGGCATCCTCCTGCTGCCCCAGGTCTCATTCTTCGTCTGCATTCCATACAGGTTTCGAAACACACCGATGCCCTGGAACTCTTTTGGGGGCCAAAACTCTCTGTCCTCGGATCAAACTCCTTCCCCTCCCTCTCTCGAACTCCCCAGGGGTTCTCTCCTACCAGACCACTGTCCCATATTTATATATTACAGGATTAATCTGCTGGACCCAGACAAGAACCCGCCAAAAAGACCAAGAAACCGGACATGGCATTAACTCCTACCCCCCAGGCCAGGACAGCACCTAACTGTTTAAACCTGCCTACATATCACTGTAGTAATGCTGACTAAAACAGTAATTTTCAACTTCCAAAGTGGTTCCTTAGTCATGAGTAATGCATATTTACATTGTGCCAAGCTGTGCCAATATTTTCAAATCTGCAGCTCTCAATATCTGGTGATTTTACCATGAAGGTCCCTGTTTCGGCATTTCTTTAATAGGGTGACAATATACTATCCATGTCTCTCAATTGTTCTCTTGTGTTTTCATCCTATAACACTTTCTTCCAGTGGAGACTACAAACAACCGTGACAAAGCATAGTACGGAATCATGGTCCACTGTTATCACCATCAGGAAAACCACTGAGAGAAATGGCATGCAGTCATCACTGGAGTATATGTATGTAGACAGCAGATTTTACCAAAAAGTGGTTCATCTGTGCTTTGTATGTTCTTTATTGAACCACTTGAAGACCGCCTGCCATCCTTTGACGGCAGAAGAATGGCACTCCTGCGCAAATTGCCGTAGCCGTATGGCGGACGCTTTAAGGAGTATAGGGGTGCGCGCGCCTGCTGTGAGCCGATGCGTGAACCCGGCGGACATTGTGGCCCCGCACACCCACAATCACTCCTGACAGAGAAAGAATGGAGATCTGTCAATGTAAACAGACAGATCGCCATTCTTTCAGGAGTGAGGAGACTGATCTGTTGTTCCTACTGCTTAGGATCAACAATCGGTTTCCTCCCCAGGCAGTCCCATCCCCCCACAGTTAGAAACACTCTCTAGAACACACATTTAACCAATTGATCGCCCCCTAGTGTTAACCCCTTTCCTGCTAGTGACATTTATACAGTAATCAGTGGCTATTTTTAGCTCTGATCGCTGTATAATTGTCAATTGTCCCAAAATAGTGTCAAAAGTGTCCGATTGCCACCATTACTAGTAAAAAAAAAATAATAATAATAAAAATGCCATAAATCTATCCATAAATCTATCCCCTATTTTGTAGACGCTAAAACTTTTGCACAAACCAATCAATATACGCTTACTGTGACTTTTTTTTACCAAAAATATGTAGAAGAATATATATTGGCCTAAACTGAGGAAGAAATGTGTTTTTTTTATATATTTTTTGGGGATATTTATTATAGCAAAAAGTAAAAAGTATTGTGTTTTTTTCAAAATTGTCGCTCTTCTTTTGTTTATAGCGCAAAAAATAAAAAACCGCAGAGGTGATCAAATAAGACCAAAAGAAAGCTCTGTTTGTGGAAAAAAAAGGACATCAATTTTCTTTGGGTATAACGCGGTGCAATTGTCAGTTAAAGTGACACTGCCGTATTGCAAAAAATGGCCTGGTCAGGAAGGAGGTAAATTCTTCTGGGGCTGAAGTGGTTAAAGTGGTTGTTAACCCACTTTTACTAAATACTGCCATCCTACCATTATAAGAAGTTTCCCTGTGCCTGTGTTCTGTAAAAAAAACTGCCTGATTGTACCTGTATGAGCTCCGCTCCCACCGCTCAGCTGATTCCTCTCCTCCTTCTCTCTCTGGCTCAGAGTTGCAGTGGGCGGGGCCGAGCCCTCCCGCTGACATCAGCCGTGGAGGAGGGGGAGAGAGGAGAGAGAGAGCCATGTGTCAGCTGAGCGGAGGGAGCAGAGCTCATACAGGTACAATCGGGCAAATTTTTTACAGAACACAGGCACAGGGAAGGGGGGGGGGGGGGGCTGGTATAAGCAGGGAGGGGAGGGGAGGAGGACACAGACACAGGGAAAGCTGCTGAGAGCAGGGCTGCGTCTGACGGAATCACGTAAATGGACCATGATGTCAGGGCTCAGCATGGCTCAGCCCTGATTATCGTGGTCTGTTTGCAGAGGGGAGGGTATAGCCAGGCAGGATCAGCCAGGTATTTTAGGGTATACAGGGGGCCAAATTACACAGCACAAGCACTATGCTGTATAACATGCTTTAAGGGAACAGGATCTGTTTTTTGTTTTTTTGGGTTAAACGCTTTAATGTAAGAAAGTTATTCAGACTTGTAGAACGTGGTGACTGCAAAAGTACACAGAATGACTATTTACAGTATGTAAAAGTCACGAAATATGTATAAAAATACATGATGACGTTATTTTTGTCACAGCTCCAAAACTTGCAACAATAAATGTGAAGATAATTTGCCATTCCTCTGTCTGCTGTGACCTACATTTACCTGAGTCCTGGATTCAGTATTCTCCTGAAGGTAGGGCTGCTATAAGTGCTGAGCAGATGTCAGTGACAGATAACTGCTCCTCACTTGGGTGATCCCATTTCACCATTTTATATTGACAGCATTTATCTCTTTACCTGCAGGAAAGGAAAGATGGAGTGTTAACTGCATGCATTGCTTTCTGAAACTAGGGGAAGGCATCAGGATCAACTGCCCGAGGTGTAATATCACATTGGGAAAATGGTGCCTGTGAGATCCGTGCAACCGACAGAAAACTGACTTTTTTACAGGGCAATGCGGGGGCAGTTACTGGATGGAGCATGAGTATTTCTCAACCTTGAAATCTCAGCAGTGGTATTTGCAGGTTTGGCATCCACGCTTTAGGTGCTAAAATAAGTGTGCAGGGCAAATGCTAACCATAAACTGATGGTTTTTATTAGTGATATATATATATCTATATGTGTGTGTGTGTGTGTGTGTTTATACAGTGTATATATATATATATATATATATATATATATATATATATATATATATATATATATATATATATACAGTATCTCACAAAAGTGAGTACACCTCTCACATTTTTGTATATATTTTGTTATATCTTTTTATGTGACAACACTGAAGAAATGACACTTTGGCTACAATGTAAAGTAGTGAGTGTACAGCTTGTATAACAGTGTAAATTTGCTGTCCCCTCAAAATAACTCAACACACAGCAATTAATGTCTAAACCGCTGGCAACAAAAGTGAGTACACCCCTAAGTGAAAATGTTCAAATTGGGCCCAAAGTGTCAATATTTTGTGTGGCCACCATTATTTTCCAGCACTGCCTTAACCCTCTTGGGCATGGAGTTCACCAGAGCTTCACAGGTTGCCACTGGAGTCCTCTTCCACTCCTCCATGACGAGATCACAGAGCTGTTGGATGTTAGAGACCTTGCGCTCCTCCACCTTCCGTTTGAGGATGCCCCTCAGATGCCCAATAGGGTTTAGGTCTGGAGACATGCTTGGCCAGTCCATCACCTTTACCCAAGCTTCTATAGCAAGGCAGTGGTCATCTTGGAGGTGTGTTTGGGGTTGTTATCATGTTGGAATACTGCCCTGCGGCCCAGTCTCGGAAGGGAGGGGATCATGCTCTGCTTCAGTAAGTCACAGTACATGTTGGCATTCATGGTTCCCTCAATGAACTGTAGCTCCCCAGTGCCGGCAGCACTCATGCAGCCTCAGACCATGACACTCCCTCCACCATGCTTGACTGTAGGCAAGACACATTTGTCTTTGTACTCCTCACCTGGTTGCTGCCACACACGCTTGACACCATCTGAACCAAATAAGTTTATCTTGGTCTCATCAGAACACAGGACATGGTTCCAGTAATCCATCTGCTTGTCTTCAGCAAACAGTTTGCAGGCTTTCTTGTGCATCATCTTTAGAAGAGGCTTCCTTCTGGGATGACAGCCATGCAGACCAATTTGATGCAGCGTGCAGCGTATGGTCTGTGCACTGACAGGCTGACCCCCCATACCTTCAACCTCTGTAGCAATGCTGGCAGCACTTATATTTCTATTTTTATTTCCCAAAGACAACCTCTGGATATGACGCTGAGCACGTGCACTTAACTTCTTTAGTCAACCATGGCGAGGCCTGTCCTGAGTGGAACCTGTCCTGTTAAACCACTATATGGTCTTGGCCACCATGCTGCATCTTAGCTTCAGAGTCTTGGCAAGCTTCTTATAGCCTAGGCCATCTTTATGTAGAGCAACAATTCTTTTTTTCAGATCCTCAGAGAGTTCTTTGCCATATATATATATATATATATATATATATATATATATATATATATATATAAATATATGTAAATGTTCCAAAAGACACACATATACACAAACAGTGCAGCACTACTACAGTGATAATTCAATGCTATACTTAGTGCTATGTATACATGTAATAAAATTCAAATTCATAAAAAATTTATAATAACTGTCCCATAAATCAATATTAATCTTGACAGTAGTGCAGTAGTGTTATTATCATATCACCATGCTTCTCAATAATTCTTATTGTTTGTGCAAACCACCAACAGCTATTTAATCTGCTCATCCCAAGGATGAGTCAGGAAGACTTAAATTAACTCTTTATTTTCACTCCCCAAACGTCTTTTCTTTCTCTCAGGACTCAGCTGTTCAATTTCTCCCTTTCACAATCTCCACTCCACCCAATGTATCCCTCACAGATAGGGAGTTGATCTCCGAGATTATTCAGCTGTTCCTTCACTTCAAGGGACTCATGTATCATGTAATCAAAAACACAGCTGACATAGTGCTCTCTGCTATAAAACTTTTATTTAAAATCCCGCTAAAAGAGGACACTTATTAGATATAAAAACAAAATTTGCTTGTTACATGTATTGAGAGCCGTCTGCTCACTCATCGCCGTGGCTGTGCGACGTCAAAGGCTAGTATCCTCTCCTCTCGATCTGAGCCTTTGACGTTGCGCAGCCACTGTGTCACGACTCAGACTTAGCCCTGACCCAGACTATATTTTACCTACTCTAACACTAGTAGCACACTAGAGGGTGCTACATTTATAACCCATGTCAGTTTTTTTTTTTTTTTTTATCATCTACATCCCATTGGGGTGATTTACCTTCACTCCCTGTCCCAAAGATAAAAGAGTAAGTAAGAGGAAATCCCTCCAAAGTGAGGGAATCCTTGGTTGTCAATGGCTGAACGGCCAGCTTCTGTCAGACAGACCGACTTACACAAGGGCTGAATGTCAGACTTTTTTTTAAACCGGCTGTTGTCTTCTGACATTCGGCCCATGTGTACGGGGCTTAAGGCTACATTTAGATGTATCCAAACTGATGGTCAGCAAGTAACAACCGCCCACACTTGAAGTCCCACCACTGCGCCTCTATAATATATATACCTATGCAGTGTAGCTACCACTTTAACTAATAAGATAATATGAACCGTATTTTGACCTCTATCCAAGATGAGATGACAAAAGGGGGTTAAGTGAACTCCAAAATCCAGCCGTGAGTATTAATCTGGATTTTTCCACATGTAAATAATAAAGTGCTCCAAATAGTGTGATAACGTAAAAACCAGTTTAATTAAAACACTCAGAAATCTTCAATTATTGCACTCACATCAAATAAACTCATAGTAAGCAAAAAAACAATCACAGCAGCTCTTCAAACAGATAACAGCAGCGGTGTATAGTGGTCACGGCGGACTCAAGGTGTGCAGACAAAGATTCACTCTCACCCGCCGCTCAGGCTCGGATAGTTGAAAGTGTTTAAGCTAAGCACAAGAGTGTGAGGCATTTGAAGCTGGTGAGTGCGTTTTCTGAAGGGTGTGAAATCACTTGCACATACTTGTGTGGTGGAAGAATTAAGAAGACGCTATACAAAATTAATAATATTGGAAGAATTAGTTTATGGACTGTTTTTTCATAAATAATTAAATATTTTCACACTTATCACAGGGTGGCTAATATTTATGAATCCATTTTTTATTAATATGTATGTATTTTTCACTGTAATTTTGTGTTTTTAGCGGTACTATTTTTTCACTATCTCATCTTGGATAGAGGTCAAAATACGGTTCACAATACATTTAGATGTGCAACTAATATTGCTGCACCTCTGAAAAGCTATCAGTTGTGGATCGCTGTGGAGGTGTTTCAACCGTGTAAAAGCCACACCATGCAGCAACCATGCACATTACATGCGGTTGCAGTGAGGTTGCGGTGTGACCCCTCTCATTTGAATGGGTTACATTTGCCAGTGTTATACTGCCCGCCGAACAAAACAAGGGGGTGTTTTTGCATGCATACACCACCCTGGTTGCCATTGCAGCTTAAAGAGGGGGTGGGGCTGCGGGGCAGAAAAAATGCACGTCAGCTCCCTGTTTTTACTACCTCCCAAATGCAAGTGTAAATGAGCCCTTACAATAGATATATTTGCCACAAACCAAACAGTATTTCAGAACAACCTAATGCCAACTAAGAAGCATGGTGGAAATGTTATAGTTTGGGGTTGCTTTTCTTTCTGGACCTAGGCAGCCCTGTCATTGAGTCAACAATACATTCTGCATTTTAACAACGTGTGCTTAATGAGAATGTGAGGCCATCTGTGCAAACGCTGAACATTGAAGTGAGCCAACACGATAATGATGCAAAGTACACTAGCAAATCCACCAAGGAATGGTTCAAACAGAAGAAATATAGAGTTATGGACTGCCCCAGTGAAAGCCCTGATTTGGTTCCCCTTGTAGGGAAATTTAAAACAGGCGGTTCATGCAAGTAAGCCTAAACTTTGAAACGAAAGAATTTTGCATGGAGAAGTGTTAAAATTCACAGTCAATGTCAGAAACTGGCGGGCAGTTATTCAAAATGCCTACAGGAAGTCATTTCTGCTGCAGGGGCAATACTGGCTTTTAAAGCCAAGCATGTACTTACCTTTATCACAGTACACCATTACATCTATAGATATCTTTGTTAAATGCATTATTGAAAAGGCACATATTTCTTGTGTTTTTATTAAATATACATTTTATTTTAAGTATATCACCTTTATCTAAGATCTAATGTTTGCCTGTTCAAAAGTTTTTTATATGACTGTATATGCTGATACAGATGGGAGAATAAAAGTTTGCTCTAAATGGGCAAATCACAGGTTTGCTTTGAGGCTCACTTTGTGTGATAGCACCTGTAACAGAAGTCATTTGTGTGTGCGCGTGTGTATTTTTGCTTGAGCTACTGAGCTCTGTAAACAATTACTTCACAAAAACAAGTAACGCAACAAAAGAAAATGTTAAAAGAAACTTTAAGCTCCATCTTCTGGCTATCCACAGACTACATTTTTTTCACATGCATTTATTTCTGATTTTTCTGGATAAAAAACAGACTCCTTTAGCGAGATCTTTCCATCATAATTCCTGGCTCCATTTCTGTTCATGTTGGAGATTCTGGTGTTCCCACTGTTCCTTTTACATTCTTCATGATCTACAAAAAAACAATTGTCCAAAGGTAGAGTGGAGCCTCCTAATATTGACCAAAGTGTGCCACCTTGAGAACTCGGGTGTAGAGAACTTTCCACCAGAATTCCCAAAGAGAAAGAAAAATGATTATTAAACACTGAAAGCTTAATGCGGTATTTATTATGTTGTGGCTTACCAATACTTAGATGTGATGGCTGCATTCGTTTTCTTTCAGCTTTTTTTTCTTTTACTTTCAGCTGGCAATCCAGCCAGTAAGTCGGTAGTTTTTTTAATATGACAAGCTTCCCTGCAAATGTATAAATTAAGAGTGTTGGGACAAACTATTTACCACTGACAGGGGTGCTTACAATGACAGCTTTTATTTTATGTAAAACCTTTATCCCTAAATGAAAAATAGGATTTTATAAGAGCCATAGTAGTTACTATGTGGATTATAGGCCACCTTCAGGTGATGGACACTGGCACACCCTAAGACAGGAAGTCCATTCCCTATATAACCCCTCCCACTACTGGAGGTACCTCAGTTTTTGTAGCACAGCAATACAGGTGTATACCAAAAAGAAGGGAGGGACCTCTGTGTCCCGTGATGTACTTACAGGTAAGCTGTAAAAATCCTATTTTCGTAACGTACATCACGGGACACAGAGCCATAGTAGTTACTATGTGGGGTGTCCCATAGCAATGCCAACTGAAGGGAGGGAGACACAACAAAAGTAGGGCATCATGAGACCAGAGGACTTATACTGCTGCCTGCAGTACACTGTGCCCAAAGGCGGTATCCTAATGATCTTTTACATCTACTTGATAGAATCCGCAGGGCTTTTTTTTCTCAAACAATAGGTGCTGGAACTCAACCACGACCCCCCAAAACCTCTCCCCCCACACACACCCTCCAAATCACATCAAATAGAGGGTGTGGCCATATTTCACAAACAGTAGAAGGGTCTTAAAGGGGCATTAAATATCAGGATTGCATTACATATAGAGTGAAGAGTTCATGGGGGTTACACACAGAGTGCAAAGCTGTCACTTGTAAACACAGAAACCAGACTTCTGTGTTTACAAGTGATTGTGGTGAGCAGGCACCAAAGGGTCTGAGCCAGAGGTGGTGGAACTGAGTTCCACCAAGTTCCCCCTGAAAAAAAGCCTTAAATGTATGGACTGAAGACCAAGTTGCGGCGTTGCAGATTTGAGCCATGGAGGCTTGGTGATGCACTGCCCAGGAAGTACTAACAGCCCTGGTGGAGTGCACTTTAAAATGAAAAGGTGGAACTTTTCCTCTGTAAACCATAAGCTTGAACAATCACTTGTCAAATCCATTTACAAATAGTAGATTTTGATGCTGCCTGTCCTCTTTTAGGACCATCAGGCAACACAAACAAAACATCCATTTTGAGCAGTCACCTTCAAATAGATTTTGACTGCTCTCACCACATCAAGAGAATGTAGTGACTTTTCTTCCGCAGAACGGGGTTCTGGGAAAAAAGAAGGTAGAACAATATCCTGGTTTAAATGAAAACCTGACACTACCTTCGGTAGAAAATTAGGATGAGGACGCAATACAACCTTATCCTTGTGAATAATAAAATATGGCTCTTTACAAGAAAGAGCAGTCAACTCTGGTTACCTTCTTGCAGAAGATATACGTACCAGAAAAACTAGTTTCCTTGTCAGAAGGACCAAGGGAATATGTCATATTGGCTCAAAAAGCTGTGGTTCTCATTAGCCAAACCGTTAAATTTAGCGTTTGTAAAGTAGGATGGAATACCGGACCTTGTGAGAGAAGGTCTGGCCGTGGCGGTAGGGTCTATGGGTCCCCTACCGCCATCTTTACGATCTCTGCATACCAAGGTCTCCTGGGCCACAAGAATCACCGACTTCCCTTCCTGCTTGATCCTGCGAAGAAGTCGTGGACGCAGGCAGAATAGGAGGGAACGCATAAATCAGTGAGAACCGATTCCACGGGAATATCAAGGCATCTGTTCCGCAAGCTAGCGGATCCTTTGTTCTTGACACAAAGTTGTCTATTTCTTTGTTGAACCTGGACGCAAACAGATCTACGTCTGGGATCCCCCATCTTTGACATATTGACCGGAAGATATCAGGGTGAAGGAACCATTCTCCCGGGAACAACTGCTGGCGACTCAAGTAGTCCGCCTGCCAATTTCCTATTACTAGAATGAAGACTGCCAATAGTCAAAGCACATTGTTTTCTGCCCAAGATGGGATATGATTCACCTCTCTCTGGGCCACACAACTTCTTGTGCCCCCTTGGTGATTGATATAGGCCATTGCTGTGGCATTGTCGGATTGAATCTTGGCAGGACAATTCCGTAAACTGAACATTCAGACCCTCAGGACCAAGTGCTCTGCCTGAATTTCTAGAATGTTAATGGGCAAGGCCATTTCTGATCTGGGCCACTTCTCTTGGACAGTTGCCTCTTCCAGGACTGCTCCCCAACCCAAAAAAGGTTGGCATATGTTGTTACCACTTCCCAGGTAACTGAAGGAAGGATTTTACCCTTTGCAGATTTTTGGTTATTAACCATAAACTGAGGCTCCGGCACACCTTTGGAGTCAGACACATTGGCAAATCTAGAGCTTAAACCCTTATGTTCCAAGCCGATAGGATACCGTTTTGCAGCAGTCTCGAATGAAACTGAGCATAATGAATGACCTCAAATGAAGCCATCTTTCCCAACAACCTCATGCAAAGCTGAATAGAAGAATTCATCCAGCTTCGACCACCTGAATCAGTTCCTTTATGGTGCTGATCTTTGCCTGGGGCAAGAATACCTTCTTCTGGGTGTATCTATGATCAGACCCAAGTATTTTAGCCTTCTTCATGGTTTTAAGGAAGGTTTCTTCAAGGTTGAGAATCCAACCTAGGTATTCCAGATAGTTGAATGTGGTGACCATACATTGGTCTAAGCGGGCTACCGACTGGTCTATCAAGAACAGATCATCTAGGTAAACTATAATCGTTATACCTTGGGCCCTTAATCTGGCTAGACAAGGGGCCAGAACCTTTGAAAACACTCAAGGTGCAGTAGCTAGACAGAAAAGCAGAGCTACACACTGAAAATGAAGATTTTCTACCTTGAAAAGTAGATGTTACTGGTGAGTGAGGAAATAGGCACATGGAGGTATGCATCTTTGATGTCGATTGACACCAGAAGTTCTCCTCCTTGTAGGATAGAAACAACTGATTGGATTGACTCCATGCGAAAAAAGAGCGGTTATATTCAGGAATCAAATTCAATTTTGAGATCCAGAATGCCCATTCAGTTTTGGCACCGTGAAAAAAAGGTTTTAACCAAACCCCAACCCCTGCTCTTACATGGGGACCACCATCATCACTTTTTGGCAAAAGATGGTCCAATGCTTGAAAGAAAGACTTCTTTTCCTCTGGATCCTTAGGAACATTTGATCTGAGAAAACGAGGAGACGGGAACTCTTGGAAATCCAGTTTGTACCCTGGAGCTATTGAGGAAGTCCCTCATCTGTCTCGACACTCTTCCTGCCAGATCCTTGAGAACTGCAAAAGTATTCCCCCTACTCGAGTGAGCGGAGGCGGCTCCTCATAAGGAGGCTTTAGTATTTTGTAGGTTTCCTCCCCCAAGACCTCTTTTGTCCCTGGGGTTGACCCTGAGGATTACCAATTGAACTTGACGGTGGAGGCCGTCGTGACTGCCTTGAGGCTGATGCCCCTGGCACAAGAGAAGGAGCTTGTTAAAATGAAATACATTTACACTTTTCTTAAATGGCAAAGGGGTACTTTCCACTAGAATTTCTTTGGATGTATTACCCAAATCATCCCTAAATAGCCGTTTCACCGCAAAAAGGAAGACTAGCCAGGAACTTCTTGCATGGCGCTTAGCGAAGGGCGCAAGGCCTGAAGGATAGAATCTCCTCTCATAGCAACTACTGCAAACATAAAGTTGCTAGTAGCTTGCCAGATCCTGGTCCTGCTGAACAGAAACCTTGAGCACCTGTTTAAACTGGTCTCTCAGCGATTAACCAATTACTGTTAGCGCAGTGTGAGACACTCAATCTGCCAGAGGAAAAAGTGTTTTTTTTAATAGGAATTCCAATATTTTATCCATTGGATTCCGAAGCATTTGAGCATTGTCTGCAGGACAAGTCAAATTTTATTCACAGAGGATATAGCAGCGTTAATTGCTGGTAAACCCCACTTTTAGTGAATTTTTTCCTCCATAGGATAAAGTGTGAAAAAAACATTTTAGGAGGGAAAAAAATGCTTATCTGGGTGAACCACTCAGATAGAAAAAGCTTTTCCAGCAATGAATGGACAGGAAAGGCATGCACAGCTTGAGCAGGCTTTAGTAAACCCAAACACTCAGTTAAGGGTACATAAATGTGGAACGGACCATTCAGTAAGAAATTGCACCATCAATCTTACAGATTGTGAAAGCTGATCCCCCCACATTTGACACCTCAGAAGAGGAGTCATCAGCCTCACCACAGTCCCCTGAGGGAATTCATCTTCTCCCGCCCCCAGTTCCTCAATTTGAGGGTCCTGGGTAATGGAAGAGAGCCTGTCGAATTTTGTCCCACACTGGGATGCGATTAAAGCTGCTAACCTTCTTTTTTTTTTTTTAATCCTATCATGGCTGAGGAAAAAATACATTTTTGTAACATAAACAGTGCCTGCAGTGTTGAAAACAGTTGAAAACATTTCATGGTCCTGACCCCCTCCTAGGGGAGGATGCAATTGTAGAGCTGAGTAGGCTTTCCAGAGCTTGAGGGAGACCCTTTTAGCCCATGTTTGGGGGTGCTTCAACCCCCCCCTTCTGACCTTCGCCCGATGCACAAAAGCAGAGGTACTATCAGAAGAAATCGCATCCACTGCTTGAGCAATAGTCCAGCTACTGCCGCTGCTATTAACGCTCAGCCTGATGCTTTTAGTAAAAGTGTCAGGGAAAGCCTGTGTCACTAACCTCTTATATGCCCCTTTTTGCTATTGTGTCCCTCCGACATCTGCAGCCAGCAAAAAATAGAGCTTTTAAAAATACTCCCACGCTGGACATTGGAGGACGCCAATGCCGCGCTAAGCCCCGCCCCTTCAATTCCATCACATCGCAGCCCCCCTCTCTTTTCAAAAAAGTGTTTTCCCGCGTGGGCCTCCGATCTGACGAGATCGGCTTGTGTGTGTGTGGGCTGGGGAAGGTGAAGAGGAGACCTGTAACAAGCCTCCGTGCAGGGGCGGTGAAAAAACGGAGCGGCATCACGGATCGTTTTTGGTTTCCTCCTTGCAGGAAGAGGGGGAGAGCTTTGTCCAGGTGGGGGTTGTTTCGTGGAAGAAAATCCCCCCCAATCTTACCGGAGGTCTGAGCTGCTCGCCGGTGGGAATCTTGCTGCTTCTGTGACACAGCGTGACAAGGTACGTGCTCTATACAGCTCCCAGTGGTGACTCTTAGGCATGACAACATTTACTTTTTTAAAGAAGACATTTCATAAGAAAATGTAAAAATTCCTTAGAAACCTCCACTTACCTTTCCCGCCGCAGGGTTTTCTGTGGTAAAAACCAACAGGCCCAATCTTCACTTCTCACGGTGGGCTCCTTTACAAAACCTTCAGGAACCGGGGACCCTCGGGGGACCCACACTCCTGGAACTGTAAAACTCCCTGCCAGAAAAAACTTTATGGCTGAAAAAAACAAAGCTCTGGATCCCAGGGTCCAGCTCTCTAAAAAGAGAAGCGTTACAGGCAAAACCTTGTTTCTTCCACCACGAGGCCGGGTACCATTCAATTCACCCTGAAAAGACACTTTGAATGGATCCAGCTGCATAGCTAGCCCCAGCAAGGATGCTCCAGTGGAGCTCAGCACAGCACATCCTTACTCATGACCAACACCTTAGACACTGGCGAAAAAACTGAGGTACTCCCAGTAGTGGGAGGGGATATATAGGGAGTGGACTTCCTGTCTTAGGGTGAGCCAGTGTCCATCACCTGAAGGTGGCCTATATAACCCATATAGTTACTACTATGGCTCTGTGTCCCATGATGTATGATAAGAAATACTGTTTGCTGTAACTGCAGTGTAAGCTACACTCTGACTTCAATATGTTATGTTTCTAAATATACTAGCATATCTAACAGTGCCTCCCCCCAGACTGACAATGCTTGTTCGGACCTGGACTTGAACCGGGGACCTCTGCTGTGCTGGCAATGACTCTTCTTGCTGAGCTACCTGAGATGCTGGACAACACCCTGTCTGATCTATGGGACAACCTTGTGCCTTGACTTCTGCTGAACCTTGAACTCTTTTCTTCTCCCATGAACTTCTTGATTTAAGCCATGTCTCTATGCTTCCTGTATATTGTCAGATTATTGTGATCTCTACAGTCAGTATCTTGCTCTTGTCTTCCCTGCTGTCATCCATGTTGTATTGTCACTCGTTATCGACACTTGGCTTGTTCCTTGACTACACTTCTGCCTGATCCCAACCTGCAACTACTCATTACTGACCTTTTGGCTATATCTGCTACTGGACCCTGGCTTGCTCCCCTCATTATGGGGAGATCCTGAGAACCGTGACCTGGTACTAACATGCAGCAAAATCCATCTCCACCATCAGGAGCTCTGGTGAACACCGGTTAGTACTTAGATTCCACCCTTCAGGTGAGCCCGCATCATCCGCCAGGGTGAATGCCTGTGTACCTATCCTGCCAGTCGGTGGTAGTCCCGCTTTTGCTGTAGCAACTGGGCTTGGAGCCTGGCCCCTGATCGTGATAATGCTGCAGTCAAAAGGTGCCCCCTGTGCTCCTTCCTCTAGAGTCGTATCTTACTAATATAAGAGATGTGTTACTGGCCAGATCACCAGGTGAAGACAGAGGGAAAAAAGTCTAAAAATGAAAACGAATGCAGCCTCCACATCTAATCATTGGTAAGCTGCAATATAGTACATTTTTGGTTTTGAATTTAATAACATTTTAACCTCCAACCGCCCGCGCTATAGCCAAAAGACGGCTACAGCGGGGGCCTTAATTGCCAATCCCCCTGTGTGGCACATGGCACGCTCTTTGATCAGCGAGTCAATGAGACTAGGCTGCTCACCGATCTCGGCTCCTTACCACGTGATCAGCTGTCAGCCAATGACAACTGATCATGTGATGTAAATAGAAGATCAATAATCTGCTTTTTTTTTCCCCTCACGTTGACAGCGTGAGAGGAAAAAAAAGCTGATCACCGACTTCTGTCAGAGGGACATCGGTCCTTAACAGGGATAGCCGCTGCTGCCTCATCTGTGCTGCCAGTGCCCACCAGTGCCACCTACCAGTGCATCTCACTGCTCCCTATCAGTGTCCATCAGTGCTACCAATCAGTGTCCATCAGTCCCTCATCATCAGTGCCACCTATCAGTGCTGCCTATCAGTTTCATCTACTAGTGCCTACCAGTGCCCATCAGTGTCTACCAGTGCCACCTATCAGTGCCCTTCAGTGCCACATATTAGTGCCCATCAGTGCCACCCATCAGTGCTACCTCTCAGTGCCACCTCTCAGTGCCCACCAGTGCAGCCTCATCAGCGCACATTAATGGAGAAAATTACCTGTTTCAAAATTTTATAACAAAACTATGAAACGTATTTTTTCGTTTTTTAGCAAAAAAAAAACAAAACCCAGCCGTGATTAAATATAAAGCAAAAGATGTTGACTGCGCTAACCCTTATTTTGTATTTACTGCTGTGGTGTTGTCATAGTTTTCAAAAAGTTCCTCCAGGTCTAGCCTACGATTGGCGAGAAACGAGAAAATTTCCATTTGTGCTGTAGGTGGAATCTTTTACTATTAGAAAAAAGTAAAAAGTGCAGGTTTAAAACAAATATGTGTCTACCGGCGCAACAGAATTATATAAATTACTGTGTAGTGTAATGTGGCCCCACTACAGTGACAATGTGATTAAATACCACCAAAAGAAAGCTCTATTTGTGTGAAAAAAATTATAAAAATGTCATTTGGGAATAGTGTTGTATGACCGTGCAATTGTCATTCAAAGAGTGACAACTCTGAAAGCTGAAAATTGGTCTCGGCAGGAAAAGGGTTTAAGTGCCCAGTAAGCAAGCGGTTAAGATGTCTCTCTATTTAATATTTTTTTTAGGTTTTGATAGCATAGGTAATTGTTAGACCCCTGTTCCCTGCCCTGTTCTGTACTGGTGACAACTGTAGAATTAAAATTTTTGATCATGTCCATCATTTTCCAAGAGAATGGAAGGGTAAAAGACTGCAAAAAAAAAAAAATAAGTGTGCAAGGAGGAAAGCACCAATAGCAGAACATAGTAGGTCTACATTTAATTTTATTCAGACTCTTGTAACACAAAAGTCAACATGTTTTGGGTGAAAACCTACTTTAAAACCACTTTCCATTTGCTGTACGTATATATAGTGGGGAAAATAATTATTTGATCCCCTGCAGATTTTGTAAGTTTGCCAACTTACAAAGAAATTAAGGGTCTATATTTTTTACCATAGGTGTATTTTAAATGATAGAGGCAGAATATCAACCAAAAATCCAGAAAAGAACACATACAAATGTTATAAATTAAGTCGCAGGTCAGAGATTAAAATAAGTATTTGATCCCCAAGCAAAACATGACTTAGTACTTGGTGTAAAAACTGTTATTGGCAAGCACAGAGGTAAGAAGTTTCTTGTAGTTGGTGACCAGGTTTGCACACCTCAGGAGGGATTTTGGTCCACTCTTCCTTAAAGATCTCTAAATCCTTAAGGTTTCTTGGCTGTTGCTTGGCAACTTGAAGTTTCAGCTCCATAATTTTTCTATAGGGTTAAGGTCTAGAGACTGGCTAAGCCACTACATGACCTTAATGTGCTTCTTCTTGAGCCCCTCCTTTGTTGCCTTGGCGGTATGTTTTGGGTCATTGTCATGCTGGAAGACCCATCCATGACCTATCTTTATGCCCCGTACACATGATCGGACATTCCGACAACAAAATCCATGGATTTTTTCCGACGGATGTTGGCTCAAACTTTGTGTGACAGAAATTCCGATGGAAAATGTCTGATGGAGCCTACACACGGCTGGAATTTCCGACAACAGGCTCCCATCGAACATTTTCCGTCTGAAAATCCGACCGTGTGTACGGGGCATTAGTGTTTTGGTTGAGAGAAGAAGGTTCTCATCCAAGATTTTACAATACATGGCCCCCGTCTATTGGCCAATTAGTGCGGCAAAGTCGGCCTGTACCTTTAGCAGAGAAACAGCCCCAAAGCATAATGTTTCCAACCATGCTTGATGATAGGGATGGTGTTTTTTGGGTCATAGTCAGCATTTTTCTTCCTCCATACACAGCGAGTCGAGCTAATGCCAAAGAGCTTAATTTTGATCTGATTTGACCACAGCACTTTCTCCCAATCCTTCTATGAATCATTTCGATCATGGGTGCTCAACCTGTTCCATCATGCCTCTGCATTTGGGAGTCATTCTTGTAATTGTCAGTGGCTTGCAATGCCTCATGGGATTTGTAGTTCCACAACAGCTAGAGGGCCACTGGTTGAGCACCCATGATAGATGTTCATTGGCAAACTTCAGACGGGCCTGTACATGTGTGCCTTCTTCAGGAGGGGGGACCTTGTGGGCGGTGCAGGATTTCAATCCTTGGTGGCGTATTGTGTTACCAATGGTTTGTTTGTTGACTGTGGTCCCAACTGCCTTGAGATCATTCAAAAGCTCCTCCCGTGTAGTTCTGGGCTGATCCCTCACTTTTCTCATGATCTACCTTACCCCATGAGGTAAAATCTTGCATGGAGCTCCAGACAGAGGGCGATTGATGGTTATTTTGTATTTCTTCCATTTGTGAATAATTGCTCCAACAGTTGTCTGCTTCTCACCAAGCTTCTTACTGATGGTCTTGTAGCCCATTCCAGCCTTGTGCAGGTTTACAATCTTGTCTCTGATGTCCTTTGACAGCTCTTTGGTCTTGCCCATGATGGTAAGTTTGAATGGAAGAAAGAGATTATGTGGACAGGTGTCTTTTATACACATAACGAGTTGTTAGGAGCACCTTCTTAAATTGACAGGACTAATCTGTGTACCACATAAGCACATACTGTAGCCAGTCTGTGGGAGCCAGAATTATTGCTGATTGGTAGGGGGTCAAATACTTATTTTACTCAATGAACTGCAACTCAATTTATAACATTTGTATCATGTGTTTTTTCTGGATTTTTGGTTGATATTGTGTCTCTATCATTTAAAATACACCTATGATAACAATTATAGACCCTTCATTTCTTTGTAAGTGGGCAAATTACAAAATCTGCAGGGAATCACATAATTATTTTCTCCACTGTATATGTCCTCGGACGGGAGAGGCGATATCTTTGTACATCATTGTAGCCAGAGCAATGATTGTAATATCATATTTAGAGCTGGCGATTGCCTACAAGTTAAATAAAAAAAAAAAGTACAGTGTCAATTTTTTTTTTTTAGATAAAATAATAAAATATAAAAAGTAAAATGCCCCCATCTCCCTGTGCTCATGCGCAAATGCAAACATGCACATAGGTCCTGTACGCATACAGAATGTAAACTCTGATCACACCACAGGAATGTGAGGTATTGCATGTCAGAGTGAGAGCAATAATTCTAGCACTAGACCTCCTGTGTAACCCTAAACTGGTAACCTGTAAAGGCTTTTAACCACTTGTGGAGTGCCCACCGTACATTTACCGCAGCAGGGCGGCCGCTCTGCGCCAGATCACATGCCTAGTACGTGATCATACACAACGGATGCCCAGCGGCGGGTACCGCAGACTTGATGTCCACCGGCACCCGCTGCTCAAACCGGACACAGGCAGAATGACAGTCTGCCTATATAAACAAGGCAGATTGTCGTTCTGTCAGAGTGTGTTTCTGCTAAACAGGAACGTGGATCTTTGCCTTCCCCTAGTCAAAGCACCTTCCCCACAGTGAGTAAGCACAACCTTGGCACACATTTAACCCTTTGGACGCCCCTGATGTTAACCGCTTCCCTGTCAGTTAGGTGTCCGATTTGTCCGCCGCAATATCGCAGTCAGCTATACGTCGCTGATCGCCACCATTACTAGTAAAAAAATAAATAAAAATATCCCATAGTTTGTAGACACTATAACTTTTGTGCAAACCAATCAATATACGCTTATTGGGATTTTTTTACCAAAAATATGTAGCAGAATACATATTGGTCTAAATTGATGAAGACATTTGATTTTTTTATTGGGTCTGTTAATAGCATTTTTCTTTTTAAATTGTCCACCTTTTTTTGTTTATAGCGCAAAAAATAAAAACCACAGAGGTAATAAAATACCACCAAAAGGAAGCTCTATTTGTGGGAAAAAAGTACAAAAATGTTATTTGGGTACAGCAATGCACGACCGCGCAATTGTCAGTCAAAGTAACGCAGTGCCGTATCGCAAAAAATGGCCTGGTCAGGAAGGGGGGTAAAACCTTCTGGAGGTCAAGTTGTGAAGAAAACATCTATAGAGATTTTTAGGCTTGTTGCCATTTCACTGGCTTAAGTTTTAAACTGTAACAGGTATGTCTTTACTCAGCGTAACATCATCTTTTATATTTTGCCAATAAATGTAGTATTATACTGTGTGTGCAAATTTAATAAAATTGTATATTTTCCTGAAAATTTGCATTTGATAAACCACTGCATGAATATTGTGTGGCGTAAAAAATTCCAACAACCATTTTTTTTTCTCCAGGGCCTCTGCTTACAAACTGTATATATAATGTTTGGGGGTTCTAACTAATTTTCTAGCAAAAGAATGCTGATTTTTACATGTATGAGAGAAATGTCAGAACTGGAGGTGGTCAACAGATCCAATACCACCCCACACCTTTCTTCTACATCTGACAATAAAAACTTGGCAGAGGTCCCAACCCTTTCTTCCCCTTTACACAAAAATACAAAAAAATTAGATGCACTTTAGCTATCAGTACTGAGTATGAAATCTGGAAATCATTGGTATGGAATCACTGGTATGGAATCTGGAAATCACTGGTATGGAATCGCTGGTATGGAATCTGGAAATCATTGGTATGGAATCACTGGTATGGAATCTGGAAATCACTGGTATGGAATGGCTGGTATGGAATCTGGAAATCACTGTATAGACACCACCACTCCAGTTATCTTCATTTGCTTTCATGCCCCGTGTTGATTTGATCTGGAGATCTGACACTCTGCAAGGGTGTCATTCACAGAACATTTTGCATTTTGTGGCTCAAAAAATACTAGTTTGGCCTGCTTTACAAAATGAGACAGCACCAATATATTCTGTATAATAGGACGTAAATCACAAAACAGAGAGTAGGACTTCTTTAATATCCGCAGCAGATAGTGATGGAAACTCACACACTTCAGTGCCAGGATCCCGTATTAAGTATTTCATACAAACTGTTGGAGAGATCATTTTTGGGTGCACAAATAACCCCCCCTTTACTCTGGCCCAATGTAAGGAAGGTATTTCGTTTTTGAGCGGATAAAGCAAGCCAAGGAAACACGTTGATAAAATTCCTTACTTCCACCTTTTATTTCAGAATAATTTAGAGAATGTTTACCGTCCTCCCATACATAGAAACACTTGCAAGTAAACAGAACAAATAATCGCCATATTTTTCATAAAAAGTTTTACTGTGCTATAAAACATTTGAGACTGAACGGAAATGATCATTTGAGGCAAAGTGTTACATGGGAAATGAGCAGAAAATAATATCACCATCAAGGTAAGTAGACCTGGAATTCCAGAACTCTGCATATAAGCCTACACAACTTCTTATTAAACAATACCAACTGCTTTCATTAAACCTTATAACAGCAGGAGCTTTATACTACTGGAATGTATAGGAGACATTAGTTCACTCATATAATAAGACAATGGTAATTTATGGAATACTTGAGGTGTTGCTGAATGATCTAATCTTTGCATTTGTATTGGGCAATTTATAATGACAGTCCAGTGTATACTCTGTTTGACCAATATATATGTATTATGGAATGCAATAACCCTCCATTTTTATTGCAAATGCTCAATTGACTTCGTTGATGCCTACACGAGCTGTATTGTTATGCTTCTGTTTATCGGCCGTACAGGCCTTTTAAATGCTTTTCCCACCTATTGTTACTCTTCTTATACTTTGAATTCTTCAATAAAAATTATTGAAAATAATGGCAGTGCAGAAATAGTATCTTTTTCAGTAAAGTAAAGGTAGAAAGGTAAGCATATAGAGACTTTAAGATACAAAATGTCAGACACAAGGCCCACGGGCCGAATCTGGCCCTCCAGGCCTTGTCATGTGGCCCTTGCACTGAGTTTTACAGCCATAATGTGGCAGAACCCCTAAACCCTGCACTCTGTGCACAGCACACCCCTGAACTCTGCACCTTCTACATAGTGCACTCCTGAGCTCTGCACCCTCTACGTTGTGCATTCCTGAATTCTGCACCCTCTACATAGTGCATTCCTGAATTCTGCACCCTCTACGTAGTGCACTCCTGAACTCTGCAACCTCTGTGTCAGGGGCCTCAAACTGGCGGCCCTCCAGCTGTTGTAAAATTACAAGTTCCATCATGCCTCTGCCTGTGGAAGACATGCTTGTAATGCATGCCTCGTGGGACTTGTAGTTTCGCAACAGCTGGAGGGTCACCAGTTTGAGACCCCCTGCTCTACGTAGTGTACTCCTGAACTCTGTACCCTCTACTTAGTGTACTCCTGAACTCTGCACCCTCTATGTAGTGTACTCCTGAACTCTGCACCCTCTATGTAGTGCACTCCTGAACTCTGCACCCTCTACGTAGTGAACTCCTGAACTCTGTATCCTCTACGTAGTGCACTCCTGAACTCTGCATCCTCTATGTAGTGCACTCCTGAACTCTGCACCCACTACTTAGTGCACTCCTGAACTCTGTATCCTTTGCTTAGTGCAGTCCTGAACTCTGCACCCCCTACGTAGTGCACTCCTGAACTCTGAAATCTCTACTTAGTGACCTCCTGAACTCTGCACCCACTAGGTAGTGCACTCCTGAACTCTGAACCCACTGCGTAATGCACTCCTGAACTCTGAACCCACTACTTAGTGCACTCCTGAATTCTGCACCCTCTATGTAGTGCACTCCTGAACTCTGCACCCTCTACTTAGTGCACTCCTGAACTCTGCACCCACTACGTAGTGCACTCCAGAACTCTGTACTCTATACATAATGCACTCCTGATTTATGCAAGTAGCACACCCCCAATACAACCAGCCCTTTGAGGGCAACCATTTTGCTGATGTGGCCCATGATGAAACTGAGTTTGACACCCCTGCTTTAAGACAATGCTTTCTTGGAATCTCTATCCACAGTAAGAAAGGATTTCTGGGTAATGCCACATTTACATTACAGATGGCCTTTTATTGAACCACGGCACCTATTTCCCGGCAGTAGTGGCCAACAAGGATTTTTTAGCCTGTTTTTCATGGTGCTACTTAATATTAGGCCCCATTCACACCAAGCAATTTGTAATCAGAATCAGAATTATACAGATTCCAAATCGCACTAAAATAGAGGAAAAATGCATAATGCATTCATTCTTACTGGCACCCAAATGCGTGATTTTTCCACGATTGTCGCATGACAAAAACCTGTGGGGATCACGATAATACAGGCCTCAAAAATTTGTACGAAGCTCAAGGAAGGAGCTTCTTTTGCACAACAAAAGCTCATAGGGCAGCTTGTTTGGGTGCCATTCATTCTCAAAAATTAGATAAACCAAACTACCCTCAATACATCCTTCCTGTTTCTTCTGCTACTTTGGTGAAATATTCAAGAAATTTTCATCTAAGCAGTGGAATAAGCAAAATTGAGAATTTTTGCTTAGGTGTGGGAATTGTTAGATTTGTGGCAAGATCGATTTCACTGAAATTACTTTGCTCATCCATACTTGGCATGTGAGGCATTGTGGTAAACACGCTCCCAGACTGCAAGTAACACATCGGGGGACTTTGAGGCCTCTTTTACAATTGCGTTACCCTTTGAAGAGGGATTCACGTTGGATCAGTCTTCAGTTGGCATTTGACTGGCAATGAGGAGTTACATTGCCTCCTTACTGCCTGTTTTAACCCTTTAAGTCCAGCACCAGCGCTCCGCAACTACGTGCATTCATATACAGTTGCGGGGTGCCCCCCATCCAGTTGAATGGTTTTTCGTATGGCAGTACGGCCCAATAAATGTGACAGCAGTGATAATTTCTGTGCCACTGATCAAAGGTCTATGATTATTGTTAAAAACATAATTGTAGTGATACGAATATTGCAAATACATGCAGAAAATGTGCAGATGTGTTTCCAGGGATACAAGACTCTCAGAATCCAAAACCTACTGATAAATAGGTCACAGTTACATTTACAATGGATAGATGTGCCACTTGTTAAACTCTGCAGCTTAACTTAAAAGGAAGTGCAGCCATGGCATGTGTTCAGTCCCTTCTGGCTATTAGTTTACAGTTCAGGTGGGCCACTGGAGGCTCAGCTGCTTGTTTTTCCCAACCCGCCCCCCCGACCACCCGTCTCAAAAAGACCTAAAAACTGCTCCACAGCTATGCCTGGTCATTACAGTCGGGGTTATTTACTAAAGGCAAATCCACTTTGCACTACAAGTGCACTTAAAGTGCATTTCAAGTGCAGTCGCTGTAGATCTGAGGGGGACATGCAAGGAAAATAGAAAACAGCATTTTAGCTTGCACATGATTGGATGATACAATCAGCAGATCAGCAGAGCTTCCCCTCACTTCAGATCTACCCCTTAGATTTACAGCGACTGCACTCTCAAGTGCACTTTCAGTGCACTTGTAGTACAAAGTGGATTTGCCTTTCGTAACTAACCCTCCATGTGTGTTAATGCACATGTGTTTTGGAGGTCACCTCATTGAATTCTAATAGGTTTCTAATTTATTGTCAATAATGATTGTAAACAATGGGTAGAGGCAATGTAATGTGTATCAACATGCATCAACGCATGTTAAAAATGCACCTCTATTTGTTTAAATGGCCTGCAGGACGCATTTGAGCTGCATTCATTATGCCAATGTGATGCTTTCAGACTGCTTTTCCATTGATTTCTATACAGGAAAAAGCAAAATGCAGAAGACTAGGACATATGGTGCTTTTCCACAAAAAGCGCCATTAAGCACATCTAACACAACCATAATGAGTGAAATTGAGTGCAACTGCGCTTGCAAAATTTGGACTTTATTTGACGAAGACAAGGCAGTGTGAGACCTGCACTTCTAGGAGCTGGCATATAGACAGTCAAAACCCTTTTTCCCCCTCTCTCTAATGTGAGAACAGTTGGCATTTTTTATACTATAATAAAAAGGGAGCATTTCTGTAGTTTGCAGTTGCTCATCATGATCACCCTATGGTGAACTCCTAGTTCATAGATGCCTGGTCATCACACCAATTGCAGCTATTTAGTCTTTATTGCAAATTGGATTTAGTAGTCTGCAGCAGTGGTCATCAACCCTGTCCTCAGGGCCCACTAACAGGCCGGGTTTTATGTATTACCTTGGGGAAATGCAGACTAGAATACTGCAATCACTGAGCAGTAAATCATATCACCTGTGATATATTTCAGTTATCTTGCAAACCTGGCCTGTTAGTGGTCCCTGAGGACAGGGTTGATGATCACTGGTCTGCAGGACACACACCGGGAGGAAGACAATAATTGTGTAATAAAGAGGAAAGCATGTTAGCTAGAAGTAGAACATTTTCACTAAGGTCTCCACATATACATTGTATGGTCAATAGTCTGTGGACATTTTACCATCATACCTACAGCCCCGGTTCTACAGCCCCGGTTCTACAGCCCCGGTTGGGCCAATTTGACATGCAATTTGACATGTCAAATTGCATGCCAAATCAGAGCCTATTGCCCTCAATGGCACCATCCGCAAAGTCGGCATCTCACCAATTCCCAAAAGTAGTTTCTGCACTACTTTTGGCGACTTCAGGAGCGATTTCAATAGACATCTGTGCATGAACCCACACATCTCTCAAATTGTCCCCTGAACCTGCACTGAAATGCCAGTCTTTTAAAGGGTGGAGTGAATTTAATGACAAAACAACACACAGGGCTAAAACAGAACCACGCAACCAATTAACTTCAGGTCTGAGAAATTTACAGGAGGGACGGATTGTTTTTTTAAAGTAGAGGCTGTTCACTTCGAAAAATGAATGTCCACTGTGCTAAATGAGTGACAATAAATCAGGTAAAGCTGTATTCAATGTAAATACCAAAAACTGGGTGAATGAATAACAATAATTAAAAAAAACACAATTTTTGCTTGCATATTTGTAGATAGAGACGAACATAGCTTTATTTTGTTTTCTAAGCTTTTAAAAGTAAATGGTCTCTACTCCTTATCAAATCAACCACACTGCCTTAAAGAATAGTATATCTAAAGACTAAAAAAAACGCTTTTTTTTTTCCATTTTGAATAGCAGTTGAGGAGGGGAGGGTTAAAAGCACGGACATTTTTAGGGCTCATGCACACAGGATGTTTTTGCAGCTGCTTTTAGGGGTGTCTGGTATATTTATTTATTTTTTTACTGCCTCTGAACTCTCCTCCATGTTAGCCAATGTGTCTATGCACACATAAACCTTCAGAGGAGTTTGGAGGCATAAGCATTTAGGGGCAGTAAAAAAATAAAATAAAAAAAAAACGACTGCCTGCGTGTCCAGAAGCAGAGTCTGTTTGGCTGTAAAAACGCAGCAAAACGTGGCTTAAAGCGGGGGTCCACCTATCTATCGCTTTTTTTTTTCTTTTAGTTCATTCACAAACTTTTCTTCTCAGCATTACATACTCACATATTGTGTGTAATATGTCCGCCTGTGTCAGATTTTGTCGGAAAGAATAACTTATATTATTCACTGCAGGCGGTTTCCATGTTCATTGTGGGCATTTGAAGCCCACAAGCATTTATTTCCTGGATGTGGTGAATGCTGTGCTCCCAGCATTCACCGCTCGTTCCTGCACATGCTCAGTGGCATCCTGGGAAGCCAGGAGACTAGCTCCCAGGAGTCTGGGAGAGGCTAGAAACACGCCTACTCCCACGGGAGGAGAACCAGGAAGTGCAAAGAAGAATAGAAAAATAAAAGGTAATTACGGCGATTTAAATTTTTTTAAATGGCATGTCAGCATCTAGGCAAGGAAGAGAATACATACAGATATTGTTCAAAATTTGGGTGGAACCCTGTGCTGTAACAAGCTTTTAGCTGCATTTAGCCGCGTTTGACGTTTTTAGATTTTATGGAGTGGCTTAACACTATTCACAAAATGCATCTAAAAGCGTTTTTTTAGTGCTGCTTTTTCCTGACGCGTGCATGAGCCCTTAGTGAGATTTCTCTTCATTTCCTGTCCTGCAGACTCAAAAGGCAGTGAGGGGATGTTTAGGGAAATCGCCTTTAATGCCGTGTACACATGAGCGGAGTTCCGTTGGAAAAATCTTGGATGGTTTTTCCGACGGAATTCCGCTTAGGCTTGCCTTGCATACCCACAGTCACACAAAAGTTCTCTGAATTTTCGACCGTCATGATGATGTACAACACTACGACGAGCCGAGAAAATAAAGTTCAATGCTTCCGAGCATGCGGCGAATTGTTTCCAAGCATGCGTGTTTTTTTGCGCGTCGGAATTGCATACAGACGAACGGAATTTCCATCAAGAACTTTTTCCATCGGAAAAATAGAGAACCAGCTCTCAATCTTTTGCTGGTGCAAATTCAGACAGAAAAAGTTGGATGGAGCATACACACGGTCTAATATCCGACCAAAAGCTCCCATCAGACTTTTTTTGACGGAAATTCCAACCGTGTGTATGCAGCATTAGACAGCTGTCCCTGGACCAAGTGTCTCCAATGGAAGATTTCCCCTTTACTCCTGTTCTGCTGACAAATCAAAATGTTTTATTTACCCTCACTTTCATTCCCAGTAATAATGGCGATCCAGAAAATCAGAGTAAATCTCACTAACCGGGACGCAGACAGCAATTAAAACATGGCAGTGGTGGTAACCCTTCACTACTCTATCCAAATCTAAAAAAATAGAGACCTGCTCACAGACCTCTATGGGACTGTCACTCGCCAGTAATATAAAGAGTTGAAGGCGCAGTCTGATGGAAACTTGCCTTTTTGGGACAAAGTATTTAAAAGAAATGGATCAGCTGTATAAAATATAGGAGCCAAGTTTAACGTACACATTACCTCATCTCCTTCGCTTATTATTATTACTCAGATTAATCATTATTCAGATTATTTAGGTTATTATTCAGATTAGCATAAGAGCCAGGTAACCCACTTCATCAGAAAGCAATGACAGCCCCGTATTTCTCTAAGGAAAGGTCTACTTTAACAGAACCTGTCAGAGGAGAGGTGCCCCAATATCTTCTGCCCTGGAACTGGTGCTGGCTGAGACAATTGTGACCCACCCCAGCCCTGATAGGAGCCGCAGCAAAGGCAGGCAACAGCTGTGCTGTCTGGCTCCATTTCATATATAGATTCCGTAAAGTGTCTATAGAAAAAGTGAAAAACTCAGTAAATTATCAAATGATGGTTCTTTTGTTTGGGCTACAATCTATAGCAATGTATTTATCATCATGTAAATAAATCCTCCTATACTATTTCATTTGTTGTGAGCAGAAAATTACCATTGTCTTACTGGCAGAGACTATACAGGTAAATATGTTTTGCTCTTACTCCAATTTCATGTTTCCAAGGACTACAGAGCTGCCCCAATAAAGATTTGTAGGTCCCTTTTACACGCAGTTGCAGATCTTTAGAAGAAATTGTATAAAAGGGTACTTAGAACATAGCAGATGGAAATGCATTTCCATCTGGCAGCCTTTATAGAAGGGCCAACGGGTGGCCACTCCATCTTTGATACTCAGTGATCCAGTTTTTAAGATCCATGGTCAAATGGGAAGTGTCCTTCTATTTGAAAGCAGTACCTTTTTGAGGTCACTTTAATGCCCTTTTTTTAGGGTTTATTTTGGAAAATTGTAATTTGAATATGTTATTTAAAAGTGTGAAGACCAGAATGTATTGTATAACTACAATCATCTATCACTGTGGTCCCGAAGAAGCAGAGGAAATTCGTAAAAAGCATCGACCTGTGATTATATGTCTTAGTATCTATAATTGAGGTGGCCATTCTCATGCTGTTCACACTTATGAAATTGTGAGGTGTGTATAGCAATCAGATCAATTTGATGTATATTATTCTATGTTTTAATAAAACGTAGTCGTTTTACATTTATTTTCCTCTTCAAGACGTGTATATTGCTATATTTAAAGTTCCCTTTTCTGCATTTCCTTCTTTTGATGTCATTTTGGGATGATAGCACGCTAAGAATATTAGAAACTTTATGCTGCTCCAATTATTAGTCACAGTTGCAGATCAATACTGCATGCATACTGCAATTAATGCAATAAAGTAGCCTATTAATTTTGAATGGGCTGTTAACGCACAGCAATGGATAAAAAACTGACCAGTACCATTTTTTATTGGCATGCACCACAATTTATGTGCGCTACAGTGCAGGTATGTTGGCACTTACTGTACTTGTGCATAGGGGTGCCATTCTTATTACCACAATGCGTAAGTGTGAAGGAGGCAGTTCATAATTATCACAACCCACAAACACCAGCTAGAGTGAGGCAAAGTTAAACCCCCTGTCAGGATTTTATCTCACTAGTTTTTAAACTACCTCACTATCCAAAACTAATCAAAATCACTGGACAATTGGTGTTTTCAATGTTTGGCCAGAATTTAATTTTAATATAATGTTTTGTTTGTATCTTTTTTTTGTCGGTTAACTGCTGTTTTAATTATTTGCATTAAAGCAAGGAAACTAACCCAGTAGTACATTAATTTGCTTTTAATAAGTAAGAATGCTGCTTATACAAACTACAGTTCTAGGAAAACAGTAAACGGTATACATGCATGCAAATACTATCTGGATACAATAGAGATACATTAACAGTTATGTAGCTTCTGTTATATCTGGCCTACAATGTCCTTATTAAAAAGTTTAGGAGGAATTTTTTTTTTAACCTTGGCAGTCCATCTCTCTTGTAGTGCAATTTTAGTGTTGTCTCATGGTGAAGGGAAATCCTGTTAAATAAGGAAATTGGGGACCAGCTATAACATAAGCTCAATGACTTTTAATATATCCATTTGCATACAGACTAGATAGCATGTACACATATGCATATGTGTAGCACTGAGCTTCATCAAAACGTTGACAATAAAACACTGCTGTTTTTAATATTTCTCCTCTGCAAGACCCGTGAGTGCCTCTAAACCAGTTCTGGATTTATTTGTAGCACTCTGTATGTCTTGCATTGTTTCCTGTAACTGTTAAGTAGCTTTTATATGAAGCATTCTTGTTTGAAAAAACAAAAATACTGGATTGATTTCCTTGCTTTGATGCCAATAATTAGGACAAACAGTTAACTGAAAAAGTTAAAAGCAAAACATATAAACCAATATCATTACTTAATGTAAAAGTAAAGTCTGGAAACATTAAGCTCCACCATTGATTAATCCTTTCATGACCTGCTGCTGTTAAACGGGAACTTTAGTCAGAAAATGAGGTCCTGCTAGATGACTTCAGGCCCGTTTTGCAGGTATAGCTATGTAAACATTTTAAAAAAGTGTCTATACTGTTTAAAATCCAGTAATACACTGTCTCACCCTCCTCTGCACATGCTCAGTTGCTCTCTATTTTTAGGCACTGCTGAGTTTGAAGAGGCCAATCTGCTGACAGCCTTAAAGCGGAATTAAACCCTCCTATCCTTTTCAGCCAAGGTAGCTGCTTCTGTTTGATCTGCAAACTACCATGGTGTTGCACATATGATCAGTTATGACACCAGCCATTTGATGGTTTGATTGAGAGCACAAGCAAATGTGAAGTTAGCAATTTCAGCACTACAGGAATGTACCTGTTTTTTGAAACCATTAAACCGATGGATTTAGTTCCACTTTATGATTTACTGCTGTTCAGGGGCTCTGGGCTTCAGCAAAATGGCAGCCTCTGGCAAGAAGAAACAGGAGCGATGCTGGAGACACTTTACAGCACACACTGATTTTGGTAGCATAATTGTTAAAGTGGAATGTATGTTCCTTGCTAAAGAACATTATTTTTTAAGTTGTTTATGGGTAAAGTTCCGTTTTAAGTAAAATACTTTTGGCAAGCCCAGAAATGTAATTAATGGAATCAGTCTGGGGTGTATAAAAGTGGTCAGCCAATCTGTTGATTAATGACCATGATTCTTGTACAATGGCTAAGCTCATAAAAGGGCCATATGCACTAAGTACAAGTTCCGGATCTTCCTCTCTTTTCCAGGGCACATTCCTTCCAACCGCCTTCCAGTCAAACGATGGAAATTCCATTATTCTAAAGTAAACTTGAATTTTGGAAAAAATATCTCTAGATAAAATGAAAATGTAATAAAGTGTACACATAATATGAATAGAACACAAAAGTTGTGTCTTGGGTTACAAATTGGCTACTACTTGAATATGAGATGTAACAACTGCTGCTTGTATGAAAACGAGTCTTTAATACACATCAGCGGTTGGATCGCTCTCCTGTAGTAGCGGACAATACGTATCTTCAGGACAGGTTAGAAACAAACTTCTCCGATTGCTGTTACAGTCCGAGTATTCCCAAGCTGGCCGTTCACCAGGGAACAATATTACAATTTAGAGAAGAGTCTGTACAATGTTTGTCTCCTTCTGTAAACATCAGCTAACAAGATAATTGTGCATTTCTCTAGAGTTGATACTTAAAACCACTCCTGAGTGATTACCTGTGAATAAAGAAGAGAGAGAAATCATTATGTCTATCAACCACATCGTTCTCGCTCTATTTTGTGACAGTCATTTTTTTGGAGTGGTAAAAAAGGTAAACTCTTATTTGAAGAGATGCATTTAGAAGGAAGAGAATAGTCCCTTTCCACCAATTACTAATATTTCAGTTTTTGGCAGTTGTCTGACCGTTTATATGGATTGTAATATTCTGGACAATATATCCGTTTTCTGTTCCCTTGGCCAGTACAGTGTAGGTTTAGTGAGAAAGTATTTTCTGATGTTAGTTCAGTGCTTTCCTTTACAACTTTGCTATGCAATTTACTTGCAGTGAATATAGAAATTCAAAGAATAGCTCCTAGAGTAGGGGGTACCCAACCTTTTGAAGAGCGAGGGCCACTTAAGCGACTTGGTAACCAGTCGGGGGCCACAATGAGTGGAGTAGGTGGATGACAGGTCCGTGTCCACTCCGCATATGCAGAGCGGACACGGACACAGTGACACAGTCCACTCTACTTATTGGGCTCTCCAATCCGATCCCCCCAGATGGAATGGGACAGATCCCCTTCTGTTTTTTTTTGTTAGCGGATCGGATTGGAGGTAGGCGGGTGTAAACGGACACATTTGCTGCTCCATAGATATGAATGGAGGGTCTGATTGGGTCGGACCGATCGCGTGAAAGGGGCCTAAGGCTCCTTTCACCCTGATGCGCTGCCTTTTACCCACACTGCGGGTGCAGAGCAGTGCACCTGTGGATTTCCTGCGGGTTAGCTGCACTTTGCCATAGACTTCTATTATATCCTGCAGGTGTAGCGGGACCAAACCCGCAGGTGATAACAGAAGTCTATGGCTCATTGCACCTGCAGATCGGTTTGAAGGCAGCCCGGTAACCACTGCAGAACAGATATGCCCATATATACACACTGTGATTGTAGTATTAAACTTACCTTTAATAACATCTTCCATTCAGGTATCGTCAGCTGTTGCTGTCCCAGGCGGAGTGCAATTGGTATCACTCCGCCTGTGACAGGAGGCGGTGCTATACAGGAAGCATTGGCTTATGCGGCTCTGCTCCACAGCCGCTTGCTTTCTCTACCGCCGGCTTCATTCACAACACTGATGCTCGGGGATAGCGGGTCGGGAACTCACGATCTAGGCTTGCCAACCAGCCATCCCAGAGCAGGAGGTCGCAGGCCACATCAGAGGGCTCCACGGGCCACATGTGGCGCCGGGCCACTGGTTGGTCACCCCTGTCCTAGAGGGAGCTGTCAGTGGCTCAGTGTAGATACTCTGTCTTAAAGCTGAAATAAAGTCAACTTTGTACCATGTACTCCTTTACAAGAAAATTATACATACTGCTTGTCGCTGTTATCCCCATCCTTTTTTTTCCTGGTAACATCACTAGCACATGCACAATCCATTGCATATTCTCTGTACCTTGCAATGCTGAGATGTGAACAGCACCTCTGCCAGGATGACAGCATAGGCGCTCGCTCTCACTCTGTGTTTATGTGGACTTCCTTGAAACCCCATGTGACAAATGATATTACAGGAGTTGGGGAATCATAACAAACTGTGTACAGCTGGTTGTTAAGGAGCGGGCCGGGAAGCCGGCTGCCGTGTCCTTAACAACCAATGACTCATCAGCAGTCAGCTGTCAGAGCCCCCCTGACCCAAAGCTGCCTCCCCCATGTTGACGGCATGTGGCCTGGTATGTTTCAAAGGGGGCCGCTTGCTTGTCCCCTCCCTTTCTCGACCTGCTGGCCTTTGTTTATCCTCCCTGGTGGTATGATTATTTCAGATTTTAGGTGTTGAAAGCGGTACAATTATTTTGCATGGAAATTTGGTGTTTTATATTGTAGGCCTGTAATTCTTAGGAATAATTCACTTAAATCTGTCCAAACCAGAGTCTAGTAGACATCCCAGGTATGATAAATTTTGAAAAACAAAATCATAAATTATAATATAATAAATAACTATAAATAATTATACCAAATAATATAATAATAATAAAAATTATTCAATAATATAATCAAATCAAAAACACTGAAATTTGCTCAGTTGCAGAATTGTCACTGTCATTACTTTTTAGTGTTTGATGGATTTCCCCACAAATCACTATCACTCAATTCTGCAAGTGATTCTAATTTATTATCGCAAACCACTTTTGATGTAAAGGGACGGTTTTGGTTGCTATGGACAATCTCCAGTTTCCAGGCAGAAAGAACAGTTTTTATAATATAAAACTGCATGCAGGGCACTGGAGAAACCACTAGGGACAAAAGGGGATGTGTAATTATTTAATACAGTACTGTAATCTGTAAGATTACAGTATACTGTATCTGTACTGTGTGTTTTACTTTTTAAATTTGGCGCTGAACTCCGTCCCCGTACGTCGCAACGCTCGCAGGGAACGGAGCTCGGCACTGTGAATCGAGCGAGACACGTCGGGGTATGGATCTGGGTATGGATTTGGGGGGGACCCACACCCTTTTTTTCATTTTAACATGGTGTTCCCCTCAAAATCCATACCAGACCTGCTTTCCCCCCATTTTTTTTCATCAGGAAAAAACAGCATGGGGTCCTCCCCCTTTCGAGTCTGGTATAAATTTTGAGGGAAACCCCATGCTGTTTTTTTCCAAATTTTTTTTTCCATTGCCAACAATTTGTTTTTTTTACATTCAGCTGACAGCAGGGAACCCTGCCTTTAGCTGATCACTCATCGGTTGTTAAGGACACGGCGGCTGGCCCTTTTCTTAACAACCAGCTATTCACAGTTTGTTAAAGAGTGAAAAAAAAAAAAACACAAAAAGTATGAAAACTGCATGCAAAAGTGCATCAAAAATGCGGGTTTAAAAATGCACTGGAAAAACGCATCAACTGCAGCTGCATAGATGTAAACCTTTGGGTCAAGGAAGCACCAGCTTTTTAATGCAATGCTGCATATGCGCATGAACAGGATCATTATGATATCAGTGGACTGCAGAACAAGGGATAGGGAAATAAACCACAAGACGATGGGGGAGAGTTGCCTGTACTACCAAAAAACATAAGCTCCATAATACAGGTGTCTGGAGTGTTTATCTATCATTCGCTAAACAAATGAAATGGGTTTTTGTTTTTTTTGTGGTGGATGGCAGCTATAAAATAGGATATCAGCCAAAAAGGGAGTACTTTGTTTTCAATAAGTCAACTGACCCGTAGTTTTATATTATGAGTAGGAGAGGGATACTAATTCCATACATATTATATTTATAGCCAAAAGCCTGGTACACACTACCTGCTGAACGAAAAAAAAAAACCTGACAGCTCAAGTGGAGTCGCTGTAAAAACTATGTCAGTACAGCGATATTTTAAATCTTTGTTTTTAAAGTGGTAGTAAACCGCTGTTTTTTTTTTTAAACCTGCAAGGTAAAGCCATAATGTGCTAGTATGAATTGCATACTAGCATATTATGTGAAACTTACCTTAGAACGAAGCCCTCCACTGGGGGCCCTTCCATCTTCACCAGTTCTTCCTTCTGGCTGTGTGAGTGGCCGAAGTCATGATGACATCACGGCACAGGACTTTGAAGGATCAGCACAGTATGCTGTTCCTTCAGAGCTAATGCGCTCTCTTGAACGGCGCAAATTTAGGAGATATTTACTGTACCTATCGGTAAGCCTTACTATTGGCTTATCTATAGGTAAAAGCCATGCTTTGGAATTTACTCCCACTTTAATAGATCATTTATATTTACAAAGAACGGATCAGATCATCAAACAATATTTTCAGTTGATTGTAAAACCAATACTGTGTGTGTGTTGCATTGTTTGATACTTAATGATAAATGATAAATCTCTTGTTTGTGATCGCTCACACCTAAATTGATCTCAAATTGCTACATGTCTGGTCACATTTACCGTACTCATAAACATTGAATAGGGGTCTGAGGGACAGCTTATTCATATTGAATGTTGATCCATGTAAGGTAGATTGTTCTACAAAAGATCTGTGTAAAAAATCGGTCTGTAAAAAAACAGAGTTTTTGCCTATTTTCCATTAGAGGAATTATCTTTCTTTTATTGTAGCACCCTCTAGTGTGCTAGAAGAATTTGTGAGAGTAGATAAAACTTCCCGGCTTGGCTGGCAGCCAAGCCTGGGTGTGTTTTGATCTAGGCTGGGAGTGGCTCAGGGTAGTGCTGGCTGACTCACAGATAGCATCAACAGGACCTCCCACCTCTTTCCTGAATGTTCTGGTGTTTTCTGGAAAGAGAGGTGGAGAGGGCAGGGGAGGTGGAGCTGCCTGTGGTGTTCTGAGGAGCCCCAACCAATCTGGATTGGCAGGGGGCAGGCCTCCTTAAATACCCAGGATCAGCCCAGTTGAGGAGGAGTTGATCGAGTGGAAGATGAACTGTTAGGCTGTCGGGGCCTTTGATGGAGCTCCCCAGTCTGGGGGGGGGGTGACCTTGGGCCTGGGCTCGGGTGGGGATGGGGCTCTCTTACAGCCCACAGAGATGTCCTGACCAGGAGGCACAGGAGGAGCAAGAGAGGGCTCAATTGGGTTGAGATCAGGTGATTGACTCAGCCATTGCAGAAGATTCCACTTTTTTTCCTTCAAAAGCTCCTGGGTTGCTTTAGAGGTGTGTTTTGGATCATTGTCCATCTGTACTGTGAAGCATCGTCCAATCAACTTTGCTGCATTTGGCTGAATATGTCTTCTGTCACATCATCAATAAACACCAATGATCCAGTGCCACTGGAAGCCATTCACGCCCATGCTATCACACTGCCTCCACCATGTTTTACAGATGACGTTGTGTGCTTTGGATCATGAGCTGTTCCAAGCCCTCTGCATACTTTTTTCTTCCCGTCATTCTGGTATGGATTAATCTTAATTTCATCCATCCAAAGAATGCTTTTCCAGAACTGGTCTGGCTTTTTTAGATGTTTTTGGCAAAGTCTAATCTGGCTTTTTTATTCTTCAGGCTTATGAATGGTTTGCACCTTGTAGTGAACCCTCTGTATTTGCTCTCGTGAAGTCTTCTCTTGATTGTAGACTTTGACAATGATACGCCCACCTCCTGGAGAGTGTCTTTAACTTGTCTGGATGTTGTGAATGTTTTTTTTTTTACCATAGAGAGGATCCTGCGATCATTCACCACTGTTGTCTTCTGTTGACATCCAGGCCTTTTTATGTTGCTCTAGCTCACCAGTGCGTTTTTCTTTCCTCAGAATGTGCCAAACTGTTGATTTAGCCACTCTTAATGTTGCTGCTATCTCTCTGATGGATTTGTTTTTGAAGCCTTACGATGGTCTGTTTCACTTGCATGGACAGCTCCTTTAAACGCATGATGTAGGTTCACAGCAATGGATTCCAAATGCAAATACCACACTCAGGGCTCCTTACACAGCTTTAGGTCTGCCCCCCCCCCCCGAGCTTGACCACCAACATTCCCAAGGGCTCGTTCACGGCCATCCTACCGATTCACACCGGCCACCTCACCTGTACGCACCCAACTCCCCCTCAATCCTGTATATATGTCAGCCCCCTTACACCTGTATATATGTCAGCCTCACCCACACACACACTTGTATATATGTTAGCCCCCCACACACCTGTATATGCCAGCCCCCACACACACCTGTAAATATGTCAGCCATCAGCCCCCCCTACACACCTGTTTATATGTCAGCCCCCCACACACACCTGTATATATGCCAGCCCCCCCACACACACCTGTATATATATGGCAGCCCCTCACATACACAAACCTGTAAACACACAAGGCTCTGGCCCCACCCTGTACACAAACAACCCCCTCCCTTTCCCTCACAACCCCTACTTTCTACCTAGTCCCCGCTCGTTTTCACAAAGCTGACATGTTGCTGAGAAGTATAGTACAGATCACATGAGGGGTGCACATGCACATAATAGCCAGAGGTGGCAGTAAAGAGCTTGATGTCTGAGCTCAATGACACAAAAACAGCAGAAGCTGTGAAATCATTTCTGTAATGCACAGCACGGCTCCCCTTTACCGGTCCTGCCTTCTTCTGGCCCGGACGGGACCCTCGGTCCCCGCGGCCCCTGACACTTGACTTGATGGTGACCCTGACCACACTTCAAATCAACTCCAGACCTTTTACCTGCTTAATTGATGAAGAAATAATAAAGGAGTAGCCCACACATGGCCATGAAACTGCTTTTGATTCAATTGTCCAATTACTTTTGGTCCCTTGAAAGAAGGGGGTGTGGCTATTCTTAAGAGCTGTACTTCTTAAACCCTTCCTCCGATTTGGATGTACATACCCTCAAATTAAAACTGAGAGTGTGCACTTTCAGCCCATATCCATTATATAACTATAGCTTGAATATGTTTTGGTAAATACCTGAAAACATCTAAAAGTGTCTAAATATATATGGACCTAACTGTGTATATACAATGCTGTGAAAAAGTATTTGCCCCCTTTCTGATTATTTTTTTTTTTTTGCATATTTGTTACACTTAAATGACTCAGATCATCAAACAAATTGTATTATTACACAAAGATAACCCAATTAAATACAAAATGCAGTTTTTAAATGATGGTTTCATTTATTAAGGCAAAAAAGCTGTCCAAACCTGCCTGGTTTTATGTGAAAAAGTAATTGTTTCCTAACCTAAATTTTGCTTTGTTTGAACCATTTGGAAGTGGACTTGCTCTTGTGTTTCGGATCATTACCCTGCTGCATAACCTAAGTGCACTTGAGCTTGAGGTCACAAACTGATGGCCGGACATTCTCCTTTAGGATTTTCTGCTAGAGCTCAGAATTCAGGGTTCCATCAATTATGGTAAGTTATCCAGGTCCTGAAGTTGCAAAGCAGCCCCGGACCATCATGCTACCACCACCATGTCTAACTGTTGGTATGATGTTCTTGTTATGAAATGCTGTATTCGTTTTATGCCAGATGTAATGGGACGCATACCTTCCAAAAAGTAAAATTTTTGTCTCATCAGTCCACAGAATATTTTCCTAAACGTCTTGGGGATAATCAAGATGTTTTTGGTAAATGTGAGATGAGCCTTTGTGTTCTTCTTGGTCAGCAGTGGCTTTGGCCTTGGAACTCTCCCATGGATGCCATTTTTGCCTAGTCTCTTTCTTAGTGTTAAATCATGAACACTGATCTTACCCGAGGCAAATGAGGCCTGCAGTTCTTTAGATGTTGTTCTGGGTTCGTTTATGACCTCTTTGATGAGTTATCGTCATGCTCTTGGAGTATTTTTTGTTATCCGGCCACTCCTGGGAAGGTTCACCACTGTTCCAAGTTATCTCCATTTGTGGATAATGGCTCTCCCTGTGGTTCACTGGAGTTCCAAAGCCTTAGAAATGGCTTTAAAACCCGTCCTAGACCGATACATGTACTCTACTTTGTTTCTAATCTGTTCTTGAATTTTTTTAGATTGTGGCATCATGTGTGGCTTGTTGTGATCTGTTAGCATGCTTCACTTTGTCAGATAGCTTCTATTTATATGATTTCATGATTCAATAGGTCTGGCAGTAATCAAGCAGAGAAAACAAACATGCTCCAGAGAGTCCACGATTTGGAATAGCGCTACTGCTGATACCTTGAGGTAAGGACAAGATCCTCCATTTTGTTTATCTTTTCCACTTTCCGCCGCTAAAGGCCAATGGTCGGAGGGTGTGAGGATTTCCAGTTAAGAGGGATACACACCTTGGCTGTGTTAAGGAGGTGACGAATAATTGATTTCCTATAAGCTTTTTCCCAGGATATTGGAGGCATGGAGAAGAAAAAAGACTGGGTCGTCTGAGATTGGTCTTTTCCTGAATTTTTGTAAGATGTGACAAACAGTTTTCCAAAATAGTTCAAGTTTGGGGCAGGACCAGAAAATACGGTATGTAGGATTGTGCCTCGATCATCCCTACAGCTCCAGCAGCGGTCAGACGCCGAGGGAAAGAACTTATGTGGTTGGGAAGGTGTGCGCTACCACCTGGATAAAATTTTAAAATTAGTTTCTTGCGTTTTAGTGCAAATTGAGGATTTGTGTGTGAATCGCAAGATGTGATGTCTTTGGTTGGGGTGAATTTGCGGTTTAGATCTTTCTCCCAGCCAGTAAACCCGGGAAGCCGGTAGCTATGGGGGGGGGGGGTGATTAGTGTAATGTAATTAGTAGATAGTGCATGTGGTAGCACTCCGGTGTCTGAGCACGACTCTTCAAAGGTAGTGAGAGGGCGGTTAAAGCTCCCTGGAGGCAGTAAAGAGTTAAAAAAATTACGCAGTTGGAGAGCCCTCCAAAAGTCCAATTGGAAGGTGCCATTGGGGTCTGTAAGCGTGGACAGTGATGGCCAGTGTCCCACTACGAGGAAATGAGAGACTTGAAAATGTCCCGAGGTCAACAAGTTTCAGAAGGGTCTATCACTACAGCCCGGGGAACAACGGATTTCCCAAGATGGGATATAACGGAGAGTGTGAGGGAGATAGGTGTGTTCGAGGGACAATTTGGGCAAAGACTCATGTCCTGGAGAGAGGTATGTCACTCTGGGCCTATTCTGAGTCCAGAGCTTTATGTCTTGATGGTGACACCAATCCACCAGCCTACTTAGATGAGTAGCATGGTAGTAAGTCTGTAAGTCTGGAACTGCCAGCCCACCATAAAGTTTGGGTTATTGAGAGTATTTTTCTGCGTAAACGCGGTCGTTTGTGGGCACATATAAAATCTGTAAACAGACTTTGTACTTGTTTAAATTAGCTATTGGGGATGGAAATTGGTATGGCTTGGAAAAGGTATAAAAATTTGGGGAGAATGCTCATTTTGAGGATGTTACAGCGGTACAACCACAAGGGTAGTCCGGTGTGCCACGTATTCAAGAGATGCTTGACCGTTTGTAAGAGCCTGTGATTTTGAGGGGATGAATGTGCTGAGATATTTTAATGCAGACTGTGTCTACTTTAGTTTGAAACTAGCTTGAAGCTGCGAGGGAAGTTGGTGCGGTAAGCCCAATCCCATGGCTTCAGACTTCTGGAATTCTTCTTTAATTTCAGTGAGTAATGTTCCACTTTAAAGAGACCCTAAACTTTGGTTTTAAAAAAAAAAGCTATTAAAGTATGTATTGTTACTCAATCTTCTATCTCCCTCGGCCTCCTCCAAATTCCTTTTTATTGGTTGCTGTGATCTGACTTCCTGTTAGAGGGTGGCTACATTCATTCTCCATGGTCCCACTATATGTAGGAACATGGCCACCTTCTCTTGCTCGCTTCCAAGATGGACTATGGGATTTTGTAGTGCATAGAGCAGTACACATGACTACAACTAACATGCACTACTCATTCCAAACAAACAGAAGCAAGGTGGAAAACAAGAGGTTCAGGAACTCAAGAAGAAAAAAACAATGAGGCAGAAAAACACAGTAAGAAACATTTTCATGAAAAATAGATTACAAGGTCAATAATTAGCTGATATGTAAAGCTTAGTGACACTTTAAGGTAGTGAAAGACTCAAGTTGCTAGCACATACCAAAAGGTGAAGTATCAGTTTTAGTAGTCTGACTGCCAAAAAATAAGCTTTCACAACACATTGGGGTTATTTTACTAAGGGCAAATAGACTGTGCACTTTGCAAAGTGCAGTTGCACTCTGCAAGAGCAGTTGCTCCAGAGCTCAGTAAATAAGCAGAAACTCTGCTGAC
Source organism: Lithobates clamitans (assembly GCA_037952925.1). Taxonomy (NCBI): domain Eukaryota; kingdom Metazoa; phylum Chordata; class Amphibia; order Anura; family Ranidae; genus Lithobates; species Lithobates clamitans. Next base: position 1,124,536 of record JBBGZY010000077.1, on the reverse strand, counting down.
TTTCATCATCCATGCAAAATGTTTTTTAATTTTCCTTGCACATGATTGGATCTTCTTTGCAAAGTAAAGCTTCACCTCATTTACTAAGCTCTGGAGCAACTTCACTTGCCGAGTGCAACTGTGCTTTACAAAGTGCACAGTCTATTTGCCTTTAGTAAATCAACCCCATAGTATCCCTTGTCAAGCATTTATTCAGCAATGATTTGGGCATCACTTTATAATAGTTTATTCTTTTTACCACTCGGTAGTATTTATCATATATACGTCTGGCTAAGGAATCAGCTACACAAGATATTTGTAACTGCCGGTAAAATAATCCCAACTGCGTTGACTTCAGTGTGCTGTGAGTGGACAGACTCTCAGCAATGAGTTAATATCACAATAACAACAGATGCAATATCTCCGATGCAGCTGAGCCCAAGCAAACTACAATATTATTTAGTGCTCCTGATTTCCCCATTTCATTAGGGCAGTTTAACAACAAGAATAAATAAAATAAAAATGTGCAATAATAAAAAAAAACACAAAAGAGCTTTGAGTGCCCCCATCCATGATGGATCACAGATGTCCCAGTGCTTCCGCGTAGGATGGCCTAACAGTGGCGGGGTGCAAGATTTTTCTGTAGTGCAGTAATAGTGCAGATAATCTGGAGGGATAAAGGAGCAGAGTCAAACATCCACCTAACATGCCACTGACCTGCGAATGGACACTGGCAGGCATCGACAATAAAGGGACCTTGTAGCTGTTGAACAATCCACCTCTCCCAGATAGTGTCACTGCAAGGCAATGATGTGGAGGAATCCCAAGGTTGGGCCGTAGAAAAACAAACAAACAAGCAAAATAAAGTGTATGGGAAAATGAAATAGAGGATGAATGAGAGCTGCAGGATGGAAGAGCGCATAGCATGAGATAAATTAAAGGGCCAGTAAAGCTGACATCAACTGAGAAGATATAGTGGGCCATCACTAAATAAACATGAACACATACTAGCTGCTGGCTATAGACAATGATATGTATGTCCGGGATACATTTTTATAAAATTGTGCAGTGCATCTCCACAATATATGCACTTTCCCTTGGGTTTTGTCTCTTTGAAAAGCTGCAATTATAGAAAAATACGTGTTCATTTGCCACAGTTCCTTCAGTGAGCTGACAATCAGGGCCATGTTACTCACAAGGTATCTGCCCCAGGAACTCAAAGAGGCATAGTTTGGGTGGCATTGATGCCAGAGTGTCCATACCGGACACTCTTAGCAGACACTCCATCTTCATACTGGACACTCTATCCTTATACCAGACACTTTGTCCTAATACCAGACACTTTATCCTAATACTGGACACTCTTAGTGGATACTCCATCCTTATACCAGACACTCTTTCCCCATCATGGACACTGTGTCATAATACCGGACACTCATAGCAGACACTCCATCCTCATACTGGACACTCTTTCCTCATACTGGACATTCTGTCATAATACCAGACACTCATAGTGAACACTCCATCCTCATACCTGACACTCTGTCCTAATACTGGACACTCTTAGTGGACACTCCATCCTCATACTGGACACTCTGTTCCCATACCAGACACTTTGATCTAATACCGGACACTGTGCCCTAATACTGGACACTCTTAGCGGATACTCCATCCTCATACCAGACACTCTTTCCCCATCATGGACACTGTGTCATAATACCGGACACTCATAGCAGACACTCCATCCTCATACTGGACACTCTGTTCCCATGCCAGACACTTTGTTCTAATACCGGACACTGTGTCCTAATACTGGACACTCTTAGCGGATACTCCATCCTCATACCAGACACTCTTTCCTCATACTGGACATTCTGTCATAATACCAGACACTCATAGTGAACACTCCATCCTCATACAGGACACTCTGTTCCCATACCAGACACTTTGTCCTAATACCATACCTCATACATGCATGTTTAGCTCTGTGTATGTTCAGCCCTCAGGTCACAAAGGGACAATAGTTGTTATGGCAGGCGCCGGCATAACAACCAGTGATGATGTGCAGCCCAGCTTCTTCCTAGCAACCAAAGAAACTATGCAGCCCAGGCTGCCCACGTCCTTGTAGTGAGTGGCCAGTGACAAAATGGACAGCAAAAATAGACATCTCAGTCGGCATCCCAGCCAATGCTGCCTCTGCTTTTCTGAAATCCCAAGCAGTGTGGTCAGCCCTGCCTTAGTTGTCTCTTGATGGACTACAGAACACCTAACCCTTATGTTAAAGATAGGAAGAAGTTATGTAGACCAGTGGAGGAGAACTAAGCAGGGGGCTGACAACACTGACTGGAATTTCACTGCAGTAGAGGCAGCATTATTGGCTCACGACAGAAAGATAGGAGCTCACCAGATTTCTGGCAGATCAACCAGTATTTTTCAGTACTTGCAGCTTTTTAAAGAGAAAGAAACATAGGAAATATGTGTGTATTACAGAAATGTACTGAATACGTTTTTTTAATGTTGCCCAGATATACACTTTAAATAGAGTAAGTTTAGATATAGCTGAAAAACTAGAAGAAACTAACAACGTATCAGCTTAAAGTACACCAGTCATGAACAAAATGTTTAATTTCTCATTGCTGGCCGCCTTCTAAAAATGCTATTTGCCTGGCTGTATCTAGCTTGAATACTTCTGGGAACAGTTACGCAGTAAATAAGAAAGAAAGGTCCAAATTCCTGATTTCTAAGCTTGTGCCAGGACAGTGACTCAGAGAGCATAGACATGACATGCTGATAACAAGCACTTTCTGACAGGTGTACTTTAAGATTAGTCACACATTTTTTTTTGGCCTCAGAAACTTCCCAACATGCTGTTTGTTAATTCAACATACATTATTTTAAGAGCAAGCATTACGAATATCTGTAGCTTCATGCAGATTTCAGTGAGAGTTAGACTCATGATGGGTCTCAGGATTGACTTCACCATCTAGCAAGGTGACATGCATGTGACCAACTCTCATTAATACCTCCTATGTTTGCAGAGCTGGCTGACATTGCATAGCCCTCCTCCAAATGGTCCATGCCACACTGATGATTCTGGCCAAACTGGCAAAATTTTACCAGAATCCCCAGAGTGACATGGGGCAAAGAGAGGGGAAATATAGGGGAATCCATCATTTTGCACAAGAATACAGGGAAAGAATTGCATGACATAACTGGAGTAAAGTATTGTATCTCTTGTATCTATAAAGTTAGGAGTTTAAGTGATACCCTTAATTGGCTAACTTTAATGATTAAAGTTAAACTGAATACAGACTGACTGCTCTCAATGTCTTTATGGTAAACTTGCATCTATATTACTGCTGCTTCACATCCATCTATAACTGTATTCACATTATTGTGATGTTTATTTTGTTTTTAAATCTCTTACCTAAATTATGGACTGATCTTAGGCTGGCCATACACGGTTCGAATCAATAATGGGCAGGCTGAATGTACCAAGTTGATCGATTGATCAACTTGGGTACAACCAGGCTGCCGGGTTCTCTTGTAATTATCACTAGCGGCTGCTATAGCCACTAGCGATCATCACTGTCTTCTCCTGGCGGGGACGACTTTTCCCTGCCCGCCCCCCCGCTGGGAGAAGACAATTACTGATACCCCTGTCAACACTGTCTGTGTTGATGGGGGAATCGTGTGAATTTCTTTCCTGCAACTTGTAGTTGAAGGAAAGAAATTTGCACCGTGTATGGCTTGCCTAAATCTTTACAACCCTGCCCTCTTGGTCCTTTTGCAGTTTGATTGTGGCGTGGCAGGTGACCTCCTTTCTCCGTTTAGTTCTCCTTCCTCTCTGCAACATGCGCTCTTTACCTCTCCTTTTCACAGTTGTATTCTCTCTGCTTAAACTCTCTCTCCTTCACCCCTCTTCTCCACCCCAATTTGCATATATAACCCTCACATTTGCCCTCTCCTTATTACTGCACTCACCACCTACTCTTTATTCTAACCCCACAAGCTAATAAAACCCCGAGGATGCTAAGACATGTCCCCTCATATAAATCACACTTCTGCTTCTCCTAACCTCTGGAGATATATTCCAAAACCCTGGGCCTCTTTTATCCAACTGTACCCAACACACCCATTACCATGTACCCTCTGGCAGTGGTTGAAAATCCAATTTAGTTTCCATTCCTCTTCTTCCCAAAACCAGCTTCCTCTTTTCCTGTGCCCTCTGTCTGCAACATACTTATCTCTGTTCATTACCTCTTTGTCACTTACTCTTTTGGTCTACTCGCTGTCACCGAAAGCTGGCTTCATGAATCCAACACTGCTTCTGCTGCTTCCCTCTCCTATGGTGACCTTATCTAGACTTACTCCCCTAGACCTAGTGGACGCAAGGGAGGTGGAGTGGGAATCTTCCTATCCCCACACAGCACCTTCCAGGTTTCTGTCTCTTCTCCCTCTCTGTCCCTCTCATCATTTGAAGCTCACTGTATAAGTCTATTTTTTTCTAATTTTCTTAAGAATTGCTGTGATCTATCAGCCCTCTGGACCAGTATCAACTTTCCTTGATCACTTCTCTGCCTGGCTACCCTACTTTCTCTCTTCTGAAATTCCCACATTCACTGTAGGCCAGTGGTTCTCAACTCCAGTCCTCGGGACCCACCAACAGACCAGATTTTAAGTATTACCTTGGGGAGTTGCAGACTAGAATACTGCAATCACTGAGCAGCAAGTGATATCACCTGTTATGTATTTCAGCTATCTTGCAAACCTGGCCTGTTGGTGGGACCTGAGGACTGGAGTTGAGAACCACTGCTCTGGGCGATGTCAACATCCCTGTTAATACTAACATTCCTGCTACTTTTTAATTTCTTAGTCTAAACCTCTCATTTGACCTAAAGCAATGGGTAAATGCTTCTAATCCTGTTCCTCTCTCTGATCACTAACTTATTCATTTCGCTCTCTCCCTGTCTTCCACCACCTCTCCCTCCAACCAACTCACAATTACCCGGAAAAACCTTTGACACTGTACCCCTTCTCTTCTCTATTCTGCTACTGACCACTATGACAAAATCTCACCCCTGTCCTGCCCTAATCTAGCCACTTCTGTCTACAATAGATCGCTGTCCTAAACCCTGGATGAGCTCGTCCCCTCACTACACACAGAATCAGGCCCGACTCCTACAACCCTGGCAAACAGATGACACCAGAAGTGTCAAAAAACATAGCCATGTTCTTGAGCGTCTGTGGCGAAAGACTAAATCTCACAAAGACTTCAACCAATATAAATCTGCCTTCCATAAATACAATTCTTGCCTCCACACTGCCAAGCAGACCTACAGTATTTTATTACTCTCAGTAACACCTTCTCATCCAGTCTCTGTCAACTCTTCTCTACCTTTAACTCTCTACTTTGTCGTCCACTGCCTACACCCACTAACTCACTCACTGGCCAGGAGATTGCCAATCACTTCAAAAATAAGATTGATTCAATTTGTGATGAAATCTCCACTCTACATATATCCCCCCACTTAACACCCTATGTCCACAGGTACAATCAACACTTCCATTATTCAACCATGCTACTATAGACGAGGTTGCTAAACTTATTTCCAATGCCTACCTAACAACCTGTCCCCTGGACCCAGTTCCCTCTAAAATACTGTGGACACCCTGTGACTCTATCCTACACTCTCTAACCCACATCTTCAATCTCTCCCTCTCTTTTGGCATCTTCCCCAACTCTCCAAAACATGCACTTGTCCCCCCCAAACTTAAAAAGCCTTCCTTGGACCTCACCAATCTTAACAACCTATGCCCCATCTCTTTGCTTGCCCTTTACAAACTCCTTGAATGACTGGTCTACAACCAACTGAGTGACCACCTCATTGTGAATAACTTTCTTGATCCCCCTCAGTCTGGATTTCGCCCTCAACACTCCACAGAAACTGCTCTCCTAAATTTCACAAATGATTTACTAACAGCAAAAAACAATGGATGCTATTCTGTACTCATACTTTTGGACCTTTTGGCTGCCTTTGATACGGTTGACCACCAAATCTATCTCTCTACCCCTCAGCTCACAACATCAGTCTCCTCACTCATCACTAATTTACTGACCGACTTATCAGTCTGGATGTCATACCACTTCCTCAAATTCAACCTGTCCGAAACCAAGCTCATAATATTTCCTCCCCGAGTGCCCCTTCCCCTGACTTCTCTGCAAAGATCAATGGCACAACCATCAACCTGTTCCCCCATGTGAGGGTTCTAGGTGTAGTCCTAGATTCTGAACTCTCCATTCGGCCCCACATCCAATCACTTTCCAAAGCTTGCCGCCCCAACCTCCACAACATCTCCAAAATACACCCCTTCCTAACCAATGACAACACAAAGCTCTTAATCCTTTCCCTGGTTATCGCTCGCCTTGACTACTGCAACTCCCTCCTCATTGGCTTACCCTTACATAGGCTATCCCCTATTCAGTCCATCATAAATACTGCTGCCAGACTCATCCACCTAACAAACCACTCTGCGTCTACTATCCCTCTCTGCCAATCCCTCCATTGGCTGCCACTCACCCAACAAATTAAATTCAAAATACTAACAATAACTTAGCTTTCCACAACTTGGCCCCCACTACATCAATTACCTAGTCTCAAAATACCAACCAAATCATTCTCTTTGTTTGTCCCAAAACCTCCTACTCTCTAGTTCCTTTGTCACCTCCTCCAATGCTCCTCTCCAGGACTTCTCCAGAGCCTCTCCTATCCTTTGGAATTCCCTAACTCAATCCGACTGACTGTCTCCTAGTCTATCCACTTTTAAGTGATCCCTGAAAAAAATTCTCTTCAGAGAAGCCAATCCTGGTTCCACCTAACAACTGTACTTTTATTTTCATCATCAGCTCCTCCCTCCCACAGTTATTACCTTTTCTATCACTTGACCCTTCCTTTAAATTGTAAGCTCTAATGAGCAGGGCCCTCTGATGCCTCCTGTATTGAATAGTATTGTAACTGTACTGTCTGCCCTCATATTGTAAAGCGCTGCACAAACCGTTGGTGCTCTATAAATCCTGTATAATAATAAGTTAAAATTGTTATTAAAATTAAAGATGCAAGCTTTTGGGATGCCTTAGATTTCTTCTTTATGCTTTATACTTGACATACAGGCTTTATAAAGCTTGAAGACGGGATCTAAGGCATCCTGAAAGCTTGCATCTTTACACTTTTACACTAACAGGAGCTGGTGCTTTAAATGGGCTTTGACACCCATTGTAGGTAAGAGGGGGTCCAGATTGTGCAACACTGCGATTAGCTGCACAGTGCTGCTGTCATCAGGAGCACATCCTACCGCAACCTGATTGTGAGCTGTTTGTGAAAGCTGGGTCATAGCTTTGCCTGTATTAAGGCCTATATGCCCTGCAACTGAAAATGTGTCTATAGCTGTCGTTAATAACTCAAAAACTTGATACCTAAGTTAGCCAATAAACAGTATCTCTTAAACTCCAAATATTTGATATAAAAAATTGGATAATACATATTTTATTTCAATTGCTAATTTAAATATATAAATGCATGGAAAACAATTAGCATTGAATGGATTTGAAGCATGCTGGGAAACATCTGGGCATAAAAACATTCAGAAAGTCGTCTCAGGCTGATAAAACGTGACAATCCTTTCACCCCACATTCACTGTATTTTTGGGATCAGAAGGATAAAATACAGCGGCTGTAAGGTATTTGGTAGATCACAACACAGAGCTATTGTAAGCCTGGAAGTATAATTCTCCATACTACAGTAGGATTTCGTAACCTTTCGTGCAAAGCTCTTTAACTTTAGTGGCCCTTTAAAAAGGAATAAAACCAAGCTATGAATTCATGTTTTGATTCCATAAAATAATGTAGCAAAAATGCTGAATGTAAGCCACAAAACATATCGCAATTTGAGAGCAGAACTCTTTCCTGGGTGAGCAGCCTTCTCTAATGTGTACAGAAAAATATCAGTAATTACCTTTTATTGGAAGAGATATTAGAGGTAACATAATAAAACGGTTATGGGTAAATGGCTTAATTCTTCTTGTTATAACAAAATGTACTGCACTACAGTGAAAAAGGAAGGTTGGATGATTTAAAGTTGGTTTATTATACCAAGGAAAAATTTATCTGCAATACAAGTGGAAGGCTTCTAGATTTTACAACAAAACAATTCAGTTGTGGAGTCAAAGAAGCAGCAAAGTAGAACAAAGTCACCTACCTGTTTCCATACAAGGAAATAACTCTACCCAAATTTGCTGAACTCCATGAACATTTAGCATGGTCCATGGATATTAATTAGGACAAGAAAAACAATAGGGGAATCAATAAAGCTGCTGCACCACATTTCTGGCATTAATCCCTCTTGTTAATGCATTGTGACAAATTCATGAATCATGAAGCACCAAATTCAGATAGTTCTAAAATGCACCACTTTCAATTTGTGTTGCATTGAATGTGCCAAATGTAAAGACAGAGCTAACTAAGACCAACTCTCTTTTGATATACACAGAGGAAAGTTGGCTCAGACAGATTTTGCGAAAGTGTCTCAATTTCATTCTAAAAGTGGTGCAGCATGAGCCAAATACAAGTACAAGTTCTAAACAGGTACATGAATTTGGTACATTCTTCACCACTTTTAGGAAAGAGACACGTTTGTAAAATCTTTCTGCATCAGTTTTTAGGAATTCCAGGGAATAATGTATCCTCATATTACAAATTTCAAAAAAGCAAACAGCAACAAACTTTGGCAGACAAATTGTCACCAAAATGTTTTACAGTCCATTTACACATCTCCGAGACCCATGCAGCCTTTCTCAAGCAGGGTTCTGTACTAGAGGTTGCTAGGGGTTCCTTGATGAATAAACAGTTTCTGACTTTTAGATAGGTAACCACTGACACCAATTAACTTTTTCGCTAAATGTAAGAGGGCATTCCTCCCACTGACCAATCTAAGGCCCCTTTCACTCTGGGGCGGTGGGGGCGTCGGCGGTAAAATGGCGCTATTTTTAGCGCCGCTTTACCGTCGTTTTAGCGGAGGTATTCGGCCGCTAGTGGTGTGGTTTTAACCCCCGCTGGCGGCTGAAAAGGGGTTAAAACCGCTCGCATAGCGCCGGTTTCAATTGATTTCAATGGGCAGGAGCGGTTTAGGAGCAGTGAATACACCGCTCCAAAGATGCTGTTTGCAGGAGTTTTTTTTCCTCTCCTGCCAGCGCACCACTTCAGTGTGAAAGCCCTCGGGCTTTCACACTGGAGAAACAGCAGCAGCAGTTTTAGATCGGTTTGCAGGCGCTATTTTTAGCGCAATAACGCCTGCAAACCGCCCCAGTGTGAAAGGTGCCTTAGTGATAGGGTCAGCTTAAGGGTTTAGGCTAAAGTAAGGATCATTGCCAGCTCTGGATTCTAGGCACTAAAGCTACTGTACCATAGTTTGAACCAGACTGGTGAATATGGCAGGCACAGGGACATGTACACTAACTAAACAGTGAAGCCATAGAATCGGGACGACAGTCCTAGAACCTGAACATCCAATGCAGCTCCTATATTTTCACTCTCACACATTCTGATAATATATAGCAAGAGGGCACAGAAAACAGTAGTAACTGTGCAGCTAAAACATTGCTTTATTATCATTAAAGCCAAGTCTATGTAACATGTAAATATCATAGTTATCGATAATGGTAACCTTTTAATGAAGTATATTAGGTTACCCATTGGGTTACCTCTGGTATCTTAAGTACTAGATGTATACAATGGTGTGTGAACAGACTGGTAATTGGCACCTTCTAAAAGCTTACCATTTTGTACAAAATGTACTTATTTCACGTACTGATATACTGCTAGCATGCTGCAGCTTATTACAGTGAAGTAAGAGGCTTTAACATTAGTCCCTGTTCCAGAGGAGCTTACAATCTATTGCTCTTGCCAAACACACATTCTATTGCTATGAAACTGAATGGAAGCAAATACATTATGAGTAAAATTAGAGGAAACCAGAGCATAATGACATATGGACTTGCACTACATAGTGACCCTGGAAGAAATGAACCCAGGACCTCAGTGACCAAACGCAGGCAACCAAGAGCTAACAGTGGCTTGTGAAATTAATGTCAGTCAGTTAATTTGCTGCTGTGGAGTGCAAAGTCCTTTCGTTACGGTGGCACTGTATTGACCTTTTGGTCATAAACAATAGACCTGTTGGGAAGTAACAAATTCATCATTCGGTTACCTCTTGCGTTTCCTAGTGTTTGTGTGTCCAAGTCATCATCAATGAACTCTTCTCCTTGGATGATGTTCTGTGTGTCCTCGCTGTGGTTCACAGGACTTGTCATCTCCTGCTCCTTCTCATTGTGCATTTGAGCATAGACATTCCTGCCGGGCATTTTCCTGTGTTGGGCACAAAGACAAAGTTTACCCATCAAGTGTGACTACTAGTGCCACATGTCAACTTGGAGCTGCTTATCTATAAAATGAATAAAATCTAGTGTTTCCCTGAATGACTCTCTCCACCTCCTGTTCCCCCGCCCCCCCCCCCCTTTTTTTTTGCTCAGCTGCTAAAAATGTTTTAATTTCCCAACCACCATAATGGTGTTAAATGTATAGGGGAAGAGCTCTGGCCAGAAGTTAGTGAGGACCTGAACTCACAAAGTAAAGGTTAGGTAGGGAACATCTAGAAATGTAAATCATGCCTAAGCTGTACCCTGAAAAGTCTACCTTTTGTGTTCAATTTGCCCTAAAAATAGCACTGTACTTCCTGTACCTACAGTCATCTGTAGTATGATATCTAAGGCACTGCTGCTTATGACTGCTAGATTCACAATATATTTTATTTTTTATTTATTTATTTCAGGTACTTATATAGCGCCGTCAATTTACGCAGCGCTTTACATATACATTATACATTCACATCAGTCCCTACACCCTCAAGGAGCTTACAATCTAAGGTCCCTAACTTACGTTCATACATACTAGGGCCAATTTAGACAGGATCAATTAACCTACCAGCATGTCTTTGGAGTGTGGGAGGAAACCGGAGTACCCGGAGGAAACCCACGCAAACACAGGGAGAACATGCAAACTCCAAGCAGGTAGTGTCGTGGTCGGGATTCGAACCAGCGACCCTTCTTACTGCTAGGGGAGAGTGCTACCCACTACACCACTGTGCCACCCCAATATATGAAGCAAGATTTGGTGATCTCACTACTCTGCTGCTCACTGTTCTCTTTGCTGGAGTGGAAGTTGTGTCTGAGGGCCTGTAGTGCAGGAATCTCCCTGCTTCTGCTGCATTCATTCTGTAAATCTCTGATTTCCACATTTCTCCTGCTGTTTGATAATTTCCTTAAAAATAAAGCCCTGTGCCTCTACCAAGATGAAAGTCTCTACACAGAGAAACAGTACAGAATAAGTCAGTAATGGGAAAAAGACCCGCTGCAGGGAGACAACAGGCAATACTAGTGACTAGTCATTTATCCTCTACTTGTCTTTTTTGGGCACAACTTTCACAGTTTATACCCTCTTTAATGTTGTATTTTAAAATACAAAAAAATCCTTAATAATAAAATTCAGTTTGGACAGTGCCTACCCTCTATACTCTCCTAAGTTCGAAGCCATTAAGTTTTTGAAACTCAGGGGTTGATATACTAAACCTGGAGAGTGCAAAATCTGGTGCAGCTCTGCAAAGAAACCAATCAGCTTCCAGGTTTTATTGTCAAAGCTTAATTGAACAAGCTGAAGTTAGAACCGGATTGGCTACTATGCACAGTTTCACCAGATTTTACACTCTCCAGTTTTAGTAAATCAACCCCACAGTCTGCACTTTGCTTATTTTTTACATTACATAACAGGGTTAAAATCTTGTGCAATAAATATGACTCTTTAAAAATAAATACTGTTCAGAAAGCAAAGTACAAAATGTCCAGAAATTGCCCAGTTCTTAACCTTGTAATGTTTCATTAAATCTCTCACTCATTGCTTTATGATACCTTATGAAATACTAGGTGCTTCACATACAAAGGTTAGTGATACAATTCACAACCACAAACATGTCCAATTGTCCAGTTCCTGAAAGTGGACAGACTGGCTATAGGTTTGGATTTACGGTAGTTCTATAAATGGTGAATTTGCTGATGGCCACTTTCTTTGATGTTGAATGTACATTAAGCCATATAGTGAATTTATAATACAACTGTTTTGTTTTTTTATATTTAAATTTGCTTCAAAGTGTAAAGTGTGCAATAGGATATACCTGCTTTTTGTGACAACAATTGTGCAAAATATTTCACTTTTCCAAAACATTATTTTTTAAAGTATTTTACTACTAATATTTCTAAATGTTTAATTTCTATACATTTTCATTAATAATTCCTTTAAATCTTTCAGATAGCTTTTAATACAGGATACTACTAAGCTTCAATGTGTACTGTGCATGCTGGGCTATCTAAGAAAATAAATCAGAATCTGAGGTCAAGCTATTCAGTTTTCTATTCTTGCCACAACAAGAACACTGGAATACCAGGCTCAACCTTAACAACTATTGCCCGCTGAAGTGTAAATTAAAAAATATTGTTTACTTACGAACTTAATATATAAATAAGGATGAATCTCTGTTAAACTAGCTAATATAATTGATCTTTACTATTCATAAATGTACAGCATGTCAAGCACAGTAGAGCAAGACACAGATTAGATTATTGAGCTCATCTGTGGCATTGATTGAAGCTGATGATATAAGAGGTTATGGACATCAATAATTTTTAAACTATAACAAAAACAACTGTTTTTAATGTAATTTTTATTGCAGAATCTGTTCTGGACTTGCCTTTTGAACTTATATAGGATAAAGGCACCAACCGCTACGATGAATATTGAGAAGATGACAACTATAGCCCAATACCCTCCAGTTCCTCCAATGACCCGAGAGTCTGTAAAGAGAACACGCTGATTATATACATATATGCAGGCAAACTAGCGGTAGTGATGTGGACTGACATCTCTGCTACTACACATAAATGTCCATAGGCTTCATAATAAATATAGGGATACACAATAGTCTTGATCAGCAACAAAAAAGCAAAGCCATTCATGTTCACAGTTAGTTAAAATACTCTTTACTTGATAAATGCACAGTGTTTTTTTTTTTTTTTTTGCAGGCAATTTTCTGTACCAACAATGAATATTTTTTTTTTTTTTTTTTCCATTCCAAATATTTTTATTGAAAAAATAAGGTAAGCATGTGTACAGTCATACATTTCTTATATCGGAGAAAAAAAAAAAAAAAAAAAAACATTACAAGCATTACAATAAGTAATAACAAACAATTCGCTATGTCTATCCCCAAATTATATGTATTATGCTATGTTAATTTTTTTTATTAATAAATCACCAATGATTTTCCGTATAGTAAAAAGAAAAAGGATAAAGTAGCAAAAAGAAAAACAAAGTGAAAAAGAAAAAAAAATAAATAAGAAGAAACGTTCCAGATCCTGTGCACACATTATAATTTCATTAAATGTCTCCCTCTCCCATATAGAATTCCTGCATAAGGGCTATTGGTCTGTACGTCCTATTATAACATTTTTTAAATTTTATATATCACATGCAGGTTTCAGGAGCTTTAAGCCACTTATCCCAAATTTTTTCATATTTTGTTGGACACCCTCTATGTGAATATGTGAGTTTCTTATAGGGCAATACTGTGTTTACCTCTGCAACCCAGTGTTTGAGCTCTGGTGGATCAGGTCTCATCCATAGTCTGGCTATAACTTTTCGAGCAGAGAAAAGTGTTTCCTGAAGGAATATCTTTTGGAATTTGTTGATCTCTGTATTAGGGAAAATTCCTAAGATACACAGTTTGGGTTGTAGTGTGATAGGAGAGCCCATTGTGTCATGCAGGAATCTCACTACCTGGGTCCAGAAAGCCTGGATCTTTGGGCACTGCCATATTAAGTGAAAGAATGTGCCTATTGCTTGATTACACATTGTACACGTTATAGACTGATTCTGTTTATATCTAGAGATTCTATATGGTGTAAGGTAGGACCTATGCAATATAAAAATTTGGGTCAACCTATCCGATAATTTAGGAGATACTAGTTTGCATGCATCGAGAGCATCACTCCATTCATCATCCTCCATATTGCCCACCTCTACCTCCCTCTCCCACCTAGGTTTTAGTGCATATGCAGTTTTGGTTGCTGTCGGTGTTGTCAGCATAGTGTAAAATTGAGAGATCAATTTTTTGGGGTCTGGGTATTTTATTGATTCCATGAGGGGATTGCCGACTGAGGTGGAATCCTCTGTGGGGAACTGTGATCGGAAGGCGTGTCGGAGCTGCAGATATCTGAAGAATAATTGGTTTGGAAGCGTGAATTCGGATTTTAACCTGTCAAAGCTCTTCAGTTTACCATTACTGATGATATGAGACAAGTAAAAAATCCCTTTGGAGCTCCACACCTCACTGTCTGGGATCGTTAAGAACTCGGGCAGGTCTGGGTTGTGCCACAAGGTGGTAAAGTCATGTACTGCTGGTATGCTCAACTTGTCCGAAGCCAGTTTCCATATCCTCCTATATTGGTATAATATTGATCTACGGTTATCCAACCTCGCCACCCCCTTTACTCCCCCTGTTATCATTACCATTGAATCCTGGGTCTTGCGAGACCATTCTGGGCATAGAAAACTAAGGAATCTCTCCTTATCAACCTTATCTACATGGAATATTTGTGCTAGTTGGGCTGCCATATAATATATGTTGAAATCCGGAAGGGCCATACCAGCTAAATCTGTTGGGTTTTTCAACTTATGCCAGGAAATTTTGTGCCTGTTTTTGCCCCATATGAATGGTTTTAGAATAGCTTCCATTAACTTAAAGTGTCTGAGAATTAAGTATACTGGTGAGTGCCATATCATGTATAAAATTTTGGGTAAAAGGACCATTTTTATTATGTTTATACGGCCCATTACTCCCAGGGGGAGGCGTGCCCAAATTTGAGTTTTTTGTCTAAGCATTTCGTAGAGTGGGGTTATATTTAATGGTATATAGTCTGCTGGGTCTCTAGTCAACCTCACCCCCAGGTATTTAATAACGTCCACCCTTTGTAGAGGTAGCAGGGCCCTGCTCCTAGGTGGTGGAAAGCTATCCAGAGGGAGTATCTGGGATTTGTCCCAATTTATTCGGAGACCAGAGAACGTGCCGAATTGTTTAATTAGATCTAGCGCTAGAGGTAGGGAGTTGATTGAATCATCTAAATAGAGAAGTGTATCGTCAGCGTACATGCTGATCTTCTCCATCACTTCCCCTCTACTGAGTCCCATAATCCCAGGGTGTGCTCGAATAGCTATCGCGAGTGGCTCTGCCGCCAGTGCATATAGCAGTGGCGACAGAGGGCACCCCTGTCTTGTACCTCTGGTCAAAGGGAATTGTCCAGATGGCCAACCATTGGCCAATACTTTTGCAACCGGCGATTGGTATAAAAGTTGCACCCATTTTATAAATTTGGGCCCTAAGCCAAAGCTGCCAAGACAGGTCCACAGGTATCTCCACTCTACTGAGTCGAATGCCTTGGCTGTATCCAAGGCTACAATCACTCGGGATCCCTGACAATCATGGTTGGCCTGTAAATTAATAAATACTCTTCTGAGATTGAAGGAGGTGTTTCTACCTGGCATAAATCCGGCCTGGTCACTATGCACTAAGGACAAGATAACCTTATTCAGGCGGATGGCAAGCACTTTTGCGAGTATCTTCACATCCACCTGAAGCAAAGATATAGGGCGGTAGGACTCCGGGAGATGTGGATCTTTACCCGGTTTGGGGATTACAACAATAGTTGCTTCTCGCATTGAGGCAGGAAGTTCAGAGTTCTCAAAGATAGCATTGTATAGTTTAAGGAGCCTGGGAATTAATAGGTCCGAATAGGTGGAATAGAATTCCACGGGTAGACCATCGGACCCGGGGGCCTTAGATTTGGGGAATCCTGCTATAGCACTGGATATCTCATCTGCTGTTATTGGGGCTTCCAGTTCCTCCACCTGTTCTGCACTTAGCTGAGGAATCGTCAGTCCCTCCAAGAATGACTCCATACTGGATGTGTCATTCGTGACTGTGGTCATATATAGATTACTGAAGAACTCCTTGAATAAATCTGAAACTTTGCTAGGTTCAGTCTCCAGTACATCATCAGAGGAGCGTAGTGAAATCACCACAGGAGGTCTCTCCTCGCAATGGACCAGATGGGCCAGAAGTTTCCCAGTCCTTTCCCCGTATTCGAATGAATTTTGTTTGTGGAAGAAAAGTTTTCGTTTGGACTTTTCATATTGCAGTTGGTCAAGTGTTCTCGAGCATAATTTAAGAGCATTAGCTCTATCAGTGGTGGGATCATGAAGGAACCCTCTCTCTGCTTCCCGTACCTTTTCCTCTGCCCTCTCAATGTTTGCCTCAGATTCTTTTTTAATTTGATTAATGCGCCTAGTGAGATTCGTGCGGGCGTGTAATTTAAACATTTCCCATACCAACTGTACTGTGGCCGAGTCGTCATTTGTCCTGAAGTATTGCTCCCATTCCTCTGAGAGGTCATTATCTTCTGGGAGCAACGTCAGCCAAAAAGGGTTTAGCCTCCAAGAGGCTGGTGGACGGCCACAAGACAAAGCGACCGAGGCCCAGTAGGGACAGTGATCTGATAGTGATCGGGGAGAAAACCCTGTATCTACAAGCCTAGGAATAAGAGTTTTGGACATCAGTATGAGATCTATTCGGGACATAGCACGATGGGGCGTGGAAAAGCAAGAATAGGCTTTGGTGGTGGGGTTTCTGATCCTCCAAGTGTCTATGAGGTTAAAGTTATCTAGTAACCTGGCAAATCTTGTTACATAAGAGGAAGGCGACAGAGGTATTGAGCTGCTCATTCTATCCATCGCAGGGTTTAATACATTATTAAAGTCTCCCAACCATATCGCTGGGATGGTAGGGTACATAGCCATGTAGTCAAACCCAACAGTGATTACCTCATAGGTGAATGGAGGAGGGACATAGAACGCTAACAGGAGTTCCATTTCCCCATGCAGTTTGGCCCTTAGGAACACGTATCTACCAAGTGGGTCTATCTCCGAACCCTGAAGCTCGAAGTGCGTGGTTTTGGTAATTAGAATTGACACACCCCTGGAATGTGTGGTATGTACTGAGTGGAAGGCCCACCCTATCCAAGGCCGTTTGAGTGTTCTGTGGGCCATGCCTTCTGCATGAGTCTCCACTAGAGCCATCACATCCGCCTTCTGTTTTTTAAGCTGTGTAAATACTGCTGACCTCTTGATCGGGTCTCTAATACCACGAACATTCCACGTGAGCATTTTCAGGGTGGCCATTGAGATAAATAATAAAGATAGCGAGCCCCAGGCCTCAGAGAGCCCACCATAGCAAACACGGTGACACATATCCCAGGGTAATAAACAATTTCGACTAGTACATTATATCTATCATGGTGATGTAAGAACGTTATTAGTACATAGCAACATAGCAATTTTCTTCGTTGTTGAAAACCCCCCACCCCCCTCCCCGCCCTGCACAACCCCCAACTAGTGCGGGCTTTCATCCCAAACTGCCAACGTGGCATAAACAATGTCCGACCTGAGGAAAGAAGATTCAGTAAAAACCGATTAATAGACTTGAGCACTGTGGTTGGCGAAAACTTAGTAGTGTTACAAACGGAAAAGTACATCAACACAACAGCGAATCGATTGTTCCATCTCAGGTCGTAGGCTTTGATGTGTGGGGCGAAACTACGCTGAGTATCGTTACACATCTCAGGACTTAGCTCACCTTCATTAGTGAGATTTTCAAGGGAGAATCATCCCCCGCCGGAGATGAATGTGGACTATTTACTGACATATAAAAGTAGTGGTCTAGGTGATCTTGCTTGGGGTCTACTTAGCAGGTATAAATTTCCAATAGGTGTGATGGGAAACAGGTAACTTGCGGGTATGCGTTAGGTGTATACCTGTGATATTTGTTTGAGCAGTCAGATTTTAGTATTCGTGGATTCATTGCCAGTTCAGAGCTTTCCCCTGATGAACAAGTATTTATGCTGCAGGGTGTAACACACACAAGTATGGCCCTTTGAACGGCATACTAGGGGTTAATAGTAGCAGTGTGTTATGTTGCGGTCATGGCTCACCTTACCACTGCTGGGGGCAAAGTCAGAGTCAGTGAATGCCATGTCTAGTAGGGGAAACAGCTTTGCTATTCTGAAGAGGATTTGTATCCTGCTTTCTTCTCAAGTAAGTGAGGGTTCAATAAAGATATGAGAGAATGATTATGTCACTTATCTGTGTGCATCTCTTTGCTCCAGCCACGCAATGGCCGCCTCCGGATCCTCAAAGAAGTGCGCCCGGTCTTCTCCTTCGACGCGTAGACGTGCTGGGAAAAGCATAGCATACTTTATATTTTTTATTCGGAGACGCCTTTTAACCTCCGTGAAGGTCCGCCTTCTGCGCTGAACCTCAGCAGAGAAATCTGGAAAGACCGCGATCATCTTATTACCGAAGGGAATGTTGCCCCTCTCCCTGCTGAGACGAAGAATGGTGTCACGATCTCTGAAATTAAGGAACTTTGCTATAAACGTGCGTGGGGGCGCTCCAGCAGGTGGCATTTTCCCGGATAGTCGGTGTGCACGCTCGACTACAAATGTAGGGGAAAGGGCGTCTCTCCCATATGTATCACATAGTAAGTGTTCCAGAAATGTGGGGGGGTCTTTCCCCTCTGCTCCCTCAGGGAGGCCAATAAATCTTAAATTGCATCGCCTCAGTCTATTTTCGATCTCATCTTGCTTTTGCATGAGCTGATTTACCTGGGATTGTATTTCTGCTGTGGAGTTCTGCAGCGGGGGGAGTGAGTCTTCCACATTGCTCAGTCTGGTCTCTGCCTCCGTCACTCTCTCTCTCAGCTTCTGGAAGTCTTGTCTCACAAGAGAGATGTCGACCTTCACCTCCTCAATCTTAGCTGTGACAGTGGTCTGGCAGGCTGCTATTGCTTCTTGGCATGCTGTTATAGCTTCAAGCACTTTGGTGGTGTCTGCTCCAACGGTCCCCTCCTCCCCCTGCATGGCGGCGCCATCTTCTCCCTGTGACTCAGCTCCCTGTCGGCGGTATTGTTCCAGCTTTGCTACCGCAGCGTTGGCTTTTTTCCCCGGCGGTGACATGATCCAGGGGGGTTCCCAAAGCAGTGGGGATGATTTTCGGGTGTTAAGTTTTCCAGATAGTCCCAGGATTTTAAATAGCGGATATACGGCCGGCGGAGCTCTGTTCCCTAGCGTCCTACACCATGCCGCTCCAGGCCACGCCCCCCAATGAATATTTTTTTTAATTAATGTGTACGTGTATTTATTTTTTATTAGACATAGTAAGGAAGTAGTAAAACTCTTCTTGGGTTTTTTATTTTCTTCCTGTGTCTTGCTTGGGGGATTTCCCTTCTCTTCCCGTCTTGGAGGAGCAACAGGAAATAAAAGGAAATCTCCCCAAAGTCAATGTAATTCACATGTTAATGAGTTGTCACAGGATCAGGTGCACTACTGATGAAAATTTTAGAATGTTCCTCATTTTCTGTTCTAGTAACAATGAACTTCAAGACAAACATAGGGATGATTCCCTCTTGCAGGAGCACAGACTGCAATATAGAACTGACAAAGGGTCTAACCTCTCCCTACCCTATCCAAGGGGTTTGGAGTTTCTTTTCTTTTGATTACTTGCATTGATATCAATCCACAACAGTTCATCAAAAGTGAAAAATAACTTGCCAGTAGGATCAGGAGGTAGACAACAAACCATCTCCTACCAGGGTGGGGGTGGACAATTGACCTGCCTCTAGTGGTTTGACTTCCCCAAGAACTCCCACTTCTCTCCTTTAGCATGAGGCTGGTGTTTCTGAGTGTGGGAAACGTATGCAGTTTTCGGGCCATTTCCTCTTGGGTTACTAGTACAATGCTGCTGGAGATATGGGCTAGTATCAGTGTAGAAGGGAGTTATTACAATGCTTCCTTAAAGTGTTACTAAACCCACAACAGTAAAATCAGTCTGTATATGCAGTAAGGCATGCTGGTTATACTCATTGTGGAACCTAAGGGGTTAATCCTCTGCATTGTGTAAAAGGCTATTTTATCCTGTATGCACAGATCATCCCCTTCTTGCATTGCCCCCAAAATATGTCCAGATAAGACAGAGTTCCTGGAGTCAGGCTGCACCTGTTCAGTTTGGTGTGTATTGCTAGAGAGATTTTTTTTTCTTGGGAGAGTGCATGTGATCAGCACAGGACCAATCAGCACTTTCCAGGCAGAGGGTCAGGGATCCTGCATCCTGATAGGACAGCAAGTGCAGTATGAAAACTCCTCCTAAAAGTTTTAACCAGGAACTGATGGAAGTCACAAGATTGCTATATACCGTATTTATCGGCGTATAACACGCACTTTTTTCCCCTTAAAATCAGGGGAAAATCGTGGGTGTGTGTTATACGCCGATCCCCGCCGATCTCCACTGATTGTGAGGAGAGGAGTGAGCGGAGCCGACATACACAAAGCCGATTGTACTTCGGCTGGACTCCTCTCGTAGTCCTCTCGCAGTCCCGCCCATTTCCACTGATTGTGAGAGGAGAGAAGCGAGCGCCGCCGACATACACAAAGCCGAGTGTACTTCGGCTGGACTCCTCTCGTAGTCCCGCCCTTGACTGTGAGCAGAGCCGAGTCTAGCCGAAGTTCACTCGGCTTTGTGTATCTCGGCAGTGCTCGTCCCTCTCTTCCGATCTACGCCAATTTTAAAAGACACAAGGCTGCAATGACACAGGGAAGGCTGCAATAATGACACAAGGCTGCAAAGATACTGGGAAGGCTGCAATGACACAGGCTGCAATAATGACACAGGGCTGCAAAGACACTGGGGAAGGCTGCAGATGGACACTGATAAGGCTGCATTGATGGGCATTTCAATGTAAGTTTTTTTTCCTTAAACTTCCCTCCTAAAAGTTTTTTTCCTTAAAATTCCCTCCTAAACTTGGGGTGCGTGTTATACGCCGACGCGTGTTATACGCCGATAAATACCGTACTTTACTATACTTTACTAAAATAATTGCATTTCCACTTGTGTACTGTGGGAGACCTGATATAGTGAATGCAGGGTCCTGGGTTTAGTAACACTTTAAGTAATTATCTATTAGCATAGTAGGGAGCCAGTATGCTTGCTGACCATCCAATTAGGCAGACACCTACCCGCATGTCTTGTGTGCTGGGCCAGAATGTCCTGGGTGCTTTTTTTCAATTAAATAAATCATAGAAAAAAGGACTAAGTCCAGCATGGCCCTATAATATTACAGGACATCAGCAGTATTGAAAGAATTTATTGGTACTCAGTGGTGGCTGGTGCTCAATATTTTTTTTGGGGGGATGGCAAACCAATGACACTCACCCCCCCGGTGGGAGACAATCGACCGGGAAGGCAGGGATCACACACACACACACACACACCCCCCGGCGGGAGATGGACAAATGGAAAGTCAGTGATCAGAGGCCTTCTTACCATAGGAGGCAAGTGACAGGTCCTGGCTTGGATGACATTCTGATCTCCCCTCCTCCTCCCTCCACTGCCCGAGCCAGGGAGTGCTGGATGCGGGTGAGCCGTCCCTGCTGCACACATAGTTCCTATTATGGCTTTTCCCTCACTCTGGGGCCGCCGTCTCCTCCTGGCCGAACAGGAAGTGGGTCCTAAGACTCCCTGCCCAATTGGATCTCAGGACCCCATTCCTGATTGGCCCAGAGGAGAATCAGGAGGGCAATAGTGAATATTAAGGAAATATTATAGGAATTATTTATTAAATACATGTACAAAGCTGTAAAACAGCCTACGCATTTCGGACGTTAGTCCTTAGCCATGACTAAGGATTAATATCCGAAACGCATAGGCTGTTTTACAGTTTTGCACATGTGTTTAATAAAGAAATACCATTTTGGATGTCATCCTGAGTGCCAACCATCTCTTTCCTAATTCTGGTACGTTGGAGGTGTCAGGAGCCGCAAGGTCTGAGCACCGGGCGGAGCTTTTATGTAGAAAGGTTGCAGGGTCTACACACCTGTTTTACCAAAAGTGAATATTCATTTTCCATTGTCACACAACTGGGTGGACTCAGGGCGCAAGCAATGCTCTGCGCCCCGAGTCCACCCTTTTTTGAAGCCAATTAAAGCCTCCAAGTCTAATCATCTTTTTAAAAAAAAAGAAAAACCCCCATTGGAATCCATGCATCTGGCACCCTGCATGTAGATTAGAGGCCTGGCGCATGGATAAGGGGGAGGTGCTCCTGCCCTGCGCCCCTTATGGACTGGCCGCCACTGTTGGTACTCCACTCTTATGAAGTTTAGCAAGTACTAATGTTTAGTCAGACCTGCTTGATCTGTTGGGTAAAATATATGATACGTGCTACCACTGTTTAGTAAGTCAAGACTTGCAAGACTTTAGCCTAGTTCCAATTACCTTTCTGGCTTATTCAGTTTTAAATGTTTAATTTATATCACTGAAGGCTTGCATCATTAAGAAATGCAATACAATGATAAACAGAAGACTTCCCAATCAACTTTTGCTTCCCTGGGATCTTGTGTCCTTTCCAAAGAGTCAAACAAAAGAAAATGACTTCCTGTCATGTCAGCAGTGCTTTGAAATCTAAGAAATCCTGTTAATGAGCATATAGATTGACTCATGCACATCTGAAATCATAAATGAATAGCTTCACAATTGCACAGTAAGCATACTGGGGATTAAAGCTAAACTCCAGGCAGATACAAAAGAAACAAACTATTGCAGCTTGGTATTCATTAATACATTATTATTATTTTTTTTTAATGCAAGCAGTGTAAATACTTGAATTTGATCTGATATCAGCCTCTTGTGATCCCTTTACAGCAGATCTCAGACTGGGAGATGCAGAACCAGCACAAGGGGCCATTCAGTTGTGCTGCAGTGCTCATGTGCTAACAAGGACCATACTGATAGGAAGACAGAGCATAGTGATAGGGTATGAGCCCATATAATCTGCTGCTTCTAGTCTCACTTTTCAGTCGCAGACTGGAGAAGGGACAAGACCTGTAAGTGTTGTTTATTTGCAGCAAAGAAAAATCAGGTCTCCTGTCTTGTGTGGGAGACGTGTAAATCTCATAACTGAATGGACATTAGGGATGAGCCGAACACCCTCTTGTTCGGTTAGCAGTAGAACATGCGAACAGGCAAAAAATTTGGTAGAACATGCGAACACCATTAAAGTCTATGGGACACTAACATGAAAAATCAAAAGTGCTAATTTTAAAGGCTTATATGCAAGTTATTGTCATAAAAAGTGTTTGGGGACCCGGGTCCTGCCCCAGGGGACATGTATCAGTGTAAATTTTTTTTTTTAAAAACGGAAAGTTTTTTTGGGAGCAGTTATTTATTTTTTAATGCTTAAAGTGAAACAATAAAAATGAAATATTCCTTTAAATATCGTGCCTGGGGGGTGTCTATAGTATGCCTGTAAAGTGGCGCATTTTTCCCGTGTTTAGAACAATACCACAGCAAAATGACATTTATAAAGGAAATAAAGTCATTTAAAACTGATCGCGACTGTAATGAATTGTCGGGTCTCGGCAATATAGATAAAACTCACTGAAAGAAAAAGATCATAGGATCCCCTCCCCCCCAGTCCATTACCAGGCCCTTTGAGTCTGGTATGAATATTAAGGGGAACCCCGAACCAAGATTAAAAAAAAAATTGCATGGGGTCCCCCTAAAATCCATACCAGGCCCTTCGGGTCTGATATGGAAATTAAGGGGAACCCTGCGCCAAATTAAAAAAAAAATGGTGTAGGGGTCCCCCGCAAAATTCATACCAGACCCTTCAGGTCTGGTATGGATTTTAAGGGGAACCCTGCGCCAAAATTTAAAAAAAATTGGCGCAGGGGTCCCCCTCAAAATCCATACCAGACCCTTATCCGCGCATGCAACCTGGCAGGCCGCAGGAAAAGAGGGGGGATGAGAGAGCGGCCCCCCCTCCTGAACTGTACAAGGCCACATGCCCTCAACATGGGGAGGGTGCTTTGAGGTAGCCCTCAAAGCACCTTGTCCCCATGTTGATGGGGACAAGGGCCTCATCCCCACAACCCTTGCCCAGTGGTTGTGGGGGTCTGCGGGCGGCGTGGTACTGTTCTAAACATGGGAAAAATGTGCCACTTTACAGGCATACTATAGACACCCCCCCGGCACGATATTTAAAGGAATATTTCATTTTTATAGTTTCACTTTAAGCATTAAAAAAATCACTGCTCCTGGAAAAAACAGCCATTAAAAAAAAAAAAAAAATTGCATTGATACATGTCCCCTGGGGCAGGACCCAGGTCCCCAAACACTTTTTATGACGATAACTTGCATATAAGCCTTTAAAATTAGCACTTTTGATTTTTCATTATAGTGTCCCATAGACTTTAACGGTGTTCTGGCAGCTTTCGAAATTTGCTGCGAACACCGCATATTGTTCGCTGTTCGGCGAACAGGCGAACATCGGGCTCATCCCTAATGGACATAGATATTACCTTATATTTGGTAAGTACAATAGCTACCTTATGTGTATTCAATTTGTGCATTTAGCTGTTTGGGGAAATTTCACTTCACTTCTTGTCCAATAGCCGAAACAGGACGTGAGAGGAAATCCCTCCAAAGTGAGGGAATCCCAGTGTGTTACCAGGTTCACCACAACCCAAAAACCTGGGATTTTATTTTACTTTAATTTTCTATTATAACAGTAAATAGGACAAATGCAGAGGGTGAATTTCCCTAATGGTGACACAGACAGCAATAAAAACTGACAGGTGTTCTAGTTCCTCTCCGCTCTATCCAAAACTTAAAAAAAAAGAAAAGAAAATTGCCTATAGTTACACTTTAAATACATTTTTATTTTCTGTCATTACAAATATTAAATGCATGTTAAAAAAAAATGGTCATTATATTGAAGAATGATAAAAGACATGAGACATTACCTAAAACAGAATCGCTTAATGTCACTAAAACCCAAAATCCACCTCTCAGGAAAAACGTGATATTGTGCGAATTCAGTGCTTGCTTTATTGCCGCTATCCTCTAAAAAGTAAAATGGGTAAACATAAAAAAGCATATAATGCCGTACATAAACAGTTCAATACAGAGCAAATTGTGACTTAAAGCAATCATTTACATGTTGGATGTCTCAATTTAGATATTACTTTTATAAAATATAATTGTCTCCATAGCATGGAAGTTAGCAAGTGTAATATTTTTGATGGGTATTTTAATTACGAAGGACTTCTTATTTTGTAAACCTAGCAACTTTAAAAATATAACCCTTTGCCTTTTTATTTTCCCGTTCTTGAGGAGCCGTCTTCGCATGCCAGAGTAAGGATTTATAGCCTGTTTGTATCTATAGGAACTGAGAACAAGGAGATCATCTGCTTTATAAACCTGCTTTATTTAATAATTTCAGTGCCAGAAGGTAAAATAAATAATTATTTATATACTGCAGTGCACTCTTGTAATCACTAAAGAACACAAGCTGCTAGAAGGAAGCAGCCTCTACATAAATGTATCTACAGTGCAGAGAGACAAATGTCTTCAGACCAGGAGAAAGTATAAGGCAGGCCATAGATTATGCAATTTTCTTTTCTTCCACCATGGGTGAAATTAGCTCGATTACCTCATCAACACAGTCAGTGTTAATGGGGGAATTCCTCCCGGCAGCGCTATTGTGTTCTGTCAGCAGGGAGCCTTCTCTGCTGGCAGAACACAATGATCAGCGGTGCCAGCTATACCCGGTGACACTAAGTGTTTAGGAAAAAACGGACAGGCTGGTTGTACGCAAGTCAACCGGTAGGTCCATTTGTATACAACCAGGGTGCCCATAGATGGATCCATGTATGGCCAGCTTAAGGAAGGCTTCAGGGATCCCTTTAGATGTGTATTCTACTGCTTAAAACTGCATGTCTTGAATTCCATGGGGCAGCAGAACTCCAGCCAAAAATAACAAGATAAAAATGAGTAGCACAACAACAAAACCACCTGCATTATTCATCCTTAACCACTTAAGTCCAGCCTCGTTTTGGATTTTAGGTGTTTACATGTTTAAAACATGTTTTTTTTTTGCTAGAAAATTACTTAGAACCCCCAAACATTATATATGTTTTTTTTTTTCTAACACCCTAGAGAATAAAATGGCGGTCGTTGCAATACTTTTTTTCACCGTATAAGCGCATTTTTTTTGGAAAAAATTCACTTTTTTGAATAAAAAAATAAGACAACAGTAAAGTTAGCCCAATTTTTTTTTATATTGTGAAATATAATGTTACGTCAAGTAAATTGATACCCAACATGTCACACTTCAAAATTGCGCCCGCTCGTGGAATGGCGTCAAACTTTTACCCTCGAAAAATCTCCATAGGTGACGTTTAAAAAATTCTACAGGTTGCATGTTTTGCGTTACAGAGGAGGTCTAGGGCTAGAATTATTGCTCTCGCTCTACCGGTCACGGTGATACCTCACATGTGTGGTTTGACCACCGTTTTCATATGCGGGCGCTACTCGAGTATGCGTTCGCTTTTGCGCACAAGCTCGTCGGGACGGGGGGGTTTTTTAAAAAAAATATTTTTATTTTTATTATTCTTTTTACATTTGCTTTTAGAGGTATGTGATCTCCATTGATTATATGACTGCAGTGCAGCAGAAAAGTAATCATTTATGTCATCTGGCGCTGAAGACATTAAATTTAACAGATATGTTGAATAAAAGGCTTCCATATTCTCGATCTGCAGTTATAGTGCAGATGCAGACAGTGCGAATGCAAACTTAGCAATGTTTATATGTTTTATTTTCAAAGTTCTTAATACCCTTGGCTAATTTTAAAAGCTATAGTGCTTTGAAAGCAGTTTTACCGTTACTACACCTCTGTACAGAAAACATCTAGCCCCGGTGCCATAGGTGAGACCCACACTTAATTTTTCTGTGCGTCAAACGGTAAAGAAGTAAAACTAAATCCACTCAAAGCAGAAATAAAACAGAAAAGACATGAAAGAAAACAAGCATCACATATTATATATTATTTCTAATACTACTGTGCAAATTGAAATTGATATCTGCAATGCACAGGCAGTAAAAGTGAAAGCCTGTAAAGCAAATTAATTATCTACCATCTTTAATTAAATTTATCAGTAGTCTGTGAAAGGAAATAGAAAAACTTCGCAAGGCACTCCAAAGCAAAACACAAATCCAGACATTCATCTTTCCATCGATTTAAAAATAATTACTTAAAACAATATCATTGCAGGATAGAGTGTTAATTCATTTAGGTAACAGCGTCGTTTCAACAACATAATTCTGCAATCAAAACATAATTATGGCAGGATGAGGGAAAACAAAGCTTTGCATCTATTCAGCCTCTTATCAGCAACAACAAGCATTCCATTAATCTTCACTAAAAAATGATTTTTGAGAACATAGTTTACAAATGAGAAGGTGCTGTATGCATTGAATAATTCCTGCCTAGTGTGCACAATATTAATGGCTGGTTTAATTAATTTATCAGCTTCAAACGCCAATTTCAGCTTTCAAGCACAACATTTTTGAAGGACTTTTTAAAAAAATACCCTGCTGGGATAAGGTGTATCACTTCCAAGAAAGAGCATTGAGCTACAACTGCTCTGAATCTGGGACATCCACTAGCACTAAAGTGACATTAAAATCTGGTTTAAAAAAACTCTACTCAGGTGTGTATTCTTAACCCAAAAAAACACCTTCCATGGCTCTCAGCCTCTTCCAAATCCCCTTTTTTTGGTGCTTTGATCTGATTTGTTAGCAACACCGAAGCTGCATGCCGACCAACTTAGTTTTATATTTGTTTAGTTGAAGTGTGAATTATGGCCCCTTATGACAACTGAGTAGACCACCTCGTCAGGCTTCATCCCAGAATGAAAATAATGTCGTAAACACCAGGAACATTGCATGAACTGTGGCAGTCAGGGCCGAAACTAGGGGGGGGGGGGGCAGGGGGGGTGCCTGCCTGGGTGACGTATCTAGGGGGGCGCCGCCAGGGGTGCCACCCCCACCTGCACTGGGAACTGCTGCTCCAAGGGTGTCATTGCCGCCCAATTAAGTGTAATGGACAGGAAGCGCCCGCTGCATTCTTTGCCAAATACCGGAAAATCGCCCACCCTATAGAAAGGCATACCCGCCCACCCTATAGAAATGTATTCCAGAGTGACACTCCAGCTACTGTTGCTATGTTGCTAAGAAACAGTAGCTGCGGCATTGCTCTGGAGTGCTTTTCTATATGACGGCTGGAAGGGAGGAGCGGGGTGATTCAGTGCTAGTGCGCCTGTGTGGTCTCACTCCTATTTGATTCTCCTGTACTTGGCAATCTTTGCAGCGGGCGCTACCTGTCCATTACACTTGAACCGGCGGCAGTGACATCCTAGAGCAGAGGCACCCCCAGTGGAGTGCTGTGAGGTCTCCCTTCTAGTCCTGCCCAGTGCCCTAACAGCCTATGTCTTTTCTGCGTGAGGCATCTCAGAGAAGCTGAGGCTTCAAAAAAGGGCTGAGGGGGGTGTGTAGAGGAGGCTCTGGACTGGGGAGTACACTGGTGCCCCTGGATTGGGGGTGTAGAGGAGGCCCTGGACCTGAAAAGTGGGGTTGATGTGGTAAAGGACCTGGATTCGGAGAGTAGGGTGCGGAGGAGGCCCTGAGCTTGGAGTGGGCTGTAGAGGAGGCCTTAGACTAGGAGAGGAGAGCAGAGGAGGCCCTGGACTAGGGGGGGGTGGGTGCAGAGGAGGCCATTGACTTGGAAATGGTGGCTGGTGTGGCAAAGGCCCCTGGGGGGGGGGTACTGGATTAGGTGAGGGCATGCCTGGAGGTCCTAGATTAGGAGAGGGGTTGTCTGGAGGCCCTGGACTAGGGCAGCAGCTGTCTGGAGGCCCTGGACTATGAGAGGGGGAACGTGGAGGCCCTATGGACTAGGAAAAAGGGTGCCTAAAGTATCTTCCAGCTTCAGGGAGAAAGAGCCTGTATTTAAATCCTGGGCTGAGGAAGAGTCTGCCTGGGCCCTGGAGGGTGAGTTCACAACATAAATAGCGACATTTAGCAATTGTTGCAAGTAATGCCAAACAGAAGCAGAGAGAAAGGTCATGTGATAGATTTATTAAAGAATAAGTACAGTCAAAGCCTGTTTGGTTGTATTTCTCCTGTTGATCACAGCAATGCAAAAAGTGGCACAGCATACAGGACCTGTCTCAGCGCCTGTTTGAAAAAGCCCTTAGGGCAGTGGAACTCTTTTCCTCGGGACCCACTAACAGGCCAGGTTTGCAAGATAACTGAAATACATCACAGGTGATATAATTTACTGCTCAGTGATTGCAGTATTCTAGTCTGCATCCCCCCAAGGTAATACTTAAAATCTGGCCTGTTGGTGGGTCCTGAGGACAGGACTTGAGAACCACTGCCTTAGGGGAATTTATCAAAACTAGAGCAGACAGAATTTGGAGAAGCTGTGCATGGCAACCAATCAGCTTATAGCTTTCATTTTTAAAGCTGAACAAGCTGAAGTTCAATTTTAATAAATTCCCCTAAATGTGTTTTACATTTCTTACTCCTGACTACTGCATTCTAAGTACAGCACATTCTTTGCTAAAGTGGTTGTAAAGGCATAAGATTTTTACTCTTCATGCATTCTATGCTTGATGGTAAAAAACCTTATGTGTGCAGCAGACCCCCCCACCCCCACCTAATACTTACCTGAGCCCTCTCTCAATCCAGCGATGTCCATGAGAGCCTTGGCACTCCTGATTGGCTTTTGGCAGCAGGGGGAGCCATTGGCAACAAAATATAAAAGTGCGGAAACTTTTTGAAGACCCCTCGTAGCATTGGCGTTATTTGTCTTTCTTTCTGTGCTCACACATATGCAAATCTCAAAAAATTACTTATTTTTTGCTGCAAAAGAAAGGTTTCTAGTTTTCTGATTACAGGTTTACATCTGGAAAGCAAATACCGTATGGCTGCCTGCATATAAATATATAATACCAACTACAAATATAATAAAAGGTTATTAAACAAACATTTGTCAATATATACCATTTTAAACGAACAAAAATGTAAAAATGTTTTCATTTCCTTTTGAAGTGATTTATTTTACATTTCTGCAGTATACCTTGTCATTAGGAATGCTCCTCTTCCTCTTTGGTTGGCTTGTAGAAGGCAGGAGATACAAATCAGCCGTTGTTGGCAGTCCCGGTTTTACAACAGTCACAAGACTTTGTTCTGGAATGTTAGTTTCCTGTAAAAATTCCAAGAAAATATTCCATGAGTATTGGATAATCATACAGCATACATTCCCAACAGAACACTATCAGTCTGTCAAGCAAATAAATATTTAGGAACAACAAATCTCCTTTAAGGTGAACTTTCGATTTTCTCATGCAGGGAAAAGAGGTGTGCTTAAAGTCCAACTCCAGACAAAACCTTTTGTTTAGTTTTGAATAGACTGGGGAAAGGTTAGGTCCTTTTTAAGGTTTCTATTGTCATATGTATGCCTATATGGTAGATTTGATGGCACTTCATGTCAAGTAGAGTAGGCAAGGGTAAAACTATAGGGATGAGTTACTAAAGAAGACTCTTTGCTTAGTAATGTGACTGTTTACGTAGCTTAACCTGGTCATAGATGGATGGTAATTCAGTTGGGTCAGCAAAGTCCACCAGAAATTCCGAACTATCGATGGTGTTTCTGCTCAATAGATGTTGATCGGGAATGTTGGAAAATGTTTTATTCAGTTAGTGGCTACAGCATTGTTTAATGTATTTTTACAGTGGAGGAGTGCTATAGTATATAGTACAGTGTGGAGGATACCTCCATTCGCCTTGCTTGAGTTGATGGAGGAATTTGTTGTTTCCTTTTCGATCAGTGGCTAATTGAAAAAAAAAAAAAAAGAGGCATCTATGGGCAGCCTTAAGCAGCTTAAATTATGGCCTAAAATGTTAGGAATTGGCTAAAATGTTAGCCATAGGTGGCCCTTCAAGTACCACTGCCAGGAATCAGCACCAAAAAATACCACCAGCCGCCACTGGTGAAACATTAGAAAACAGAAAACACGGCAAACATGAAGGTGTAAATGAACCATAACCCAAACACAAGATACCTATCAAGCTAACTTTAAAACAGTATGTACAAACTGAGGACAAAAAGCAAGCAGTATCTGGCAAGCAGAGCAAAACACTGAAGTGAAGTGCATTAGTAAAGAAGAGACTAAAAACCCTCCCAGCAGCTAGCACCAGGTGGAGACTGATTACTGGAATCTGCTGACTGCTGGGAGACACCTACTGGTGACACCGCAACAACCTTCCGCTCTGGGAACTACAGTGCCACCAGCAGGTGATCCAGGTTCTGACAACCACCCAGCTCGACAAAATTCAATTTTCAAACTGATCAAGCTGGGTGGAAAGTTATTGTCCAAACAGTGACTGCATCCCATCAGAAATTGAAGAATGAAACACCCAACAGTAATTTTAACCCTTCCTGCACTCTGTATAAAAGTCGAAAATAAAAATCTGGCTAGAGATAAGCTTTAATGCTTATCTCTAATGCCCTTTTCTAGCTGCATCTTTACCTTTACTTCAGTCCTCTGCAGGTGTTCCACCAGATTAGGCGACCCGTCAGAATTTGTAACAGAAGTGATGTTCCCTCGCCACCATCTTGCTACACTCCGCACTCCTCCACAGTAAGGATACACTGAGAAGGGGGCAAGCGGACATCTTGTTACACTCTCCAGGGTTTTGCATTTCACACTTATTTTTAACAGCAAACGGAACATATATGGTGAAATACAGAACTCAGAAATCCGACAGACTGTTTATATGTTGAATTTTAAAAACAGTGGCAAACCTGCTGATGTCACAGGTTTGGTAATCTGACAGAACACCGCTGCTTTTATAATTCAACATGTAAACAGTCAGACGGATTTCTAAATCCTGTATTTCACTATATAAGCTCCATTTACTGTTAAAAATAAGTGTGAAATGCAAAACTCCAGTGGGTGCAGAGGCGGCTCTAGACTTTGTGAGGCCTTAGCCAAAACTTAGACATGAGGCCCCACTCACTCCCATAATGGGAAAAAAAATTTAAGGGATGAAAATGAACTGTATTAGGAGGGTACAGTATAGGGGAGTGGACAGTAGAGGGGGTAGGTGAGTGGGCATAATAAATATATATTTTCCTCAAGCAGAGCTGCACAGGGAAGCTGCTCTCACAGATCCTACCTATTCTGGTAGGCTGTCACAAAGAGAGAAATAAAAGGGGGATGGGTGGAGAAGGAAGGAAGGAAGGAAGGAAGGAAGGAAGGAAGGAAGGAAGGAAGGAAGGAAGGAAGGAAGGAAGGAAGGAAGGAAGGAAGGAAGGAAGGAAGGAAGGAAGGAAGGAAGGAAGGAAGGAAGGAGAAAGAGAAAAAAAGATGGAAGGAAAGAAAGAAAGAAAGAAAGAAAGAAAGAAAGAAAGAAAGAAAGAAAGAAAGAAAGAAAGAAAGAAAGAAAGAAAGAAAGAAAGAAAGAAAGAAAGAAAGAAAAAGATGGAAGGAAAGAAAGAAAGAGAACGAAAGAAAGAGAAAGAAAGATGGAAGGAACGAAAGAAAGAGAAAGAAAGATGGAAGGAACGAAAGAAAGAGAAAGAAAGATGGATAGAAAGAAAGAAAGAGAAAGAAAGATGGAAGGAAAGAAAGAAAGAGAAAGAAAGATGGAAAGAAAGAAAGAGAAAGAAAGATGGAAGGAACGAAAGAAAGAAAGAGAAAAAAAGATGGAAGGAAAGAAAGAAAGAAAGAAAGATGGAAGGAACGAAAGAAAGAAAGAGAAAGAAAGATGGAAGGAAGGAAAGAAAGAAAGAGAAAGAAAGATGGATGTAAGGAAAGAGAAAGAAAGAAAGAAAGAAAGAAAGAAAGAAAGAAAGAAAGAAAGAAAGAAAGAAAGAAAGAAAGAAAGAAAGAGAGAAAGAGAGAAAGAAAGAAAGAAAGAAAGAAAGAAAGAAAGAAAGAAAGAAAGAAAGAAAGAAAGAAAGAAAGAAAGAAAGAAAGAAAGAAAGAAAGAAAGAAGGAAAGATAGATAGATAGATAGATAGATAGATAGATAGATAGATAGATAGATAGATAGATAGATAGATAGATAGATAGATAGATAGAAGGAAATAAAGAACGAAAGAGAAGGGGGTGGAGACGGAAGGGAAGGAAGAGCATCCCCTACATCAGCGTACTCACTGGGAGGCAGGAGCGACTGGATGGATGAATGGATGGATGGATGGATGGATCAGACTCCCCTTGTCCTTTTCTCTTTGCTGGGCTTCAGCTTGAATCTTCCCACCCACACATCCCCTTCTCTGAGGCAGAGCAGAGAACACTGCCGAGTAGAGTGGGCGGGGCAGACACAGGAGGAGAGGGCGGGAGGAGGAGGAGGAGCAGAAGCTCTCTCTCCTCTTCTGTCTGGCTGTGCGGGCAGCAGGGGGAGGGGGGAGATCTGTCAGAGCTCTACTGAGCTGTTCTCCCTGTCTGTGATCCGGAGCTCTGATCACATGTCTCATTCGCAGCCCGTATCTCTCCCTGTAGCAAAGTGAGGGGATACAGGACTGTGTGATGGCGGAGATCTCTGCTGCTGGAAGGGGCGGCTCTCTAATTAGGTAAACTAGCCAGCTGTGCGAGGCCCCTATGACTGCGAGGCCTGAGGCCACTGCCTATTTCGCCTAATTAGAGAGCTGCCTCTGAGTGGGTGTAACCCATTTACATAACCGGGTGACCCTGCCCCCCTCTGCCAACATGGGGAAAGCCACAGGGAAGTCCCCGTGAAGTCCCAGTGCGTCAGAGGAGGGCGAGGTCACCGGGTGGCTCTGCCCTCCATTATATAAGAAGTGTCAGAAAAACCCCGTCACACGGCGGAAGACTCCCACTGAGGCGGATCGTGCGGACGGAGCGGAGAAGAAGCCAGAGGAAGATGCGGGATGAGAAGAGCGGAGGAAGAAGAAGATGGAGAAGAAGAAGATGGAGGAAGAAGAAGAACACTGAAGGAAGACCAGAGAAAGAAGATGGAAGAAGAAGAAATTAATAAAGGACTTGTCAAAAACCATCTCTTGTGTTTTTTAACTTTTTGACACTTTTTTTGTGAAATGGTAGGACCCCATTACCAATTCACACAGGGGAGTGTAACGATATCAAGTACGGGACATGAAAAGCTGTAGCTAGCTGCCATCTTGTGTGGAAGTAGCCATGACAGTTTGGCTAACCATGTAACCTCACAGAGAACTCTGAACTCCGTCTTCCCCACCTTAGGAATTCAAAGCTTTTTAAGTTCAACAGAAAAGGTTATCTCAACAGAGAAAACAGAACCAGGTTAAGTCAGTAGAAAAACATTTGTTGTCAGGGCAGTGTTCAGGCCTGTCGTAAAACTGTCACCCTCCCCATTCAGAGACAGAACAGGCCTCGGTTGTAAAAATGTCTGAATACACCTCAATAGAATAAGTATGAAATTTCAGCATGTTTCATAACTTCTGACTTAGTAATCGCACAGCCATAATCTGGACATATTTAGCTTCCTCAGATAATATGGAACGTTTCAAGTCCAGACACCCCTATGTCAGGTCATATGGGAAACCCCTGGGACCACTTATTCCTCCAAAGCAGGCTATACGTTATAGATATGGCATGTTTAGACTTGTTTTGAAGGAAATCTCAAGTTGAATAATAATATGGATATTTGGAGTCTGTCAACACTACAGATGCAGATATATGAATATGTATTAAAGAAATCTACCTGGGACATGGTCATGAGTGTAGACACCTCCCAGCAACCAACCCCTAAAACCAGCTGGCCAGATGATTGGTTACTGGTCGCTGTCAACACCCCCTTTGATTTGACAGAAAAGAGGAGATGTCAAGACAATGGGCAGTTCTCCTTTTACCATCCAAGAAGAAACATCTGCCAAGTCGAGAACCGATTACCTAGCTCATCGATTGAACTCTGATCAACCCTCGGACATTAATTGCAAGTATTCTCTCTTCCCAATTCTACCTTATTGCTTTGTGGCTGTATATTGTCTTTATCTTTTGAAACATCTTTTTTCTGTAAATATTTTATTTGCATCAACCTTGACCTTTTCATAATAAATCCTTATGTTGAAAAGTGTTAACCTTGTCTCTAAAGCTCTTAATGCAAGCTATAAACGAACCTGCCTCTTGAAGGGCGCTACTGTTATAGAGTAAGACTCTGAGCAGACCTGTCTGTAGTGGCAGTGTGTGTGGCAGACGCTTATTCTCAAATTATAATTGGTATTGCAAAATTACGAGTCTCCCCCGGCTCGGTCTTTTAAAAGGGGGTGGTGGCAGTTAAAGGGTTAATTGTGTAATTAGCCCAGTGACAATCACTCTCAGGCTGCTCGCACCTAGATTGTGGTCCCGCAAGCTGGAAAATCTTTGTGCTGGGCGCGGCTGAGAGTGGCATTGTTACGTAAGTGACAGCGTGGTGTGGGGTTGGCTGGTCCTTTGTCGCGAGTTAGCGAGGAGGGCCAGGATCTGACACCCGCGTTCGTCACATATTGGTGGCAGCAGTGGGATAGTTTCGCATTAAGAGCATTCAGTGCATTGTTAGGAATTAGCTCTGCACTGAAGGATTGTAACCTTTGTGGAAACAGTCCTTAGAGACAAGCTGGTGCATATTTTTTGATTTTGATTTTTTCAAGACAGACATACAGCAACAACTCTTTCCTACACCTTCTTCCTCTCTCTTCTTTCTGTTCTATCTCTTCTGCTTGCAAAATGTCTGGGTTATCAGCATATAAAAAGATGAGCAAGAATGAACTGACTGTTGAGTGCGCAGAAAGAGGAATTGATGTCGGTGGGAAAAATCGTGAAGGCTTGATACATGCCTTACAGGAGTTTGATATCCGTGCACACCAGAACCTGGGGGAAACTGGACCAGAAAGGGTTTCCACTACTCCAGAGCCCAGTGGTTCAGAGGCGGCCTCACCAGATGGGCAAGCAGAAACTGACACTGGAATACCACGGATTGTTACCTCCAAGCCACCACAAGAGCAGGCTAGCATCAGATTGCCTGAAACCATCATAGACTCTCTTCAAATGCAAGAAACTCTACAGAACCTCAGGGAGACGGATCCTGTGGTGTACTTGCAGTTTCTGGAACGCCAGGCCGAGCGGGAGGAACGCAGGGCTGAGAGGGAGGCTGATCGTCGGCACGAACTGGAGATGGCTAGGCTCCAGCAGCAGCGACAGGCTCAGAACCTCGGATCCCTAGAGCACAGGGATGCCTCTCTGCCAGTGACCCCGGCAGCCAAGTTTCCAGTTATGGAAAAGGACAGTGACATTGACGTGTATCTACTGTCGTTTGAAAAAACTTGCCGTCAGTACCATCTCCCCCCAGCACAATGGGCCCGGTACCTGACACCAGGGCTACGAGGCAAGGCCCTGGATGCTTATGTCGAACTGTCAGAAGAACAGTGCGACGATTATGCGGCCCTAAAAGCTGCAATCATCCAAAAGTTTCAGCTAACCCCGGAAGTGTACCGGAAGCATTTTAGGTCCTTGCAAAAGGGGCCTGGGGACTCATACATGGATGTGGTAGGTCGCTTACGTACCACATTCCGGCAGTGGACTAAAGGCTTGAAAGCCGATTCTTTTGAATCCCTGGAAGATCTTATGATTGCAGATCAACTTTTGCACATCTGTCCTACAGACGTCAGACAGTTTGTGCTGGAGCGAAGGCCAGCCTCTGCCAAAGCAGCAGCAGAACTGGCAGATACCTATATCCACTCTCGGGTATCTGACCATCGCAAGGCTCCTCTGAATGGCTGGAAAGGAGGGAAATCGCACACGGCAACCCCTCCTCTGCCTACCAAACAAGTTCCTCAGCAGCCGGAACCTGCAACTCCTGGAGCCAAGGCCTTCCTAACGGACAAACGCAAATGCTACAACTGTGGGGCAGCCGGACATCTCAGGACGCAGTGCCCTGAGCAGAAGAAGACGACATCACCTGGCCATCCGGCTAGCAACCCTTCTGCTGTGCTGCTCGTCAGTGGGAAACCTCCCGGAACCAATGCCAACTTGCAGCCAGTCATCGTAGGCCACCGGACTGTAACAGGCTTTCGTGACACCGGAGCCGAAGTCACATTGGTCAGACCAGAGGTTATAGAAGAAACAGACATCATCCCAGAGAAGTTCCTTACCCTCACCGGAGTTGGGGGGACCCGTTCCTGTGTACCCCGTGCCTATGTTTTTATTGATTGGGGTGCCGGGAGTGGGATGAGAGAGGTGGGTGTCTCGGAGGAGATCCCCACTGCGGTGTTGTTGGGTTCTGATTTAGGTACCCTTGTTTCATACTATGCCCCTGCTAAAAGCACCCCAGATGCTCCCACGGATCTCTCTGGACCTCCCAAGGTACTGTTTACCGATGTTGGGGTAATATCTGGGCAACCTGTAGATGGACAGAGGGAGGGGGAGGGTGGAGTGGAAGTGCAAGGTCCTCCTTCTTCAGAGACAGGAGAGGAGGCCCCCTTGCTAGTGAAGGTAACTGATGTATGTTCCAATGATGCTGAACTGATAAAGGTTAAATGTGATGATGATGATGATAATGATGATGATGCATTGCCAGTATTGGTGGTCACTCGCAGTGCTGCAAAGGCAGCCGAGGTGCAGGCCCTGGTCGCAGAACAGCAGGAGGAGGTCTCTGGGCCCTCTCCCTGTTCTGACCCCGTGGTCTCCACCTCTGTTGAGCCTCAGCAGCCGTCCATGTTTGCCACAGGACTGCTGGCTGGGACCTGTGGTTCCGCCTTTGAAACAGCACTGCAGACAGACCAAACACTAGCACAGCTCAGGAGTCTAGCTGATCGCCCCCCTGCAGAGAATGACAAACAAAAGGTCTATTGGGACAAAGGTAAACTGTACAGAGAAAATATGCCTGCAGAGGGGAATGAGACTGACCTAGGTAGCAGGCAGCTGGTTGTACCCAGTCAATTTAGGGGACAGCTGCTAAAAGTGGCTCATGAAATTCCCCTCGCAGGGCACTTGGGGATCACTAAGACCCGAGGGCGGTTGATACATAACTTTTATTGGCCTACGATGCTCGCTGACATAGCTGACTACTGTCGGTCCTGTGTTACCTGCCAGCGAGTTGGCAAGGCAGGGGATGTACACAGGGCTCCGCTAAAACCTTTGCCTGTGATTGACGAACCTTTTAAGAGGGTGGCAGTGGATATCATTGGGCCATTGGCCATCCCTAGCAGTTCAGGCAACCGTTTTATCCTTACAGTTGTCGACTATGCCACGCGTTATCCAGAGGCGGTGGCTCTCTCCTGCGTCCGGGCAGACAAGGTCGCTGATGCTCTGCTGGGAATCTTCACAAGAGTGGGATTCCCGGCTGAGCTCATTAGCGATCAAGGCCCTCAGTTTGTGTCCGACTTGATGCAAGCTCTCTGTCGGAAAATACAGATGACGCATATCATGGCCAGTCATTATCACCCACAAACGAACGGTTT
This sequence comes from Lithobates clamitans, assembly GCA_037952925.1. Taxonomy (NCBI): domain Eukaryota; kingdom Metazoa; phylum Chordata; class Amphibia; order Anura; family Ranidae; genus Lithobates; species Lithobates clamitans. The sequence continues at coordinate 1,085,950 of JBBGZY010000077.1, read as the reverse complement.
GTGCGAGCGTTTCAATGGAACTTTGAAACAAATGTTGTGCACCTTTGTGCACTCCCAGGGTAAGGACTGGGAACGATATCTGCCTCATCTGCTGTTTGCTTACAGAGAGGTGCCTCAGGAGTCCACAGGCTTTTCGCCATTTGAACTTTTGTACGGACGGAGGGTAAGAGGACCCCTGGACCTAATCCGTGAGACCTGGGAGGGCAAGATTGCCGACTCAAAGGTCTCTGTTGTGGATTATGTCCAAAAATTCAGAGATAAAATGGAGACGCTGGTGGAAATTTGTGCGGGAGAACATGACCCAGGCCCAGACTAGGCAGAAAGAGTGGTATGACCGTAACGCTAGGGAGCGGACCTATGACATTGGTCAGAAGGTGTATGTTCTGCTTCCCCTGCGGCAGAACAAACTCCAAGCAGCATGGGAAGGCCCGTACACCATCACCCAGCGTCTGAATGATGTCACCTACTTGGTCAGGTTGGGAGAAGGGCGTAGACGGCAGAAGGCCATTCATGTTAACATGATCAAAGCCCATCATGAGCGCACGGCCTATGTCATGCCGGTATGCAGCAGGCCAGAGCCTGAGGAGGCTGATCCACTTCTAGACCTGCTAGCAGACACCCGGGAGGTAGACTCAGAACTCCTGATAAACTCCAATCTTACCCCCACCCAGGTACCTGGACTGAGGCGAGTGCTGGCAGTACATGGTAGCAGGTTTATGGGAAAACCTGGGAGGACACACCTCGCTGTCCACCAGGTGGACACCGGGGCACATCCCCCCATTAAACAGTCGGCCTATCGCGTCTCCCTGGAGGTGCTGGCCGACATGAAAAGGGAGGTGGAGGAAATGCTGCAGCTGGGGGTGATTCAGAAGTCCCACAGTGCCTGGGCGTCCGCAGTAGTCTTGGTCCCCAAAAAGGACCAGACGACCAGGTTCTGTGTGGACTACCGGAAGCTGAATGCCATCACTACTGCAGATGCCTGCCCCATGCCCCGGATTGATGAGTTGTTAGATAGGCTGGCGGCCGCCCGTTATATAACAATCATGGATCTGAGCAGGGGGTACTGGCAAATTCCTCTGGCCCCTGAGGCTCGGGAAAAGTCGGCCTTCATCACCCCATTCGGATTGTTCAAGTTTACCGTCATGCCGTTTGGGATAAAGAATGCCCCAGCTACCTTCCAGAGAGTCATGAATGACTTACTGGAGGGGCTGGAAACCTTTGCCGTAGCCTACTTGGATGACATCGCCGTGTTCAGCCCTACCTGGGAAGAACACCTGGTGCACCTGTCACAGGTCCTAGACCAACTGACAGCTGCCAATCTGACTGTCAAACCCAGTAAGTGTCAGATTGGCATGACTGATGTGCAGTACTTGGGACACCAGGTAGGAGGAGGTACCCTGAAACCCGAGACAGGGAAGGTTGAGGCCATCCTGGCCTGGCCTACCCCTCAAACCAAAAAGCAGGTTATGTCTTTCTTGGGGACCGCTGGCTACTATAGGAAATTTGTATGTAACTATAGTAGCCTGGCCAAACCTCTGACTGACCTAACCAAAAAGAAACTGCCCAAGGTGGTGTCTTGGACACCAGAATGTGAGCAGGCATTTCAGGCCTTGAAGGAGGCGCTGGCCAGCGCACCTGTGCTGCAGGCTCCAGACTTCACCCGCCGTTTCCTTGTGCAGACGGATGCCTCTGCCTTTGGATTGGGTGCAGTCCTGAGCCAGGTGGACGAGGCCGGAGAGGAGCATCCCATCCTCTACCTGAGCAGGAAGCTGCTTCCCAGGGAAGTAGCATATGCCACGATCGAAAAGGAGTGTCTTGCGATCGTGTGGGCTCTCCAGAAGTTACAAACGTACCTTTATGGACGGCACTTCACTGTGATCACGGATCACAATCCCTTGAGCTGGCTAAATCGTGTTGCTGGGGAGAATGGCAAACTACTTCGGTGGAGCCTAATTCTTCAGCAATACGATTTCACCATCCAGCATAAGAAAGGCAGCGCCCATGGCAATGCTGATGGGCTGTCACGACAAGCCGAGCCCGCAGGAGTCGGTTGCGTCAGGAGGGAAATTGTAGTTCCCTCCCATGCAACCACCTAAGGGGGGAGGTGTAACGATATCAAGTACGGGACATGAAAAGCTGTAGCTAGCTGCCATCTTGTGTGGAAGTAGCCATGACAGTTTGGCTAACCATGTAACCTCACAGAGAACTCTGAACTCCGTCTTCCCCACCTTAGGAATTCAAAGCTTTTTAAGTTCAACAGAAAAGGTTATCTCAACAGAGAAAACAGAACCAGGTTAAGTCAGTAGAAAAACATTTGTTGTCAGGGCAGTGTTCAGGCCTGTCGTAAAACTGTCACCCTCCCCATTCAGAGACAGAACAGGCCTCGGTTGTAAAAATGTCTGAATACACCTCAATAGAATAAGTATGAAATTTCAGCATGTTTCATAACTTCTGACTTAGTAATCGCACAGCCATAATCTGGACATATTTAGCTTCCTCAGATAATATGGAACGTTTCAAGTCCAGACACCCCTATGTCAGGTCATATGGGAAACCCCTGGGACCACTTATTCCTCCAAAGCAGGCTATACGTTATAGATATGGCATGTTTAGACTTGTTTTGAAGGAAATCTCAAGTTGAATAATAATATGGATATTTGGAGTCTGTCAACACTACAGATGCAGATATATGAATATGTATTAAAGAAATCTACCTGGGACATGGTCATGAGTGTAGACACCTCCCAGCAACCAACCCCTAAAACCAGCTGGCCAGATGATTGGTTACTGGTCGCTGTCAACACCCCCTTTGATTTGACAGAAAAGAGGAGATGTCAAGACAATGGGCAGTTCTCCTTTTACCATCCAAGAAGAAACATCTGCCAAGTCGAGAACCGATTACCTAGCTCATCGATTGAACTCTGATCAACCCTCGGACATTAATTGCAAGTATTCTCTCTTCCCAATTCTACCTTATTGCTTTGTGGCTGTATATTGTCTTTATCTTTTGAAACATCTTTTTTCTGTAAATATTTTATTTGCATCAACCTTGACCTTTTCATAATAAATCCTTATGTTGAAAAGTGTTAACCTTGTCTCTAAAGCTCTTAATGCAAGCTATAAACGAACCTGCCTCTTGAAGGGCGCTACTGTTATAGAGTAAGACTCTGAGCAGACCTGTCTGTAGTGGCAGTGTGTGTGGCAGACGCTTATTCTCAAATTATAATTGGTATTGCAAAATTACGAGTCTCCCCCGGCTCGGTCTTTTAAACGGGGGTGGTGGCAGTTAAAGGGTTAATTGTGTAATTAGCCCAGTGACAATCACTCTCAGGCTGCTCGCACCTAGATTGTGGTCCCGCAAGCTGGAAAATCTTTGTGCTGGGTGCGGCTGAGAGTGGCATTGTTACGTAAGTGACAGCGTGGTGTGGGGTTGGCTGGTCCTTTGTCGCGAGTTAGCGAGGAGGGCAGGGATCTGACACCCACGTTCGTCACAGGGAGTGCCAGGATCTGGGGGTCCCCTTGTTAAAGGGGGCTTCCAGATTCCGATAAGCCCCCCGCCTGCAGACCCCCACAACCACCAGGCAAGGGTTATGGGGATGAGGCTCTTCTTCCCATCAACATGGGGACAAGGTGCTTTGGGGGACTAACCCAAAGCACCCTCCCAATGTTGAGGGCATGTAGCCTGGTACGATTCAGGAGGGGGGGAGCTCTCTTTTCCTGCGGCCCAACAGGTTGTGTGCTCGGATAAGGCTCTGGTATGGATTTTTAGGGGGACCCCACGCCATTTTTAAAAAAATTTTGGCGCTGGGTTCCCCTTAAAATCCATACCAGACCTGAAGGGTCTGGTATGGATTTAGAGGGGGACCCCCACGCCATTTTTAAAAAAAATTTTGGCGCGGGGTTCCCCTTAATATCTGTAAATAGGTGGTGCTGCACTAATCCTAGGTACATGAACCAATAAGACTTGGATAATGAGCGTAGCTTGTGTTAAAAAATGTATATACAATAGTGGTATTGATAGGATCAGTGAAATGACTAAAGTCGTGGTGCATATAATATAAATACCATCTAAGAGCTTGACAAGAGTATATGTACAACATAAAAGGTGACACCAATAATAGTAAGGTGGAAACGATAAGCTAAAACGTCAAATAGCAGTAATAATGAAAAAAATATATATGAAAAAAAAAACATCAATAACTAACAGTAATCCTAAATAAAGTGCATACCAGTTGAAAGTATGTGCATCCACAGTATAGGGATAATACTATACTGTGGATGCACATACTTTCAACTGGTATACACTTTATTTAGGATTACTGTTAGTTATTGATGTTTTTTTTTCATATATATTTTTTTCATTATTACTGCTATTTGACGTTTTAGCTTATCGTTTCCACCTTACTATTATTGGTGTCACCTTTTATGTTGTACATATACTCTTGTCAAGCTCTTAGATGGTATTTATATTATATGCACCACCACTTTAGTCATTTCACTGGTCCTATCAATACCACTATTGTATATACATTTTTTAACACAAGCTACGCTCATTATCCAAGTCTTATTGGTTCATGTACCTAGGATTAGCGCAGCACCACCTATTTACAGATTTACCTATAAGGTCAGGTGTTTTACCTTTACCGGTGCATGCAGCTTCTCCATTTCTAGCCGCTTCCATACGTGATAGCGCGGGAATAACCTACTCTTATATCTGTTCCCCTTAATATCCATACCAGACCTGGAGGGCCTGGTATGGAATTTAAAGGGACCCCCACGCATTTTTTCTTAAATTTTGGTTTGGGGTTCCCCTGTGGGGAAATTCCATGCCGTTTTTATCAATGAACTTTTATGTGTATTGCCAGACCGACAATTCATTACAGCCGGTGCTAGCGATAGTAGTTTTACATGACTTTTTTTCCTTTAGAAATGTCATTTTGCTGTCAGACTGTTCTAAACACGGGAAACATGCGCCCCTTTACAGGCATACTATAGACACCCCCCAGGTACGAAATTTAAAGGAATATTACACTTTTATTGTTTCACTTTAAGCATTATTAAAATCACTGCTCCCAAAAAAACGGCCGTTAAAACTTTTTTTTGCATTGATGCATGTCCCCTGGGGCAGGACCCAGGTCCCCAAACCCTTTTTATGACAATAACTCGCATATACGCCTTTAAAATTAGCACTTTTGATTTTTCACATAGACTTTTAAAGGGTGTTCCGCAGCTTTCGAATGTACTGCGAACACCCCAAATCGTTCGCTGTTTGGCGAACGGGCGCACAGCCAATGTTTGAGTCGAACTCATGTTCGACCTGAACACAAAGCTCATCCCTATTTGACACCAACAAAAGCTGACATTTCTGGATATGTCTGAGCTAATAGAGGAGTAAACACAGCCTGTGTTATGCTCCCTTTGATTGCATATCAACCACACACAGTCAATAAAGCAGGATCTAGTAAATCAGACAGAGAATGGGATGGTGCTGTTCCTTTAATGGCCTTCATCATTTTCCCCTTATTAAATAAGTTCAGGGGTGTTTATTTTGTAAATGATTCTGCTCTTTAACTTCCACTGTCCTTTTAAATTGTCGATATGCGTTTACATAAATAAAATTTCTGTATAGTTTGGATGAAAAACCTGCCAAGAAGAAATGACCATAAATCGACTTTTAATCAAGCATGTGTCTGAGGCCGGCCCGACATTCACAGTTAAGCCAAGCGGACAGCAGGGTGATATAAGATTTCCAGAGCGGGATGTAGTCTGCTACACTGAGATCTTGGCTTTGGACAGGATCTCACACTATTTATCGTTTGACAATAATAAGAAGTGATCTGTAATTCACATTCTGGATAAGGGAGCTGTATATATTTCTTAATCACATTCCCAGATAAACATTTATTCTGCCAGTTTTTGGGCGCAGTTCTGCCAAGGAGGACATCTCTGCATATAAATCATGCTACTATTTTCCTGGGGTGGAACCAATTTCTGTAGTATATGGCTGATTCTTTAGGTGGTAAAAAAAAAAAAATGAGCACAAAGTTGGAGTTGTAGCCTATAGTGACCAATCAGATCTCTTGTTTAACCCCTGTATTCTGTAGACTAACATTTCCTTGAATGATGTTTAATGAAAAGGGAATATTAAGCTACTTTCTGTTTTGGAATGAGCTTGATGTTCATTCTGTGAATGTTGTCTGGATATCCATCGAGAACCAAACAGCATGGTTAGCAGTCACATGATCACCGTGCCAGTTATTAGGTGCAGTCACATGATCACCGTGCCAGTTATTAGGTGCAGTCACATGATCACCGTGCCAGTTATTAGGTGATCACATGGCTTTGTCTGTCAACAACTGTCCAGGACAATGACAGCTGCCCGAGTATTTCTTCTTATGTGGATTCCTTTGTTGAAAAACATGCGTCTTACAAAGAAGTCTGTGCATGTCCAAAACATTAATAACATACCTCCCAACTTTTTGAGATGGGAATGAGGGACACCTATCAGCAAAAGTAGGCAGGCATAGGACACACCCCTTGTCACACCCCCTTAAAGGAGAATTGTACAAAAAAACAAGGTTAATTTCACAAGTGCTTTTTTTTACCACTTCTATACCTTTATATTGGCTTTTGGAATTTACAAATGCAGCAATTTAGAAATCAGAGGAAAGGTTTAGCACTGGAAAACACTTTTTGATAGATAAAAAGTGCATTTTATATACATCTATATAGTTCAGACCAAAATGGGGGACAAATGAGGAGGAATGAGGGACAGAGGGACATTGCTCCAAATCAGGGACAGTCCCTCGAAATCAGGGACAGTTGGGAGCTAAGTTAATAATAATAAAATTTGAAAGATGGTACTAAACCCAGAACCAAAAATGTAATATAATACAGTTTACCAATCGTTAGATGTGGTGGCTGAATTTGTTTTTGTTTTTTTAGGCTTTTTTCACTCTGTTTTCCCCTGGTGATCTGGTCAGTAACTCACCTCCTGTATTATATAGACACCAATCTAGATAAAGGAGCACAGGGGACTGATTTGGACAGCAGCATTGTCAGTCTGGGGGAGAGGGGAGTGTCAGAGGTACCAGCAGATTTAACCCCTTCACGCTGACGTAACACAAATATGCGGCCTTCAGCTTGAAGGGGTTCTACTGTTTTTTAGAGCCGACGATCGGCTTTCTTGTGATAACAACCGATACGGCTAAGAAGCCGCTCGGCTGTTATCCCCAGCAGTGGGAGGGGACGTCCCCCCCCCCCCGCCTCCTTCAGCAGTCACCCATGCTCTCCCATCTCACTGGGAGGCCTGAGCGACCAGCTGGCACGTTCGGGGAGAACAAGCTGCAATCGGCTTTGTTCGGGGTCTCGGATCTAGTAACCCAGAAGCGATGTCATGACATCACTTCTGGTTTACTGGAGCCTTATGCCCCGTACACACGGTCGGATTTTCCGACGGAAAATGTGTGATAGGACCTTGTTGTCGGAAATTCCGACCGTGTGTAGGCTCCATCACACATTTTCCATCGGATTTTCTGACACACAAAGTTTGAGAGCAGGCTATAAAATTTTTCGACAACAAAATCCGTTGTCAGAATTGCCGATCATGTGTACACAAATCCGACGGACAAAGTGCCACGCATGCTCAGAATAAATAAAGAGGTGAGGTGAAAGCTATTGGCTACTGCCCCGTTTATAGTCCCGATGTACGTGTTTTACTCCATGAAAAACAAGTTTGAGCCAACATCCGTCGGAAAAAATCCTAGGATTTTGTTGTCGGAATGTCCGATCAATGTCCGACTGTGTGTACGGGGCATTAAAGGTGCCAAATTAAAAAAAAACTTACAGTTTTTATGTGCAAAGGAGGAATTTGGGGTCTTATAGACCCCAGATCCCTCCATAAAGAGTACCTGTCACTGCCTATTACTGTCACAAGTGATATTTACATTCCTTGTGACAGCAGTAAAGGTGATCAGACATATTTTTTTTTAAAGGGACAGTGAAAATTTAAAGCGCCCCATCCCTCCGTGCTCGCGTGTAGAAATGAACACATATGTAAGTCGCGCGCAAATGTAAACAGTGTTCAAACCACATGTGAGGTATTGCCATGATCGTTAGAGTGAGAGCAAAAATTCTAGCACAGGACCTCCTCTGTAGCTCTAAACTGGTAACCTGTAAAAAAATTTAAAGCATCACCTATGGTAATTTTTATGTACCGTAGTTTGTCACCATTCCACAAGTATGCGCAATTTTAAAGCATGACATGTTAGGCATCTTTTTACTTAGCGTAACATCATCTTTCACATTATACAAAAAAATTGGGCTACTATTTTAATTTTTTTAAATTCATGAAAGTGTATTTCTTCCAAAAAAATTGCATTTGAAAGACCGCTGCGCAAATACAGTGTGACATAAAATATTGCAACGATCGCCATTTTATTCTCTAGGGTCTCTGCTAAAATATATATATGTAATGTTTGGGGGTTCTATGTAATTTTCTAGAAAAAATACGGATTGTCAGAAAAAGGCTTAGGCTCTACACTAACAAATTGTAGCTGAAATCCAGCTAATACTTTATAATCAGTTACAGCAAACATTTTTTTTTATTTGGGATAAAGGTTTTGCATAAATAAATAAAAGCTGATCATTTTAAGCACCCCCCACCCTTGTTAAATGATCTGTGCCCTCCCTGTAACTTGCAAGAGAGCTTTACTGTTGAAAAACAACAGACTTACTAGCTGGATCACCAGATGAAAATAGAAGAAAGAAAGCCTAAAAAAGGAAGCTAATACAGCCATCACATTTAAGAATTGGTAAGCTGAAATATAATAAAGGTCTGCTTTTGGGTTTAATACTGCTATAAATGTTTAAATGCAGTTAAATTTAAGCTTAATTTGGAAAAAAGTACACTTGTCAAGCTATAATAAAAATCTCAGCAATTAATGTGCAATTAAATAAAAAAAAATTGTATCAAATAAAATACTAATATTTCCTTTAAACATAGGTAGGCAAATTAGTCATTGAGTTATTGTCAAATTAACTGACACATATTATATAGGTGGTCTGGAAATCTAGACATCAATGGCCTCTAGATGCAAAAGGGTTGATTTTTTTTCATAAACTGAAAATTTAAATGTGATTGGGTGCTATTGCAACTCTACTTTTTTGCTAATTTTCTAGTTTTCAGTTTAAAAGGATCAGCAACCTAGCCCTGAGGAAGCACCATTTTTTTTTTCATTTGCTGACAACATATTCCAGACAAGATTCAATAACACATGAATGGAAAAAAAATTTTCCTTTGCAACATTTGCAATTCAGTAAAAGCTGTTCATATAGTGCTTCTTTAAACGTTATGTACATTAGTGTGGCCATAATAATAATAATAATAATAATAATAATAATAATAATAACAAAGTGTGGGAACCTAGTACCTCTGCATTCAAAGTGTGGGGACCTAGCATTCTAGTACCTCTAATAACCCTTTATTTGATTCTAATGCTGCTGGGTGGCATATTGACCTCCATTTCACCCACAGGGCCATGAGATTGAGCTAAGTCCTTCCTTCTCCCTGATTTGTGTCCACAAATTAGCGGTGTGACTTTAAGTGGAGTTCCACCCAAAAATGGAACTCCTGCTTTAAGAGAAGGTGACCCCCTGACATGCCACATTTGGCATGTCATTTTTTTTTGGGGGGGGGGAGCAGTTACCCTCTTTTTTGAGGGTCCCAGCTACCACTTCCTCCCGGCGCTCCGCGGCACCTGAAGGGAGATCACCTCTCCCCCCTCCCTCTCGGGAATCATCAGGGACACGTCACTGGTCCCAGATGATTGCCTGGCCAGTCACGGGGCGCCGCACGGCTCGTGCATGCGCAGTGTGTGCCCAGCTGTGAAGCCACAGCCGGACGCCCACAGTGACTATGCTGGCGCTGCAGAGAGGAGGGGGAGACGAGCGGGGCTTCGTTCCCCCGCATCGCTGGACCCTGGGACAGGTAAGTGTCCGATTATTAAAAGTCAACAGCGGCAGTATTTGTAGCTGCTGACTTTTTTTTTTTTTTTTTAAGCAGATCTCCGCTTTAAGAAGAGAGTAAGGCTGAGCTCAAGGCAAGGCTCCCTCTTCACACAGGGAACTTCTGAGATCATTCTAAGTTCACTGGCAGGTCTATTTGGCTTGCAGTTGTCCTCCTTTTCACCCGCATTTGACCTACTAAGTTGCATCAACCTACTCTGGCATTCCCATTGACTGTGGGAAGCTCATAGTGTGCAATGAAATTAGAGTAAGGAGTTTTAGTATGGAAAAGGAACCTGCACAACTGTAGAAGACTGCAGTAAGGTTGGAGCTCAACTTTAAATTTAGACTGAATTTCACAGATTCGAATGGTCTAATTTTCATCCAAATTTCAGAAAAAATTTTGGTGATTCGGATTTTTCAAAAATCTTCTTGGAGAGAACTCAAAGGCTGTTTCTGCCCTGTATTTGCTCCTGCTGTTACCTGAGCACCCTTAGCTTGTCTGCCAGTAACACCAGGCCCTACCCTTCTATCCTAGTATCCCTAGAAGACGTTTTTAAAGGAAATGGCCCAGGCTGTCTTTTTGGCCCCATCTTCTCAGCAGGTAGGTCTGCTAGGAGCTTCCCAAACCATTCTGCCCTACTGTACATCATTTCCTGTTCTGTAATTTTTTGAGCCTGGTTCAAATTTCCAATGACTTTCATGGGACTTCTGTTTTGGAATCGCGAATCTCAAAGGTTTGCCCATTTTTCAAAAGTTTGATAGAACTACGACTGATCAAACTATGCAGAAGTTTGTTCATCTCTACTAATGATGAAAAAAGAATGTGTGATGGATAACTGTAAATGTGGAAACGCTGCCTCCCCACCTGTCACCTGTAGCCACAGGACTATAGTGCCTAATGGTAAATCTGGCCTTACTAATACTTCTTATCATGTCATAGCTACCAATGGGTGTATTGGGAACAGCCACAGCAAAGCTTCTAGTGATTTTAAAGCAGAGTTGGCACAGACAAACTGTTATTCTGGGTGTTTGCTTAAGAAACCTTCAGTTTATATGTAGAACTGTCAGCAGCTGTCATTAAAATGTATAGAAACGTTTTAGTTTAGACTAGGGTTCTTTTTGAGAACCATTTATAAATGAATAATAATTTAATTGAATCTCTTTATGACAGGTATTTTTCACCTTTACGATTGACTGTTTTTAAACTTGTGTCAAATTTACTGTAACAGCAGTGACTGGCCTGATTCACTTACATTAGTCTGAGTGTTTAGCTAAAGCCTGTTACGTGCAATTTGGACGATTAAATAAATCTGCCTTGAAACATTCATAAACTGAGGCCACGCAGTTCTAGTATTCCCAGATGCCTTCAAACACAGCTAGAGTGATTTCATGCACTGTCAGCAATCCCTGAGCAACTGATCAAATCAATATGAGCAAAACAATCTGAAGGACGTCACATAGTTGGGAATTAACGCCTTCCTGTGCCCTGACGTATACTATATATTCCTCATGTGTGGTGCTCATGTGGAGGGGTCATTAGGTTCATTTATGCTTAAAGGCTAAATTCAATGTTTCCATAAAATGGATTAGTGAGGGAAAATCATCCCAATGGGGACGCTAACAAAATTATTAACCTGATACAAAATGTTAGTTCTTCCACACTCGATAGAAAACTAAAAAAGTTGGGCTTGAGTTAGGCTTAATGGGATAAGTTCCCTAGTTCCAGAAAATAGATTATGCAGTGAAGGGGTCCCAGTAGGTATTAAAAAACAGATACCTATAGGCCATTAAGGCTCCCTGGAAGCCCGGTTCGAAAAATTCCCATATTTTTGTCCTGCCTTGTTGCTAGGACATGAAAACCATTGAATGTTTACTCTCACCATTACAGGAGTGAAAACCTACAATTTGTTTGTCTTAGCAACAAAGCTATATAGTTGTTTAACACCTAATGGGGCACCTTGACTGCATAGGCTATTTTCTGAAAAATGTGAACTTAGCCTTTAAAGTCTAACTTCAGCCCAATTTCTTTCAGTTTTGAAGGGTGTGGAAGAACTAACATTTTGTGTCAGGTTAATATTTCTGTCAATGGCTCCATTGGGATGTTTTTTCTCTCTCACAAATATAAGTGTATCTAAAGGTAATATGGCCAAATTCATTAAAGTTTATGTAGAGCTAAAATATATTTATTTAACTTTTTTTTAGGATATAGTAGAAAAGGGTTAGACCCTCTGTCAAGATGTTTTTCTGTCTGTGTCCCCACTGAGAAGATTCACGCTCTCCTATCAGTTCTGGTGACCACTGTCACAGAGCCTTATGCCGCGTAAACACGGTCGGATTTTCCAACGGAAAATGTTTGATGGGAGCTTGTTGTCGGAAAATTCCGACCATGTGTAGGCTCCATCAGACATTTTCCGTCGGAATTTCCGACAAAAACAAACAAACATGGATTTTGTTGGCGGAATGTGCGATCGTGTGTATGCGGCATAAAAGTGAGGGGGAATCCAATATTATTGCCACCAGAGCAGGAGATGACACATGTTCTGGTGATAACTCTCTAAGATAAAAATTCCTTTCACATTGGGAGGTTTCCTCTGATTTCCTGTTGTGTCTCCAGTACAAGTGAATAGAAATTGCCCCAATGGGACACGGACAGCACAAAATAACCTGATAGGGGTAATAATCCTTCCCTGATATTACCATCTCCATGATTTACTGTAGGAATTGTGTTATTTGGATGGTGAGCTGTATTGGATTTCCGCCAGACAGACATTTTGTTTGGCGTTGAGGCCAAATAATTAAGTTTTAGCCTCATCTGACAACCTCAAATGCAGCAATATGGTTCACCATCCAAATAACACCATTTCTACAGTAAAGCATGGAGTTTGTAATATACTGTTATGGGGGTGTTTCACTGCAGCAGGGACTGGAGCACTTGTCAGGATGGAAGAAAAATGGATGGGGCAACATATAATCAAACTCTTGAGGAAAACCTGTTGCCCTCTGCCAGAAAGTTGTCAATAGGAAGAAGTTTTACCTTCCAACATGACAATGACCCAAAGCACACAGCAAAAATGACCACACAGTGGTTGAAGGATAAAAAGGTGAATGTCTTTGCATGGTCTAGTCAGAGCACAGACTTAAACCACATTGAAAATCTGTGGAATGACTTGAAGACTGCAGTCCACAAACGGTCACCATCAAATTTACTTGCAAATGAACTTGAGCAGTTCTGCAAACGAAGAGTGGGCAAATATTGCAAAGTCTAGAAATGAAAAGTTAGTAGAGACAAATCCCAACTAGGGTTGGGCAACGGTTCGGCCCAAGCATGAGTTCAGGCCGAATATTGGCCCGTTTAGCCGTTCCCCCGAACTCCCGAATATGCAGGGTGTTCACCGGGTGTTCGCCCTGCAGAACATCCCGCAATGCACTGCGAGCTGCACAGTGCATTCTGCGCCCTAATTGGACAAAGCTTTGCTCAATCAGGGCGCAGTGTAAGCTGGTTGTTAAGGAGCGGGCCCAGGAAGCATGGAGACCAGGTGCTTTGGGACGAGGGCATGTGGCCTGGTATGGTTCAAGGGGGGAGGCGCCCGCCCCTTTCCTGACCTGCCAGGCTGCATGCCCGGATAAGGGCCTAGTATGGATATTGGGGGGTGCCCCAGGCAATTTTTTAATTTTTTTGGCGTGGGGTCCCCCTTAAAATTCAGGTCTGGTATGGACTGGGGGGGGGGGGCCCTACAACTTTATTTCCTTAGTTTTTCCTTTAGAGAACTAATTTTTGCTGCAGCATGTTTTATATGCGCCACTTTACAGGCAGACTAAAGGGACCCCCAGGCACTATATTTAAAGGAATTTTTCATTTTTATTGTTGCGCTTTAAGCATCATTAAAATCCCTGCTCCTGAAAAAACAATAGTTTTTACAATTTTTTTTTGGATTGATACATGTCCCCCAGGGCAGTACCCAGACCCCCATACCCTTTGTATGCACAAGTGCTTGCACATAAGTCTTCAAAATGGGCACTTTAGATTTTTCCTGTTCAGCTCCCATAGACTTCAATGAGGTTCGCCATTCGGGTTAGAACTTTTGCCCTGTTCGGGAGTTCTGCTGCGAACTAAACAGGGGGGTGTTTGGCCCATCTATAATCCCAACAGACTAAGGGCTGTAATTAAAGGAAAAGGTGGTTCAACAAAATACTGACATAAGGGATAAAGCGATAATTCTCTCATTCTACAAGACTCTTGTCCGGCTGCACCTGGAGTATGCTGTGCCGTTCTGGGCACCAGTCCTCAGGAAGGATGTACCGTATATACTCGAGTATAAGTCGTTCCGAGTATAAGTCGAGGCCCTAATTTACCACAAAAAAAATGGGAAAAACGTATTGACCCGAGTATAAGACGAGGGTGAGAAATGCACAGCTACTGTAAGTGGAAAAGAGGGTCAACAATGCCCATTTGCATCATCACTGTGCCCATTTGCAGCCATAGGTCTCCTGAACTTCAAACTCGGTAGTTAAGGGTTCCTAGATGCCCCCTAGCTGCAGCCAAAATTTGGGGTCCCGAAATGGCATTGCTGCAGATGGACACAGTTGACCAAATTTGGGGCCCCATATCTCGGGGCCACTTAGTGCTAAGAACCCCAAATTTATTGTGCAAACCCAATGGACCATAAAATTTCCAAAGCTGGTGTTTCTAGCACCAAGTGGCCCTGAGATACAGGGCCCCAAAATTCAGTTCAGAAAATGTCAAGCACTTTATGCAGCAGAGAATGACATTTTCCGAACCGATTTTGGGGCCCCATATCTCTTGGCCACTTGGAGCTAGGAACTTCAGTTTTGGATATGTTATGGTACCAGTTCCACTGGGTTTGCACACCAAATTTGGGGTTCCTAGCACCAAGTGGCCCTGAGATATGGGGCCCCAAAGTCGGTTCAGAAAATGTCAAGCACTTTTCTGCAGCAGAGAATGACATTTTCCAAACTGATTTTGGGGCCCTGTATCTTGGGGCCACTTAGGGCTAGGAACTTCAGCTTTGGATATGTTGTGGTACCAGTTCCACCGGGTTTGCACACCAAATTTGGGGTTCCTAGCACTAAGTGGCCCTGAGATAAGGGGCCCCAAAGTCAGTTCGGAAAATGAAATTTTTTTGCTGCAGAAAAGTGCTTGACTCGAGAATAAGTCGAGGGAGGCACTTTCAGCACAAAAAAATGTGCTTAAAAATTCGACTTATACTCGAGAATATACGGTACTTGAAATGGAGCGAGTTCAAAGAAGGGCAACAAAGTTAATAAAGGGTCTGGAGGACATTAGTTATGAAGAAAGGTTGCGAGCACTAAACTTATTCTCTCTGGAGAAGAGATGCTTGAGAGGGGATATGATTTCAATATACAAATACCGTTTTGGTGACCCCACAATAGGGATAAAACTTTTCCGAGGAAGGGAGTTTAATAAGACTCGTGGAGGGTTCTTTACTGTAAGAGCGGCAAGGATGTGGAATTTCCTTCAACAGGCGGTGGTCTCAGCGGGGAGCATTGATAGTTTCAAAAAACTATTATATACTATTAGATACAAAGCACCTGCACAACCGCAACATGCAGGGATATACAATGAAATACTGACATATAATCACACACATAGGTTGGACTTGATAGACTTGTGTCTTTTTCAGCCTCACCTACTATGTAACTATGTAACTACGTAAGGGGGTGATCCTTTATCTAACTCAGTGATTCTGTTTTTTTATTTATTATAATTTTTTTTTTCTGACATGTTGGTGCTATATCTTTCACTTGGATGTTATATGTTGCACTAGTAAATACAGTTGGATAAAACAAAAACTGTCTGTTTTCATTTCAGGCTGCAAAGCAACATAATGTTATTATTTTAAAGGGGGGTGATTCTTTTCTATACCCACGGTATGTTAAACTATACAACCACTAGGAGGGAATCACCTTTATCAGGAAGGTACCAACATCCTTTATAAAATTTTAATTGTCATGATACCAAAAGTGGGGCTTTCTAGGTATCAAGTGCACACCAATATTTTATATAATATTGAATAAGTTTATAAATTTTTCTTAAAAGCAAAGTGCGAAATATGAAAAAAAACAAACGTTCATATTCATCTAGCTGAATGCAGCTCTCCAGAGCCTGGACCACCTGAATGACATCAGCCAACAGTGATCTGTAGCCCGCTGTCAGCTGAATACGGGTCACAGGAGCGAAAAACTAAATGCACATTTGTTATCCCCAAGAGAAGTATTGCCAAAAAAGCTTTGGTCCTGCTTCTCCTTTTAAAACAATATGATACTCAAAACTGGTACAAATGTGGTGATCACATAACCTAGTTATATATATATCTAGTTCAACAAATAAAAAAAAACAAAAACATACATTTGTATGATGCAACATACATTTGTTGCATCCTCTACTTCTATTTTGCGTCCTCCATTTAACTTAGCTAGTGGGCGTATTACACAAATATTTAAGCAAAGGATTCTGTGCTTAGGTAAAACTATATACCGGTAGCTGCAACCTCCCCAAACAAAGACATCACAAAGTAGTGCCCAAAGAGCAGATAATCACAAAAGGGGAAATGGCGCTGCTAGAAAATTGTGGAAGTATGCATAAGTGTCGCCTAATCAAGACAAATAATAAATTGATATGTAACAATGGGAGATCTATAAGGGACAATGGAAAATATATATGTGAAGATAAGTCCCTGTATAGTGTAATCAGGGCTTTGTTTCTCAGAGAATAGGTGCAGGAACACCACCACACACACATACCTGCCAAATGGCATCAAATAGTAGCTCTTCCCTCTGCATACAACCCCTCCCTCCACGGCCCTCATTTTCTCTCCCTCCTTAAAAGCTCCACCACCTGTCACATGTCTTACCTTTGTTGCAATATTAAGCTGAAACACCTATCTGACTGTAGTACCTCCCAGCATACTATACTATACTACATTCACTTGCAAGGGAGATTATGCAGTAGCAGCATCAACAACTGGTCACCAGGGAAAAAAATGGAGACCACAGAGGGTGCAGCCTACCACGCACCCTCTCCTGCCCATGACAGCACTGAACCCTGGGCACCTGAGATAAGCTATCACTTGTAAGCGCAGAAGCTGGACTTCAGTGTTACCAAGTGATAGAGGTGAGCTGGGAGAAGAAGACCTGAGCCAGAGGTGGTGGAACTGAGTTCCCCCTAGTTCCTGCTGAAAAAAAGCCCTGAGTGTAATGAATCATATACAAAAGCTAATGCAAAGCCAAAGGAAATAAAAAACCCTATTCACACCTGAAAAATGTAAGTAACCACCATAAAATTGATGACTGATAATATGTCCTAATTGCTATATAAAAAATGTATATACATAGCAGAGTGACCCACTGATACCGAATAAATAAAAAAAGACGGTGTGTGTATAAAACAGATAAATAATAAGAGTGAAAATTCAATCGATAAATGGAAAGAACTGTGTGGCAAAAAACTTATCACAAACACAGCCAATAAAAAAACACAAATATATGTGTAAAAATAAATGAATGTTTATTTTCATATAGATCTCCCATTGTTACATATCAATTTTTTTTTTGTCTTGATTAGGCGACACTTAAGCATACTTCCACAATTTTCTAGCAGCGCCATTTCCCCTTTTGTGATTATATTACACAAATATCCCCACATTTGTCATGTCAATAGTGGAGGAAAAAATAGCAAGTTCTTTCTTTTTGTTTCATGGGTTGCATATGCCACTTCCTCAGGAGACTCTCAGGGAATGTTTCTTAGACATGTGCATTCGTTTCCGTCCAAATTTCGGGAATGTTTATTATCGTTTTAACAAACGATAACGAATGTGCAGAATCTGAAAACCGAAAGATCCGACGTAAACAAATGCTTTATTTTCGTTTTCATTGCGACAACAGTTCGATATAGATAGGAGATTCGACATGACGCTGACAATAGTGATCTGTGTCCATCGAACCTGTGGTCGAATGTGCCTAACCTTAGCTCTATTAGTACAAGATTATTCTACATAGAGAGCAAAGATTTTACATTATAGAGACAATAGCAAAAAAGGTCGAATGTGCCTAACCTAACTCTATTAGTCCAAGATTATTCGACATAGAGAGAAAAGCTTCGACATGAAGATTCGTCGAAGCAGTCACCACGAGTGTAAATTTATGGTCAAATGCTCCGCCCATAGGCTATAGAAGAATTCTAATGTTGGTTGACTAGTAATAATAATTAATAAATATAATTATTACTAGTGTCATACAACATTAGAATTCTACTATAGCTTGTAGGCGGAACATTCAACTGGAAATGTACGATTGTGGCGTCGTACAGTTTAGCTGCTCCGTCGAAACTTCTTAGAACATTCGACAGACACCATAAGCCTTCAATGACAGATTCAACCTTAATTATTTCAGATTTTCAGACGAATGCAATTTTGTAACAAAACAAAATAAATAAAAACGAATTTCGGGAGTAACTAAATAAATTTATTTTTCAGACGAAAACGAAATTCTGAAATGAAATATTTCAGTGTGCACATGTCTATGAATAGATAAACAGGAGTTACAGAACTACATAGGATATAAGAAATGGAGGAGGGAAAACAGAAGTAGGGGATGCAACGAATGCATGTTATGTCATCAACACATTTGAACCAGCCTTAATATTAAGTTTCACATTGTTTTACGGAAAATGAATAAACATATTCAATTTTATATACAATATTGGTGTGTGATTGTAACCTAAAAATTCCCACTTTTGCTATCATGACACCCATGAGCATGCAAGTTTTTTTTGCCAGTTGCTAACAGCTGTAGTTATGGTAAAAAGACTAGTACACCGCTGTAGCTGAGGCTTTTTCTGATGGAAATTCTATGGTTTGCCTGGCCTAAAAGACCTCCGGTCATGACGGGATTAAGGGATGTATTTTTGTGAGTAAACAGATGTTCTGAATCAGTGTCAATTTGAATTATTTTTTTTTCGTTATTATCTTATGCAGTTCTCACTGTATGGATCCAGAATGACCAGACACACAAACTAAAACAGGTCACCTTGTATTATAACTTTGCTGTCTTTGAACTTAAAGTTCAGATTTATGGATAGATGCTGCCAAGACTGGTCAGCTCATTAGACGTTGGAAAGCAAGTATAAAGTATTCTGGAACAGAATTCAGATTTTCTCATCCTTATCCTTGAATACCTTTGCAAGGAGCCGAGTTACTACTTGTCCAATGTCTTCTCTCCACTCAGGGATGTTGGGATTGTACATATCCAGATGTTTGCTGAACATGAGTGGAAGAACTTGGAATTCATCTGAAAAACAGCATGATGTACAGCTAAGCAGCCAAGCACTATACATTCTTTGTCAGACTTGACTTTAAACAACAATACCATAAAACAACAGGACTTTATTTAATGGAAAACCCCACCTTCATACCATATTCCCACATATACAGTATATATATATATATATATATATATATATATATATATATATATATATATATACACAGTGGGGATGGAAAGTATTCAGACCCCCTTAAATTTTTCACTATTTGTTATATTGCAGCCATTTGCTAAAATCATTTAAGTTCATTTTTTTTCCTCATTAATGTACACACAGCACCCCATATTGACAGAAAAACACAAAATTGTTGACATTTTTGCAGATTTATTAAAAAAGAAAAACTGAAATATCACATGGTTTTAAGTATTCAGACCCTTTGCTCAGTATTTAGTAGAAGCACCCTTTTGATCTAATACAGCCATGAGTCTTTTTGGGAAAGATGGAACAAGTTTTTCACACCTGGATTTGGGGATCCTCTGCCATTCCTCCTTGCAAATCCTCTCCAGTTCTGTCAGGTTGGATGGTAAACGTTGGTGGACAGACATTTTTAGGTCTCTCCAGAAATGCTCAATTGGGTTTAAGTCAGGGCTCTGGCTAGGCCATTCAAGTGCTTAGGGTCATTGTCTTATTGGAAGGTAAACCTTCGGCCCAGTCTGAGGTCCTGAGCACTCTGGAGAAGGTTTTCATCCAGGATATGCCTGTACTATATATATATATCCCTATATATATATATATATATATATATATATATATATAATTTTTTTTTTTTTTTTTTTCATATCTGTTCATTGCAAAGATCACTTAGTCTTTTCTCATAAGTGCATGTCTCTGGTTATGTTGCCTTGTCATGTAAGAAATCTTCTAATTGACATCAGGGCACACAAAGTATACTCGTACTCCGACCATTCATAGTAAGGCAACAAGTTTGCTTTAAACCTGCCATCCCTAGCACATACTTACAATTTCTTCTCTTCCCACCACTCCATTTGGCACTGGAAACCATGGGATTTATATTTTTAGATATTAGCATCTTGAAATGCTCTATACTTCAACATTTAGACAGGGGGAGGACGGGGCAAGAGTGGGAGCATTTCAGGTGTGTTTCATACCAATGTACTGACGAGGAACATGCTGACAGAGAACAGATCTGAGTGAGCAGAGACACAACTTTCTCAGTCTGCTTTTGTCTTTTTACTGTCCATTCAGCAGACTGGGCAGTTTGTGTCACCAGAACCGGGCACCTGGGGCATATGCCCTGCATTTCTTGGCCATTTTTATGGCCTGTACTCCTGAGTATTTTACTTTGCTTAAAAAGGTGTAGGAACTCCTAACCACTGCACTCTGTAAGCGGGGCTCTGTTATAAAATGTTGACCACTCTGTATGCTGGCAGTCCAGCACTCAGGAGTGCACAGTATTCCAAAGCATAAAGACAGAAGGAAGTAATGTAAAGTACAGCATACAGAATGTACAGTACAGTATACAGCCAATTGTAAAAAGTGAAGTGTTCAGAATTTTATAATGTATAGTGCAGTAAATGGGAGGTAGTTGTCAGGAGTATGTACTGTATGACAAGGCAAACAGAATAAGACCGTCTGTATTATGTACCGTTCAGTGTAAATGACATACACCTGATCACTATACTATACTATACTATGTGGTCCCCAAACTTCCTAAACAAAGGGCCAGTTTACTTTCCTTCAGACTTTAGGGGGGCCATACTAAGGCTAGTGGGAGTAGAAAATTGTTCGTGTCAGTTGGGAGAATATTGCCCCATCGTTGGTGCCAATGGAAGGAATTCTGCCCCATCATTGGTGTCTGTGGGAGGAATAGTGCCTCATTGTTGGTGTCAGTGGGACAAATAGTGTCCCATCCTATGTGTCAATGGAAGGAATTCTGCCACATTGTTGGTGTCAGCGGATGGAATAGTGCCCCAAGGGTCAGATAAAGGCAAGCAAAGGGCCACATCTGGCCCCCGGGCTGCAGTTTGGAGACTGTCGGTATAAACCGTTTCCTGCTGTATGTTACATACTTACAATATGGCTGTTGCACTATTCACAGCCACGTAGTGCGTCGTGTATGTCACAACTTTGATGTCTCTGGGCTGATTATACCCAAGCCGATAGATAAATAGACTTGGGTACAATCAGCCTGCCCATGCATGAATTAAATTTCGTCGACTTCAGCAGTGACCAGCTGAGATTCAATCCATGTATGGGAAGGCTGATTGTACCCAAGTCTATTCGTCTATCGACTTGGGTACAACCAGTCTGTCAGTTTTTCAACACACGATTAGCAGTAATCATTGTGTTCTGCTGGCCGATAAGGCTCCCCGCACCACCCCCCATCCGCCAGCAGAACACAATAGCACTGTGGGAGGGATTCCCCAATCAACTGTTGATGGGAGGAAATCGAATCATCTCTGGCCTGCTTAAGGATCGAGGTGGGGAAAGGACAGACGCTATATCCCTTCTACAGTCTTCTACTGTAATAAAGTGGTGTAATTTTGCCTAGCTGTTCTGTGTGGTATGGTTGTGTAAAAAAACAGAAACACTAATACTTTAGCAAGTAAAAAAAATCTCCCTTATATGTACTTCATCTGTTTATTTAGAAGCTTCCCAGGAGCTCAGCTTTACCTGTAATGTGGTTATGCAGGTAAAGCACTTACTCGAAGGTGCGTAACTGCTTTGCTTGCATGAAATCAAACACCATAATTAACTGTGCTCATTTACAACAAATGTTAGTAACATTTCTCTTATCTCTGTACGTAATTGCAGCTGTAATAAAATGAATTTCTGTCTTACCAAACACGCGAACAACTTTGGAGTCTTGCAGCATGGAGTTCAGGTAGAGAACCTGCACCGTCACCCTAAACTCTCCAGCCTCTGCAAACCTGGTCACAAGGTAACTGTCCAGTGTCAAGAAAGGCTGCAAAACAACAAAACAACGAGACGTCACTAGCACTCTCCTGCAATCATATACACTTTTTCTTAGGACAATCAGTTAAGCCAAGGCGACATAGTGAGGTTGCAAAGCGAGAAAACATAAGATGTCACAAAGTATTGCATTCCTAGAGCCAAACTTCTGCACACAAATAAACTGAAGACAATAGACTATATAAGGCTGAGTTTACCTTAACATTCATTACTGCATTTCCTACCACAGGTCACTGATACCATATCTGAACTAAATTAAGCATACCTCCCAACTTTTTGAGATGGGAACGAGGGACACCTATAAGCAAAGGTATGTAGGCGTAGGACTTAAAGAATTAAAGAAGAATTCAACAAAAAGAGGATTAGTTAAACCCACAAGTGCTCTTTTTTTTTTTTACCACTACTATTCCTTTTATATTGGCTTTTGAAATTTGCAAATTTTGAAATTAGAAACTGGATCAAAGGTTTAGCACTGGGAAACAATTTTTGAAAGCTAAAATGTGCATTTTATATACAACTATATAGTTCAGAGCAAAATGAGAGACAAATGAGGAGGAAAAAGGGACAGAGGGACTTTGTTCCAAATCAGGGACAGTCCGTCAAAATCAGTTGGGAGCTATGATTAAGCAATATCAATATCTGTTCTTTAACCTTAAAATAATAGTCTGAAAAATTTGACTTATTTTTTTTTACATTGCTTTTAAGGACATATACAGTAAAGCTTTTCATTTTAGCTTAATAATAATCTTTTTTTTACACATTGCATTGCACTGTGACAGCTGCAGTTACTTAGCTTTGGGTTTTACTAAGACTTTCTCTGTACAAAGCTCATTAACAACAGCAAGTAGCAGATTTGTTTATAAACAAACCTCGTGCGCACTATTTTCTTGCACTTTTTAGTGATTACATGATTGGGTCCACATTGATTGATTGACCCCCTGATAACCCATTCCCATTCAAAATCTGTTTTTTAATGTGCCCCATCACGATGCCCCATGCTGGATATACATAAACTAATGTCCTCTGCTTTGAGAGCCAGCAGCCGACACTTCAGTGGCTGCTGGCTTTCAATCGTGACTGTTATTGACAGCTCAAGTCCTCGGGAAGAGAATCGGGGTGGTCACATAAGAGTCTGAAAATGCAACCCCACATTCAGGCCCCTAGGCGATAAGGCTCCTAAACGATGTATCCAAAAGGCTTCTCTTCTACAAAGTCTCCAAAAGCACCCGCCAGTATCGGCATCCTCACCCATAACTTCCAATCCAAGTAACCTAAGACCAGATGGATTATGATCATGTTGATGCAAAAAACGTAATGGTAGTGAATGGTTGTCAACACTTTTGTTGTCAACACCAAGCAGAGTGGTTCTTAATCATGAAACTGTGACAGAACAGTGACCACTATAACAGCCATGACATAGTGATCAAATGCAAGCTGAAAGTTCCAATGGTAGCAGTGCTAATCTGCAGTGCCACCTATTTATTAAAGTAACTGTCAGATACAGTTGCATTATTATGAAAAATAGCAAGTTAATTTAAACCCTATTTAATTTTTTTTTTGTATACCAAAACCACTTACCAAATGTATTTATTTGGCCTGGGTACCTAGGTATCAATGGCCCTGGTCACAAAAGAGTTCATTTTTTCCCAGCTTTGGGCACAGCTTTTGCTTTAGTACATTAATCTACAGCCTGTGGCTAGTAAAGGATTAAAGAGAGGTGACATTAAGAAAAAAAAAAAAGCCAATAAAATTCTTTCCCACCAGCCTCTGCATCAACCATCACAGCAATTATTTTAAATGGATAATTAATATAACTGCATGCCTCAAATTACAATAAAAATTTGTTTTCACTACAGGCCCATTTTTAGCCAGTGCGAGGCTTATTCCCTTGGCACAGGATTTGCACACGTGGGTAACAACTACAGAAAACAAGGACAGTCCTCATCCTCAGCTCAGCTATCAGACTCTTTTACTAAGAGGCCTGCTGTTGGTAACAAGGTAACATGAAGCGTCAAAACATTGCACTTTAAGTGTATGCAGACCCCTGTAGAGATCTGCAGGTAAACCAAGCAACAGAGCTGAAGTGGAGGAGCGGCAGCAGAGAGAATTACCAAGTCTCAATTAAACTTAAAAACAGGTTCTTGATCAATGAAAAAACCCAATACCATAAACACACCCAAAAAATGATGCATCACATTTTACCATAGGTTCACACCTATGCGTTTTTTAGTGCTTTTTGCAGTTTTCAGAAACGCACTACAGTCCATTTAACATGGTTTCCTATGGTACTAGTTCACATCTATGCGTTTTGCGGCCGGTGTGTTTTTGGAAAGGGTTGGGGACTTTTTCCACGCGATTTGCGGGTAATAGACTTCAATGGAACCACACCTGAAATGCAAGTGTGTGTGATGCGATTTTTGATGTGTTTTGAATTTTGCAGTTTTTATTTTAACACTGTATATAGCTGGTTGCTAAGCAGGGGGCCGGGAAGCCAGCCGCCGCATCCTTAACAACTGATGAGTCATCATCTGTCAGCAGGGTTCACGTGACGTCACAAGGGCGGGCTCTCCGGGTGACGTTATTAGATGGCCACGCCCAATCACCTTTCATTCCATCTCACCTTGGACTGATCCCCTCCTGAATCGGATCAGAATGGACATACATGACATTCGCATACATTCCATTTTCTCCTTCATCTTGTGATGGAGGCAAAATAGACCAATGTATTCACTATATGTGTCCGCCTATATCCACCCGCATTTGATCCAGTCTGCAAATGAAGACTTGGAACCAAACTTATTACATTCTGTTGGAAGAACCTGAATATGTCCATATGTAAGTGGATGTACACGGATCCACGTCCGCTCACATCCAGCTGCCCATAGGGATACACTGCAATCCGTTCTTGAGCTATCCAATCAGGGATCCAAAACAGACCGACACAATACCCATGTAAAAGTGGTCCAAGAGGGCTGGCAGGCTGCCAGCTTACTTCTGGTTGAGTGGGGGGAGCTGAGCTACGGAGAGAAGGTAAAAGAAGAGCTAATAAGCCTCTACAAAACATGAGGATTAATTATTCCTAAGTGTCTACAGCTACAGAGGTCAGTGAGGGCTTGTTTTCAATTCTACTTACTGCATGTTAAGAATATGTAAAAATGCGAATGTCCATAGCCTGGATACAGTTCTGCTTTCATTTATGTCTACAAAGTAACATAGAAGGCTTTACCTGTAGGTTATCTCCAATCCACCAGTAATAGACAGAGAGGTTGGCGTTGTTTGGCTGGATCACAGCTGACAAATTCACTGCTTGGTTTTTGCCGGCCACTGGCACTACTTCGAGATGAACGGCTTGGAGAGGAGCTGCAAAACAATTAACACAGTTAATTTTTTCACAAATATTTCCCACAGCATGGCATCATGCAAACATTCTCTTGTTAAAGGAAAGCTGTCTAGCAAAAGCGAAAAATCAATTCCACTGCCTGCGACTTGCATTTAAATGGGTCAGAGAATACAACTCCAATGCGGTTTTAGAAAAACAACCCCCCTCTCTGAAAAAAAGGGATATTCGTGTCTCTGTTGGACTCCTGTGAAAGTCAATTTTTTAACCTGTTTTAGAAAGATTTCTCCTTCTTGGAATGTTATAGACAGGCGGGCCTCACCCAAGACAAAGGAAATCGAATAGCTAGGCTAAGATTCACACATTTTCCCCATAGGATTTCATTAGAAAAATGTGTGAATCTTAAGTGAAAGTTGTGTGAACATTGAGTAACACCATTAAAAGGCAGATGTCTAAATGATTGTTTTTCAAAATTATGTTATAGCAAAGCAATCCAACACTGGCAATGTTGGCAATCAAGTGGCAACTGTGTCATTTGCATTTTTATGGCCATAGTCCTGAAATGATCTATATATACTCTATGTGTATTTTTCCTATGATTAAATGTCATAATCTTTTTCTTTTCTGAAGGCTTACATAATAAAGACAATAAAACAATGAATAATGTGCTGTCCCACTGTAATCTAACTGCCTTGGGTCTAGCATATGCTACCTTTCCCCAGTTCCAGGAATCTATCCATTTTTACCAGCTAGGCCATTAACCTCCCTGGCGGTATGATTCTGTCTGGAATTTTGTGCTGAAAGCGGTACAATTATTTTGCATGGAAATTTGATGCTATGTATTATAGGCCTGCAATTCTTAGTAATTACTTACTGAAACCTGACCAAACAAGACTCTAGTAGACATCCCAGATGTGATAAAGTTTGAAACACAAAATCATGATTTTAAATTTTTAAATAATATAATTTTATTCAATAATGTAATACAAACTAAAGAAATTTGTCAGACAAAGAAAATTCAGTAAACATCCTGAGTGTGATAAATTTTAAAGCAAGGTACAGCACACAGTCCCACGTCACAATCCGGACAAAAGAACCTGCTTTCTTTTCGGATTTTTTTTCCCTTGTCATCTCTGTGTGAACAGCAAACCACACACATCCTGGTAGGTGCTGCCTTTTTTGCGGTTGGCGGTATGTAGTCCATAAAGTGGCGACCTGTTAGGCGTTCTGGGTTGGCAACACCAACAGCACGTCGTCCAGGTCTGTTCGCATCAACTGATGGCATCTGGTGTTTGGCAAAAATCTGCTCAGCCACCTTCCAGATAAAATCTGAATGAACAAGAGGCCTGTCACTCCCTGCTCGGTACAAGATGTAAGCGTTCCAAAGGCATTGTTCCAGAAGATGCCTGAAAATCTTTTTATAATATTTTTTCTGCTGTTTCCGCATAGTCGGGTAAAAGGTCATTGCCTGATCGGCTCGGTCGACACCTCCCATAGTGCAATTATAGTCTATGACGACTTGCGGCTTCAGCACATCTTTCCCACTTTTTGTGTGGACCGTGGCAGTGGAGGTATTGTGCACAGTGCTCATGAGACACACGTCCTTCTTGTCTCGCCAACGTATTGCCATCATCTTACCCTTCTGCCAGGCAACCATTTCTCCGGGTTTTAGTTTTTTTTTCCCAAACATTGATGGCATGTCACGTCTGTTAGGCCTAACTGTACCATAGGCATCCGTCTTGTTTTGGATCAAAACCTCAAACAGTTCCGGCGACGTATAGAAATTGTCCATGGTCACACAATATCCCTGGTTCAGTAATGGCTCCAGCAGTGTAAGGACAGATGATGTGGCCATCCCATAATTGCTGTACCTGGGGTTGAACTTCGTGCCTTTACCGGTGTAAATGACCGAGTTCCATATGTACCCGGTGGATGACTCGCAGAGCATGTATGATTTGATGCCAAACCGCGCTCTTTTGGATGCAATATACTGGATCCAGCTTAGGCGTCCTTTGTAGGCCATCAAACTCTCATCCACGCTGACGTCCCTTTCTGGCACGTAGGCCCGCTGGAAATTGTTCCCAATAATTTGGCATACCTCCCAGATTTTTTTTAGCTTGGGCGCAGGATGCGTGGCCTCATCAAACTCTTCATTGTTAGTGAAGTGAAAATATTTCATGATGAGGGAAAAACGGTATTCGGACATCACAGTACCAAAAAACGGAGTGGCCAATAACTTGTTGGTGGTCCAGTACCATTTCTGGCGTGGTTTCCCCACCACCCCCTGAAGAATAATGAGTCCGAGAAACAGCCAGATGTCCTCTTTAGTCACCGGTTCCCACCTTCTGCTTCGGGAAAACCTGGCATGCAGCGTAGCGGATTGCTGCTCTTGGTAGCGATTTGTCTCTAGGACAATTTTTTCAATTACCTCCTCTGTGAGAAATAATTGCAGGTATGCCAGAGGGTTGCCACGCTCAACTTCGACCTTCATCCCAGGTGATCCAGTGAAGGGAAATCTTGGGGGCGCTACCTGGTCCGTATCGCACTCAATAGGGCACCAAGTGCGCACGTCGCTGATGTCAGGTGTAGGATCATCACCGCTGTCATCGCTGTCACTTGTCAGCTCAGTGTCAGACGACAAATCTCCCCACGACTCGCTATCGCTGAGTTCTGGGAGCAACTCCGTGTCGCTGTCGCTGTCGCTGTCATTCAACTGCTCCAAAGGCGATTTTGTAGCGAAATGGCGCTTTTTGGATTCCATCTCAATATTTTATTGGAGGCAATGGGCACTGGGGCAAGGGGCACTGTATCAGTGAGATCTGAGATGATACAATGTAATCCTCTCAGATTACACTGTATCACCTCTTTTTATATGTGTGTTTTGTGTTTGAACTTTTCAACTTTGAATTTCCCGCCTAGTTCCGCTCCCGTGCGCCGCTGCTGCTCGCAGGGAACGGAACTAGGAAGTGAGATGCTGTGATCGCGCTGGCGATCACAGCGGAGCACAGCCGAGGACAGTGGAGGGCATCGCTGGAACCCAGGAGAAGGTAAGGGCTCCGCTGGATGCTCTGCACTGCTACCCCGAGCGTGACTCGGGGTTACCGCTCCTGACAGAAAAAGTCAGACCCGAGTCACGCTCGGGATTACCGCCAAGGAGGTTAAGATAAAGACCAGGTGACAACCTTTGTGTAGTATGTTATATAAATTAACTGAATGAAGAAAACTCTTAAAGTATAACTAAAGGCAAAGCTTTTTTTGTAGTTTTGGATAGAGTGAAGAGGGATTAGAACACCTTTCCGTTTTTATTGCTGTCTGTGCCCTTATTAACCGCTTGCCGCCAGCCCAACGTCATATGACGTCGTGGACTTTGAGCTCTGATATCTGAATGAAGCCTGCAGATACAGGCCTCATTCAGATATCTTCTTTTAGAGCCCTGCACCATAAGAATGATCATAGCGGCTGTTCAGCCACTTGATCGTCACCTCTTGCCACCCTCCGATCCTTCTACCGTGCCGGAAAAGGGATCAGCTGGTGCCGGATGCTGACGATAGAGATTTCTGATGGGCCAGAACGTCCCCGGAGTCTCTATGATGGTTCAGGGGCCGGGCGCGATGTTATGATGTCACGCCCGGCCTCTGCATTTGAATAAATGCCGCCGCCTCGGCTGGGAAGCTGAGATCTTCTTTTTATTTTTATTTCAGGCTTCCCAGCCTAGAGGTGAGATCTGGGAAATTATTGACCCCCAGATCTCACTGTAAAGAGGACTTGTCATGCCATATTCCTATTACAAGGAATGTTTACATTCTTTGTAATAGGAATAAAAGTAATCAAAAAAATGTAAAAAGAAAGCATCAAACTAGAAAAATGAAAGTAAAATTAACTATATAAAAAAAAAAAGTTTAAAGTGCCCCTGTCCCCGCGTGCTCGCTCAGAGAAGAGATCGCATACCTAAGTTGTGCCCGCATATGAAAACGGTGTTCAAACCACACATGTGAGGTATCGCCATGAACATTAGAGCGAGAGCAATAATTCTACCACTAGCCCTCCTCTGTAACATAAAACATATAACCTGTAAAAAAACTTAAAGCGTCGCCTATGGGGATTTTCAAGTACCAAAGTTTGGCTCTAGGGTTGAACCAATACTAGTATCGGTATCAGTGATGATACCGAGTATTTGCACAAGTATTGGTACTTGTGCAAATGCACCGATACCTGAAAGCGTTACTTTTGGGGTCGGCTCTTTGAGCTGTGAGTGGGTCCCCCCAGTGTAATTGAAGCTGTCAAAAAAAAAGCAGCCGGCAATGTTTATTAACAACATTGCTCAGCCCTGAAACACTAAAATAAAAAGAAACATTGTTTCTTTTTGTATATTTCTGTTTCTTCATCTGCAGATCAAAGGGATGAACAAATGTTCCTCTGTTTAACCCCTTAATAACCCTTAATTTACTCCAATCAGCCTTAATTAACTCCCTATTCTCCTCCATTTAATTATTTACCTGCTTTTTTTCTTTTGTTCATGTTTATTTTATAAAAGATAAACAATTAAAACTTTTTTTTTTTTTTTGCTTTGTTAGTGAATATTTTTACACATATATATTAACATATACTTACACATTTCACATTAAAAAAGCACTAAGTTTAAAAAAAAATGAATTTATTTAAATTATAAATAACTTTTCAATGCTTTGTACCATTGCTGACAGCTGAAGTTAAAACAAAACAGTTGCGGTAGGTATCGGTAATTGGTATCGGCGTGTACTAAAAAAAAAGT
Source organism: Lithobates clamitans (assembly GCA_037952925.1). NCBI lineage: Eukaryota > Metazoa > Chordata > Amphibia > Anura > Ranidae > Lithobates > Lithobates clamitans. Next base: position 1,055,539 of record JBBGZY010000077.1, on the reverse strand, counting down.
ATCGGTACTCATTGTAAAAAAAATGGTATCGGTGCATCCCTATTTGGCACCATTCCATGAGCCTGTGCAATTTTGAAGCATGACATGTTAGGTATCAATTTACTCGGCGTAACATCATCTTTCACATTGTACAAAAAAATGGGCTAACTTTACAGTTTTTTTTTTTTTAAAGCATGAAAGTTTTTTTTCCAAATAAAAGCATTTGAAAAATTGCTGCGCAAATACCGTGCGAGATGCGAGATAAAAAGTTACAATGACTTCCATTTTTTTCTCTAGGTCAGTGGTTCTCAACTCCTGTCTTCAGGACCCACTAACAGGCCAGATTTTATGTATTACCTTGGAGATATGCAGACTAGAATACTCCAATCACTGAGCAGTAAATGATATCACCTGTGATGTATTTCAGTTATCTTGCAAACCTGGCCTGTTAGTGGGGATACTAGTTCCGGTGACATGGGGATCCCCAAGGAATTCCCTTAATTTGCAGGGATTTCCTCTCACTTCTTGTTTGGCTATGGGACAGGTAGTGAAGCAAAATCTCCCCAATGGGACACAAACGGTGAAAAAAAATCTGAAAGGGGTTATAACCCTCCCTTGCTCTGTCCAAAATGAAAAGAAAAGTTTTGCCTATAATTCTACTTTAAAGTCTAAATACGATATTTTTATTTCCTTATAGTCCTGTAACCTATGATATGATTGTGACTGATTTTTGGTTAGAAATGTCTTAGAAATACCCCCTTCTCTCAATGAGAAAGCTGCTTTTTTGCTCTCACACTCCAGTACTCTAGTCCCAGCACTCAGCACCAGCTGCTATAACAGGAAAGTAGAGGAAATACTACAAAAAAGGATGTTAGTCTAAATTCTATCTGACTGCTTATCTATTTCTGTGACTTCAATTGAGCTTAAAGCATGTTACTTGTTAGCTTTCATGTTTTGGTATCAGTATATATTTAATTTTCATTAATATAAAGGTGCATCTTGGCATTTTTTTAAAGTTGGGTCTAAACAGCTTTCTACTGTCATACCCTATTAACTATCATGAGTTATAAAAAGAAACGGTAAACAGAATATGGAAATGTGTTTTTTAATTTCCAAAATTTGCCAGAATAGTTTAAAAATGTAACAGCTAGAACACCTAACATATACGGAAAACTCTTGTAATAAAGCATGGAGGATGCAATTTCTCTGAAAACAGTTGCCTGGCTGCTGTGCTAACCTGCTTACTTTAACTCCTTCAGTTGGTAATGCAGAACAAGTATTTAAATAAAGCACGTCTCACTTTACCGATGTGCACACTTGTTTTTGGTCAGTTACTCAGAAAGTATTTACTACAGAAGGTTGGGATAATAGCAAGTTAACTAGCTTTTCAGAAGATGGAGAGCAATCTATGAGCGTGATCACTCATTACAATTAGAAGAAAAGAGGTTTAACCTTAAACTACGTAGAGGGTTCTTTACTGTAAGAGCGGCAAGGATGTGGAATTCCCTTCCACAGGCGGTGGTCTCAGCGGGGAGCATTGATAGCTTCAAGAAACTATTAGATAATCACCTGAATGACCGTAACATACAGAGATATATAATGCAATACTGACACATAATCACACACATAGGTTGGACTTGATGGACTTGTGTCTTTTTTCAACCTCACCTACTATGTAACAATGTAGCAATGGTCATCCCATTATGTCTCTCAAGAAAGGGTTTTCTTTCATTCTCGCCCTAAACCAATTACCTAATGCTGGTCTAATGATAAAGAAGAACGGCTTCTCATCAGTTTTTTAGTGGTAATTTTGTGAAAAAGAGCTAGGTGAACATAAACAACCTGAAGAAGTCATGTGGATCAGACGTGTTCTCAAAGTTTCCAAGCTTGTTCCAATGGGGGAGCTTTACTAAAACTGGAACACTCAGAATCTGGTGTAGCTGTGCATGGTAGCCAATCAGCGTCTAATTTCAGATTGTTTAATTAGGCTTTGACAATAAAACCTAGAAAGCTGATTGGTTCCTATGCAGAGCTGCAGCAGATTTTTCATGCTCCAGTCTAAATCCCCCGTTCACCCCCTATGTCTAATGCTCCAATTGGTGCAATCATGCCTTTGAGGTTCCAAAAAGGTGACAAACTAACAGTACTCAGTATAAAACATTTTAGCACTAGAGATACATCTACATATCCCTGTTGTTAAAACCCAACTACAACTTCCTTTTTTAATTAAAGTGCAGGCGTTTCAGAACCTCTGTTGGATTTTATTGCTGTCAGTGTCCATATTTGTGCAATTTCTCATCATTGCCTCCATGGTCACTGTGGCAGGAAACACTTGAACATATGCAACATCCTCCTAGTTAGGTACTAGGTTAGGAAAATTTAGTTCTGGCCCCACTGTATTCAGTGGAGCTGCATTTCATTGCTAGGCACATTTAGTTCTGGCACACTGTAATCAGTGTAGCTGTGTTTGATTGTTCTGCCCTGTTTTGCGTTTCAGTGGCTGCAGGATTAACTGCTTCCTCCTTTCTATTTGACGGCTTTGGGAGATATTGAACTGGAAGAGTCTAATCAGTAGTTTAATATTTATGTATCCCTGGCCAATCTCTGAGGAGTTTGCCCAGAGGGTTGCTGAGAGAAAGCATGAATACTCTGAGACTTGGAGCAGCCCGGTCTTTTTCCCTGAGGAGGAGATCACACCCTAGGGGGGGTGTTCACCCCCCCAGGCAATTCTGCCATGTGCCTGTGGTTCATCGAGGCCTCAGCTGGGCTAGCTGGTGGCCTATTCCACTGACGGTTGTCTGAAGCTGACTGAAGACTGTCGTCTGAGGATCTAGTCTGGTACCACTGGGAGAAAGTGTCTGGAAGATATCGGAAGGCGGCAACCAAGGGCATTAGTGAGTACAGACTGGTGTGAGAGATCCTAGAGCAGTGATGGCGAACCCATGACACGCGTGCCACAGCTGTCACGCAGAGCCCTCTCTGTGGGCACGTGAGCAGAGCTGCCATCTTTTCTCTTGTTTGTAACAGAAGAAGAGTGCTTCTTAAAAATATGCTGGTGCTCGGTCTACTGACTCAGCTCAGGCTTTACCAGCAGCGCACACATGGCCTCCTGCAGTCCTGCCCCCTTCCGCCCTCTATGCATCTCGCCTATTGGCTTCCCCGAGATGCCCAGGTCTCATGCAAGGAGGCAATTGGCCAGCGCAGGTGTCAGTCTTGGGAGCGTGCGTCCGCCGCCTCGGCCAATTCAAGGCTATGGGTTGGCTTGGCGGGTGGGCTGGGTAGGGGAAAATTAGCAATAAGGCCAGCCAGCCAATGGGATGGCGGGGAGAGTGTCCCAGGTGTTCACTATCAGGCCAAGGCAGAAGTTTCCCAGAGTTCTGGTTGGAGCCCAGTAAGGCTGCCTGGAATAGCCTATAGCAACTTAATACAGGCTTTTTTTTCAGTTGTACACTGCAATAGAGGAAGGAGCTGACAAGAGGACTCCTGGTTGGCTGGAGCCAGGGACCAATGACGAACCAGGACAAGTGCACCATGGGACACGTAGTACCGGAAGACTATGGTTCCATTTTAATTAATTAATGAAAAGCTACAGCCCCAGTATGCCCTGCAAAAATAAGAGGAGGGACAGCCTGCAGCCCGGGGAAAAAAAAGGGCTGAGGGAAAAGGGAGCAAGGAGACAAGAGTGGGAGGAGGCTGAGGTGGATTAGAAGGGAGGGTGAGAGCCCAAGCCACAACAGCCACTGGAGTTAAACCAGCCAGAGAGGAGCGAGAGGACATTGCTGAGAGGACACGATCGAGAGTGAGGAGGGCGATCACAGTCACCAACAAAAGGAGAAGCTGCTGTCAGGCACACCGACACTGGAAGCTGAGTGAGTGCTGAACTGACTGCAATTTCTGACTGGCGATCCTCGCCAGTGTTGGCACTACGTTGGTTTTGTGTAGCAGTTTGGGAACTCAGGCTCAAAAAGGTTCGCCATCACTGTCCTAGAGGCTGTGCTGCTGCCATCCCTGTTATGCTGGAGTCAGAGCGCTTAAATGGACATTGTGTATGGTGTCCTGAAGAGCTCAGTCTATTTCATTCTTAGTGAAAGGACTTTGCTCAGATGTCCAAGGGGAAGATTAATCTCGTTGCTTCTACAAAGTGCAGTCCATCATTTATTTGAGCAAGGACTTGGCTTACAGTTATCAAGGTGAGAGAGTTTAGTGTCCTCAAATTGTTACTAAGGGTTACTGGAGTACCATACAATTTCAAACTACCTATCCAAGTTCAAGTTTGCAATAAAGCATCAAAAAAGCATACCCCTAGACTGGTTATTGAGTTATTGAGTCTGAAGCATGATTGGAATTGTGTGCCTGGCTGCGGGGCAATTACTGGGAAAAGGACCCTGGGCATCTACTTAGCAGCTCCTTTGGGGCTAGCACTACACATATAAGTGTGTAGGTGAATCAATGTGAATCTATGTCAATATTTTACAGTTCTCTGTGTCCCTGTTGGACAGAATCCACTCACTTTGTGTGTGGTCACAGGGACAGAACCAGCAATAAAAACTTAATATAGGTTCTATCCTCTCAACATTCTCTGCAAAGTTGAAAAAAAAGTTTTGGCTGAAAATGGCATTTAATTGAAAGCTAAAGGGATGTCTGCTAAATTTAGTTGGACTTTTTTATACTAATTCTGTTATACTATTATCTACTTCTCTCACAACTGAATTATGCTTAAGTTGCTCACTTAATTAGTCATTGCAATCACTGCATGAAGTCTGGAGATTATCTTATATTAGACTTTAGCTTTAGGTCTGTAATTGAATAGTTTGTGCAAGAGCTAATTACATGATAAGTGTTCTCCCTTTTTAAGTGGCCAGGGTCTTTATCCAGCAGAGCTAATGATATGATTAATATCTTGGCAGCAGGTGATTGATAGCAATTCCAGATTATTGATGAACTCCATCTATGTTGGAATGGTGGCACACCCTTAGCATGTCAGGTTAGGTTCCTGCGAATTTGTAAGGTTATACACTCCATATGGAAACACTATTGCGCAAATGAAAATAGTTTTCAAAGGCAGGGTGACATCACTGGCTAACGTTCATAGTTTGTGCATAACATCTTGAATCATTTAAGTCAACAAACTGTACTTGTGTAATGAAAAAACTCAGAGAAAACTGTATAACGTGGGAGAGAATGAGATAGCTGATCACACTGAATAATTCAAAGTTGCTTTAAATGTAAGATTTGGACTTGGGCAGAGTGGTCTTAATGGAGTTTCCATATGCAACAAGAAAACAATTCCTCAGACTGCTCAATTTAGTTCATTATAAAAGATACACTATATAATGCCAAAGGGTAATTCTTCTTGTATTCTTTGATAGCATTGTATCTTTTTAGAATTTCTCTTTCGCCACTTTGCAAAACTAGCTTAAATATAGTAGAAAACACCTGTAGTAATTACCTGAGGTGGTGAGCGGTCGGTGCACTGGCTTGTGGTGTCCTCCTAACACCCAAGCAAACATGTAGATGAAAGAAAGCCAGCAGCTCAATCTTCCGCAATGAATACATTCATTAATCCAGGTGTAGTACAAAATAATACAGTGTTTACGCGTTTCAACGTGTAGCCTTAATCATTGCCATAGCTATGACTGTGATTATTGCCGCGTACACACGGTCGGACTTTTCGACCGGACTGGTCTGACAGACTTTCCAGCGTACTTTCGACGGCTTTTTGACGGACTTCCGACGGACTTTCTAATGACCGGACTTGCCTACACACGATCTCACCAAAGTCCGACAGATTCGTACGTGATGACGTACACCGGACTAAAGTAAGAAAGTTGTTAGCCAGTAGCCAATAGCTGCCCTAGCGTCGGTTTTTGTCCGTCGGACTAGCATACAGACGAGCGGATTTCTGGGTTTGGCGGAGTTACGACGTAAAGATTTGAAGCATGTTCCAAATCTAAAGTCCATCAGATTTGCGACTGGAAAAGTCCGCTAAAGGTCCAGTGGAGCCCACACACGATCGGATTGTCTGCCAGATTTGGTCCGTTGGCATCCGTCGGACCAGTCCGGTCGAAAAGTCCGACCGTGTGTACGCGACATAAGGCTACACGCTGAATTGTGTAAGCCCTGTATTATTTTGTACCACACCTGGATTAATAAATGTATTCACTGCAGAAGATGGATCTGCCAGCTTTCTTTCATCTACTATATAAAAATTATTGGTGCAATTAAGCAAGGCTAGATGTTCCGCATTGCAAATGCAACATTGCACATGCGTACAAGCATATATAAAATGAGTGCATAATAACCACTTGCCGACCGTGTCACGCAGATATACCATGGCACAATGGCTCTCTTGGGCGAAATCCCGTATGGGTATGTCCTACCCTTTTTCGGCCACCAAAGGGCTTGTGCGCCCGCTGCACGGCAGGGGACCCAATGCGTGTGGCTGGCGGGCACGATCGCGTGCACGAGCGCCAGCAAGGGGATTTGTGTGTGTAAACACACGAATCCCTGTGCTGTCAGGGGAGAGGAGCCATATCGTTTTTCCTACTAAGTAGAAAAAACAATATGGCTCCTCTCCTAGTCAATCCTATCCCCATACAGTTAGAACACAGTGAGGGAACACATAATTAACCCCCTAGTGTTAACCCCTTCCCTGCCAGTGACATTTACACAGTAATCAGTGCATTTTTATAGCACTGATCTCTGTATAAATGCCAATGGTCCCAAAAAAGTGTCAAAAGTCTCTGATCTGTCCGTCGCAATGTCGCAGTAACACTAAAAATCACAGATCACCGCCATTACTAGTAAAAAAAAAAAAATATAATAAAAATGTCATAAAAATGCCATAAATCTTTCCCATAGTTTGCAGACACTATAACTTTTGCGCAAACCAATCAATATACGCTTATTGCGTTTTTTTTTACAAAAAATTTTTGGGGATATTTAATCATTATAGCAAAAAGTAAAAAATATTGTTCTTTTTTTCAAAATTGTTGCTCTTTTTTGTTTATACCGCAAAAAATAAAAACCGCAGAGGTGATCAAATACCACCAAAAGAAAGCTCTATTTGTGGAGAAAAAAAGGACGCAAATTTTGTTTGGGTACAGCATCAAACGATAGCACAATTGTCATATAAAGCGACGCAGTGCCAAATTGTAAAAAGTGCTCTAGTCAGGAAGGGAGTAAAACCTTCCGGGGCTGGAGCGGTTAAAGCCGAACGCCAGGAATTATTTGTGCTGCTTATTTACATTAGTCCAACTTAGTACAATGCAAGTATTCACATCTCATACCTGATAGTCTGCTGGAAGAGCTGAAAAACACTGTAGTAGTCGGTGCTACTACAGTGATAGCCAAAATTCTTTATGGTTCTGCTTCTCCCTGCAGGGTTCTGTGGCTACAATTTATAAGACCCCCCTGCATTTTTTCAATGAATATGATGATTGGACAAGGTGGAGAATAGGAGAGGTGATGTCACAATCCCCACCTCAGCCAATAAGAGAAAAAAAAACAAGGCATTCTGTGAATGGAGGCATTTCCAAGCAAGCCACTCCTTGTGGTTAGTCTGCAGAAGGGAAGACGCATAGAACCCAAGCAGAACCTGGGAGATTGTGGCTATCATTATAGTAGCTTTGACTACTACAGTGATTTTCAATATCACCTGCGCCCCATCACAGATGAGATATGCATACATTGTGCAAAGCTGGACTAATCTAAGCATGCAATACATGCAATACCAATAATTCCTGGAGTTCAGCTTTAACTTAATATATTAATCAAATGGGTGAAACAGTGAATGCATATGCAGTGCCTTAAAAAAGTATTCATACCCCTTAACATTTTCCACATTCTGTCATGTTACAACCAAAAACAAATATATTTTACTGGGATTTTATGTGATAGACCAACACAAAGTGACACATAATTGTGAAGTGGAAGGAAAATGATAAATGGCTTTCAATTTTTTTTACAAATAAATATGTGAAAAGTGTAGCATGCATTTGTATTCAACCCTCTTTACTCTGACACCCCTAACTAAAATCTAGTTGAACCAATTGCCTTCAGAAATCACCTAATTAGTAAATAGATTCCACCTGTGTGTAATTTAATCTCAGTATAATTACAGCTGTTCTGTGAAGTCCTCAGAGGTGTGTTGGAGAACCTTACTGAACAAACAGCATCATGAAGGCCAAGGAATACACCAGACAGGTCAGGGACAAAGTTGTGAAGAAGTTTAAAGCAGGGTTAGGTTATAAAAAAATATCCCAAGCTTTGAACATCTCACGGAGCACTGTTCAATCCATCATCAGAAAATGGAAAGAGTATGGCACAACTGCAAACCTACCAAGACATGGCTGTTCACCTAAACTGACAGGCCAGGCAAGGAGAGCATTAATCAGAGAAGCAGCCAAGAGGCCCATGGTAACTCTGGAGGAGCTGCAGAGATCCACAGCTCAAGTGGGAGAATCTTCCCACAGGACAACTATTAGTCGTTTACTCCAACGAGTGCCCCCACGGAGAGTGGCATTCCATGGGGGCACTCGTGCGGGTGCGCTCCTGAGTCCTGTTGCTGTGTCCATTGACACAGACAGCAGGACTCAGCCCTGCCCCTGACTCCCATGTCACTGGATTTGATTGACAGCAGTGTGCTGGGCTCGTGCTCGTCGCTGGAATGATCGGGTTCAGGTAAGAAAATGGGGGGCTCAGGGGGGCAGCTGCAGCACAGAAGGTTTTTCACCTTAATGTAATAAGGTGAAAAAACACGAGACTTTACAACTCCTTTAAAGCAAAACACTAATGCTCCGTACCCAAATCAGGTGAACGGTGTAGGAATTACATCAGTTTGTATATGTGCCTCCCACTTTTTAAGGGACCAAAAGTAATGGGACAATTGGCTGCTCAGCTGTTCCATGGGCAGGTGTGTGTTATTCCCTCATTATCCCATTTACAAGAAGCAGATAAAAGGTCTAGAGTTCATTTCAAGTGTGCTATTTGCATTTGGAATCTGTTGCTGTCAACTCTCAATATGAGATCCAAAGAGCTGTCACTATCAGTGAAGCAAGCCATCATTAGGCTGAAATAACAAAACAAACCCATCAGAGAGATAGCAAAAACATTAGGTGTGGCCAAATCAACTGTTTGGAACATCCTTACAAAGAAAGAACGCACCGGTGAGCTCAGCAACACCAAAAGCGGAAGACGCAAGCGCAAGACCACGGAAAACAACTGTGGTGGATGGCCGAAGAATTCTTTCCCTGGAGAAGAAAACACCCTTCACAACAGTTGACCAGATCAAGAACACTATCCAGGAGGTAGGTGTATGTGTGTCAAAGTCAACAATCAAGAGAAGACTTCTCCAGAGTGAATACGGAGGGTTTGAATAAAGTAAATGGTGATTGCGCTGTGATAAGAGGGGAAGGAAGGAGGAGGAAGGGGAAGGGGCTAGCTCAAATGTATAGAGAGGTGAATGAAAAATGAACAAATTATACAAAATATAAAGGTATAATGAGCATGAGGGCTAGTATCATACTAGCACATAAAAAATATAATGTAAATACTGAAACAGAAGAAAAGATAAATGTCAGTGCAAAAGGGCTAGTACCATAGCACATATGTGGTAACTCAACAAATACTTATCAAAAGAAAAATCTCAGTGCAAAAGGGCCACATATGTGCTAGTATGGTACTAGCCCTTTTGCACTGAGATTTTTCTTTTCTTCTGTTTCCTTCCCCTCTTATCACAGCGCAATCACCATTTACTTTATTCATACCACTTTTGTCTGTTTGGATCAGCCATTTAGGTGTTGCAGCAGTGCCCCTTAGCATAGGTATTTCTGACAGCGCAGGAGTTTCTTCATCATTTAATACAGAGGGTTCACCACAAGATGTAAACCATTGGTGAGCCTCAAAAACAGGAAGGCCAGATTAGAGTTTGCCAAACAACATCTAAAAAAGCCTTCACAGTTCTAGAACAACATCCTATGGACAGATGAGACCAAGATCAACTTGTATCAGAGTGATGGGATGAGAAGAGTATCGAGAAGGAAAGGAACTGCTCATGATCCAAAGCATACCACCTCATCAGTGAAGCATGGTGGTGGTAGTGTCATGGCGTGGGCATGTATGGCTGCCAATGGAACTGGTTCTCTTGTATTTATTGATGATGTGACTGCTGACAAAAGCAGCAGAATGAATTCTGAATTGTTTCGGGCAATATTATCTGCTCATATTCAGCAAAATGCTTCAGAACTCATTGGATGGGGCTTCACAGTGCAGATGGACAATGACCCGAAGCATACTGCGAAAGCAACCAAAGAGTTTTTTAAGGGAAAGAAGTGGAATGTTATGCAATGGCCAAGTCAATCACCTGACCTGAATCTGATTGAGCATGCATTTCACTTGCTGAAGACAAAACTGAAGGGAAAATGCCCCAAGAACAAGCAGGAACTGAAGACAGTTGCAGTAGAGGCCTGGCAGAGCATCACCAGGGATGAAACCCAGCATCTGGTGATGTCTATCGTTCCAGACTTCAGGCTGTAATTGACTGCAAAGTATTTGCAACCAAGTATTAAAAAGTGATAGTTTGATGGATGATTGTTAATCTGTCCAATTACTTTTGGTCCCTTAAAAAGTGGGAGGCACATATACAAACTGTTGTAATTCCTACACCGTTCACCTGATTTGGATGTAAATATCCTCAAATTAAAGCTGAAAGTCTGCAGTTAAAGCACATCTTGTTTGTTTAATTTCAAATCCATTGTGGTGGTGTATAGAGCCAAAAAGATTAAAATTGTGTTGATGTCCCAATATTTATGGACCTGTATATATTTTTTTTAATGCAAGCACTGTAAGTACCTAAAATTTACTTGGTCTCAGCCTCATACAAAGAACATGTTGATAGGAGCACATGCTTCTCCTTTGCTATCCAGTAACAGGCACGAGGAGGACCTGTATGTGTTGCGTAACTGCAGCAGTGAAAATAAGGTCTCTTGCCCTGCCAGGCAGGACTGTGCTGTGTTGAAGAGCTGTGTAAATCTCATAACTGGATGGACAAAAAAGCCATGTATTTAGCAGTTTGTCTTTACATAAAATGCAAACATTGCATATATACAGTGGTGTCGCTGAGGGGGGCGGGGGGTGCGGGCCGCACCCGGATGACACCCGCCAGAGGGGTGACACCCATGGGTAGCGGCACCACTAACACCGCCCACTGCCCTACACTGATCTGCCTCTCGGATCTCGCAGCTGTGTCCCTCAGCAGAGCGGACCAAAGCCACCTCCTCCTCCTCTCTGTTTACATCCACACAGGAGGAGGAGGAGCCTGAGGCACACACACTGCTGTGTATATCCGTCTGCGCTGCGCCTCTGAGGTCTGTACTCTACTATATGTAGATGGACATGTGCAGGGAGGGCGCTATGGGAGGGGAAAGGGGGGTCTATACTGATGGGGGGTCTGCACTGAGGGAGATGTCTATACTGATGGGGGGGCGCACTGAGGGGTCTATACAGATGGAGGGGGGAATCGGCTCTGAGGGGGGTGTCTATACTGAGGGGGATCTGCACTGAGGGGGGTCTATACTCATGGGGGGTCTGCACGGAATGGGGGTCTATACTGATGGGGGGTCTGCACTGATGGGGGTCTGCACTGAGGGGAGTCTATACTGATGGGGGGTCTGCACTGAGGGGGTCTATACTGATTGGGGGTCTGCACTGAGAGGTGGGTCTGCAATGAGGGATGGGGGTCTGCACTGATGGATGGGGGTTATACTGAAGTGGTGTCTATACTGATGGGGGGTGTCTATACTGATGGGGGGTTTGCACTAATGGAGGGGATCTGCACTGAGGGAGGGGGGTCTGTACTGAGGGGGGTGTCTATACTGATGGGGGGTCTGTACTGAGGGGGGAGGTCTGTACTGAGCAAGACGGGTCAGTATTTAGTGTCTATACTGAGGAAAGGGGGTCTGTACTAAGTGGGGGTCTTAACAGAGGGAGGGGGGTCTGTACTGAGGGGGGTGTCTATACTGATGGGGGGTCTATACTTATGGGGGTGTCTATACTGATGGGGGGTCTGCAATGATGGAGGGGGTCTGCACTGAGGGAGGAGGGTCTGTACTGAAGAGGGATTCTATACTGATGGGGGGGGTCTGTACTCAGGGGGGAGGTCTGTACTGAGGCAACTAGGCAACTTAGTGGAGGGTCTTTACTAAGGGAGGGGGGTCTGTACTGAGGGGGTTGTTTATACTGAGGGGGGAGGTCTGTACTGAGGGAGGGGGGGGGGGTCAGTACTTAGTGGGGAAGGGGTCTATACTGAGGAAAGGGGGTCTGTACTTAGTGGGGGATCTATACTGAGGAAAGGGGGTCTGTACTTAGTGAGGAGGGGTCTGTACTGAGGGGGAGGTCTATGCTGAGGAAGGGGGTCTGTACTTAGTAAGGGGGGTCTGTACTGAGGGAGGGGATCTATACTGCGGGAGGGGGATCTGTACTTGGGGGGGGTCTGTAGTTAATGGAGGGGGGTCTGTACTGAGGGGGGACTATAGTTGGTGGTGGTGACACCAATTTTTTCCGCACCGGGTGACACCAACCCTAGTGACGCCACTACATAAATACTATATAAATATTAACATGTGTTTTACAATGAATAAAAAAGATTACACACAGTCTAGCAATAAAACACACAAGAAATCTCCTTTTTTCCAGAATACAATGAGATACATAAAATATCAATGAATATGCCCATGCCCTGCAATATTTCTAGACAGCCTTCATTGTATTAACATATGCTTTGATTTAATGTCCTTATGTGTGCAGTCTTGGATTAAATAACAGAGATGTAATTTGCTGGCAGAACTTAGCATTGGTAGAGCCAACAAAGAAACACACTCCCAATAATTATTTGGCTGCTCGTGGAATACACTCATACAATTACTCACGCTCTTCGATGCTCTATATTGTTTTATTTCTCTATTAGAAATCATCTAATTAAAAGGGTTATTTTAAGCAGCGGCTGCAGTAAATTGCTAAGATTAGGCAGTCGTAAGATGGGTTATACTTCATATTGGAAAATGTTTATTTTCTGTTAGAATAAAAGGACTGGTAAAACTGTAACATATACTCTGTTACTACAAAATAAATACTCATCTCTTTTAAGAGTAAAGGCAAAGAAAGCCAAGTGCTGTGATAGAGGAGAGCACATATGATCTGCTAATGGTGTGAAAGCACATTATTTGCTTGGAAGTGCGCAGAAGTGGCCATTAAGACCCATGCCAATGGCTGGAGTGGGTGCAGAACTCACAGATGAGTGATAGGAGAGACACACAGTGCCAAGACCTTCGTCCAGTCAGGTGCAAGTGAGCTATTACTAAGGGTATCCTGAATAGAACCTGTGCAATATCCTCCGCTATGCGTACTTATGCCCCGTACACACGGTCGGATTTTCCGATGGAAAATGTCCGATCGGAGCGTGTTGTCGGAAATTCCAACCGTGTGTGGGCTCCATCGGACATTTTCCATCGGATTTTCCGACACACAAAGTTGGACAGCAGGAGATAAAATTTTCCGACAACAAAATCCGTTGTCGGAAATTCCGATCGTGTGTACACAAATCCGACGGACAAAGTGCCACGCATGCTCAGAATAAATAAAGAGATGAAAGCTATTGGCCACTGCCCCATTTATAGTCCCGACGTACATGTTTTACGTCACCGCGTTTAGAACGATCGGATTTTCCGACAACTTTGTGCGACCGTGTGTAGACAAAACAAGTTTGAGCCAACGTCCGTCAGAAAAAATCCTAGGATTTTGTTGTCGGAATGTCCGAACAAAGTCCGACCGTGTGTACGCCCTATTAGTCTGCAAGATTGTCCTATACACAATTATTTTAATTCCCTGATAATTGTTATCAGCTACGTCCTGGACTTTGACTCCTTTCATTTTCTGTAAAAACTGTTTACAACCCTACCAGCCATTGTCCATGTAAGTGTTTCACATTGTGATTTCTTTCTACAAACCTTGTTATACTTGCACCTCTTCTACAGTATACACATTTGTTCGTGCTTTGTGAGTTTTAGTAGTTAGAATTTAATCTGGCATTAACTGTAAATTCTGCACATACTCAATGACAGTTAAAGAAGAATTCCAAGCATGGTATATTTTAACATAGTTACATTGGTCCAGCTTGAACCAATGTAACTATGTATATATCTTACCTGGCTGATGCCCCTTGAAACTGAAAACCACAGAAGTAGACACTTCTACTCCAGTGATCATCAATTGCTTCCAGTCCTGTGCTGAGAGGCTGGCCTGATGCATCGTGAACACAGAAGTTCGACCATTCGGTGCAGGCGCCATTCAGAGAACATTTTGCATTTTCTGAATGAATGCAAAGCATTCTCTAATTGGACATTTCCAGACTCCAGGGGCATCGTCCAGGCATGGTAAACACTGATCAGCCATAACTTTATGACCACTGAAAGGTAAAGTGAATAACATTGATAATAATCTCATTAAAATAGTATCTGAAAGTGGGTGGGATATATTAGGCAGCAAGCAAACATGTTGTCCATGAAGTAGATGTGCTGAAAGCAGGAAAAAAGTCAATCACATTTTGTTGTGTATGGGGCTGTGTAGCCGCAAACCTGTCAGGGTGCCCATACTGACCCATGTCCACAGTCATGAGAACCTGCAATGTATACATGAGCATCAGAACTAGACAACAGAGCAATGGAAGAAGATTCCCTGGTCTGAAGATCCAGTTTTCTTCTACATCATGTGGATGAATGGGTGCGTGTGTATGGCTTACCTGGGAAAGAGATGGCACCAAGATGCAGTTTGGGACGAAAGGAAACCAGTGGAGGCAGTGTGAAGATTTTTGGCAATGTTCTGCTAGGAAATCTTGGGTTCTACCATTCATGTGGATGTTACTTTGAAGTACCACCTACATAAACATTGTTGCTTACCAAGTACACCCCTTCATGGAAATGGTTTTCCCGGATGGCAATGACCTCTTTCAGCAGGATAATGCATCCTGCCACACTGAAAAAATGGTTCAAGAGTGGTTTGAGGAACACAACAACACATTCAAGGTATTGACTTGGGCTCCAAATCCTACCGGATCTCAATACAATCAAGCATCTGTGGGGTGTGCTGGAAAAACAAGTCCTCCACCTCGCAACTTAGAGGACTTATAGGATCTGCTACTGATGGCTTGGTGCTGGATACCACAGCACACCTTCAGAGGTCCAGTGGCGTCCATACTTTGACGGGTCAGGGCTGTTTCGGCAGCAAAAGGGGGGCCTACTCAATATTACGTGGGTGGTCATAAAGTTTTGGCTGTTCGGTGTAAATATAGTTACACTGGTCCAACCTAGACCAATGTAACTATGTAACAATACATCATGCCTGGAATTCTGCTTTAACATACATAATAAAATAATGCATGGTAGAGGGCCAAAATGAGGACAAACCTGTTTGCGTTTAACCACTTCAATACCAGGCACTATCCCCCCTTCCTGCCCAGGACAATTTTTAGCTTTCAGCGCTGTCGTACTCTGAATGACAATTACGCGGTCATGCAACACTGTACCCATACTAAATGTTTATCATTTTCTTCCCACAAATAGAGCTTTCTTTTAGTGGTATTTGATCACCTCTGCGGTTTTTAGTTTTTGCACTATAAATGAAAAAAGAGTGACAATTTTGAAAAAAAAAATGATGGGCACTGATAGGCAGCGCTGATAGGTGGCACTGATGGCACTGATAGGTGGCACTGATAGGTGGCATTGGATACGCAGCACTGATGATGAGCTAGTGACAGGCTTTACTGAGTGGCACTGATTGGCACTTTGATGGGGCACTGACAGGCATCACTGATTGGCACTTTTTTGGGCACTGTTGTGGGCACTGATCTGTACTTTCATGGGCACTGACAGGCTTTATAAAGGGGGACAGGCTGGCAGGTGATGGGCATTGATTGGCAGCTGATGGGCACCTTTTTGATGGGGCTGTGCTGATAACAAATGTGCTGATTAACAGCACAGACCCCCCCCTCTGACAGGGAGAGCCGCCGATCGGCTCTCCCTGTCAGCGTGAACCGAGGAAAGCCGTTTACCGGCACTTCCTGGTTCACGCGATGATCAGCTGTGATTGGTCACAGCTGATCACGTGGTATGAAGCCTATGTCAGAGGCTACATACCACGATCGGAGTTGCGGTATTTCAGACTGACACACCGCAACGGGAGCGCGCCGGCTCTGTTATCCTGATCACGTCATAAGACGTCCGATCAGGATGACTAAACCACTTTGCCGCTATCATTCTGCTATATGGCGGGCGGCAATTGGTTAAAAAAAAAGGAAAATAAGATTTTTTTTTAAATTAAAGGGTCAAGTGGGGAAATAATTACTTCCCGATGACGCATTATAAATGCGAAACACGTTGAGGCTGGTTGTGTGACGCTGCCGTCATTTTCTGAGGAAATGTACCGCACTGAAAACGAGGCTTGAACTGCACGCCGGCTCCTAGTAGCACACAGCCATTACTGGCAAATACTGGAAAGCTGGAGAGACTCAGTGTGGGTCTAAGGCACACATACATGTGAGTGCAACTCTTTTATTTGACCTTTTAAACTATTAAAGCATGGAATTTTGTGCAATGATGGCCATTTTTATCTTTTGAGAAATATATTAACTGGAGGATTGAGAAAGTGGTCTGAGATTTTGGTGGAGACATATCTATTTTCCCACCTGGAAGATTAAAGAAAGGCTACCTACAGGCTTGTTTATTACTGCTTTTTGGTAAGCATATTGATTGGATGGTGGTGGTTAATCACAGCACAATCATTTTGGAAGTCACCATTTGTTCAGCACGGAAGATTAATTCACTTGGACTTTATTTTTATATATTGCTTTATTATATATGTCATTTTATTTGTATAATCATATTTTCTATGGTCAACCACTGTTTGATGTAAAGGGCCAGCGCAGCTACACAAACAATCGTTTTTTTTTCACAAGTGGGGAGAGCTATCACAAAAGGAGAAGGGATCAAAAAGTAAAATAAATGAATCCACTGTAAGTCCACTGTATATTACAATTTATCTATCCCCCATTCCTTAACCCATAATCAAATGTGTAACCTTAACCATTAACACTTCAATGGTAAGTTCTCCTCTTCTTGGAAAAAGAAAAGGTGAACTAACTGAAAATATCCTGGCCACTCCTCTGGACCCCACTGCATAAAGCTCCTGTCCTAAACCGTACACCACAACCCCAGAGTGAGTATCCATCATAATGGTCAGAAGGGCAAACAATCATTGGCCAGCACAGCCACAATACATTGCTGATCCATGAGAAGCACATCTGAGGCATCTTCTTCTGGTAAGGTGTCCCAGAAGAAAGAAGCCCTTCTCTTTGGTCAGCATGGTCACATGGTCATGTTGACCATTGAGCTCTTGCCATTGTGATGTATTATGGTGGGTATCCAGGATATCTGGAGTTACTTCACCTGCTAATACTAGCACTCTACCCATGATTGTTTTTGACAGGGAAGGTTAAGAACCTATATAAGGTTGTTAAAGCTGTCTCTGTCCCCAATAGACAGACTTTAACTAACTTTCTGTTTACAGTAGCTCCATTAAACCTGGGTAGAAAAAAAAAAGGGAAAGCTTCCCAAACGGGTCAAAGACATGAAAAAACTGAGAGGATCTAAATCTAAATCCTTTCGACTTTACCAAAACCAGAACACTGAGGATGGGTCATGGATGGGTCTTCCAATATGACAATGACCCAAAACATACCACCAAGGCAACAAAAAAGGAGTGGCTCAAGAAGAAGCACATTAAAGTCATGGAGTGGCCTAGCCACTCTCCAGACCTTAATCCTATGGAAAATTTATGGAGGGAGCTGAGTTGCTAAACGACAGCCAAGAAACCTTAAAGCGGAGTTCCACCCAAAAGTGGAGCTTCCGCTTTAAGAACTCCTCGCCCCCTGACATGCCACGTTTGGCATGTCATTTTTTTGGGGGGGGGAGTGGGTACCTAGTTTAGAGTGAGACTTCCTGTCCCACTTCCTCCTTCCTGCTCTTGGCTGCTCCCTCTCTGCAAACTTCTGGGACACGTCACAGGTCCCAGAAGATTACCTGGCCACTAGCAGAGTGCAGCACGACTCGGGCATGCACAGTTGCTATGATGGCGCCAGTTGAGAGGAGGGGGAGAGGAGCGAGGCTCCGGGAGGCCACTTCGCTGGACCGTGGGACAGATGAGTGGCTGTTTTTTAAAAGTCAGCAACTACACTTTTTGTAGCTGCTGACTTTTAATAAACTAAAAAAACTGTGGAACTCCACTTTAGGGACTTATAGAAGATCGGTAAAGCAGAGTGGACCAAAATCCCTCCTGAGATGTGTGCAAACCTGGTAACCAACTACAAGAAACGTCTTACTTCTCTGCTTGCCAACAAGGGTTTCTTCACCAAGTCATTTTTGCTTGGAGATAAAATACGTATCTTACTCACTGGACTGCAACTCAATTTATAACATTTGTATCATGTTTTTTGTCTGGATTTTTGGTTGATATTCTGTCTCTATCATTTAAAATACACCTATGATAAAAAAAGTTATAGACCCTTCATTTCTTTGTAAGTGGGCAAACTAACAAAATCTGCAAGGGATCAAATAGTTATTTTCCCCACTGTATATATATATACTGTATATATATACATACATATATACACTGTATATTTATTTATTAATTATTACTATGTCCCAGTTGGAAAGATTCTGCTCAGTTGTTGTTCTGGAGAAAATGAGAACCCAACCGGGAAACAGCAGGGAAAAAAACTCTTCTCTGCTCGATCCTAAACTAAAGAAAAAAGTTTGGGATAGAGTTACACTATAACTTCTTCTGTTAAACTTGTGCTTTAGTAGTTCCTGAAAACGAAGGAATATTTTGAATTCTGAATTCTGTCGGGCAAAGGAAATGTATTAAACTTATGCAAATAATCTAAAGAAGACATCCTCAGCCTATTGCCTTGGCTGATTTCCTCAGGGTATCACAAAACATTATGTTTGCATAGATCAAGAGAGGCAATTGTATTTATAGGTTTCTGTGAATTAGGAGACAAAAGTCAGCACTGTATGAGGAAACGGCTGCCGTGATGCCGTAAAATTACTATCATTTTCATTTGCACTGAGATTTTTTCGGCTTACCGTCAGGGGATGTTTTTGGAATGAGCCTATGACTAATTCATGTATAAACAGCTTCCTAAAACAGTTCCCATATGTTTTTGTGAACGAGGCTGTCTCTTCATTTCCCTGAATGCAGACTGTTTTATAGTATGGATCAACTCTTTCTAGAGAAAGTGCATCAGGGTACAAACTCTTCCATCTAATGCCGTCTGCAGGCTCTAAATTAAAAGGCTTTTTTCTAGCTGGTTTCATCTAAAAAGGTTACATCACACTGCAATGGAACACACACACAAACAGCCGGAGAGGACTGTTCACATGCTAAGCAATACAGCTGTCCAGTGCTACCTGTCAAGCTTGGCCATTAAAATCACTGGGGCTGTGCCCTAACTGAGAGTCAAACACTTGGCTCGTGGTTGTGGCGCATTAGTGCTATTGTAAATTGCTATTTGGCAAAGAATAGGCATTAAGTTGATTGAATTATTGCCTCCTGAACACCTGACACCACCACTGCAGACCACTTTTTAGAACACAGGCTAGTGTGAACTTAGCCAAAGGGGCTATAGGGCAATATAGGGCACCAGTAACTCTCCTGATCCAGCAATTAGTATCACTGCACATATTCACACAGGAAAGCTCTATTTTGAGTCCATTCAATCCGTGGAAGCCACTCCATTAAGGGCACAGGGGCGCCGTCCCCCTAATCCATGCGCCCGGCCCCTAATCTACATATAGGGTGCCGGATGTATTGATTTCAATGTTTTGGGGTTTTTTAAGCACATGATTAGAGCTTGAGGCTCTAATTGGCTTAAAAAAAGGGTGGGCTTGGTGCACAGAGCACTGCGTCCTGAGCCCACCCAGTTGTGTGACATTAGTAAATTAATATTCGCTAATGTCTTCCTGCTTCTCCTCCCGGCCAATCAAGAAGTTGGTCCTGAGACCCGATTGGCCAGGGGGTGAGTTGAGGAGAAGCAACAGCTCCTCAGCACTGAGCGCCACCCTCCCGGCTCCATAGAGCCCGTCCTCCTAGCAGAGCCCATAGCAGAAGCCCCGATGAAGAGGGGGGCTTTTTTGACTAATAACTAATAATGAATTTAGACTCTTATCCTTTGGTATAGTGCTCCTTCCATTTGTGCATTTTTTTTTTGGTAACAGATCGGTCATTACATTGGAGCTTGATAGGATAGTTAGAATTGCCCTTGGTGTAGTAAGAGCTGAGATACAGCTAGGTTTTTGTTTTATCTCTTGTCATTTTCTTCTAAAGACTGCACCTGTAAATGCCCCGTGTATGGCACAAACAAACTCACCACTGTTTGGCACCACATCACTAAACTAGTACTTTTGGCTAAAAAGCTACTTGCCCCCAGTTCACAATATATATATATATATATATATTTATATATATATATATACATACACACACACAGTATCTCACAAAAGTCAGTACACCCCTCACATTTTTGAAAATATTTTATTATATCTTTTCATGTGACAACACTGAAGAAATGACACTTTGCTACAATGTAAAGTAGAGAGTGTACAGCTTGTATAACAATGTACATTTGCTGTCCACTAAGTGAAAATGTCCAAATTGGGCCCAAAGCATCAATATTTTGTGTGGCCACCATTATTTTCCAGCACTGCCTTAACCCTCTTGGGCATGGAGTTAACCAGAGCTTCACAGGTTGCCACTGGAGTCCTCTTCCACTCCTCCGACATCACGGCACTGGTGGATGTTAGAGACCTTGGGTTCCTCCACCTTTCGTTTGATGCTCCACAGATGCTCAATAGGGTTTAGGTCTGGAGACATGCTTGGCCAGTCCATCACCTTTACCCTCAGCTTCTTTAGCAAGGCAGTGGTCATCTTGGAGGTGTGTTTGGGGTTGTTATCATATTGGAATACTGCCCTGTGGCTCAGTCTCCGAAGGGAGGGCATAATGTTCTGCTTCAGTATGTCACAGTACATGTTGGCATTCATGGTTCCCTCAATGAACTGTAGCTCCCCAGTGCCAGCAGCACTCATGCAGCCCCAGACCATGACACTCCCACCACCATGCTTGACTGTAGGCAAGACACACTTGTCTTTGTACTCCTCACCTGGTTGCCGCCACACATGCTTCACACCATCTGAACCAAATACGTTTATCTTGGTCTCATCAGACCACAGGACATGGTTCCAGTAATCCATGTCCTTAGTCTGCTCGTTTTCAGCAAACTGTTTGCAGGCTTTCTTGTGCATCATCTTTAGAAGAGACTTCCTTCTGGGACAACAGACATACAGACCAATTTGATGCAGCGTGCAGTGTATGGTCTGAGCTCTGACAGGCTGACACTCCACCCCTTCAACCTCTGCAGCAATGCTGACAACTATTGGATATGACGACGAGCACGTGCACTAAACTTCTTTAGTCGACCATGGTGAGGCCTGTTCTGAGTGGAACCTGTCCTATTAAATCGCCACCATGCTGCAGCTCAGTTTCAAGGTCTTGGCAATCTTCTTATAGCCTAGGTCATCTTTATGTAGAGCAACAATAATTTTTTTTCAGATCCTCCGAGAGTTCTTCGCGATGAGGTGCCATGTTGAACTTCCAGTGACCAGTATGAGAGATCGAAAGCGATAACACCAAATTTAACACACCTGATCCCCATTCACACCTGAGACCTTGTAACACTAACGAGTCACATGACATCGGGGAGGGAAAATGGCTAATTGGGCCCAATTTGGGCATTTTCACTTAGGGGTGTACTAACTTTTGTTGCCAGCAGTTTAGACATTAATGGCTGTGTGCTGAGTTATTTTGAGGGGGCAGCAAATTTACACTGTTATACAAGCTGTACACTCACTACATTACATTGTAGCAAAGTGTCATTTCTTCAGTGTTGTCACATGAAAAAATAGAATAAAATATTTCCAAAACTGTGAGGGGTGTACTCACTTTTGGGAGACACTGTATATATATATATAGTATATCATAATTCTAACAAAAATTTGGACAATGGGATACTTCTCTAATATGCCATTTTTTTCCCTAAAATGCTGACTCTTGTTTTCAGTCTTTCGAGAAGTACAATTATAATTTTCGAAGGTTAAATATATTGTCCCAATGTTTAATTTTAACTCTGCAGAAATGCTTGGAAGCTAATTGGTTTCTACAGGCAACCAGAATTTTCCTTTTTAGCACACTTTTCATAAGCACCTTAATAATTGACTTTGTGCAGCCTTCCCATTTTTTTAGCTTTGAAAGCAAAATTATTAATAGACATGACCCACAAATTGACCTCAATAAATGGTCAAAAAAAGAAGTGCAAAGTAATACCTGCTGATCTTGCCAGATCCCGTGCTCTCTGCCTGTGCTGACTGTTATCAGTTACACTGTTCTCAGCTATCTCTTCAGCTAACTTCAGCTCTCTGCCCCTTTTTTTCTGCCAGCTCAGACAAGCTTTATAAATTCTGGACTTTGGATGGATGTAGAGAAGAAAATACTGTAGATGAACAGGTACAACTTGTGTAGAAGGATTTGTTTCATCTATGTGTATCACCCGGGGGCCAGTCACTTCACTGGATACAGGCAGTCCCAGGGTTACGAACATGATAGGTTCTGTAGGTTTGTACTTAAGTTGAATTTGTATGTACGGTAAGTTGAAATAGATACATTTTTTTAAGTGTAACTCCAGCCCAAAAAATTATTTTTATGTTTTGGATAGCATAGGGAAGGGTTAGCTGGCCATGAAGTGATGTGGGATTGCTGACAGGTCAGCCAGACAGTAGGTGGCAGCATGCGGTGAGCAGCAAGATGGCCGTCCGGCGGTTTCTGGGCCCATATGACTAACTTACATATGACTGTGTTCAGTCATATGTAAGTTAGATGCGTGTAATACGGGGACTGCCTGTATATGTAAGGGTTTACAACCACATTAAGGGCCGGTTCACACTGCTGCAGTGCAAATTTAGCGAGATTTTAATCCGATTGCGTTGTGAATTTGCATTGCGAATTCTTTATGTGTTCTTGCGATTCTACTGCAAATTTTGCAGTCTATGGAGCTGAATTCGCATCTCACACGGATAAAACTTGCAAATTTGATCAAACACGGATCAAACTCGGAAATTTAGAAAAATTACGCAGCTTAGATTCGCAATGCATTGATGTAAACGTCACTCATGGAAAACGATGTTATTAAAATGACTTGCGAATTTGAGCGATCGCACCGGCTCAAATTCGCAATATAATTCGCAGCAGTGTGAACCGGCCCTAAAGGTGGTAATTGCATTGTTATTGCATCTTTTAGTAAACTATTCACATTATGTCTTTTTTTTTTGTCTGGAGTTCAGCTATAAACAAAGATTTATTGGTTGCTGAACAATATATTTTTGTCACAACAATTTTAAATTACAGTAAAACCTTGGATTGCGAGCAAAATTTGTTCCAGAAACATGCTTGGAATCCAAAACACTTGTATATCAAAGCGAATTTCCCCATAAGAGATACTGGAAACTCAAATGATTCGTTCCACATCCATTAATTCATAGGTCTTTCAGTTTATAGTCCATATAAAAAGATTATAGCAATGTGACCAGGTTGTATAACCATAAATTGTCCATCCACAAATGGAAGCCTCCACAAGGGGATTAGAAGCAAAATCCAGCAGGACCTACAGAGTATAAAAGAGAAGAGAGGCGCCTCTAAGTGTAGCAATATGTTGCTAAATGTTGTGCCTTCTTTAAATGTAAATATATTGCTACACTTAGAGGCGCCTCTCTTCTCTTTTATACTCTGTTGTGACGTGATGCTACTTGCAAAATGCTCTTAAACCAAGTTACTCTCAAACCAAGGTTTTACTGTATATCCCCAAACGGTACTCATATATGTTATAAATTTTACTTACAGATGACCTGGACATAGATCACAGCTTCGTCATGGCCAGCCACATTCTCCGCTTTCACCGAAACTCTGTATATTCCAGGGCTCTCATAACGATGTCGAATGGGCTCACCGGTCAAAGTGAGATTCACGTAAATTGCCTTGAATCCATCTCCCAAGTTCACCTGGTACTTGGTGTTTAGAATATCCCCCTGTAGGAAACAATGGAAGATCCACACTTCAATGCTAGAGATGAATCATGCTATAGAACAGTGATGGTGAACCTTGGCACCCCAGATGTTTTGGAACTACATTTCCCATGGTGCTCAACTACACTGCAGAGTGCACGAGCATCCTGGGAAATGTAGTTCCAAAACATCTGGGATGCCAAAGTTCACCATCACTGCTATAGAAGGTCATAGAAGCAGATTTTAGAAGTCCTGTCTCACAGCCCTCCTTGCCTTGGTTCTGGGAGACTTTACCATGGCACTCCCGAAATATGAAGGGCCAAATGATCAGCAAACTGAAGGATAAGGTATTCCTGTACCCAAATGATTTCCTGTTGTCTTTAAAGTGTTACTGCACCTTTGTTGTGGTTACAAATATCATAGACACCCTCACCATCTTCAGCACCACCTCTCAGTCTTGAAGCGGAACTAAACTCTCTCAATCAACAGTGACTATTTTTAATTCTTATGCTGCTAGCATTAGTAAAAAGATAGGAAGGTATATTATATTTACTTGCTTTTTTTACTTGTTTTTTTTTTTATTTCTTTTGGCACTTCTTGGTTTCTGGCCCAGGCCATAATGATGTCATACATCCCAGGAATCTTCATGGGCATTTTTTTTTCTTTTCATTTGGAGGATTTCCTAGGGGGCTTTCTCAGCTAAGCATGCCCTCCTCCCTGCATGCCTAAGCTAAGAGCAAATGGATTCCAGTAAGTGAATGCTTACATGAATCCTCTGCCCATATTCAAGATGGCCGTGGCTAGAAATGCTGGGGGGGGGGGGGGGCAGGGGGCGGGGTTCTTAACAAAATAAAGTATGGAGACATAGCTAGAGACATGGATAGATGGGTGAATTTGCTTTGAATATTAAAAATGAATGAAATAGTGTTTTCAGTTTGTACTGCTCAGATACAGTTTAGTTCTGCTTTAGGCTCGATTCACATCTATGCATTTTGCTTTTGAGCGTTTTTGGAGTTTTTTTTGTGATGCTTGCCACATTTTTGAGCAGCGTTTTTGTAACGTTTTTGCCGCATTTTGTGTTTTTTTTTTTTTTTACAGTTTTTTTTAGACTGTATACAGACTGTATACATACAAAAAAACAAAAAAAAAACGCATCAAAAACGCTGCAAAAACGCTGCACTTGCGTTTTTGATGCTGGTCCATTGAATTCTATTACATGCAAAACGCTGCATTTTGCATGAAAAAAGTCCCTGAACCTTTCCAAAAATGCAGAGGTACAAAAAGGCATTGATGTGAACATGTTCCATAGGAACCCATGTTAAAAAATTCCCATGCATTTCTGCAAAATGCAAAATGCATCAAAAAACGCGCTAGTGTGAATGGAGCCTTAGGATCCATGCACACTGGCTTAACCACTTTACGACCGCCCTATTATAGCTTTACTACTACAGGGCGGCCGCTGTGCACAGGATCATGTATATACATTATACGTGATTCCGCACTTCCGCAGGCAACATGCTCCCGATGTGATTGTGCACAGTGGGAGCTGATCAGCGGGTACCGTGGACCCGATCGTTCTGTACACATGGAAGAACAGCAGTCTGCCTATGTAAACAAGGCAGATTAACGGTCTGTCAGTAGGGAAGGCATAAATCCTGTGGACCATGGATCCATGCCTTACCCTAGTAAGAGCACCTCCCACACAGTGCACAAACACTGGCTAGGCACACAGTAAACCCTTTGATCGCTCCAGTCAGTGTCAATAGTACAGTGACAGTGCATATTTTTAGCACTAATCACTATATTATGCCCTGTACACACGGTCGGATTTTCCGACGGAAATAGTGCGATCGGATTGAGTTGTCGGAAATTCCAATCGTGTGTGGGCTCCATCGGACTTTTTCCGTCGGAATTTCCGACACAAAGTTTGAGAGCAGGCTATAAAATTTTCCGACAACAAAATCCGATCGGTTAAATTCCGATCGTGTGTACATAAATCCAACGCACAAAGTGCCACGCATGCTCAGAATAAATTAAGAGACGAAAGCTATTGGCTACTGCTCCGTTTATAGTCCCGACGTACGTGTTTTACGTCACCGAGTTCAGAGCGATCGGATTTTCCGACAACTTTGTGTGACCGTGTGTATGCAAGACAAGTTTGAGCCAACATCCGTCGGAAAAAATCCATGGATTTTGTTGTCGGAATGTCCGAACAATATCCAACCGTGTGTACGGGGCATTAGTGTTACTGGTTCCCAAAAAGTGTAAAAAATGTTAATTAGTGTCTGATTTGTCCGCCGCAATAACTCAGTCTTGCTATAAGTCGCTGATTGCCGCAATTACTAGTAAAAAAATAAATAAATAAAAATTCCATAAATATATCCCATATCTTGTAGAAGCTATAACTTTTGCGCAAACCAATATAAGCTTATTGGGATTTTTATTTTACCTATAACTTGTAGTAGAATACATATTGGATTACATTTATGGAAAAAATTAGATTTTTTACTGGATATGTTTTATAGCAGAAAGTAAAAAATATAGTTTTTTTTTTCAAAATTGTCAGTCTTTATTTGTTTATAGCGCAAAAAATAAAAAGCACAGAGGTGATCAAATACCACCAAAAGAAAGCTCTGTTTGTGGGGAAAAAAGGACATACATTTTATTTGGGTACAGCGTTGCACGACCGCGCAATTGTCAGTTAAAATAACACAGTGCTGTATCGCAAAAAATGGCCTGGTCATGAAGAGGGTAAATCTCCCGGAACTGAAGTAGTTAAAAAACGCTGCTTATAGAGAGGAGTTTAGCTTTTTGCATGTAGAAGTAGCTCAATGTTATCCTATGTGTCCATGCACATTAGGACGTTTAGAGGCAGAAAAACAAATCCTTGGGTTTTGCATTTTTGAGAGGAGTTTCTGGCAGTAAAAATGGCAAAACACCTTTACAAAAACGCTCTATATAAGCGTTTTCCTTTTCTGCCAAAAGAACTGGCGTTTCGTGCATGGAGTAGTAAGAAGAGCCGGCAACACTGTAATCCTTGAAGTATCGTTTATTGGTACATCAGAGTGACAATAAAACAATAAATCTGACGCATTTCGGCAGTAGCCTTAGTCTTAGCTGCGCAGTTACAACTAAGGCTACTGCCGAAACGCGTCAGTTTCATTGTTTTATTGTCATTCTGATGTACCAATAAATGACATTTCAAGGATTACAGTGTTGCCGGCTCTTCTTACTACTGTTGCATTGGAGTGTGTTGGGATACATCGAGCTTCGGCACCTGTGAGTGGACCTGGTGTATGGATTGAGTTGTCCCTGCAGAGAGCGCTATTACCCTTCTTTGTTTCGTGCATGGACCCTAAAGCTGGCAATAGAGATTGTCCTACAGGAATTCTGCAAAATAATTCTTTAGAGCATTCTTTCTTTCCATCAAATAGTCAAATAATCTTGTTCAAAAACCCTTAAAAGTTTAAAAAAGACTTAGCACTTGAATGAAATCCCAGATATAATAAACAAGATTCATTACAATATGTACAATTTTTTCCCCGTATGAACACTGTATTCACAGGTAGAATTTCATTCAATCAAGAACATTTTTCTATCAATCTACTTTGAAGTTTCTCCTCACTATGGTTGACAGTGACTGTTGATTTAACTCCAGTAAGTGATTGGAAATGAAATGTAAGTTCCAAAAATGAAAATTTTTGAAGAAGATTGTGTTGGTGTTTGGCCAGCTTTATACTCACCTGTTCCTGATCTAGAATAATAGCTTTGTGGGCCTGCGCACACACTACGCACTCATTCATTCCTACTCTTTGGAGTAAGAGCTCTCCATAGGATAATGAGAGTGCAGTGCGCATGGACGGGCCAAACCTTCAAAATTGGGCCAACTGGTCAGCAATATCAGGTCAGCTGATTTAGGGACAGATGGGTATAACATTGAAAGGAGGGCCAAGGGTTGGTGGACTACATTATAAATATATCTATCTTATTAGCCTATCAGTATGTTTTTCTTTTTAAGAAGGACATTGAGGTGCCCAAAGAAACCAAGAGAAAAGGGGAGAGAACATATGCATTGGTGTCCCAGGGTTTGATATGGAACCAAATCCTCCATACTGTATACCAGCAGTGCATTTTCATCCCCATGCCTATGGGATTTACCTGGTCCTGCTGTAATATGAATGTTATATCTTCTCCTGGCTTCATAGCATAGGAGTCTCCTTTTACAGAGATGCGCAGACCTTTGGGTGCTAGTAGGGGGCACTGAAAGCGAATAAGATTTTCCTGAAGGTCAATACCCCCTTCACAGACATTGGATACCACTTTCCGATACCTGCAATTAAAAAGTAAAAGGAACATAGACCATGCTTTAGTATATACAATAAATAGTCACAATAGCAGCCAGCTGAACTTTTGGCTTCAGTGCTCTTTGAATCTCTCAGTTGGAACAAGTATGCAGATCAGTAGTTTTGACCTCCCTTACCACATGCTTATTCCAGGTCTGAGGTTCAAAGTATTGAAGCCAGAGATATCCAGGTAAGTAGCAATTTTAGAGTCAAGTCAATCAATATTTTTTGCTCATGACAAGTTTTCTTTAGGAGAAGCAAACTCAATACACAATGGGGAAGATCTACTAAAACGCGAACAGCAAAATATGGGGACTGATTTACTAAATGCAAATAGACTGTGCACTTTGCAAAGTGCAGTTTCCCTCTGAAAGTGCAGTTGCGCCAGAGCTTAGTAAATGAGGTAAGGCTTCACTTTGCAAAGAGCACCCAATCACGTTCCAGGAAAAAAAAAATAAACATAATTTTCGCTTGCACATGATTGGATGATGGAAATTAGCAGAGCTTCTGCTCATTTAATAAGCTCTGAAGCAACTGCACTTTGCAGAGTGCATAGTCTTTTTGCCTTTAGTAAATCAACCCCTCGGTGTAGCTCTGCATAGTAACCAATCAGCTTCCAGGTTTTATTGTCAAAGCTTAAAGTGGAGTTCCAGCATCTAAAAAAAAAAAAGTAAAAAGTTAGCAGCTACAAATAATGTAGATGCTGATATTTAATATACTTACCTGTCCAGGGATCCTGCAAAGTCAGCCCCCCCGAAGCTGATTCGTCCATCGGCTCAGGTGAAGGCGCCAGCATTGCAACTAAGGGAAACTTCACAGCACATGCGCTGGTCGTGCTGTGCTTATTAAATGGCCCTCTCGTCTTCTGGAACACACACAGGTCCAAGGAGGCAGCGGGGGGGGAGGAGGGACTGATGCAAATGAGATGACGTACCTCATTTGCGAGGTAGGACGGAAGTCCTGCTGGAGAACTAAAAACAAAAAGTACAAAATGGCCCAAAAAAAAAAAGTATATCCAAAAACGATGGATGTGGCGGGGGGGGGGGGGCGGGTTGGTATGTTGTGCTCGATTGGTTTAGACCTAGTTTCATTTTAGCCTTGAACTCCGCTTTAATTGAACAAGCTGAAGTTACAAGCTGATTGGCTACCATGCAATAGCTGCACCAAATTCTGAGTGCTCCAGTTTTAGCAAATCTCCCTTAATGATTATTCCAAAAATAGTGACAACTTTCCTAATTTTCACATATACACATTCAGCTGTTATAATGTGCTATATAATATCGAAACATTGGTCACGGGTACAGGAATATACAAATCTGTGTGATAATTACTGTTATTTCATCATTTGTGATTGTAATATGGAATAGATAGCATTCTCATAGAACTAAGGTGAATCCACTAAATACAGTTTAGATTTTCTGACATTTATCCGTCTACATTGTTCCCTGCAATTATGGTAGCTATAATATTTTTTAGCGGTCGCTGTGAAGGTAAATGTAGATTGGTCAACATGGATAGTCACTGTTAACAAATAATTGGTTTACTTGTTGAGAGTAATTATTGATCATTGCTTGCGAATATAACATTTATTGCATTAAAAAAAAAAAAAAATTATATATATATATATATATATATATATATATATATATATATATATATATTAATAAAATATATATATATATATATTATATATATATATATATATATATATATATATATATATATAGCAAAGCTTACTGAGACCTGATCTTCCCAATAAAAAATGTAGAGAAATATTTCTCGATTGGGGAAATGAGCTGGGGCATCCAGATGGTGAACATGTTCCATAAATGCAGCAAATGGTAAAAAGGAATTTCAACTATTGATTTGCTAGACTATTACAGCGGAACTAAACTCTCTCGATCAACTTCAACTATTTTAATCCTAATGCTGCTAGCCTTAGTAAATAGATAGAAAAGTATTATATTTACTTGTTTTAAAGTGATTCTAAAGGCTATAATTTAGGAGAAAAAAAAAACAAAACAAACATGTTATACTTACCTGCTCTGTGTGGTTTTGCACAGAGCAGCCCCAATCAGTCTTGGCTCCCCCCCCCCGGTGAGTGCCCCCAATAGCAAGCCTCTTGCTATAGGGCACTTGAGCAGGCTCGCTTCTGAGCTGCCCTTCTGTCCATTCACACACAGAGCGTGGCTCTGTTCCACCCCTGCTCTCTCCTCATTGGCTCACTGGATGTGACTGACAGCAGCAGGAGCCAATAGTTCCCGCTGCTGTGTGGGCCAATGAGGAGAGATAGACCCGAGAGAGCCGCTGCTCTGATGCACATTGGTGGATCGAGATGGGGCTCAGGTAAGTAAATGCATTAAGGTAAAAAAACCTTTCTTTAGAACCACTTTAAACCTTTTTTTATTTACATTTCTTCAGCTGCTTCCTGGTTTCTTGCTACAATGTTGTCATACATCCATACAGCAATGCTGGGAGGGGGGTGTTTTTCAAAGTGATTTATCGATAAAATAAAGCATGGGGACATGGATGGAGAGTTTGCTTTGAATATTAAAAATTTATGAAAAAGTGTTAAATTCTGCGTTAAGCTTGTAGAATACAAGAGCCCACCCAAAGTTTGAGCTTCACAACTAGTGCAAATAATTGATATTGAGCGCTCAGTTGTTGATTATTCTATTGTAGAATTTAAAGAGGAGTTCCACCCAGGGGGGCCGTCCAAAAAAAAAAAAAATTAAAAGTCAGCAGCTACAAATACTGCAGCTGCTGACTTTTAATTGGACACTCACCTGTCCCTGGGTCCAGCGGTGCGGGGGATCGAAGCCCCGCTCGTCTCCCCCCTCCGCTCGTCGGCGCCGGCATTTCAACTGTGGGCGCCGGGCTGTGGCTTCACAGCCTGGCACCCACTGCGCATGCGCGAGCGGCGCCGTGCGCCGTGATTGGCCGCTCAATCACCTGGGACCTGTAATGGGTCCCAGATGATTGACAGGAGGGAGGGAGCAGAGCGGAGCCCTTCCTGTGCCGAGGAGGAAGTGATGTCACCAGCCCAGGCTAAGGGACAGGCAGACTACGAGGGACCACCTAGCAACAGGCATTTAGAGGTAAGTGAAAAAAAAAAAATATCCAAATGTTTTTTTGTTTTTTGTTTTTTAGAATTTTTACAGGTAGTTTTGTTTTTTGGGTGGAACCCCACTTTAAGAGCAAACGAAATATATACTATACATTGTATCATGCATCATGTATGCATTGTGTTGCATTGTGTATTGTATTCCAAACATCTAAGCTTTCATTGTGATGTCACTTTTAAAATACATTGAGAACAACAACCCTAGTGCAACCAATCAGATTCAGACTTTTTTATTTCATTAGTTATTTCCAGCAGATTCAAAGTTTATTTCCAGCCAAAACATTTTTTTTAAATTTTTTTTTTTTAGTTTGGATGGCAGGTGAAAGTATTGTGAGCCCCAAATAGCAGTAAAACCCAAAAGGAGTTTAATCATTCTAATTGTATCCAAAACTTAAAAATAAAAGTTTTGGCTGGACTCACACTTCAGTTTGCTGCCTACAAGACCAGCATGGTAATTCATATAAGCCAATCAGCATTTTAACTGACTTGACATTTAAACAAACTTTGATTGGCTGCGTCTCCTTAGGTTACCTTATTAAACTGGTGCACTAATGAGCAACATTACTCCCATCTAATTATTCTGACACATGTTGGGATTTTGTATGGGGCTCTGTTTTGCATGTAATTTTCTGTAAACATTGACATTCTATATTAGCCTTCCAAGTCTCTTAATCCTACATAGCAACCAGAAATGATGGGCGAGCCGCAGATTTCCTAATGGCTGACTGACAGCGCAAACCAATTAAACGCCATCATATCACAGAGGAAATACAGACGATCTTCCAGCACGAAGCTGACACAGTCTGAACTAACCCAAGCATGAGTTCTGCTTTCCTAAATAGCCTTGTGTTCTCTGTACACCGGAATCCTTTTCTAAATTGGATGGGCCTAAAATGTAAAGCAGGCAATTATTTTCTATAGGGCCGGCCTGCTTATTCCATTGGAAGATGTGCTTTCCTCTTCATTGGCTTGTATGGTCTAGGAGTTTCATGAACGCCCGCTTGCTTGCAGAACACCAACACTGAATTTAATTAATAGTGCAGCTGATGCGGGCTGAATGGAAATTACAAAGAACAGACTTGCTACATTTTTAAGTGCAGGACGCTCGATGTTCCACTTTGACACGTTGTACAAATCCAATTTATTTTATGGCACAGAAAAAAAAGAGTAGAAACATCCAAGGCTGGTTTACTACGCAAAGATAACTAACTACCATCTCTGCAGTTGGTGTATATTAACGATTAGACTCATTAAACAAAGAATAGCTGTAAAAATAACATTGGCTTAAAGGACAACTCCAACCTTCTGACAGATGTGAATTTTCAAGGCTGAATAGTGGAATTATCTATTCTGCAAATCATGTATGTAAGCCCCAACAATAAACTTCTCTCTTTTTCTCCCCTTTAGTATGTTATTGTGGCCGTACACGCTTTTTGCCCAAACATTATATATTGTTTTTTTTCGAACACCCTAGAGAATAAAATGGCGGTCATTGCAATACTTTTTTTCACACCGTATTTGCGCAGTGATCTTACAAGCGCACTTTTTTTGGAAAAAAAAAATCACTTTTTTGACTTAAAAAATAAGACAACAGTAAAGTTAGCCCAATTTTTCTTTATATTGTAAAAGATAATTTTATGCCAAGTAAATTGATACCCAACGTGTCACTCTTCAAAATTGCGCCCGCTCGTGTAATGGCGTCAAACTTTTACCCTTAAAAATCTCCATAGGCGACGTATAAAAAATTCTACAGGTTGCATGTTTTGAGTTACAGAGGAGGTCTAGGGCTAGAATTATTGCTCTCGCTCTAACGATCATGGCAATTCCTCACATGTGTGGTTTGACCACCGTTTTCATATACAGAGGTAAAGGGAATGGGGTAAAGTTGCCCCAGGGACTTTAAAGGTGCTTGCAATATCAGGTGGACACGGATAAAGTAATGTATGCAAAATCTAAACTACATAAAATAATCTTTTATTCAAATTTTTAATACAAAAATATCACCAAAAAGGTTAAAAACAGAGATCTCTCCTTTATGTATGCAATAAGTATTTGTGCTTTTTAATTTCAGAAGCATATGTATTGTGTTTGTTTCCTTACCATCTGATTTGTATTTTGTTTCTCTCATCTCCAGTATGCCTGATATGTACCAAAACTCCTGATGAAGCTCACGAATTAAGCGAAACATGTCGAGTGGTATTCACTGAGTGGTTTTTGTCAATTTGTTTGTTATAATTGAATTATTGAGATTGAGAGATTGGTTGTTTTTAACCCTTTTGGTGATATTTTTGTATTAAAAATTTAAATAAAAGATTATTTAATGTAGTTTAGATTTTGCATACATTACTTTATCCGTGTCCACCTGATATTGCAAGCACCTTTAAAGTCCCTGGGGCAACTTTACCCCATTCCCTTTACCCCTGTATTCTATAATTAGGGATGTGGTACTAAGGGTTAACTGTCCCTGCCCTCTCAATATAGACACCGTTTTCATATGCGGGCGCTACTCACGTATGCGTTCGCTTCTGCGCTTGAGCTCGTCGGGACAGGGTGCTTTTAAAAAAAATTTTTTTTTCTTATTTATTTTACTTGATTTTATTTATTTTTTCAGTTTTTTTTTTTTTTTTTTAAATTGGGTCACTTTTATTCCTATTACAAGGAATGTAAACATCCCATGTAATTGAAAAAAGCATGACAGGTCCTCTTAAATATGAGATCTGGGGTCAAAAAGTCCTCAGATCTCATATTTGGACTAAAATGCAATAAAAAAAAAAAATGTTGTCATTTGAAAAAATGACATTGAAAAAATGGCCCTTTAAGACATATGGGCGGAAGTGACATTATGACGTTGCTTCTGCCCTGCTATGGTATGGAGACAGGTGGGGGCCATCTTAGCCTCATTCATCTCCATACCCAGCCACGTCAAGGACCCGATCGCCTCCTCCACTGCCGATGGCTCCGGTAAGCGGCGGAGGGCATGGGAGAGTGGTGGGAGGGGGGGCCCCTCTTTAGCCGATAACGGTGATCTTGTGGCGAACCTGCCGCAGAGACCACCATTATCGTAAACACGACCGACTCCTGAAGAGATGGATGCCTCGGTTGTGGCAGCAGCTGCTGCCGTTACCGAGATATCCATCATCAAAGTGCCGACGTATATGTACAGGAGCCGGTCGGCACTAAATGATATGATAATAAAGTGAGTTTGTTGCTTAAAAAAATAGTTTTAATAAAAACCTCTTTGCAAAGGAAGACTTAAAGTGGAACTTTAGTCAGAAAATGAAGTCCTGCTAGATCACTTCATACTGGCCACTTTTGCATGTATAGCTATGTAAAACATTAATAAGAAGTGTCTATACTGTTTAAAATCCAGTAATACACTGTCTCACTCTGCTCTGCACATGCACAGCTGCTTTCCATTTTAAGGCAGTGCTGAGTTTGCAGAGGCTGATCTGCTGACAGCCTTAAAGCGGAATTAAACCCTCCTATCTTTTATAGCCAAGGAAGCTGCTTCTGTTTGATCTGAAACTGCCAGAGTGCTGCACAGGTGATCAGTTATGACACCAGTCATTTGATGGTTTGGCAGTTTGGTTGAGGACACAAGCAAATGGGACAGTTAATGTTGTACTGGTATCCTGAATGATAAACGCCCTTCAAACAGAGAACACCTCCACCGCGCCAATAAAACCCTAAATATGCCCCAAAAATTGCTAATCAGTACAAAAACGTGAAAACCAAAATAATAATAAAGTAATAAAAAAATATATAATAATGAATGATGTTGAGCTGCCCCTTAAAAAATGAAAATACATAAACCAAATATTTAATCCTAAATGTCGGTCCCTCCTAGGTGACCACAGACAGACACGTAGGATAAATATGAGGCGCTCTAAACAACTACAATAATACAGTGTCAAATAATAAATAGTGGTGATACCCTCTACTGCTGTTCTTTACACCTTCGTGTAATCTACTAATATTTGCAAACAATAAATCATATATCCCGTGACAGTTAATAATGTAAATATGTGACAATAAAGTGAAAAAATGTGTAAGTACATCTCACTCCATGCTGTGAAATATCAACACTCCACATCAAAGTCCATATATTAGAAAAGACAGCCTACAAAGAGCTGTATGTGACAACATAAAATTAGTGACGAAATATAATATAAATATAATATATACAGTATAATATATTTCGTCACTAATTTTATGTTGTCACATACAGCTCTTTGTAGGCTGTCTTTTCCAATATATGGACTTTGATGTGGAGTGTTGATATTTCACAGCATGGAGTGAGATGTACTTACACATTTTTTCACTTTATTGTCACATATTTTTCATTATTAACTGTCACGTGATATATGATTTATTGTTTGCAAATATTAGTAGATTACACGAAGGTGTAAAGAACAGCAGTAGAGGGTATCACCACTATTTATTATTTGACACTGTAATATTGTAGTTGTTTAGAGCGCCTCATATTTACCCTACGTGTCTGTCTGTGGTCACCTAGGAGGGACCGACATTTAGGATTAAATATTTGGTTTATAAATGGGACAGTTAGCAATCCCGGCATTCCAGGAATGTATCTGTTTTGTTAAACCGTTAAATCGATGGGTTTAGTTCCGCTTTATGATTTACTGCTGTTCAGGGGCTCTTGGCTTCAGCAAAATGGCAGCCTCCAGCAAGAAGAAACAGGAGCAATGCTGGAGGTAATTTACAGCACACATTAATTTTGGTAGCATTATTATTAATGTGAAATATATGTTTCTTGCTAGAGAATATCATTTTTTTATCAAGTTGTTCCACTTTAAAACCCTTCTCGGTGGTCAGTAGGTCCGAACTTTGCTGTCTTCAAATGCTTTTGGTTATGTCAGATGAATGCATCCCTTGCCATGTGCTGTGGTTCAATCCTCTTACATTTATATCACTATAGGGAATACCGTAATAACACAAGAGTAACCCAGAGGCAAGCAGGGAGAACCACAGCACATAATGGGGAGGGGGGGAGACATCTGACATATTCTTGTAGACACCTACCACCCTCTTGAAATAATAAGGTCATGTTTTAAAAACTTTATGTGTATTAAACGTTTTTGGCTTATTTTCTTCTCTCATTAGTTGTTAAGCAGTAACCAATCTGCCCCGGCTCTATAGCTGATCATACATGTAGAAATCCAACTGTTCAATCGCACTTTCAATTTGAATTTCTATCAAAAAAAGATTTGAATGACTAACCCATTATCTTCTATTGACTGCTGGGAAAATGGAAGAAGCCCCGATTGACTGTGTCAGAAAATCTGATTGCTTTCCTTCAGGTTGCTTCACGGGGTTCCTGTTTTTGATCACTTGTAAGCATATTTTCAATGTAGTAAATCTATTTCAATCTATAATATCAGTTGAAATTTGCTGGTCAACTCATTAATGGTTGTTCTTTCAACTACTTTCAACTGTAACAAACAAGACCTGGTTGAAGTTGCCAGACAATTGCTTTGTGTGTGGCTAGCATAATGGCTAGTCTACACATTTCTTAGTTTTATAAATCTACAAAAATGTCAAAGAGCAAACAATCACTTAAAAAAAAAAAAAATCACTTTAAGGTGATAACAGCTTAAGTTATGCCCCCTTTTTTGCTGTTCCAAGCATATCATGTTATATGAGAAATTGTTGAATGAGCTGCCTATGAATGAGGAATTGATAGACAGCTGTCCGTCCACTGAAAATTCATTAAGTGTTAAAGTATAGGATAACAAACCAAGTAAACCACAGCCGGACCAAAAGGCGCAAAACAATTTAAAGGGCTGATAATTATGTGAATTTTGACACCCCCCAACACCGTGCTGTTGGCAGTCCATTGGAGAAATGGAAAGAAATCAAAACAAAATAAAGTCTATATGCTGGGCAATGGTAGAAGGAGGGATGTCCATGGATATAAAAGAGGTAAATGGTTGGGAGGATAAATAGATCTTGCTTCCAAGAGAATCCATAAAAGACATTTATCCTATAGCCATAAAAATAGAACACAGTCTTATGTAAAAGCAGGTCACATCCAACCTCTGTACACTCAAGGTTATCCCAGCACTGGTGGTGACTATGAAAGTCTATAAACATACAATAAATGTTTTTTTGGATTCTCTTGGAAGCAAGATCTATTTATCCTCCCATTCCCAACCATTCCCCTCTGTTATATCTATGGAGATCGCCCAGTATGCAGCATATAGACTTTGTAAAGAATAGGATGCTTGCTCGCTGGCCTCAAACTTATGCACAGAGGTCTATCATCTGAAACTTTGGTTGTCCTCCACTAAGGTCTTGATGCCAGCTGTGTGAAGCAATAAAAACCCAACCCCTTCATTTGCACTTATCAATGATTGCTGCATTCTGTTTAAAGCCAAACTCAGTACCAAAAACCCCATAGCAGGTTTTATTAAATGTCCCTGTTTTGGGTGATATTATCTATTAATGCTTACCAAAACATATATGACCTACTGTTATGCTGTCAAGGTTGAAAGAACAAAAAGTCGTTTTAGCCTATATAAAGTTTTCTGATTACTCATGTCATTTTCTTACCTATATTATGTGAGCCAATCAGCTTTTCAATGCAAGTCTGAAAATTAACCAAAGGTTTCTTTGAAAAGTGTTAGAGAGGGAAACTCTTGTGGGCAGCACAGTGGCTTAGTAGTGCTGAGGTCTTTGGTTGGATTTTTGGCCAGAACATTATCTGCACGGAGTTTGAATGTTCTCCCTGTGCTTGTGTGGGTTTCCTTTGGGTACTCTGGTTTCCTCCCACACTCCATAGGCATGGTTGGTCTAAACTGGCCCTGGTATGTTTGTGTTGGTCAAAAAGTCAACTGCAGCCTCCTAGGCAGACCCTGGTAATACTTTGTTGAGTGGCTAATGCAGCTCTGGTACTCATTTCAAGTATGGAGCCACTTTCTTAGGTTTAAAGCATGGAGCCAGGTTCTTAGGTTTGAGGATCACAACATGGTTATGGCACTGGATGAATGGAATCTCTTGTTGCCGATAGCAAGCAATAAGATCCACTTATTCTCTGAATTGGAAACTTGAAAGGGAACACTGGTTTGCTCTAAGCTACAGCAGCTCTTCCTTCCTACACAAACTTTCCAATCACGAAGTTCTGGCTGCTAAGGGGAAAAAGAACACCATTGATAGAAAAGGGTTGGTGTGGCTGTGTAGGCTCTGCATGTACTGTATGTACAGTACATATCTGAGGAAGGTTAAGCTAAAATAAAAGAGTATATTTTAAAACAGATTTATTGTGAACGGTAAAAATCTTGA
Organism: Lithobates clamitans; assembly: GCA_037952925.1. Taxonomy (NCBI): domain Eukaryota; kingdom Metazoa; phylum Chordata; class Amphibia; order Anura; family Ranidae; genus Lithobates; species Lithobates clamitans. Next base: position 1,016,575 of record JBBGZY010000077.1, on the reverse strand, counting down.
CAGATATAGGGTATTAGTTCTCTTACATGAGCTGCATGCTGTGTATAATTGATCATTCCTGGCACAATGGACATTTAGTACCCACGGTGTACCTGTCAGAGAGTATGCCCACAGGAGCTCAATAGGCGCAGGCAGGCCATCATTCTTCAGCAGTAAATGTATGATCCATCAGACATCAAAGTGCATGCGAGAAGCAGGACACACTGACAATTTATCAACGTGCCCTTGTGGAACAAGCACAGTACAAAGTCCATTCCGGCTTACAGGTTCTTTATTTTATTTCAGCCGGTGATATTTCTCACATCCTCAGTGTGTATGATAGAGGTGCTTTCTGCGCCTCTAAATTTCACGCTTCAAGACTCCCATTCATAGCAAATGATGCTGCCATCCATCCAGCTTCAGCGGGGAAGTGCTGGACTTAATAAAAAAAGCCCAGTATGATAATGCATTGTCTACTCTCATCACTGGCTTATAAATAACTAAACGTTTTGGTAAATCACCATTCAATGAACAGCCTGCATGAGATGCAAATCACAACCAACAAACATTCTTGGGACAAACATTGAGCTATACTCAAAAAAATGTTAAAAAAATCAAAAAAGGAGAAAACTCAATGGACCACTTGATCTATCCTGCTATCATTCTTCTACGTTTCTATTGATAAAAGTTGTGAATTAAAGGGGTTCATTTGACATGACGTGAGTTATGACATGTAATTATCCATAGCAATCTGATATCACCTTTCATCAGTTTGCAGTAGCAAGATGTAAGGATGCCAGGAGTTACTAAACTGAACATTGCTCCTTACCTTACTAAAAAAAAAAGGACCACTTTACTGCCCTTCAAACTTTAGGGGGGCCAGACTATAGCCAGTGGGAGTAGAAGATGTCCTGGCATCGCTGAGATTAAACAATGCCATAGACTTGGTGGTCATCAGCAGAATAGTGCCCCATCATTGGTGTCAGTGGGAGGAATAGTGCCCCATAATTGGTGTCAGGAGAATTAGTTCCCCATCTTTGGTGTCAGCGGGAGGAATGGTGCCCCTTCATTGGTGTCAGTAGAAGAATTAGTTCCCCATCATTGGTGTCAGCGGGAGGAATAGTGCCCCATATTTGGTGTCAGTGGAAGAATTAGTTCCCCATCATTGGTGTCAGTGGGAGGAAGAGTGCCCCATCATTGGTTTCAGTGGGAGAATTAGTTCCCCATCTCTGGTGTCAATGGAAGGAACAGTACCCCATCATTGGTGTCAGTGGGAGGAATAGTGGCTCATATGAGTGGAATGAATAGTGCTCGAAGGGCCAGATAAAGACAAGCAAAGGGCCACATCTGGCCCACAAGCTGCAGTGTGGTGACCCCTGCTATAAACAAACATACTCTCTCCCCAAACAAATAGTGACTTCTCTAAAGACTGTGCACTCTTATGCATGGGGTAGGAAATGCTTAGTGCTTAGGGAGTACTTAGTGATTTGCAAATGACAATTTTTAGAAAAGTCATTATTTGCTTAAGACTCTTTTCACACAGAAGGCCAGGCAGAGGGGCAGTAAAAACAAGCGGATGATCTGTGCTTTTATAGCACTTACAAGCAGACATGGTGGTGCTCAGGCTCAGGCTATGCATTGTTGCATGGCAATTTTAATGCTACATGCAACCATTCAAATTCTCCTATGTAAGTTATTGGTGCTGTGCAGCAACCACAACCCAAATATTTTGGCTTGCAGTTGTGGCACCTTCCCGTATCACAGATGAGTCCCCTACTTCTCCCTCTGCTTAAAATACACATCTCTCTAAATGTGTTGCCTGCTGGCGAGACCAGGTATTGCAGAGTGACCTTAAAATGCCATGATTAAAGTGACTTTGTTGCAAGGAAATTATGACTACCTTTTCTTAGCCTCTTTTGAAAATGCTGGTTTCCTGGCCGTGTCTAGTCTAAATACTTTAGAGTCACAGCGTTTGATTTACTAAAGGCAAACAGGCTGTTCACTTTGCAAGGATATTTACCCCTGTGAATGAGATAAAGCTCTGCTGACTTCATTAAAGGGTGTCAGTTTGGGGGAGTGTGCCTTCCTAGGCAGGCTGTTTTGAATGTAGACCACCCTAGTTAACACCTACATTTGATGCCAAGCCTCCATGATTCAAAGAACTGAAGTTCAATGAATAAAATGGGCAGACCAGGGACAGTCCAGCTTGGAAGGAAATGGCTAGATCACGATGGATGGCTTCCAGCCAGGAAATGAGACGGGCTCTATCTAATATACTACAGCTTCTAATACACGCTGTGGGAAGCTTTCAGTGTGCAGTGAAATCAGATAAAAGCAATTTTAGTACAGGACAGGAACCTGTTAAAACTGTGCCAGACTGAAGGTACAGATGGAGTTCAGTTTTCCAAGTCGCGCAGTGACCCGCGGTAAAAAGCGCCTTTTACTGAAAAGTACAAGTGTAATGGCAGCCTAAACCAATATGTACGTACTGACAGTATGGTTAATGTCTGTACCTTTCTCTTCTTTGTTCTTTTTTCAGTTTTCATGGTTATGAAACTCTCCGTATCCACAAAATCAATAAAATGACTTTGTTAAAAAAAAATTCTGCTCAGCTCTTGGGACGTTGTAATGCGAAGCAATATATTTTCTTATTCAGTAAGAATAGTAAGTTTTGTAGAGGCTCAAACCAAAGAAAACTGAACACAATCAGGGGATATAAGAGAATCAACATTTTACAGAATGTAATGTTAGCACAGGTAAATAAATAATGGGTCCGATCCAGGTGCATTCGTACCCTCTGTACACTAGGACAAGCACATAGAATAGCGTTGTTTGAAAAGATTTGTAAGAGTTTTTTATATAAACTTTTTAACATTAGATCAATCAGAATAAAACAGTGAGTCATTGGCCACCTTGTGTATTTTAAGCCAAAATGTTTATGTTTAGTTTTAGATTAAAAAAAAAAAAAAAAAACAAGGGTAGGTTTTTTTGCTGTCTGTGTCCCCGGTGAGAAAATTCACTCTCTCTACTTATCTTGGTGACCACTGTCAGTGCTGTCACTGAGATTGAGAGTTGGAAACATAGGTGTGCACAGTCTATTGCATTAGGGTGTGCACCCTAAATTTTGTAAAACATGGACAGTGTTAGTAGGGCAATGGATGATGTCAGTAGGACAGTGGACGGTGTCAGTAGGGAATAGGTTTGTGTCAGTAGGGCAGTGGACGATGTCAGTAGTTTTTTTTTTTATTATTATTTTATTTTTTACATTTTTTTTTTAAAACCCCGTTGGGGGGTTGGTGAAATATCAGCAGGGGGAATCTGCATCACACAGGGTGATTAGAGTGTGCCCAGGCACACCCGGCACACCCCCTGCGCACACCTATGGTTGGAAATCCAACATTTTTAGTTGTTACTAGAACATGAATGGAGGGGAAATTCTCTAATTGGGATACTTGTTTCCTTGACAGCTGTCTACAAGAGGTTTCTCTAGCTTTGGATAGATTTCCTCTCATTTCCTATTGTATTAATGTACCAGGAAATATGGAAATCACCCCAACTGGACATAGATGGCAAATAATCTGAGAGGGGTTTAAACCTTCCACTACCCTTGCCAAAATCGAAAAAAAAAAAAATGTTGGCTTTAGATATTCTTCAACCAGTTGGGGACTTGAGACTTAATAGACATACCCTAAAAACTTCAGTACATATGCCCTGCACCCTATCCTCTCCTACCCCACCACACCTCTGACTGCCAGTTCTGGCAAATTTGCTTATTTTGACTATGTTTGGGAGATTGTTCAAAAGCTTCAAAGAAAGATACAATTAAACAAGATTATTGTTATTTCCAGAGAGGTGACCTTTATTCTGCATATGATGTCATTTGAAACTACCCTATCGGTAACAAAAAAAATTTAATTGAATAAATGTGTTCTATTTTACCCCTTAGTTATCCCTAATAATCCTTAAAGGGGTTGTAAACCCTTGTGTTTTTAAACTTTAATGCATCCTATACATTACGGTTGTTTAATCTCTGTGTATCATCTGAGGCTGTTCACTTCACTGGGTATATGTGAGTGCTTACATCCACTTTAATTAACTACTTTCTCAACTTCTTCACCTGGCTGTTATTTTTCTCTTGACCTGTTTCTTTTCTTTTTTATTAAAGTTCAAACATTTTTTGTTTTCATTTGTTTTGTTCTTTAGCTTTTCTTGTGTTGCATTAGAAAAATACAAAATTAAAAAAATAAAAATACATTGTCATTGATAAATAATTTTATAGCACTTTATATCACAGGGAACTGTTTCCGTAGGATGGCCCCGCCCAGCTGATCATATGGTCAATTGTCCAAAAAGCATTTTTCCAAATGACTGATATTCTTTCCTTGGTGCTAGGGTGGCTGCTTTGGACCTACACCTGCATGTTTAACCGTGATGATCATGCAAGTTTACATATCTTTTGTAAAATTGCTAATGGACAAACAGATGTCTCCCCAAGACTTATGAGTTTGGTACAGTAACATGTGTTTTGTAGGACTCAGTGATGGTCAGAGGATGCAAATACATGGTAAGAACCTTCCTCACTGAGTAGAATGAAAGATGGCCCCTTCTGCAAGAAATTTGCACTTACCCGCTAAGGTAACTCTTCATGCAGGCATTGCATTAGACTGCTGTATTTGGGGGGCAGGATCAGGTCATTTATGGCCACCCTAAGTAAGATTCTTCAGTGGACCGATCTGACTGTCAAGACTGTCAAGACTGTTGCTATCCTTGGACTACAAATGGTTCCTCCTACTGTGTGGTCACTGAAAAATGGAAATTCTGCAACTTTACCCTGATTGTTATAGATTGCCCTGTGACTCGGAAGACTCACCCAGTGGTGCTTGTGTAGGTCTGTCCAAGTGTACAGTCATCAGGAGGAGATTCTGGGTTAAACCAAAAATCAGCAAAACATCGACTGGATTCTTTATGACTATACTCATGTTCAAACCCATAATCACTGAAAGACAAGAACATCTGTATTATATATGTACTTCAATGAAGAAAGTCAGAGAAATACCACATAAAGTTACATTTAAAACTACATTGCTAGATGTAACGATGAGGTAATCAGAGATACAATGGATTGATGTGGCATAGAAAGAAATAAAAGCTAAGAAATCTTTTTTTTTTCTTTGTTTTTTCTTGGCTTTAAACCTGAGTGAACCATTTTACTGTGTTTCTGCTGTGACAGCTTTGCTGGTTGTATATTTATAATCCTTTAGGTAGCCCTCAGGCAGGTATGTGAACTGGCTGCTATGGAAGAGATTGCTACCTGCTGCAGTGCCTGACAATCATAAGAAGTAAAGTGTATATCAATAATCTTTAGGGCATGTTCACACTATGGGTCAGATTCATCAAGCAGTGCCACCACATAATGCGTTCTAAAAGTGGCATATCAAACATTGTAATTACTTATGATAGTTACACTTTCCTTATTAAAGTCTATCTAAAGCCTCCTTTTTTAGGTTTGGGTTGAATGGGGTAGTATTATAACTTGGCTATTTGATCAAGTATGGACTGGGCATGCAAGGAGGAAAGCACCAACGTATAACGTCCTGATTAAATTTTATTCAGACTTATGTATCATACAAAATGTATTGTGTTTCGGAGTTTCAAAGGATCCCCTGTCAACAGAACTTGACACTTGGTTGTTGGACTAATAAAACTGTAGGAATCCTGAGGGGTAATTATTTTGAACTGCTTCAGATTCCAGTTAAGTCTTGAAGTATAACTAATATCAAAGTGAAACTAAAAGAAGATTCCAAGTTTTGGGTTGACACTAGAACAGAAATAAATGGGAAATCTTCCAATCGGGGCACTAGCTCATGTGCCCCTTGTGACACCCCTGGATTTCCCTTAATTTGGAGGGATTTCCTCTCACCCCCTGTTTTGCCTTGGGACAGGAAATAAAAAGAAATCTCCCAAATAGGACACAGATAGCAAACAAAAAAAAAAAAAACTGATAAGGATTATAACCCTCCCTTACTCAACCCAAAATGAAGAAAAAAGTTTTGCCTTTAGTTCTACTTTAAGTCTTAAATCCGGGAAACCTAAAAATGATCCCTTGTTAAGAATTTAGGGGACATGTTAAAGAAGATTTACTTACCCAATCCTGTGTGTCTGTGGACTGGTAGACTGGTCCCTGCAATATCTTCTCCTATACATTCCAGCAGTTTAAGGCTTTAAAATCATCAAGTCAAATGCAGGGTTCATAGCAGTGGACATGAGGACAATAAAGAAAAGTCCACCACCAGATCATAGGAGAGTGCCATCCGCCATGGGAGCACGCGATTAGGTAGGTTAAGGTGCTTCTCCTTTCCTCTAGACTAAACAAGCAGTTAACCCTTACAATGTGGGAGCAGACCCACTGCAAGGAAAACTTTTCAAAATTCCTGGATTTGGACTTTAAGTCCGATGAAGGGGGATCATTGGACCCCTCCCCCGCCCCCCGAAATACGTTGGCTTTCAAAGATTCAAAATCTAAATAAAATTAAATCTGCACTTTATATTTCTTTTTTTTGTGTTTTTGTTCTTGTGCACTTAGGTTTTTATTGCTGTCTGTGACCTCACTGGGGAGGTTAACCCTCTAATTGTCCTGGTGAGCATTATTAGTAGGTTGGAAAGTGATAGGAAAGCCAAAATGTTACATCGGTCACTAGAATAAGATTCATGGGGATATCTGCTCTAGTTCCAACTGCCTAAGGCTCGCCATAGACGGTACTAATTTCTTTCCTGCAACCTCGAGTTGGGGAGGCCGGGATTAGACAGTGATCTAGGAACCGCTAGCAATAACTGCAAGTGAATCGGGCAGGCTGGTTGTACCCAAGTTGATCAATCGATCACCTTGGTACATTCATCCTGCCCACACATTGTTCAACTCTGGTTTGGTTCCTACTGCACCGGTCGAGATTCAAACCGTCTATGGCCGGCCTAAGAGGTGATTTCAATCAATTTGGAGAGATTTTGACCCGTTTCTTGTTGTGAAGGGAAATCTCCAGAATGGGAGCAAGCCCTGCCCCATTAAAACTAAAAAAGATATTTGGCATTAGATAAACTTTAATGATGGAAGAGTTTCAGGCATTAATTCTAAAAGAAAAAATAACTGACCAGGGTTTTGACCCTTTCATTCTCTATCTAAAACTAACAATAAAGTCTTAGCTTTTAGGTTGAAGAGGTGAACCTTTTAAAAGTATTATATAACTATATAACTCTATATATAGCATATAACTATGCTATTTTTCAGAACAAATTGTCATGTGAGTGATGTGTGAAGTGGTTCTGTACGGAGACTGTTCTACTTTTGAATCTTTGGTAAATTAAGTTGGATAACATACCACACAAAATCAGTACTTTCACACTGGCAGATTTTTGAAGTCAATGCGGATGTGAAACTTCTTCCCTTAATACACCACGATGAGGTCTTTCTTCTGCGAAAACTTCTTTGCCGGCCCATAATGCAATGTTCTCCCTGTATGTGCATTGCATAGAAAACTGCATTATTCTTATATAAATGTCTTCTGAAAATATCAGGCAGTTGCTTTGCCAAACAAATATTCATAAAATATTTTACTCTGCATTGCGCAACAAGTGAATGATCTTTCTAATATGCTCCAACGTGGACATCAATATAGAGAACCAATAAAATGCCTATATTCTAACCCACAACTCACTATTCTCGGCAGTTTTCAGGTCAGCACATCAATGCTGAAGTTAGATATGTTCATTCTCAATCATTAGATGAATGAGTGCCACTCACACTGGCTCGGCTGTCAAATTGGAATGAGAGGCTGTGCCTTTGCAGCTGTTGCATTCCCATAGACACAATTGCCTGCATGCAGCACCTGGCAGCTCCAGCTGCTTAAAGGAGAAGTACAGCCAAAGCTCGCTTGGCTGTACTTTTCCTGTGCAACACAGAAGTGCAGTTCGTTTTACACTCCTGTGACCTGTGTTCAGCAAAGAGCGGGCTGAAGTCCATTGTCTGCTGACGCCACAGAGTCGGTCCAGGCGTGGACATCATCACGACCACAGAGTCGGGATCCGCCTAGATCCCTGGACCAGCACCCAGCTCAGCCTCTCAGCGAGCCGCTAAGGGTGAGTTGGCTGCTCCCGCCCCCTCCACAGCACAGTGCTCCAGTGAGCATAGTAGGGGGGGGGGGGTAGAGCAGAGAGCCGCTGACTAATAGCCAGTAGTTCTCTGCTCACAGAGCGGTGAGAACCAAGCGATCTGCAGTGTTCAATCGCTCTGGTTCTCAGTGCATAGGCACCGGGGGACAGATACAGCATCGGAGTGATGCTGCATCCACCTAGGTAAGTATGATTCTAACAAAAAAAAAAACTCATACATTTCTTTTAAAGCCAAAATCCAGGCAGAATTTTTTTTCCCTTGCAAGGGGGCTGTACCCACACTGCAAGGATTAATTGCTTGTTTTGTCCAGGGGAGGAGAAATGAATTACCTAATGCTCCTCTCCTTTGGCAGGTGGCTCTATCCCACAATCAGGGGGTCCCTTATGCCGCTATCACACAACCGGACTTTATGGCATACTTGGTCCAGCGAACCTGAGTCCGTCGGACAATTCGATCGTGTGTGGGCTCCAGCGGACTTTTTTTTCTCAAAAGTTTGACGGACCTAGAAATGAAACATGCTTCAAATCTGTACGACGGACTCGAGTCCGGTCGAAAAGTCTGCTCGTCTGTATGCTAGTCCGACGGACAAAAACCGACGTTAGAGCAGCTATTGGCTACTGGCTATCAACTTCCTTGTTTTAGTCCGGTGTACGTCATCACGTACGAATCCGTCAGACTTTGGTTGATCGTGTGTAGGCAAGTCCGTCGTAAAGTCCGTCGAAAAGTCCGCAGGACAAAGTCTTCCATAAAGTCTACTAGTGTGTACGCGGCATTAGAATCCTCAAGTCCAGAGCAGGGCTATGGACCCTGCTCTGGTCTTGATGACATCAGTACCCTAGACTGCTAGAGCGTGGGGTTCCATAAGTCAAAGGGATGGTCTAGCTGCAGAGAGGAATGGAGGATTGGGGTAAGTATATCTCCTTTTATTGTTCCCCAAGACATAAACGGGCAATTAATCCATGCATTGCGGGCACAGCCGCACTTTTTTGCTTAGCGTTGGGCTTTAACCACTTTAATACTGGACATTTTCACCCCCTTCCTGCCCAGGCCAATTTTCAGCTTTCAACTCTGTAACATTTTGAATGACAATTGTGCAGTCATGCAACACTGTACCCAAATCACATTTTTGTAATTTTTGCCCCACAAATAGAGCTTTCTTTAGGTGGTATTTAACCACCTCTGCGGTTTTTATTTCTTGCGGTATAAACAAAAAAAGAGCAACAATTAAAAAAAATATATATTTTTAACTTTTTGCTAAAATAAATATCCCAATTTTTTAAAAAAAACATATTTTTTCCTCAGTTTAGGCGGATTTATATTATTCCACATATTTTTGGTAAAAAAAATCGCAATAAGGGTATAGTGATTGGTTTGCGCAAAAGTTATAGCGCCTACAAAAGGGGATAGAATGGCGGTGATCCGCGATTTTTATCGTGACTGCGACATTGTGGCGGACACATCGGACACTTTTGATACTATTTTGGGACCAGTGACACTTATACAGCGATCAGTGCTATAAATGTAGCGCTGGTAGATTTGCAATCTATCGCATGTTAGGTAAATTTAGTAAATTGTGTGTTAGGAAGGTTAAAAGTTCGTCTCTGTTCCAGCTTGGCTGACGTTGTGGGTGTTTCCGTGCTGACCGGTGGGTGTCGCTGTTACCACTGGTCAGGTTTGGAAAGGCAACGTGTTGAAGCGTATGGATGCTCCTCTGTCCCGGAGGCATGCTCGGTGGAGGTGGTCCTCCGAGTTGCATTCTGGGTGAGGGTATTTATGGGACAGACGCCATATTTTGGGGTTCATTTTTACAGCCACCTGATGGCCCTCCTGGCCGATAGGTATGCGTTAAGGAGCTGCCTCATGGTCCTCCGTCCGGGAGGCCCACGATACAGCGGTGCAGGGGTGGGTCCAGAGGCTTGTCTGGAGCTTGCCACCGCGGCCGAGGAATGGTCCTGAGCTGTCGGTCCTGTGTGATGAAGCTGAACAACCGAGGAGATCCCAGGGGAGGACCCGTTTTGGAGAGATTACGCTGCATGCTGGTCTGGAGAGGGGCCTGGTGACTCGGTTGGAGGACGTATCCAAAAGTAACTATACAGCATAGTATTGCCGGCTTGGCTTAAAGGTTCAAGCACTGTGACTGACTTTCACTACAGCAGATCTATACATCCTGTGGCAGAGGATCGTACAGATTTTATTCCCAAACAAGTCTATGGCAGAGACTTTGATTCGTGCTGCGTACTGTCTGCTAGACCGGTGAGAGAGGCCTATCCAGACGAGCAAGGAGTGTGTCCCACGAGGGGAGCGCATTTCAAATAGTATTTGAATTATACCAAGACCTTTTGCCAAGAGAACCTTACCAGAGAATATTTGAGTTTCTTCTGCAAGTTTCCTTTCTACCTCTTTCCTGTTACTTCCTAAGTCGTTTGTTTAATAAAGCATTTAAAACGTACTCCAGTGTTGGTGCGTGTGTCGTCCAGAAGTAAACTCAACGGAACCCTAGACCCGGTGCCGGTGAAACAGAGGGAAGCAGAGTGAAGGTAACAGACCCGCTTAAACCAGCAGCTCCACCGTGAGTTAGTGCTACATAAATATGCACTGATTACTGTATAAATGTCACTGGCAGGGAAGGAGCTAAAATTAGGGGGCGATCAAGGGGTTAAATGTGTTACCTAGGGAGTGATTCTAACTGACTGACGAGGGGAGGAGACCGGTCAGTGTTCCTATATACTACGTTCCTGTTCTGTCACCTGCAGTCGCGGGTGCCCGGCAGACATCGCGACCGCCGGGCACGCGCATCAGCTCCCGAGTGACGTGGTGCGCGCACACCCCCTTACCGCCAGGAAGCCAAGGACGTCATATGGCGCCCGCCCAGAGGGACAGAGTGTTCCTGCGGACGTCATATGACAATGGGCGGTAGGAAAGTGGTTAAAGATATGACCCATGCACTGACTATATGCAAGGGATACCAACTGCAGGTATCCAGCAGCAGTAGGGATGACCAGTGGTTCAGTGTAGCTGTACTTAGGAAACTAGAATCAGACTGAGTGTGATGAAAATGCATTTTTTTTTAATGCACACAACACCTATCCAACACCAACAAACCATTAGCAAAGCAAAAGTGAAAAATAAATGTGACAGTGAAGCAAAACCATACCAACAACCTAACTATAATATCCTATATACAAACAGGGGGAATCAAGACCAGGACTGGGACTGGGACTGGGAACAAGGGGTGCAGAGATGGAGCAACAGGATACAGGGCACTAGATGCAAGGCACAGAATAAGGCAGGTGGCCACTGAAGCTGTGCCCTTCAGCTCTGGGAACCAAAGTGCCACCAGCAGGTAGTCCAGGTCCTGACACTATGGGTTTAAAGTGCTTGTAGAGACTTCTTTTTTTTTCAATAAAATTAACAAACATGTTATACTTACCTGGTCTCTTGCAGTGGTTTTGCACAGAGCAACCTGGATCCTCCTCTTCCTGAATCGCTCTTCGGTGCTCCTGGTCCCTCCCTCCTGTTGATTGCCCCTATAGCAAGCAGCTTGCTATGGGGGCACCCGGGCCGTGTCACAGCTCCCTGTGTCCCTTCAGACACCAAGCTGCAGCCCCCTCTCTCTCTTGATTGGCTGACTGACTTTGCTGTGTCTCAGCCAATCAGGAGGGAGAGTCTCATCTCAGACAGCGGAGACAATCATGGACATCGCTGGACAGAGATGTGGCTCAGGTAAGTATTAGTGGGACCGAGGAGGGCTGCTGCATTTCATGGTAGGAGTTAGATCAGGCCTCCTTAACCTCATCAAGACCACCACCACCTGGCCGTGTGAAAAAAAAAAAAAAATATATACACTGTATATATATATATATATATATATATATATATATATATATATATCTTAATTCAATACTACTAAATAAGGAATTGTACCAGATAAAAAAATCCCCCCCCCCCCATTAATTCCCAGGTCCCAACGAATATGATGGATGCTCTAGATGACACAATACTGCCATTAAGAATTTTTTTTTACCAATCGCAAATCTGTGAAAATGTTGCTCTGATACTGGAAACCCAACTTGATCGTATCTTAACCTTACATTAACGGTTTATACAAACATTCACTGGAATTCATATAGACTGGAGCAGCAGATTTTACAAAAGTGTCTCTCATGCATTCTAAAAGTGGCGAAGAATGCGCCAAATTCATGAACCTGTCTAGAACTCGTACTTGAATTTACATTAGCTGATGCTCTTAGAAGGCATGCAAGACACTTTTTTAAAATCTGTTTGAGACAGTTTTTCTCTCTGCACATCAAAAGAGACATGACTAAGCTCCGGGGTGCGGAGTGAAAAGAAGCACTGGGGGCGTGGCCGGGTCAGAGTCCAGGCTGAAGTTGCCTCTCCATTTATCGTAGTAGAACACCATGGATGTGTGACTTACAGGGGTCACCCTTCCTTCCTTGAACGTCAAAAGAGAGTTGGTCTTAATTAGCTTCAATTTTACAATTGGCGCATTCAATGCAACACAATGTAAAAGTGCCACATTCAATGCGGCACAAAAGCGGCACATTTTAGAACCATCTGAATTTGGTGCACGACTTGCTGTCAGGACCAAGAATTGTCGTAAATGCTTCATTAATTTGGTGCAATACATTAATAAGAGGGATTAAGGCCAGAAAAGTGTCGTTTTATTGAATTCCCCCCAGAAAGTGCCTGCACTTTATTTAGAATTGGACACATTTCATTGCGCCACAATGGAAAATTGGAGCATTTTAGAACTACCTGAATTTAGTGCATAGGTCCCTGTCAGGACCAAAAGATTGGCAAATGCTTCATGAACGAAATGACAAATTTACAAAATCTGAACTACTGTGTAGCCCTTTGGATATCTGTATTTAAGGTCCTCTGTATTTACTGATTTAGGCCAGCCATAGTTCAAATCCCAGCCGGTTAGGCACTGACCGTGTTGATGGAGAAATTGAACGATTTCTTTCCTGCAACCTTTGGTTGCAGGAAAGACATTCACTCTGTCTACGGCCGGCCTTAGCGACCACTACAATATATAATTGGCTGTGCTAATTTTCCAACAGAATCTATTTAAAATATAATTATATATTAAAAAATATTCTCACTCTCCTTCCTCTACCTGTACAATCATTATTAAATTGAATGTCAGTGCTCTTCACCCCTACTGTATAAAAAATACTTGATGGACATGCCTGTGTGTATGACATAGAGGAGCAATTAGTCACCTTTTTACTAATTGGGACTCTGGGTATGGTAATTGCAGAAAACTAGAGCTACATACTTGTCAATTGTCAAAATATAAATGTTCGTAAAATATACAGCACTTCACCAAAAACTTTAGCACCCAAATCACAAAGTATACTATATTTCTAAACTGGAAAATGATCATAATACCTGGGAGTTGGAGAGGTTCCAAGAATCATAGTCTTCTTCTGTACAATCTCTAAAGAACGAAGGTCTAAAATCAACTTTTACCAATTCCCAGTCCGAACGGTAACTTATATGCCCAAACACTCTGTAAAGTTAAGAAAAAAGCCATATTACATTTAAAGAACTATACAAATAGTACTTTCATCAACATGCATGTGGGTTTTTGATACAAATATTTTATAGAAAAATCAAGCCAATAAATCAGTCTGGTAAAAATCCTATTCAATCATCGCTGAATTTATTTTTGCTGTATTATATACAGTATATCATTATGAGAATGAAGAGACTGAAGTGAGAAAGACATTCCCATTGTCACCCCATTGCTTCTATCAGCTTCTTAAAAAACATAACAAAACAAAAAAAAAAAAAAAACATAAGGAGGCATCTGAAAATTGTCCAATACGTCCAGTTTGCTTGATGCCTTCTGTTTGAGTCATAGTTACACAGTGGTTTTTTTTGTTTGTTTTTTTACTAAAACTGCATGGTGCAAAATCTGTTGAAGCTCTGCATAGAAACCAATCAACTTCCAGGTTTTGTTGTCAAAGCTTAATTGCAGAAGCTAAAGTTAGAAGCTGACTGGCTACCATATACAGCTACACCAGATTTTAAGTGCACCAGTTTTAGTAAATCTTCCCCAGTTAGTCAGAATGAACAAAATAACACGTCCACCAAGTTCAATGATTATGAAATAAAAAAAGAAAAAGCATGATTTTAAAATGTTTTTTGGAGGGGTGTGTATTGCGGGGGAGGAGGGGGGTGGCATCAGTGTCAGTGGTGGTGTTGAGTGGGGATGCGGTGGTGGCAGTGTTGAGGGGGGTGGCAGCGGAGGGAGTGGTAGTGTTGAGGGGGGTGGCGTTGGTGGTGTTGAGGAGGGGTGGCAGCAGTAGTGGTGTTGAAGGGGGTGGCAGCAGTGGCAGTGGGGGGATGGGATCAGTAAGAGGCAGAGCTGATAGAGGTTGGGATCGATTGCACTGGCAATTTGTCACTTACCCCTCCCCCTCCCTCCTTTCCCTCCCCCCTTCCTGGTTCTTTGTTTATCCCCTTTCATAGATTATATAGACCCACATTAGAATATGTCTTTTGATTTCAGTTATTGCACCTTTTAGCGCCTCCCGTGTTTGCAGCGGGGTGATTACCCGTTTAGGGTGCCTCAAATTGTGCCGTCTGGTGTCCTCTTTGGGCTTTCACTGGTAAGCTATGCCTGACTATAACACTCAAAAATTATCTTATTTACTGTATCTATGTAAAATTGTACTCTTTGTCCTTTTTACTATTCCCATTATCTGCGATTAGATAATTATGAGACTGTATTTTTCTATAGATTTTTATGGTCTATTCCTCCTGAAGAAGCGACTTGTGATGCGAAACATTTAGAGGATTACGCTTGGACCTACATCTTTACTCCCCATATATCAGTGGGGTTTATCTGTTCTCTTTTGAACCACCTGTAACTGTATGCAATAACTATCCTTTGTATTGTTGCACGTAATGTTTTTTATCTATGTTCTTTTTTCAATAAATGTATACTTTTTATATTTACCTTATCTAAGTCCCTGGGTACCGAGATAGTCCACAACAATTCTTGTTGTTGTAGGGCAATATTTTGGAGTAGCCCCTGAATCACCCTTTTTCCACTATCCTAATTTCAAGGATGATCGTACCCGCCCCTATCTCTTTTTCTACTACCTAGATTGAGGCAACATCCTATATCTTTCTTTTTCAGTGACCGTCCCCGCCTCCCTACATTCTCTCTGGATAGGCGGGGCGGGCCACAGTTTCAGCTCTGCCTTCTCTTCCCTCAGCGCTGTCAGCGGCGGAACGAACTGGCAGACAGATGGGCGGGGCCTCACATTTGCAGATGGGTGGCGGGTCTGTGGGCCCCCTTGAAGTTGCGGAACTGCAGGGCCCAGTCGCAAGTGCGACTGCTGCGACCCTGATAATTCCACCACTGCCTGCACCCATAGAACCTTATACACACAGTTGGTTCAGAGGAGGGCAATAAAACCCTTATAAAGCATGGTTCAACTTGCTCCAGCAACAAAAAAAAATGCCTTTCTAATCCACTAAGGCAATCATATCAACTCTCTAGGGTGTTATTACTTATAAATATCATTAACATTTAGGTTTTGAACACTTACAAAGGTATCTTTTTCACATTTCACAGCTTTTATTGCAAAGAAGCCTTTCTGTAGTCAGCAGTTAAACCTTTTTTTCCTCACCATGCAAAGTGTGCTTCCTTGTCATTTGCAATGACCAACCAATGATCAACTTTGCACCATGTTAACTCCATAAGCCTTTTAATTTATTTTATATAAACCCTTTATTATACAAACCAGGGTTCCATCAGGGCTTCCTTGAGCAATGAGCAGTTCCTGCCTCTCAGATAAGTCCCCAATAACACCATTGATCTTTTCAGCTCTATGTAAGTGGGTAATGACAACAAGTGTAAGGAGCATTCTTCCCACTGACCATCACTCTAATGCAGGATTTCTCAACCAGGGTTCCATGGGACCCTATGGTTCCTCCAGAGGTTGCTAGGGGTTCCTTAAGCAATGAGCAATCTCTGCTTCTTAAATAAGTTTCCACTGACACCATTCATCTTTTTAGCTATCTGTAAGGTGGTAATTCTTCCCAATGACCACAAGTGTAAGCACCATTCTTCCCACTGACCATCACACTAATGTATTATGAGTTGTAGATATAGTAGGTATTAGCAGGGGTTCCCTGAGATCAGAAAGTTATTTCAAGGGTTCCTCTGTGTCCAGAAGGTTGAGAAAGCCTGCTCTAATGTATCATGAATTGTAGATATAGTAACTATTTGTAGGGGTTGCCCAAGTCCGGAAAGCTATTTCAAGGGTTCCCCTGTGTTGAAATGGTTCAGAAAATCTAATATAAACCATTGGTGATCACAAGGTGCCCAGATTCCTCTTTAAGTGCTTCTTCTGAAGGAAGAAGAAATTCAACATAAACTAAACAAAAAGTGTTGGAAATATTTATTTTAAATTAGAGAGATTGAATGTTCAGATTGTGACATGCCCTGCCAACCTTGTTTTTTATCAGCCTTGGAATAACACTAAAAGGGTATTCCCAGTTTTACAGTCACATTTGAGAAAACCAAACTGTATGTTTATGTGTTCCCTTTTAAATGTTTCATTGGGCAGACTGCAAACTACTATGAACAATTTCAAGTTGAGTCTGTCTCCAGACAAACACTGGGGACACACACTGGCTTTCTTCTCATGAACATACAGTGGAGAAGATCAGCTTCTGGATTTTTAACCCTTTGTTAGGAAAGCCAGTGTTCAAATCTAGTTTACAACTGATAGTGGCATCTGCCAGCATAGTTCAGACAGGGTTACTTATAGTGAATATTAAAGGACAACTAAACCCAAGAATACAAATTTAATATATTGCAGCTTAGAGTCCTTGGATGTGGTGGATGCATTAGTTTTCTTTTGATTCAAGCTCAGAACATTTCCAGCAAATACACAAAATACCTACCGATCTTGCCCGAAATGCAATGTCCTTGTCACTTCTTTTGAGCTGCATAGAAGAATATCTTCCTACCTAGATATCCTCTGTAAACGACAAATTACCCTGCCCCCCATGTAACAGAGATGAAAAGATATGAACGTACCTTATGTGGGGTCAGTCTCAGGAGAGCAGCCTAGGGTGAGAACTGTAGCCAAGGGTTTGCTATTATAGTTATTATACTTGAATAGTTTGTTGTTGTTTCAAATGAGTTTGGCTCCCTCTAGTGGCTGCTGGGCTCTGTTAGGATTTTTTCCTATTCTTTGAGAAGGAATGCAGCAAAGTATTGTGGGAGATGTAGTTTGGAGGAGGAAGTGACTCTGTTAGCTGGATCAGCCCTGAACTACATGACAGACAATGCAAAGCACGCAGCACTGCCTGCTGGGAGGAGTGATAAAAGGAGAGATGCGGCCCGTTTTCAGCCTCCCTGGACGCCATTCAACACTTGCCAGCAGGAGGTCTGTGTGTGTGTGACCAGGAGTAAGAGAATGCAGCCTATACAGCAGAGAGCCGCATCGCCTGCCTCTGAGGGATCTCGGAGTACAGCCTTGCCATCCTAGCAAGTGGACCGCCCTACGCTGCAGAGCAACTAGAAGCCCCTGCACTTCAGCCCATCTGGAGTTTCAGCACAGCGCGACAGCACCATCTTTACCAGACGGAGACACCAGGAGGGGATTCCGGGCGGAGCCTCACAGCCATTGGAGTTCATTGTGGTGAGAGGGCACTTGCCCATTCCAGTAGAGAGTACAGTATTGTTGAGTGAGTTCTTTCTACAGACTGCTGGTGAGACTTGTAGTTCCACGGAGGTGAATCTACTTCTTCACAGGTATCATACAGCTGGACTTCGGGGACTTGTTTTTTTTTTCCTGCACGGTAAGGTCAGTACTGTATTGCACTCACATGTAAGGAGGAATCTATAGGTGGTGATATTTCTTCAGTTTAACAGCCATCAGCATATCTTTTGCTCTACAGTAATTTATTTTCCTTTGTTCTTGTGGATTACAAATATTGCAGTTTAAATATCAGGCTAGCTGAAGGTATCCAGAGTTGAAAGAACTTTCATCATCTTCCTGTTTTACCAAGCATTGCTGCTACACTCATAAGTTGAACTCTGAATTACAACCTAGGGGGAGCCATTGAGTATATGCTAGATTTTACACTGTGTTCTTCAATGTAAAGAATATATATTGCATTTTGGTCTGTGTGTTGAGGCCTCAGTGGGAAGGTATTTAATATATGTTTTGAAGATATTGAGTATCTATTCCTCTGTGCACCTGTTCACATATACTCCTTAAAGTGATTATAAGGTTATACGTTCTGTATATGTGCATTAAGTGATAACACTTGCCAATCATAATTTGTGTTCATTTATGCCCTTCATTGTGTTTCATTAATTATTTTAGTAAACTTTAAAAATAAAGCAGAAGCTTGAAAAAGGAAATGAAAGCCACCACACCAAGGATGAGTAAGCTGCAATAAATTACATTGTAGGTTTTGGGTTTCTATGCACTTTAACTCCCTCGGTTTAAAGTGGAGTTCTGCCCACCACTGCAAAAATTAAAAGCCAGCAGCTGCACATACTGCTGACTTTTAATAATCAGACACTTACCTGTCCTGGAGTCCAGCGATGTCGGCACCGCAGCTGATGTCTCCATCAGCTTTCGGTGCATGCCGCCTCTATTGCGAGTAAGGGAACCAGGCAGTGAAGCCTTACGACTTCATGATAGGAACCCTACTGCGCATGCGGGAGGCTCCGCTCTTCTCTCCTACTGGCCCAGCGGCTGGGGAAGGAGGAGGGAGCCCAGGCGGTGATATCAATACCCGCGGCTGAGGCTCCTGGAAGTGGGAACAGGATACCTGTGAAAGTCAGGTATCCTGCCCCCTCTCCCCCCGAAAGGTTCCAAATGTGGCACCTGGGGGGGAGGGGGGAGGAGTACAATGAGTGTAAGTTCCACTTTTCGGTGGAACTCTGCTTTAACTAAACTCAATTTTGGAGTTTGAAGTTAAAATGGTAAGCAGCATTTTTTTTAAGTCATGCTATGTTCATGAACATGTAACAAGTATAAAGTGGCTGTTATAAAGTCAGAATTTTTTTTTCATCTTAATGCATATGCATTAAGATAAAAAGCCTTCTGTGTGCAGCAGCCCCCCTAATACTTACCTGAGGTCCTTCTCTGTCTTACAATGTCCACGAGTGTCTCCATGATCTGAGATTCTCCCTCCTGATTGACTGAGACACAGCAGCGGCGCCTTTGCCTGCTTCTGCTGTCAATCAAAGTCAGCTAGCCAATCAGGGGAGAGAGGGGTGGGGCATGTGGCGGGGCTTTGCATCTAAATGGTCACAGGGAGCTGTGACTCAGCTCAGGTGCCCCCATAGCAAGCTGCTTGCTGTGGGGGCACTGAACAGGAGGGAGGGGCCAGGATCACAGAAGAGGGACCCGAGAAGAGGAGGATCCAGGCTGCTCTGTGCAAATCCACTGCAACAGAGCAGATAAGTATAACATGTTTGTTATTTTTATAGGAAAAAAAATGAGCCTTTACAATCACTTTAAGGCAAAAAACATATTTCTTAATTTATTTTAAATATACTAAGTAAGTAGCTCAGGGCCAGGACTCAGGAGGGCAAGAAATCAGAATGATCAGGCACACACACATATAAAATTGACACTCACAGTGACACTGACTGCAATGTACAGCAGCACAGATGATGGTGACACCTCACCGACACGACAAGTCCCCTCCTGAGTCACAGTGACAGTCTCTCCCCACGCCAGGTGGTCCCTTCAGTCCACTCCAGTCCAAACAGCACTGACTGACAGCCCCACTCCCGGCTTGCCCTGCTCCCGTCCCGCAGACCTGCACACGAGGCCACGGCCACTCCGCTCAGCTCCCTTGCACCATGACATCACAAGACACGCTCAGGAACCGCTTCCGCCAGACCCACCCCCTGCTGGCGCTACCCGAACACACTGTACCAAGCACTCGGATGATCTCGACTGGCTTTGGAGTGTCACAAACTACGTTTTTTTACTAGCAACCTTTTCATGTCACCGGCATTTACTGGCAGGTGAAAAGTGACCATTTTTTACTGGCTGCCAGTAAAAATACTGATAGTTGGCAACATTGCTGTGGGGCAGTTGCTGCACGGCCCCATAAACTTTCTTGGGTCAAAGTTGGCAGTGGTAACACCTACCAAATGCAACATGCTGTTTCATTTTCTCCGTGCATTGCATTGCAAATGCAGCGTGTGCTCAGCCATGAGCGGCTGCATGTCAATGTTCAGGTGGGCAGTCGGGGGATAGTAAACCTGCAGCTTGAAAACCTGATTATACCACCCGCTGGCATTTTTAAATGCAGCATAAACACATATGCAAGAAAAATGAACATTTTTTAATGAGCTAACACCATTGATTTCACGTGCGTTTAACTCCATTGTAAAATGATGGACGGGCGGGAACCCTATTGTTCTGGGCGGACGTCGCTCCAGCATGATCCATCACCCGCTGTGTCCACCGGGTGACTGATCACTGTAACGGCCCGCTGTAACATGTGATTGCTGTGACCAATCATAGCAATTGTTTTTTGAACTGGATGGACTTGTGTTTTTTTTAACCTAAGTATGTAACTATGTAACATGACAGTTGTAAACATAGAATGGATTCCTTAATGCCATTCATTGTATACAATTGTGTTGTTAGCTGTGATTGGTCACAGTGATCACATGGTACAGACAGGGCCAATCACAACCAATTTGTATAATGTGATTAGCTGTGGCCATTACAACAAAACACAGTGTCTACACACTGTCATTCAGTAAAAATATGTGCTTATAGCAGTGAAAGTGGTTAAACAAAGAACAGCACGCTGCAAACGTACCAGAATACACTGCAAATGCATGTAACTGCAACTCAGTAAAAAAAAAAAAAAATTATAAATGCCTTAAATAAATGCACCCCAAACACATAAATGTGGCCCAAATGTACTGCAAACGCTTTACAAATGTATATACAATAAATGCATATGCAGAACTGTACAATATACATGGGATTGTGGTATAAACAAGCCCTTAAACAGCGTTTACAGTGATGAGCCGGTTTGTCATTCTACCATCGGGTGGCACTGTGACATCAATCCTGCACTTCGAAAAATGTTAGACTAGAAAAAAAAAAAGGCATAAGCTTTGAAGAATATTAAAAACTTGTGGTTACTTTGCAGAGGAACTCCTGTGAAAAATGCCTGGCTTTGAACACATCTGTTAGCATTACAGGTAAGCCCGCTACATTTATCTTCTAAAAAGGGCTGAGCTACGGAGGCCTGTCAAAGGTATTCTCAGTTTATTCTGTCGCTGTAGATATAAACTCCTCTCTGTGAAGTCATCACTCCGCACTTATTAAAATGCTTCATTTAACAGGCTCAGCAGCTTCATATCATTTAATAAAAACATGAAAACTTTGCACAGGGTCCAATGATTTAAAAGAGAGAAGCAGGCTTTTTTTTTTTTTTTGATCTTTCCAACTCATTAATTGCTGTTCGATGTGCATATCCCCGGTATTTATAAAGCTGCATACAGTTCCCAGCAAAATCAAACAGCGGTGTCACGAAAAATGGAGAAAAATGGAATGCCATGGATTCCATGTATTTGCAATGCTTGTTTTGCTAATGACACCTTGACTAAATAGTAATCTGTGCAACCTCCTGAAGAATTCATTATTACCGAATTATAACATAATAATAATTAAAAAAGCGAATAATATTATTATCTATTAAAGTAGATTTAACTGCTTCAATACCGGGCACTTTTACCCCTTTCCTGCCCAGGCCAATTTTCAGATTTCAGCGCTGTCACACTTTGAATGACAATTGCATGTTCATGCAACACTGTACCACAAACAAAAATTTTTATAATTTTTTTCCCCACACAAATAGAGCTTTCTTTTGGTAGTATTTAATTACCGCTGTTTTTTTTTTCTAAAATAAAAAAGACCGAACATAAATTTTTTTGTTATTTTCTGTCAGAAAATGTTGTAAATAAGTAAATTTTCTCCTTCACTGATGTGCGCTGATGAGGCTGCACTGATGAGGAGGCAATAATATGCAGCACTGATGAGCACTGATAGGTGGCACTGATGAGCACTGATAGGCAGCACTGATGGGCACTGATAGGTGGCACTGATGGGCACTGATAGGCAGCACTTATAGGCAATGATAGGTGGCACTGATCGGTGGCATTGATGGGCACCGATAGGCGGCACTGATGAGTAGGCAATGATGGGCACTGAAAGGCAGCACTGAATTGCATCACTGATGGGCACAGATTGACCTCACTGAGGGGCACAAATTGGCATTACTGATGGGCACAGATTGGCGTTACAGATGGGCACAGACTGGGATCACTGCTGGGCACTGTTGGGGCTGCACTAATAATCAGGGCACTATAGTCATTGCATGTGGTTGCAGTGGTTCTAAAGTGGTCCAGCGATGTGCAAGAGAGCAGCGGCTCACCTGGGTCTTTCCATCCTCATTGGCTGAGATGCAGCAGCAAGAGCCACTGGCTACTGCTGCTGTCAATCACAGCCAGTGAGGAGGGAGCAGGGGGTGCGGCTGAGTCACACACAAAGAGTGGGGCTCGGGAGCGGATATGCTCAAGTGCCCCCATATTAAACAGGTTGCCGCTCGGCAAGGGGAGGAGGACCGAGAGCACCAGCGGGGGACCAAAAAGCATTGCACAGATCAGGTAAGTATGACATGTTTGTAATTTTTTATTTTTTTTTCCTTTACAAACACTTTAAAATACATCACCCTGATTTTTTTTTTAAGGCCTTATGCACATTGGGCGTTTAGCAGGAAAATGTTTTCATGTGCCCGCGAGGCACAGGAGCCTGTGAAAGTCTATGACAGGCTGAAATATGCTGCAGATAAACACTGAAATGAGTGTCACTCACATTTAGGAACATATGTGTTCAGGGACATATGCCTGGAACTCAGGTAGACAAAAAAGGAGGAAAGGAGGGAAGGCACCACCTGAATGTAGTATTAGAGCATTAGTATTTATTCCACAAGATTAAAACACTTACAAGATGTAAGGCATATTCACGCTTTTAGCCCCATGGCTACCGCTGCCCAGGTGGCTGGATGGAAGATGTCAGGAGGTTAGGATGCCTTGATGTTTCAGGAAGTCCGCGCTGACCAGTGTGGACCGCATGGGCGGAAGTGACGTCACTGAAGGCGGAGATTGGGATCGTGATGACAGTAGTGCAGGCTACGCGTTTGGAGCTAACAGCTTGTTTGGCTGTACATCTCTTGTGGATCACAGGAGTGCAGTCCATTCTGGACTGCTGTGATCCGTTTTCAGCAGACAGCAGGCTAAAGCCTAAAGATGTCACAGAGCCAGTCCAGGCTGGGTAAAGATCGCGACCAGCGGTCCAGTGAGAGGTGGGGGCAGAACAGACAGTGATGACTGACAGTCGTGGCTCTCTGCTCAGAGCAGCAAAGAGAACTGAGCGATCAGCGGTCTTTGATCGCTCAGTTCTCAGCCTTAGAGCCGGCTAAGAACAGATGCAGCATCGGATCGATGCTGCCTCCACCTAGGTAAATATGATTTAAAAAAGACAAAACAAAAACATACTTCTCTTTTCACCTCTTACTGGATGTATGCATATATGTGCTGCCACATATTTAGTTACCTCTATTGTGTTTGGAGAAGACTCAATCCTGTACCCCCAAGACTGCGATCAAGCTTGTGGGGAGGTGCAGCGTGGTTCGGGTTGTAGAAAACAAAACTTGTATTAAAGTTAAAGTTTGGCAATTCCTGTGATCATGGTGAGAGCCAATCCCAGCGGTCATATGACCAGGAAGCCCAGGACGTGCAAAGGGGTTACCCAAATGTAGTTGTGGACAACTACAAAATAGTAATCAAAATGATTTTTTGGAACTGATAGGATGATATTATTCAGAACATAACAGACACAAAGCATTTAATAAATATTTGGCCATTAAAACAAACTGATACATTGCTCACAATACTGTAACCTTTAAAAAGTTCCACGTTGTCTCATCAAAATTCCCAATCTTCGAAATCATCGGCAGTTTATTCTCTAAGTTTATTCTTCTTTTGTTTGCCTATGAGCCGCAGTAATCTTCACCTCCATTTTTTATTAAAATTGGTATTTCACAGGCTTGTTACAATAGCCAAAAGAGATTAGCTAATTACATTTCGTCTGTGTGATATGAAATTCCAGTGGATAATTACATCAAAATATTTAAAACACGGTTGATTATTTGAATAAAAGTCAGACACATTGCTACAAGCCCATCAGACAGAAAAATGTCCTCATGAATCATCTCAGCAGCCCACTACGTGCACAATTTTATGGATAAGGAGTTATTATTCCATACTGGCTCAGTGGATTGCACTGCTACCTTTACAGCATTGGGGTCTTGGGTTTAATGTCTACCAAGAATGCTATCTGAATGAAGTTTGCATGTGCTTGTATGTTTGTATGGGATCACTGGTAGCTTGCACTTAGCCAATCTGGCCATGATTTGTTTCTGTGACTGTGGTAGGCACTTTATATTGTATTATCCTATGGAATAAGGAATGTGCACAGTTTAAAGAGGGATTCCTGGTATGGATGTTTTATACATGGTTACATTTTTCCAGCTCTGCATTTTTTGAATAAATACAAAGTGTTGTCTGATTGGATAAGGTGAAGCGGGGGGGTGATATCACATTCTCCACATCATCCAATCAGAACACTTTTCATTCTTACAGAATACGCCAGGGCAGCCTGCCGCTCTGCACGATGCCCGGAGGTAAGTGTAGATCACTGGAGCGGCAGTGTCTATTTCAATGATTTCCAGGGGCATCAGTCATGTATGGGATATACATAGTTATATTAGTCCAAACTGAAGTAATGTAACTATGTATAAAATATCCATACCTGGAATTCAGCTTGCTTACTGTCTTGGAAGGGAGAGGAGTTGCATATGTCTGAGCTGAAAGGAAGAGGGATGCCAAACAATAAAGCAGCCAACACCTCCATTACTACTGAACCTTTCCAATGAAGCAACCAACATCCAAATGTATTCTTTATTTCTTTTACTGTTAAGGTAATCTTTTTATTTGAAATATACCACCACTATTTATAACTCCTCCCTCCGAAACTCTTAAATTAAAGAGTATGCTACCCAATGTATTTCTGATATGTGTCTACTATGTACTTGTTTGAAAACGTATCCTATTCTCTTTGGATTTTTTCTTTTGTGTGAAATACCTGGTGATCTTGACAGTCCCCCTGCTTCATTTTTCAAGCTGACTACGCCAGTGCATGGAAGCACATCCCTCCTAGTGTGGTCAGTTTTCCTCTTTGACTTTTACTTGTGGGCACAGCTTGACTGTACTACAGTGGTCAGACTTACGCTGAAATGCCTCCCCTCCATGCTCTTCAAACTGTATTTCTGTCTCTGCATTTTACACTGGACTGTGTTTGGACATGTACCATTTTGTCCAATGAAGCACACCAGAATGTACAGTAGTTCCCTACCATGTATTGTGGTGTGCTGCAACACATGTGCATCAAAGACATGTGCACCACATTTGATTGGTGTGAATGGACCTTTAATGTAAGCGAAAGATAAAACATAGGGTCACAACTCCTTCAGATATAAAATATAGAGGAGACTAATGGAAAGCAGTTTCCAGTCTATAAAACCTCATCTCTAGCCAGAAAAGAATGCAAGGAAAGTAAGGTTAACCATCACATGGGTTGCTTCAAAAATGGCTTTTCTGATCATCAAAGTTGTCAAATCAGTTAGTGTTTTTAAAGGTATAAATAATCAGACTGATTGAATTTATCCTGTAATGTCGCGTACACACGACCGTTTTTTCCGTCGGAATGAACTCTGACGTTTTTTTTCGACGGAGTTCCGACAGAGTTCCACTGAAACAGACTTGCCTACACATGATCACACCAAAGTCCAATAGTTTAGAACGCGATGACATACAACGGGACTAGAAAAAGGAAATTCAATAGCCAGTAGCCAATAGCTGCCCTTGCGTCTTTTTGGTCCGTCGGAATAGCATACAGACGAACGGTTTTCACGATAGGAGTTGATTCCGTCAGAAAGATTTAAAACATGTTCTATTTCTAGGTCCGTCAGAATTTTCGAAAGGTAAAGTCTGATGAAGCCCATGTCCGCGTCGGACCTTTTCTGCCGGAAATCCGGTCGTGTGTACACTATCTTCATTCCAGATGTCTGCAGTTTTTTTTTAAATTTTCATGCCAAACTTAGCGACATTCTTTATATGAATAAAACCTGCATCTAATATAAAGTTAAGAGAGACATACGTCATAACCAGGGTCTCGTCTCCAGGCTCACTGAGAAGTCCATCCACGAACACTGATGTACTGGTGAAGTTGTGCACGCTCCAGCTTTGGCCTTCGTCTACACTGAATCTAGTGAGAAATAAAGAAAAAAGGTTATTTACAGCATGCAAAGACATTTTAGATGATTGTGCACTTCCAACCTATTTTAAGTTGTAGCATGACTGTCTTCCTGTTTGCAAATTGGCTCCATGAGGACATGGTTTAATATGTTTGATATAAAGGAACTGAAGTGGTCTTCACAGAGCCCTGACCTCCACCCAACTGAACACCTTTCAGATGAACCTAACCTCTTTTGGCTGCATGAGCACAAATTGTAACAGAAATACTCCAAAATGTTGTGGAAACCCTTCTCAGACCAGAAGAGGTCATTATAAGTGCAAAAGGTGGGCAATTCCATATTAGTGGCCACGATTTTGGAATGTAAAGCCCAAAAAATCCATATAAGTGGTAAGGCCAAGAGTCCACAAACTTTTGGCTATATGAGGCTTAATTCACAGAGCTAATACAGGATAAGGATACTTATTTTTTTGTGGCAAGAACAATAATGCACTGTACACATGGTCAGATTTTCAGACGGAAAATGTGTGATAGGACCTTGTTGTCGGAAATTCCGACCGTGTGTGGGCTCCATCACACATTTTCCATCCGAATTTCCAACACACAAAGTTTGAGAACAGGCTATAAAAAACGGATTTTGTTGTCGGAAATTCCGATCGTGTGTACACAAATCCGACGCACAAAATGCCACGCATGCTCAGAATAAATTAAGAGACAAAAGCTATTGGCTACTGCCCCGTTTATAGACCCGATGTACGTGTTTTACGTCACCGCGTTCAGAACAATCAGATTTTCCGACAACTTTGTGTGACCGTGTGTATGCAAGTCAAGTTTGAGCCAACATCCGTCGGAAAAAATCCATAGATTTTGTTGTCGGAATATCCGATTAATGTCCGACCGTGTGTACGGGGCATAAGGCTGCTTTCTTTTTAGTATTGACCAACATTACCATTAGGCAATTACTATTAATGCTGCTTAATTATTATTATTATACAGGATTTATATAACGCCAACAGTTTACACAGCGCTTACTTAATAACTATTGATACTACTTAATAACTATTAATGATTAATCAACAAGAAAAAAAATTATATGTTCAGTATTACCTCTGTCATTTAAATGGTCCTTTCACATTATATGAAGCACAAGGGGACAGTTTTATGCAGCCTTCATCTGATTTATACATTCTGTGGAGCTACAATTTTCAAAGTTCCTATCAAATGTTCTTTTGAAAATTAATAAATACAGATAACTAATTTATTATTAATGACTTTAATAGAAAGAAAATTGAAAAACATTTGGAAAAACAGGGCCATTGAAGTGAATAAAATTAAAGCTTCAAAACACATTTCTTTATCGTACATCATGGGTCACAGAACACCATAGTAATAACTATATGGGTTATAGGCCACCTTTAGGGGAATGGACAGTGGTATAACCAAAAAGGAAACATGAAGTGCCCCTCCCTATATAACCCCTCCCAGTAGTATCTCCAGTAGTATGTTGATGAAGTGCTAAGAGAGCTCTGCTAAGTAATCCCTGATGGGATCAAGGGACTGTGCAAACGGATCCATCTAAAGGGCTTGAAAGCCAAACGATGGTACCCGGGCCTCGTACAAGAAGAAACAAGGTTTTTGCCTGTAATGCTTCTCTTTTGAGACCTGGACCCTGGAAACCAGCATCTTGGTCATGTTAATACAGCCAAAGAGTTTTCTGGAAGTGGTGCTGTACAGGTCCAAGGGAGTGGACACGTGAAAGGGGACACGGTCCTTGAAGGTCTGGCATGACACGGCCCGCCGTGATGGGAGAGGTCTGAATCTGTCTGTGATAATTTTCAGCAGTCCTGCGGCGGGGATCAGGCAAGTCACAAAGACAGGGAATGTGTATATATATATATATATATATATATATATATATATATATATATATATATATATATATGATTCACTTGATCTTTCTGGTGTGAGTATGTGATGCCTTGCCTGTGTTTTGCCACTAGAGGGTGTAAAAGCTACATACCTGGCTTCCAGCATTCCATGCTTCCCCTGTGATGGTTCCCCCCTGCTGAAGACCCTCCGCCCCCACTTCAATCCGCCCTCACTACAGGGCCAGCTATCTCCGCACAGAGCGCGGGAAAGGGATCCTTTAAAAAAAACAAAAAAAACAAAAAGGGTTCTCGTGCTTTCCCGATGCACCTGTTACTGGACCAAATGATTTATGCTGATTGGGATCACCCAGATAAGCAGTTTTCTCCTCCTAAAAGATTTTCAATTCTTTTTCCTATGGAGAAAAAGTTCTCAAAGAGATGGGATTTGCCAGCAATAGATGCGGCTAGCTCCTCTGTGAACAGGAGTTTAATTGTCCAAGTGGACAATGTACAAGTATTTAGTGATCCAGCTGATAAGAATTTGGAATCTCTACTTAAGGCCTCATTTGCTGTAATCAGCAATAGGCATTTGTCAATCCCTTCGGGATGAATTCAAGCAGGTTTTAAAATATAAAAAAAAAAAAGTTCCTGCTCAAACTGAAGAGGCCCAAGGTTTAGCTGACCTATCTAGGGCCCTATACTTTGCAGTGGACGCTATCAAGGATTTTATCCATCAGGCATCTCGCCTTGCGCTCATGTTGATACATATGAACAGGATTCTGCGGCTAAACAGCTGGTCAGCCGAGTTACCATGCAAGAAGCTCTTGGCTGGATTTCCATTTCATGGAGAAAGTTTTTAACCTTCTCCTTAGATGTCTGGGGCAACAGCCTCCAGGCAGTCTTGATGGCCTCCACCGTCAGGGGCAAAGGATAAGCCTCATAACCAGACACAGGGCTACAAAAAGCCCTGGAGTCAGTAGTCCACAAAACAGAGTCCCAAGGCTTCCTTGTGAAGGGGCGCCCCCGCTCGATCGAGTGGGGGGGAAGACTGCAGTGGTTTTCAGAAACTTGGCAAGAGGAAATCCAAGACAAGTGGGTCCTCTCTGTAGTAGCCTAGGCTACAAACTATAGTTCCAAGAGTTTCCACCATTGCGTTTTCTAAGATCAAACATTCCCAAGGACCCGGTAAAGAAAAAGTCCTTATTTCTGGCACTGGACCGATTACTGTATCAGGCAGTGGTAATAGAGGTTCCCTCAGAAGAGAGGGACATGAGGTTTTATTCAAATCTCTTTATGGTACCAAAACCAAATAGAGATGTCAGACCCATTCTAGATCTCAGGAATCTGAATCACTTCCTAAACATCCGCTCCTTTCGAATGGAGTCAATTCGGTCAGGTGTTTCCACCCTACGAGGAGGGGAGGTTCTAGCATCCATAGATATCAAGGATGCGTATCTACATGTGCCAATATTTCCCGCTCACCAGAAGTTTCAGCAGCTTGCAGTAGAGCAGCGCCACTTTCAGTTCGTGGCCTTGCCTTTCGGGTTAGCCACTGCTCCCCGACTGTTTACAAAAGTGTTAGCCCCAGTACTAGCAAGACTAAGGGGCCAGGGTATAGCAGTAATAGCATACCTAGACAACCTGCTACTGGTAGATCAGTCAATAGTAGGGTATTCAAAGGGTAAATCAAGGGGTGTCCAGAACAGTGACGCCTGGGTTGGATTCTCAATCTAGAGAAATCATCCTTACAGCCGGTAAGAAGGCTGCAGTATTTGGGCCTGGTCATAGACACAACCCAGGAAAGGGTGTTCTTGCCTCAGGCAAATGTCAACGCTCTAAAAGAGCTAGTCCAGATGGTCAAGGCAAAGAAGGGTCCTTCCATTCGCCTTTGCATGAGGTTACTAGGGAAGATGGTAGCTTCTTTCGAAGCAGTTCCCTATGCCCAGTTCCATTCAAGACTATTACAACACAGTATTTTGAAGGGAAGCTGGTAATCCTAGTGGCCCCTGGTCCTAGTGGCCCAGAATGGCCCAGAAGACTCTGGTATGCAGGGATCGCATGAATGGCAGTAGGGGAGTCTTTGACTCTTCTAACTCGTCCGGACGTGCTGTCGCAGGGACCGGTATTCCATCTTGCCTTACAAATGCTAAATTTAATTTTAAAGCCCACATTCTAAAAAATCGGGGGTTTTCAGGTTCGGTAGTAACCACCCCGATTAATGCCAGAAGGCCGGTCTCCAGGACCATTTATTACATTGTCTGAAAGGCCTACGTCACTTCGTGTGAAACCAAGGGTTGGCATCCTCGTAAGTATGTCATAGGAAGAATTCTGGCCTTTCTTTAATCAGGAGTAGAAATGAAGCTGGCCTTGAGTACAATCAAGGGTCAGATTTCGGCCTTGGCAGTGTTTTTCCAAAGGCCGATTGCTTTGCACTCTTTAGTCTGGGCATTCATACAAGGGGTAACTCAGATAAAGCCTCCAGTTAGAATACCCTTGTGCCCATGGGATTTGAATCTGGTTTTATCGGTGTTGCAAAGACTACCCTTTGAACCTATACGGAATATTCCTTTGATCCTTTTGACAAGGAAATTGGTATTCCTAGTTGCGATAACCTCTGCAAGAAGAGTATCAGAATTGGCTGCTTTCTCCTGTAAAGAGCCATATTAATAGCTGACTGTCTTTCTCCTAATATAAGCACCAGAGGCATATGCATACTCACACACCACGAGTCTGTATGCTGAAGAACATACCTGTTTTAAACAATGTTCAGGATTTTTAGGTTACTATGTACTATGCTCCATACTAATTAACCGTCATGAACTGTTTTTCAGCCTTATCTGATAACCAGCTGTTTGTGCAGTCTCAACACATAGATCATATTTGAAAACCCTCCATCACAAAGGCTCATACACTGCCACATGTTAAGAAAGGCAAAATAAACTTCAGCCACATACCAGGAATATTTTTATGCCATATCTTACCTCTACGATACACATATGACTCTGTGTGCTGAAGTAGCTCCCTAAAAAATGTAAGCTCCCTGGTATTGGGCAAATATGCCAGTCCCTTCCACTAGACAGTGGTGGTTGCCTGAGTGACCTACTGCCAGGCCATGCCATATGGGTATTTGTATTAGCTGTAAGGGGGCTGTAGCTTGTGGGGGGTCCAGGCATCCTAAAGGCATTGGAGGGTGCCTGCTTTGCAGCTGTGGGGTTAGTTTGCTTTTCAGGGCCTGTGTTGACGAGTACTTTGGGCTTGTTTCAGTGGCATCAGCTTGACATCAGTTTTAGATTATGGCGACCAGGTTTTCAAAGATGAATCTAGGAACACCTTACTGACCATCAGGTGGGCCGAGGCGGAGCAGGGGTGGGGATAATAGCAAGCATGTGAAATGCACCACACCAAATGTTGGGTGTGGCCACATTGTACTAATAGTGGGGGGGGAGTAAAAGGTGTTTATTAACACCAGAGCCTACTTTGCTCTGGGTCAAGAGTGTAAGGCCAGGTGTGTACTGCAGGTCGCCATCACAACTAAGGACAAGGAGGCAAATGATCCACTTCATACCTCCTGCAACAAAGTCTGCACAAGTGGGGAGGGACTGAGAAGATATTGGCATGTGACATCATCAATAACCTTGGACACAGTCGGAAGCAGACACACCCCTCCCCTCCCTCTTCTTGCTTCAGGCAGATCACAGAAATGTTGCCAAGATGGATTACCTGGCAAATGCTTGGGCCAGGGACATCATTATTAAAGTTGAAACTAAATTTGGGACACATTCTTTTAACAAAGGATGACAGTGAGTATATTTTTTCTCAGTGATAGCTCCCTAAAATCAGGGACTGTCTCTGGAAATCGGGGAGATCTGGTTAAGATTTTTTAGATTTGTCTGATATTATTTGGAAGAACCATTGACAGTTACGTTTGACCTGCAATTCACCTCCTTCCGACTAGCAAACAATTTGCTTCAAGCAGGTTTTGCATTCCAATAGAATTTTCAGGGAGTGCAAAAATATTTTTATACACATACAGTATATTTCATTTTATATTAAAGTCAATCAATTACCTGCTAAATGGACCAGCTGAGTCTGAAAACTCAATGCAAGGACAAATATAAGTGTATTAACACAATGTCGCAATTTTTCTTTGTGGTTGGACTCGCTTGGTTCATAGTCCCCTTAAAACTTCACTGAGGACTGTCCTTGAATTCACTGATGTAGAACGCATGTTTGATGAGCTAATTTCTTAATCAAAGAACCAAAATATGTGACCGTGCATATGATTTAGCTCAGTCACCAAGAAAAGAGTAACAGTAATATTACAGAATATTGATTATCTAGATCAATCAGCAGTTGATGGATCTTCATTACAGCAAGCTAAAAAGGATGCAATCTATAATTTCTGGCTTTATTTTTAAAGTTACATGTGAACTCTACTGAAAAGGAACATATCTGACAGATCTAACAGCATGGCAGCCTCTATCACTGGTAATAAGGTGAATGAGTGTTTGCTACAGGGCAGTCAACCGTATTATGTTTCATTTAACCTCATGACTAATGTAGAGGGAGCATTCTTGGGGCTCAACTCTGCACATACATGTTTATTGCTCAGTTAAGGATTAGGTGTTCAGTTTCAGTGTGCATGCGTGCATAAAAATATGCATGACCTTTTTAACAATGCAGTGCACCACAATGCACAGTATATGGGTTGTGGCATGCTGCAAAGCATTGTACATTAGGCTCTACTGTACAATGCATTTGGATGTCATTCAGAATGGATGGCACTGCAATGCACTGCACATAGAGAATGCATTGTGGCAACATGAATTAAGGTGTGTTGTGTGAATTAACTCTAATCTTGGCTCTCTGTAATAATAAGTAACATTATATCCAAATTGCAGAAGCCGGAAGAATAATGTAAATTTTCCAAATCAAAATAGGATGATAAAACAGCATAACAAAGATAATGCTGCTCCAGTGTTGGTTACATGAGCAAAAAGTCTGGACATTTGCTCACATGATCCATTCCGAAGGGAAAAATCAGCCAATCTCAACTTCACTCCTCCATTTTTTGGCAGACACATGACATTATATTCTAGGCTTTTGGTTATGTGAGCAGCACTGGAGAGAACCTAAAGCAGTTTGCTGGTCCTTAAGCCATCCCAACATGACTATTATTCAATTGTGGTGCACCAAGCCAGTTTAATGGACTGATGAGTTTAATGGCTTGCACAGAGCGCTGACCTCAACCCTATTAAATGACTTTATGATGAATTGGAATGTCAATTGTGAGCCAGGTCTTCTCATCCATCATCAGAACCTGATCTTACAAATACTCTTTTGGCACAAACACACTTCCCAGAAGAGTGGACACTTTTGGATATGCAAAGGGGGTGATGGGAGCAACTTTTTAAGAATGTCCATGGTTCTGGAAAGGGATGTCCAAAAAGCACTTAAAGGTGTGATGGTTAGGTTTCTACAACATTTGGCTGTATGAAGTAGCTTAAAATTAACAACTGTGGTTTATAATAATGTAGCTTACTTCCTAGATAAGTACTAGAATGTAGATAGTTTATATAGTGGGGTCACCTGCCTAACAGGAGATGCATGGTAAAACATAACAGCTTTCCTGCCTAACAACAAAGTTACATTTGCTTAGTGAGGGTGTCCTGTGTGACTCACAGTCAGGAGCGGCTGGTCCATAAGGGGTGCAAGGGCGCCGCCTCCCCTAGTTTGCATGCAGAGATTTTTTGCAGAGATTCTTTTTTCGAGCCACATGATTAGAGCCTGAGGCTCTAATTGGCTTGAAAAAGGTTGGGCTCGGGGTGCAGGGAATCACTAGTAAATCAATATTCGCTATTGTCTTCCGGCTTCTCCTCCCGGTCAATCAGGACAGGAGGCAGATCAGGTTGGCGGGGAGAAGAAGCCAAGGAAGCCACGGTGCCGCGACTGTATAGGGGTGAGTGTGGACCTGGGGGGGGGATGCTGAAACTCAGGGTTCTCCTGAAAATTGACTGAGGGAAGATGGCCATAGATCCTGTCTGGTATCATGGAGAAAGGTGACCAGTGACCAGGGCCTTGTGATTACAGACCCTCTGAAAGGATCCCAGGGACTGGTGTATCTGAATCCCCCTCTGGGTGCTAGAAGTCAGCTGCTGGGTGTAGGTTAAAGGGGACATCGGCTGGTGTCTTGAAGAGCAAAGTTCTCCTTATGCCGCGTACACACGAGCGGACTTTACGGCAGACTTTGCCCGGCGGACTGGATTTCGTCGGACAATTCGATGTGTGTGGGCTCCAGCGGACTTTGTTTTCTCAAAAGTTGGACGGAATTAGATTTGAAACTTGTTTAAAATTTATCCGTTGAAATCGAGTCCGGTCGAAAAGTCCGCCGTCTGTATGCTAGTTCGACGGACAAAAAGCCACGCTAGGGCAGCTATTGGCTACTGGCTATGAACTTCCTTGTTTTAGTCCGGTCGTACGTCATCACGTACGAATTCGACGGACTTTGGTGGATTGTGTGTAGGCAAGTCCGTTCGTTCACAAAGTCCGTCGGAAAGTACGTCGAAAAGTCCGCCGGGCAAAGTCCGCCGTAAAGTCCGCTCGTGTGTACGCGGCATAAGTCCTTCTACTAGCATGCTCCATTCTGTAAAGTGTGCTACACAGTTCTAACGAGAAAGCTGTCTTCAATTGTGCATAGTTTAATTGGAGTATCCCACTATACCCCCTTCTCCTATCTAAGTTCCTAAACTAAAAACAAAAAAAACACTACAACCCCTAAACTGATCATTGAAGTACCGGGTGGAAGTTGTGCACCTGGCTGTAGGAAATACTGTGTGCCTGGCTGTGGGGCTGAAACAAGGGAAAATACCAGCGGCTCCTACGGGGGTAGCGATACAATAAAACAGACCTCTGTAAAATATTAACAAACATGACTGCAGCATCTCCAAAAAAATGTGCTTTATTTTAAGGCTGATTACTGTTTAAAACAATGAGCATTCCAGTAACAAAACTTTCCAGTATACAATTCCTGAACCGGAGGGCTTAACCTGGAAACTGGGTTAGCTGACAACTATGTGAATGAAAGTCTCAAGCAATTTAATTGTAATAAAAGACTCCACTGAGCTCACAGCACTTCAGAACATCCCGTTATAAAGCAGCGTTAAATTTTACTTACTTAAGAATTTTCAGAGGAATAGATGTATCCTTGATGGCCACAATAACGCCACCATGGTCCAAATACAAGATATGATGTTCTTCTTCAAAGACCTGTCGAAAAGACAAATGTGCACAAAGTTAATATATAGCAGTTCACAGTTTTAAAGGACCACTATTGTAAAACATATTCTATTCTTTTGATTTTTTTTTTTATACATGCCTTTATTTATATTTTTTATACATTTATATTACAGACCAACATGTCCAGAAAAAGTGTCAGGAGTTGCTACAATCCATAACAGTGCAAGAGGCGCATGAGTGATTGCAGCAATGGTTAAAAAAACATTTAAAGTGTATGTAGGGTCAACATGTAAATTCATATATTCAATTCCACCTTGTATTTCGATTATTTTTAGCCTACTCCTATTAATCTGAAGGAACTTGAGGTTTGTAAACTTATATGAAGATCCTCAAACATTTACTTTGAATTCTGAATTTACTATGCCCTGTAGGCACTGCTGTGTTGGTGTTGAGAGGAGGAGTTTTAGGAGGCGTAGTCAGTACTGGAATCACTGCTTGCAGGCAGAAAAGTACCATGGGATATGTAGTCCTTAGGAATTGAAAGTGAACAACAGGAGGATGAAGCTGCAAAGCATGCAGGGAATCCAGGAAGTTGTGGAAAGAGATGTCCAGCAGACAGGAAGAACTCACAACATTAAAGGAAAGTTTTCAAGTGGATTGTCAAAAATAACTATTGTTTGTACCCACAGTTTGTTTATTTGATTGTTCAGGTTTGCTTAACCACTTGTGGACTGCCCGCTCTCAATGTACTGCAGACGGGTGACTCTGCTTCTGATGATTGTACACAGCAGGAGCCTGTCAGCAAGTCCTGGCCAATGATTTTATGGCCATGACCTGCTGATCAGCTGTGTACAATCACAGCCCAGAGCCCTGTGTTGACAATCAACACATAGCTCTGTAAAGAGAGAACAATCTCTCTGTTTCTCATCCCTGCAAAGCAGCAGAATTTAGAGATATATTTGTAAAAGCAGCACACTTTAGATACGCCTTTTTTTCCCCAATTTTTTTATTGTCGGCAATTCTTTGTTTTACATTCAGCTGTCAGCAGGGAAACTCACTGACAGCTAAAGATTCACGGTGGCCAATTGCTCCATAACAACCGGCTATTAAAAAAAAAAAAGAAAACGCATGAAAACTGCATGCAAACGAAAACCTACATCAGTGGCAACTGCATAGATGTGTTCCTAGCCTCAATAGCATCACCTATGAACAGTTTTAGGTAGTGTAATTTGTTGCCATTTCATGGACGTGCACAATTTGAAATCTTCACATATTTCGTACCTATTTATTCGATGCAAGATCAACTTTTATATTTTACCAAAAAATTGGGCATTATATTGTGTGTGTATGGACACTAAAATTCATTTTAGTGTATTATTTCCTAAAAAATTTGCATTTTGATAAAGGGATGCGCAATATTGCATTATATACAAAATTGCAACAGCCACCATGTTATTCTGCAGGGCCTCTGCTTATAGAAGTTATATAATGTTTGTGGGGTTCTAAGTAAGTTTCTAGCAAAAAATACTGATTTTACACCTGTGTGAAAAAATAAAAAAATAAAAAATTGCCCCAGACAGCAGGTGGTTAAAGTGGAGTTCCACCCACTTTTACAACTCTTCAGCATCTCTCACTAAACTGTGCACTGTAAACAAATTGGATATTTTAAAAAAATTTTTCTCAGCACCTACTGTATAACTGCTGTATTCATTTTTCACTTCCTCCTCCCTGGCCGTGGCCCATCGCATCATTTCCTGTTTGCAATGCCTTCTGAGAAGGGGGCGGCAACTTCCTCTGACACTGCCGTTGCTATGGAAACCTGACCTGAAACCTATTACACTGCTTGTGCTGCACTGAGCATGTGCGAGATCTGCAAGGATGAGATCCAGGAAGAAATACAGTCTGGATTCAGATGCCCACACTTAAGATGGCCACGGCCTGCTGCAAGTTTATAAAATAACAAACTACTGCTATAAACTAACAAAACAGACCTTAGTTTACAGACTAACTTTACTAGAATAGATTAAGCTTGTGTATTATAGTGGTATTTTTATTTAAAAAGTATAATTTCGGCCAGAACACCACTTTAAAGAACCGCTGTCACTGAAAAATATGTAAACAAAGATCACATTAAAAATGTACCTAATATGTTCTGTGGCTCAAACCTTCAGAGCTGGAGGGACACACATACAGTGCCTTGAAAAAGTATTCATACCCCTTGAAATTTTCCACATTTTGTCATGGTACAACCAAAAACGTAAATGTTTTTTTTTGGGATTTTATGTGATAGACCAACACAAACTGGCACATAATTGTGAAATGAAAAGAAAATGATAAATGGTTTAAAATAAATATCTGAAAAGTGTAGCGTGCCCCCTTTACTCTGATACCCCTAACTAAAATCTAGTGGAACCAATTGCCTTCAGAAGTCACCTAATTAGTAAATAGAGTCCATCTGTGTGTAATTTAATCTAAGTATAAATATGGCTGTTCTGTGAATCCCTCAGAGGTTTGTTATGCCGTGTAGACACGGTCGGACTTTTCAGCAACAAAAGTCCGACGGCCTGTCCAACGGACTTTCGACGGACTTCTGACGGACTTTCTAAAGAACGGACTTGCCTACAAACGATCACACAAAAGTCCGACGGATTCGTACATGATGATGTACACCGGACTAAAGTAAGGAAGTTGATAGCCAGTAGCCAATAGCTGCCCTAGCGTCGTTTTTTGTCCGTCGGACTAGCACACAGACGAGCAGATTTCTGGGTCTGGCGGAGTTACGACGTAAAGATTTGAAGCATGTTCCAAATCTATAGTCCATCAGATCTGTGACTGGAAAAGTCCGCTGAAGGTCCGGTGAAGCCCACACACGATTGGATTGTCCGCCGGATTTGGTCCGTTGGCATCCATCGGACCAGTCTGGTCAAAAAGTCCGACCGTGTGTACGCTGCATAAGAGAACCTTACTGAACAAACAGCATCATGAGGGCCAAGGAACACACCAGACAGGTCATGGATAAAGTTGTAGAGAAGTTTAAAGCAGGGTTGGGTTATAAAAAAAATATCCCAAGCTTTGAACATATCACGTAGCACTGTCCAATCCATCATCCAAAAATGGAAAGAGTATGGCACAACTGCAAACCTACCGAGACATGACCGTCCACCTAAACTGACAGGCTGGGCAAGGAGAGCATTAATCAGAGAAGCAGCCAAGAGGCCCATGGTAACTCTGGAGGAGCTTCAGAGATCCACAGCTCAGGTGGGAGAATCTGCCCACAGGACAACTATTAGTCGTGCACTCAACAAATCTGGCCTTTATAGAAGAGTGGCAAGAAGAAAGCAATTGTTGAAAGAAAGCCATAAGAAGTCCTGTTTGCAGTTTGCAAGAAGCCATGTGGGGGACACAGCAAACATGTGGAAGAAGGTGCTCTGGTCAGATGAGACCAAAATTGAACTTTCTGCCCTAAAAGCAAAATTATGCGTGGCAGAAAACTAACACTGAACATCACCCTGAACACACCATCCCCACCGTGAAACATGGTGGTGGCAAAATCATGTTATGGGGATGCTTTTCTTCAGCAGGGACAGGGAAGCTGGTTGGAGTTGATGGGAAGATGGACGGAGCCAAATACAGGGCAATCTTTGAAGAAAACCTGTTACAGTCTGCAAAAGACTGGAGACTGGGGAAGCGGTTTACCTTCCAGCAGGACAACGACCCTAAATACACAGCCAGGGCTACAATGGAACATACAATGGGGTGTGAATACTTTTTCAAGGCACTGTATGATGCAGCGACCAGAGGATAGAGCACATAGCTGAGAGACATGGATGACACATACAGAAATATCAGATGCTGAATATTATAGGGGCAGCAGTACCGTAGCTCTTTCCTCAACAAAGACAATAATGATAATATAATTGCATTTTAAAATCCTGTTCTTGGCCACATTATTTCCAGCAACATTGTCTCTTTAAGGACATCTGTTCCTTGTGTTTCAAATCGACCTCGCTCACGAGTGTATTGAACGGCACCTGAAATCAATGCCGGCTACAGTATTTGTCAGGGCTGCAGCGTCATTGAATTTTAGCAAAGCTCAGTGTACAGTGTAAGATACATGTTGTGATAGTCACTAAACAAGAGATTCAATGAGCTTCCATATTGTATACATAGATATCCTGCAACTGACCAAATTAGAAATTATAGAATCGCGCTAAACATATGAAGAATAGTGAAATTAATATGTTCTCATGTACCGACCAATTAAGTGAATGGTCATATACTCGATAAGTACAATCATGTGAATGTGAAACAAGGTATGATATAGGAAATATACAGTTGAAAATAGACAACCCCACCTATAATGGGGGTTGTCATCATATCGTGTCGAGAATTTAACGTTCGACCCTTTCTTCTTTCGACAATTTTTATCTTTATCTTTAACCCTATTTTTATACCTTTGGCTAATACTGTTGCTATTAATGGGATTGTAGAGATTGTCTCTTGAAATTGTTTAATAGAGGGATGTTCCAATATTGAGAGCGTCCATTTTGTATTAGGGTTTGGTTGGGGGAAATTCTAACCAGGCCTCTTAGTTTTGGGTTTTCGTTTGTCTGGACGTCCCTTTATTTTTTACAAGATAATTTTCATAATAGAAATTTTAACATTTTTTATATTTTTAGTTTCATTTTATTTTTTTTTTCATTGTATTTTTAGTTTCATTTTATGTTCCTTTATATATATATATATATATATATATATATATATATATATATATATATATATATACATATATTTTTATATGTAATGTACCACTGAACCTATTCATTCCCCATAGTAGATCTGTGTTTCATACATACTGTTTTCTAAATATGGCAATTGTGCCATCAGATCTTCGAGAATCTGTAGTCCCATGATTGACCATTGGGTGTCATCTGCGCTGTTATAGTGACCCCCATGTGTCTTTGGACTACTATTCCGGTTACTAAATTTACATCTGATACCAATACATGATTTTTGAGACAAATGTTTTAATTTAGATTCGGGCCCCCTTTTTTCAATATACGCTGGACAATAATTTGGAGTCCATTGACTTTTGAGATTGAATCGGTTTGCGAGTTTGCATTTGGAATACTTTTGTCCTTTGCAGTTTGAGGCCGGTTTGATTTCTTTCTCCTTTTCCCCTTCTTTTGCTTATATTTGAATGCAATACATGTCCTGACCACTAGGTGTCGCATGGCATTCCGGCTATGGTGACACCGGTGGGAACATCTAGCTTGTTTCCGTCCAAGTTGGGTGACACTATGCATTCCGTTTTTTTATATGTACATTTTTAAATTTATCCCAACGTTTTTTTTTTAGGAGTTGTGAATTTGATATACATCTTATTGTTCACATCATTTATTACAGACCCCAACCCTGACCCGTTATAAGTGGCCTATAGATGCTATTAGCTTAGTTAACGCTAATGCGCATGTCTATTGACCCAAAACGAGGCTTGGTGAGGTTGTCAAGGTATTTAGGGAGGTGATGCAGCGCGCAGCCCGTGCCCCTGGACGACGTAACCTATTACGAAACACGTAGGGAGGAGCGGTTCGCTGACATCACCTCGTGTTGCCATCGATCGTTCCAGCAGGACGGGTTGGTCTGTGTGCTGTGTGCTACCGGCCGGTGCACCAGACACTAAGGCCCCTTTCACACTGGGGCGGTAGGGGGCGTCGGCGGTAAAACAGCGCTATTTTTAGCGCTGTTTTACCGCGGTATTCGGCCGCTAGCGATGCGGTTTTAACCCCCTGCTGGCGGCCGAAAAAGGGTTAAAACCACTCGTACAGCACGGCTGTAGCCGCGGTATTGCCGCGGTATAGCCGCGCTGTCCCATTGAATACACCGCTCCTTCACCGCTCCAAAGATGCGGCTTGCAGGAGATTTTTTCTTCTCCTGCCAGCGCACCGCTTCAGTGTGAAAGCCCTCGGGCTTTCACACTGAACAAACAGCGGAGGCTGTTTAGGGGCGGTTTGCAGGCGGTATTTTTAGCGCAATAACGCCTGCAAACCACCCCAGTGTGAAAGGGGCCTTAGGCTTGTTTTTCTGCTTCCTATGTAAGTGCAATAAAAAAAAAATTAATTCAATAAACTAAGAAGGTTTTACACTATGGAGCGTTTATTTCTTTCCACGCTATGCATACCCATCCATGGTTATGAAATGGTATGAGGAGAGTTTGAGTGTCAGGAGTCTCACTGGGTGTCTTGGAGATGGCATCATTATCCCCACTCTACCGAGGACAGCTGATCTACCTGATGTGCTCTGCAAGTTTTTTCTATATGCAGGCCCCCCTTGATCCTCTGTAGTGGGGGATTGTGGGCTTTTGGTAAGCAGTAACCCCTTACTTACCAGTGGTGGATTTCTTCACTAGTTCCTTCTACCATTTGCAAAATTGCACCATGTATGGATGGACTTTTTCAGCCACGGGTGTTACTGCCGTTTAGGCTTTTTTGGACACTATTTGTGGTTATACCATATTTCGTTTATTAAACTGTCACAAGATTATTGTTTGGACAATTCCACCCATTATAGGTGGGGTTGTCTATTTTCAACTGTATATTTCCTATATCATACCTTGTTTCACATTCACATGATTGTACTTATCGGGTATATGACCATTCGCTTCTCGTGGTACACGAGAACACATTCATTTCACTATTCTTCATATGTTTAGCGCAATTCTATAATGTCTAATTTTTGTTCACTGTATTTATGTTATGCAGGAGAATTGCTGCTGTTATTGCCTACTTATTCATTTGCAAATTTTGGGTGGGTTTATATATTTTATTTTTATTGACCTAGCGCAGTATGGTTTTTCTTTTAATGGTCTATAACCGTCTGTAGAATGTTAAAGCAGAACTTCAGCCAAAAATAACAATAGAAAAAGGAATAGCGGAAAAAATAAAAAAGCGGATCTTACAATATTCCCCTTCAATCTAGAATTTCCTGCATTAAGTTTCCTTTTTAACCACTAGATGTTCTCAGTCTGATGGTCATCACCATTCAACCAATTTCCTCTGAGCCCAGAGTGTCTAATATCTGCCCCAGCCTGTGAATGGACAGCAGTAGCACAGTGATGAGCTCATCTCCCAGTCACTTTGCTCTCTCCTCCTATCAGCATGCTTCTAGCCAGCACATGACTGGGTTAGCACCTTGTGCTGCTTCTTCCTC
The DNA here is from genome assembly GCA_037952925.1 of Lithobates clamitans. NCBI lineage: Eukaryota > Metazoa > Chordata > Amphibia > Anura > Ranidae > Lithobates > Lithobates clamitans. The sequence goes on along the minus strand of JBBGZY010000077.1, from coordinate 973,694 downwards.
TCACACTTCAATGCTGTTGTACAGACACTGCAAGAGGCTGATAACCAGATCAAATGCAGGTACTTACAATGTTTGCATAAAAAAAAAAAATAATAATTTCATGATGAATGTTTTCTTTTTTTTTTTTCAATTTACATTGGGCGAGCTAGGGTACATGTACTTATCTAAGTTTCACATCCAGGGGGCTGCTAGGGATGCAGAAATTCACTGTGGTGGTCTATGCTGAATATAGTCATTGTTGTCCTATTCCCGATGCTGCTGGAATGATTTGCTGTCACACAAGAGGTCATTCACTCCCATACCTTCACCATTCAGTGAACATCTTGTATTTTTTTTTTCAAGTAATATAAAGCATTCTCTGACTGGACGAGGCGGGTAGAAGGGACAGATGAAGTCACAATCACTATCTTGTGCAATCAGAGCACACCTTGTATTCAGTGAAAAAAAGTTGTTTGCTGAATGGAGGCGATGAGTGAGCGGCTCCCTGTGTTCAATATACAGAGAGTAATGGGGCGTACACACGGTCGGACTTTTCGTCTACAAAAGTCCAACGGACGCCGACGGACTAAAGCTGGCTGGTAATCCGATCGTGTGTGGGCTTCTCCGGACTTTCAGCGGACTTTTTCAGCCTCAAATCCGACGGACTTTAGATTTGAAACATGCTTCAAATCTTTACGTCGTAACTACGACGGACCCCGAAATCCGCTCGTCTGTGTGCTAGTCCGACGGACAAAAACCCACGCTAGGGCAGCTATTGGCTACTGGCTATCAACTTCCTTATTTTAGTCCGGTGTACGTCATCACGTACCAATCCGTCGCACTTTTGTGTGGTCGTGTGTAGGCAAGTCCGTTCGTTAGAAAGTCTGCCGCAAGTCTGTCGGACAGGCTGTCGGACTTTTGTAGACGAAAAGTCCGACCGTGTGTACGCCCCATAAGTCGCTTGAGCAGCACCTGGAAGAGACCACCACTGACTGTATGTAGCACAGACTACTACAGTGGATTTTGGCATCTCCAGCAGCCCTCTGGATGTGATGCATACGGTATCTAATGACTTGTAACCAAGCTGGCGCAATGATTGTGTAGTCATGCCCCCTTGGGGTTGCTGAAATTTGTGGTTCACCCATCACCCTGCCCAGTCCAAGGTCCATCTAACAGTCACTCAGTAACACAGACCATTCCATAGCTTGCTTTGTTTTGTTTTATTGATGGGATTAAACTTGGATGGCTATTAGGGAATTATGGGATGTCCAGGATTTCAGAACAAACACTTTTGAATTGTAGATCAATCAACTGTAGGTTGCAGAACAATCAATTGTGAATTGTATATCCATCAATTGGGACTACTATGTACACTCCCTGTACATACACCTCAATCTTCTCCCCAGCACTTCACTTGCTGCAGACTATTACTCCTCCAGAGCAGCACATCTTTTCCAGCATTTCTTGCGGGTACAGCAGCTCATTCAAATATTTCATACATATCTACTACTTAATGGCCCTGTAATTTATTTTTCATGAATTCTTACTGTGTGTATCTGTTCCCTTGTACCCTCCTCGATGAGTTACAGAACCTCTCCTTTTTCCCCTCACCATTATATGTTTGGAACAAGCAGTGCACATTAGTTGTGGTCATGCTCACTACTCTATGCACACTACACATCCCATAGTTCACAGTTCATCTCATGAGTGAATACGAGAAGGTGGCTTTGGGGACGATGTAGAACAGATGTAGTCACCCTCTAACAGAAAGTCAGCAAAAAAAGCAGCCAATCACACAAGCAGGAAATTACATTTTGGGGAAGGGGGTTGTTCTGTATACCATCTGTGTACAGAACACATCCTGGTAGCCATATTGCATTGCATTGTACAGAACATTGCAGAGCTACAGATTGAGAAGAAAGAAAGAGAAAGAAACGTAATTTTAACCACTTCCGGACTGCCCCATGTACATTCACTGCGACAGGGCAGCCCGACTGTGCAAAATCACGTACCTGTACGTGATTTCGTGCATGCGGTTTGAAGGGCGCGTGCGTACCGCTGACGCACCACTCCTGCTGTGATTGGGCACAGGAGGAGCCAATCAGCTGGTCCAGCGCTCGTGATGGCCGCGGCGACCTGCCAACCATTCACAGGAGAGATGGATCAGCCATCTGCCTGTGTAAATAAGGCAAATGGCGGGTCTGTTAGGAAGGGAAAGAGAGATCTTGTGATTCAGTATGACACTGCCCCACACAGTTAGAAAGTACCTCCATAGGGAACATTTAAACTTTTGATCACCCCTGGTGTTAACCCCTTCCCTGCCAGTGCCATTTAGACAGTAATCAGTGCATTTTTATAGCACTGATCACTGTATTGGTGTCAGTGGCCCCCAAAAAATGTCACTCAGTGTCAGATTTGTCCACCGCAATGTCGCAATCCTGCTAAAAATCGCAGATCGCCACCATTACTTGTAAATAAATAAAATAAAAGTCCCTAAATTTATCTCGTAGTTTGTAGACGCTACGTAGGAGAAAAAAATGTAGAAGAATACATATTGGCCTAAATTGATAAAGAAATTTGTTTTTTTACATTTTTTTTGGATATGTATTATAGCAGAAAGTAAAAAATATTGTTGTTTTTTTTCAAAATTGTTGGTCTTTTTTTGTTTATAGCGCAAAAAAAAACCGCAGAGGTGATCCAATACCACCAAACGAAAGATCTATTTGTGGGAAAAGAAGGACATACATTTTATTTGGGTACTGCGTCACACATCCGCGCAATTGTCAGTTAAAGCGACACAGTGCCGTATCGCAAAAAAATTGCCTGGTCAGGAGGTGGGTAAAACCCTCCGGAGCTGAAGTGGTTAAATAACATTCAATCCTAATATCACTTGTGTCGCAATTGTGTACACTGTATTATTATTTTTTTGCTATTTTTTTCTCATGAAAGCGGAGTTAATTTTTAAGAATATATACTAGAATAGAATTACATTTTTTATAAGCAGAGTTTAGTGTCACTTTAATCTGTATATTTTATATCTGCCTAGAGTTCAGCTTTAATGACCTCAGAAATGTTCATAATGAATCTGTGACTATAATAAGCTGGCAGGGAGAGACTTTAATAATAATCAGCCAGGTTCAAAAACTTGGAAAATTTTGCAAATATATGGAAATCTCCTTATCACAATAGACGCAACACCAGTAAAAGCAATCTTGCGTTGAGTTACTGATACTTGCTTTAGCCACCACTTAAGATCCTATTAACACTTTGGAAACGTTTATTATGATTGCAGAGGTAGGGGGGGGGGGGGAGTATAATCATTACCTAAAAAGATCTTAAGACAAAGTTTGGAATAACTGCTAAGCCCAGTAAGGTGATACTTGGAGCCAGCACTTTTTTTCCCCATCTTTTTTATGTTCTTCTCTTGTTTGTTTTGGATTGATACTTTGTTTGACAGCACTGGAGAAGTCATGAAGCAGCTGCCGCTATCTGCCGCTGTAAAGAATGACACATTAATACGCGGAAAGGTGATGACAATCCGCTTAATCTTCACCAGTTCCTAAATCTTCTTCGCCCCCTCCTCGTCCTCTTGCTGCCAAGAGGGACATTCTTGCAGACAGGGGGATTTTGAAAGGCTCTTTTAGGGAGCTGGCAACGGCTCTTGTTCATCATCTGCTCGGAATGATCTGTCAACTTTGTTTAGGAGCTTAGAACAATTGAGAATTTCTCACAGGCCTGAATCTATTTCCTTTTATATTCTTACCTGATATTACTCGGTATGCTAGCATTGGGCGCAGGGTTGTAACCATGGGGCCCCTAGCCATACCTCCCAACATTTTGAGATGGGAATGAGGGACACCTACTAACAAACGTATGTAGGCATATGACACGCCCCCTGCCACACCCCCTTAAAGAAGAATTAACCAAAAAAGAGGTTAATTAAATCCACAAGGACTTTTTATAACCACTTCTGGCTAGGCATGTGCAATTTGTTTTGTTACGAATTCCTTTTTTTAACGAATTTCGACAAATTCGTTAATTCCGAATTAACGAAAACCCGTTTAATGAATTTTTCCGAATATTCGTAAATTAGAAACATTTGTAAATTCGTAAATTCATACATTCGTAAATTCGTACATTTGTAATTTACGAATGTACATTCGTACATTCGCAAATTAGTGAACTCGCAAATTTGTAAATTTGTAAATTCGGAAATCTGAAATAATAATTAACTAATAATAACTTAACTACTATTACTAGTAACTATTAAATTATAGGTATTGTAGTGTCCTTTCAAATTTGGCTGTCAGTGAACGTAACACATACAAATTTATCCGAAGGTTACGAATGATCCGAAATAACGAATGCCGTATCCAAACGAATGGAACGTAATGAATTAATAATAATAAATAACAATAATAATAATAAAACATTTTTATTATTATTAATTATTATTAATTTGTTCCGTTCTTTTTGTTTAGATGCAGCATTTGTTATTTCGGATAATGCGTAACTTCGGATAAATTTGTATCTGTTACGTTCACTGACAGCCAAATTTGAAAGGAAATTACAATATCTATAATTTAATAGTTAATTACTATTTCAGATTTTCTAATTTTCGGGTTTTTGGATTTTCGAATTTATAAAGTACAAATTTACGAATGTATGAATTCACGAATGTACGAATGTACGAATGTATGAATTCACGAATGTACGAATGTATGAATTCACGAATGTACGAATGTACAAATTAACAAATGTACGAATTTACGAATGTACAAATGAACGAATTTACGAATGTACGAATTTACGAATTTGCGATCATAACGAATGACCTGAAAAACGGAAAAAAAAACAAAACGAATGAAACGAAAAACGAAAATAAACACATTTTTTGGCTGTGCACATGTCTACTTCTGGCTATAATTCATTGCCCAGGACCTGCTGATCAGTTGTGCTGCAAGCGAATGGCAGCTCAAGCTTTTAAGGTGCATGTGCACATGTGTGAGCGGACCCGGAGGAAAGTAGTGACGTAGAGGTATGTGATTGTGCCTAGACAAGCCAACCTGCCACCGTAAATGTTCTGCGTCGGGTCCGCAAGCCGTTAATGGCACCTCCACGTGTTTGCTAACGTGCTGTCCATGTGGTTGGGTGCCAAATTATTTAAAAAAAAAAAAAAGAGTCAGGGGCTTCTTTTCCACATTTATCCTGCATAGAGCAGCCAATTGAAATGATAAAAATCGCAGAAAAACGCTCTGTCACACCTTCATGGTGTGAACGGAGTCTTGGTGTTCCAAACTCCATGTTAGAGAAAACAGATACGCCGAACGTATTTATGACAGCAGTTGCACATTCATTACGGTGATATTTGCATGCAAAAATGTAAGCAGTATTTTGAGTCTGTTTTGCAAGCAAAGCCACACATTTTCTTCTGCGACCAAATAGCATCTGTCTACCTATGGCAGACTGCAGGTACCATTTTTGCAAGGTAATTTAACCTCACATCTGTCCCAGAAGCAAAGGAGCACTTTATAAAGTGGCACAGATATGCTGATTGTAGCTAACTTATTATGCAGCTTGTGTATGGATAATAAATCTGCCCCTAACTTGAGATACGTAATATTAAATGCGACAGATGCAACCACTTATTGAAACAGTATGAATAAATCTCCTCCAGAGTTGCAAAACATATCTGTTTGATGTTTTACCAGGTAAAAGAGCTAGCATATACTGTATGTACTGTATACATATCTGGGTGTGTTCTTCAGAGATGATCTTTTTGTAATTTTACAACTCTGCATGAATTGCTCTCATGTACCCGTGGCCTTGTTTACCGGGCTCTGCTGTCCCACTTGCAGGCCCAGGACCATTGCCAAGTAGAGAGGAGGGATACCAGCTTTCCATCCCCCTTATGGGCAGTACAATGGCTTAGTGCAGTGATGGCTAACCTTGGCACCCCAAATGTTTTGGAACTATATTTCCCATGATGTTCAACTACACTACAGAGTGCGTGGGCATCATGGGAAATGTATATTCCAAAAGATCTCAACCTTAACCCTTTATTCGGCTGCTAGCGGGGGTTGAAAGCACCCCACTAGTGGCTGAAAAGTGCCTCTAAAATGGCGGTAAAGCACCACCACAACTAGCGGCACTTTACCGTTGACACCCCCGTGCCTCAGTGTGAAAGTGCCCTACATGTTACCGCTGTCACTTTCTCTGGCTACTGTGGCCGGGGCATAAGATAATGGAGCACAATCTGCACCCAGCTAGATTCATTGGAGTGCAGGGAAGATATCAGGGGGTAATAGACCCCCAGATGTCTCAATAAAGATAGCCTATCACTATAAATATACTATCACATAGGGGACTATTGGTGAAAAAATAAAGTGTAAACAAAACCCCTAAAAAACCTAACCCCCCCCTCACGCACACACACATATGTATGTAAATGCATGCATTGGTGGCGTCTATATATGAAAATGTCCATTGCGATGAATATGTTACATATCAGGACGAAGTCGCTATGACGAAACGCGTCGGCAATTGGCTGTACGGCAATCGGAAGTGACTTTTTACGTATCACTGGAAGTGGCGTTCCCTGTGTTTTGACAAGGGAGTCAGGTAAGATTTGGTGCATAACCTTGGTCGGCCGTGACTTGCTATCTCTGGCATCTTATAATATACCAATGCAAGATTTTATTGCTTGTTTGTAAGTGCATCACCATTAGGCTGGATGTTTTAATACATTTTTATTGTTTGACGATATCACACTGTTTGGAGCTTTATTTTCTCCACATACTGCGGTCACTTTGGAACATTGTATGATTGGATTTCCCTAAACCCTGAGGGGTTCACTACTGTTAATGCCAAAACACGAGAATGTGAGGCAATTCGTGCTGGTGAGTGTACATCTAATTGGGGAAGTGGAGTCACGTTTGCTCATGTGGTGTGGTGTTAGATTAACCTAACTACTGAATCTCCCTTCACGGAAATACCACTCATTACCATCAATACAATTTATGGACTATTAGCGATTTTAGCTCTGCATTTCATAACTACTTTGGTGTGTTTTATAACTGTATAGCACATGATTTCCTCCAGCGCCACTGTTTACCTGTAATTGCATTCTGGAAGACTTTGTATTTCAATAAAGATAGCCTATCGCTAAAATCATTTAAGTTAATTTTTTTTCCTCATTAATGTACACACAGCACCCCATATTGACAGAAAAAAACCGACTTGTTGACATTTTTGCAGATTTATTAAAAAAGAAAAACTGAAATATCACATGGTCCTAAGTATTCAGACCCTTTGCTGTGACACTCATATATTTAACTCAGGTGCTGTCCATTTCTGCTGATCATCCTTGAGACGGTTCTACACCTTCATTTGAGTCCAGCTGTGTTTGATTATACTGATTGGACTTGATTAGGAAAGCCACACACCTGTCTATATAAAACCTTACAGCTCACAGTGAATGTCAGAGCAAATGAGAACCATGAGGTCAAAGGAACTGCCTGAAGAGCTCAGAGACAGAATTGTGGCAAGGCACAGATCTGGCCAAGGTTACAAAAAAGATTCTACTGCACTTAAGGTTCCTATGAGCACAGTGGCCTCCATAATCCTTAAATGGAATAGGTTTGGGACAACCAGAACCCTTCCTAGAGCTGGCTGTCCAGGCAAACTGAGTTGTCGTGGGAGAAGAGCCTTGGTGAGAGAGGTAAAGAAGAACCCAAAGATCACTGTGGCTGAGCTCCAGAGATGTAGTCAGGGGATGGGAGAAAGTTGTTGAAAGTCAACCATCACTGCAGCCCTCCACCAGTCGGGGCCTTATGGCAGAGTGGCCCGACGTAAGCCTCTCCTCAGTGCAAGACACGTGAAAGCCCGCATGGAGTTTGCTAAAAAACACCTGAAGGACTCCAACATGGTGAGAAATAAGATTCTCTGGTCTGATGAGACCAAGATAGAACATTTTGGCCTTAATCCTAAGCGGTATGTGTGGAGAAAACCAGGCACTGCTTATCACCTGTCCAATACAGTCCCAACAGTGAAGCATGGTGGTGACAGCATCATGCTGTGGAGGTGTTTTTCAGCTGCAGGGACAGGACGACTGGTTGCAATCGAGGGAAAGATAAATGTGGCCAAGTATAGGGATATCCTGGACGAAAACCTTCTCCAGAGTGCTCAGGACCTCAGACTGGGCCGAAGGTTTACCTTCCAACAAGACAATGACCCTAAGCACACAGCTAAAATAACGAAGGGGCGGCTTCACAACAACTCCATGACTGTTCTTGAATGGCCCAGCCAGAGCCCTGACTTAAACCCAATTGAGCATCTCTGGAGAGACCTAAAAATGGCTGTCCACCAACGTTTACCATCCAACCTGACAGAACTGGAGAGGATCTGCAAGGAGGAATGGCAGAGGATCCCCAAATCCAGGTGTGAAAAACTTGTTGCATCTTTCCCAAAAAGACTAATGGCTGTATTAGATCAAAAGGGGGCTTCTACTAAATACTGAGCAAAGGGTCTGAATACTTAGGACCATGTGATATTTCAGTTTTTATTTTTTAATAAATCTGAAAAAATGTCAACAATTCTGTGTTTTCTGTCAATCTGGGGTGCTGTGTGTACATTAACCACTTCAGCCCCGGAAGGTTTTACCCCCTTCCTGACCAGAGCACTTTTTACAATTCGGCACTGCGTCGCTTTAACTGCTAATTGCGCGGTCATGCAATGCTGTACCCAAACGAAATTTGCGTCCTTTTCTTCCCACAAATAGAGCTTTCTTTTGATGGTATTTGATCACCTCTGCCGTTTTTATTTTTTGCGCTATACACGGAAAAAGACTGAAAATTTTGAAAAAAAATGATATTTTCTACTTTTTGTTCTAAAAAAAATCCAATAAACTCAATTTTAGTCATACATTTAGGCCAAAATGTATTCGGCCACATGTCTTTGGTAAAAAAAATGTCAATAAGTGTATATTTATTGGTTTGCGCAAAAGTTATAGCGTCTACAAACTAGGGTACATTTTCTGGAATTTACACAGCCTTTAATTTATGACTGCCTATGTCGTTTCTTGAGGTGCTAAAATGGCAGGGCAGTACAAAACCCCCACAAATGACCCCATTTTGGAAAGTAGACACCCCAAGGAATTTGCTGAGAGGCATGTTGAGCCCATTGAATATTCATTTTTTTTGTCCCAAGTGATTGAATAATGACAAAAAAAAAAAAAAAAAAAAAAAATTACAAAAAGTTGTCACTAAATGATATATTGCTCACACAGGCCATGGGCATATGTGGAATTGCACCCCAAAATACATTTAGCTGCTTCTCCTGAGTACGGGGATACCACATGTGTGGGACTTTTTAGGAGCCTAGCCGCGTACGGGACCCCGAAAACCAAGCACCGCCTTCAGGATTTCTAAGGGCGTACATTTTTGATTTTACTCCTCACTGCCTATCACAGTTTCGGAGGCCATGGAATGCCCAGGTGGCACAAACCCCCCCCAAATGACCCCATTTTGGAAAGTAGACACCCCAAGCTATTTGCTGAGAGGCATGGTGAGTATTTTGCAGCTCTCATTTGTTTTTGAAAATAAAGAAAGACGAGAAAAAAAATGTTTTTTTTTCTTTTTTCAATTTTCAAAACTTTGTGACAAAAAGTGAGGTCTGCAAAATACTCACTATACCTCTCATCAAATAGCTTGGGGTGTCTACTTTCCAAAATGGGGTCATTTGGGGGGGTTTTGTGCCACCTGGGCATTCCATGGCCTCCGAAACTGTGATAGGCAGTGAAGAGTGAAATCAAAAATTTACGGCCTTAGAAAGCCTGAAGGCGGTGCTTGGTTTTCGGGGTCCCGTACGCGGCTAGGCTCCCAAAAAGTCCCACACATGTGGTATCCCCGTACTCAGGAGAAGCAACAGAATGTATTTTGGGGTGTAATTTCACATATTCCCATGGCATGTTTGAGCAATATATCATTTAGTGACAACTTTGCGCAAAAAAAAATAAAAAAAATAAAAAATTGTCTCTTTCCCGCAACTTGTGTCACAATATAAATTATTCCATGGACTCAACATGACTCTCAGCAAATAGCTTGGGGTGTCTACTTTCCAAAATGGGGTCATTTGGGGGGGTTTTGAACTGTCCTGGCATTTTATGCACAACATCTAGAAGCTTATGTCACACATCACCCACTCTTCTAAGCACTTGAAGACATAGCCCTTTCTGACACTTATTGCTTACATAAAAAAATAATTTTTTTTTGCAAGAAAATTACTTTGAACCCCCAAACATTATATATATTTTTTTAAAGCAAATGCCCTACAGATTAAAATGGTGGGTGTTTCATTTTTTTTTTTCACACAGTATTTGCGCAGCGATTTTTCAAACGCATTTTTTGGGGAAAAAACACACTTTTTTACATTTTAATGCACTAAAACACACTATATTGCCCAAATGTTTGATGAAATAAAAAAGATGATCTTAGGCCGAGTACATGGATACCAAACATGACATGCTTTAAAATTGCGCACAAACGTGCAGTGGCGACAAACTAAATACATTTTTAAAAGCCTTTAAAAGCCTTTACAGGTTACCACTTTAGATTTACAGAGGAGGTCTACTGCTAAACTTACTGCCCTCGATCTGACCTTCGCGGCGATACCTCACATGCATGGTGCAATTGCTGTTTACATTTGACGCCAGACCAACGCTTGCGTTCACCTTAGCGTGAGAGCAGGGGGGACAGGGGTGCTTTTTTTTTTTTTTTTTTTTTTCTCTTTATTATTATTATTTTTTTATCTTATTTTTAAACTGTTCCTTTCATTTTTTTTTTTTTTTAAATCATTTTTATTGTTATCTCAGGGAATGTAAATATCCCCTATGATAGCAATAGGTAGTGACAGGTACTCTTTTTTGCAAAAATTGGGGTCTATTAGACCCTAGATTTCTCCTCTGCCCTCAAAGCATCTGATCACACCAAGATCGGTGTGATAAAATGCTTTCCCAATTTCCCAATGGCGCTGTTTACATCCGGCGAAATCTACGTCATAAAATGCTCGTAGCTTCCGGTTTCTTAGGTCATAGAGATGTTTGGAGCCACTCTGGTCTCTGATCAGCTCTATGGTCAGCTGGCTGAATCACCGGCTGCATTTTCAGGTTCCCTGTTGAGACAGGAGAGCCAGAGAAAAACACGGAAGATGTTGGGGGGGGGGGGCATTCCCTCCCACTGCTTGTAAAAGCAGTCTAGAGGCTAATTAGCCACTAGGATTGCTTTTACATGAAAGCCGACCGCTGGCTGAAAAGAATGATACCAAGATGATACCTAAACCTGCAGGCATCATTCTGGTATAACCACTCAAAGTCGTGAATGGCATACCTGAAGACAAAAAAATGGTTAACAATAAAGCACAGTAAACGGTAAAGTATAAATAATTACATACCTGAAAAGCAAACGTGATAAAACATAACAACAATAAAACATTGCAGAATAGAATACAGTAAAAAAGAGCAGAACAATAGAGAGAGAATAGAGAGAGAGAGAACAATAAAACGACAACTATTTTTATTTTATATTTTTGTTTGTGTTTTTTTTTTTTTTTACACTTTTTTTTGTAACTAACTTTTATAACGGTAACCGGTTCCAGGTTCGGGTCTCTCAAAATGCGATGGCATCTCGGGAGACCCTGTGAAAGTGTGCCTAGTCTGTGCAATGCTGTACCCTACGCTAATACTCAACTAGTGCATGGTAGCGTTCAAAACATTCACCAATGCAAAGACCAGGATTGTCAGGACAGGAGGGACAATAATAGCGGGTGTCACGCCTATATCCGCGCTAGCTGCAGACACGACATCTTTTTTGGGGGGGTTCGTTGGGTAGGGGTACTCGGGAGGACATAAAAATGCCTCTCATGCAGCCGACTGCATTTGGTTGGGGATGTGAATGGGGGAAGTACGGGCGCTGCAGAAGCGGTGGGTTCCCAATTAGGATTGGCGAATGCAGCAGGAAGGGCATTATGGGCACGACGGGCCTGTGTTTGTCTTTTTGGTGGCAGCGGGACACTACTTGTGCTTGCCACCTCACCAGCTTCAACTGCACTTATGGGACTCGCCACGTCACCAAGTGTTACTGCAGTGCTGGTTTGACTACGACCGGGGTGTACTAGGCCGCTGGTGCTTGCCAGTTCACCAAAACGCTACAAAAAAAACTGTTAGCGATCGCAGGGATCCGGCCTGACTCTGCGAACGCTGCAGTTATGCGTTTAGTGTTTTGTAAGTGACAGTGATCGATCGATACTGCACTTGGGTGGGCCGGGCCGGGCGGAGGGGCAAAACGCAGGTGCTAGCAGGTATCTGGGCTGATCCCGCTAACACTGCGTTTTTGGGAACCCTAAACTGCTGGGGACGCTAGTATAGATCTGATCAGATCAGATATTGATCCGATCAGATACTATACCACTAAGGGAGGCGTATGCTGCGTGCGTGGGTGTTAGCGGTACTGGCGCTAATCTGACGCTGCCTGGGGCTGGTGCTTGCCAGTTCACCAAAACGCTACCAAAAAAACTGTTAGCGATCGCAGGGATCAGGCCTGACTCTGCGAACGCTGCAGTTATGCGTTTAGTGCCTTGTAAGTGACAGTGATCGATCGATACTGCACTTGGGTGGGCTGGGCTGGGCCGGGCGGAGGGGCAAAACGCAGGTGCTAGCGGGTATCTGGGCTGATCCCGCTAACACTGCGTTTTTGGGAACCCTAAACTGCTGGGGACGCTAGTATAGATCTGATCGGATCAGATATTGATCCGTTCAGATACTATACCACTAAGGGAGGTGTATGGTGCGTGCGTGGGTGTTAGCGGTACTGGCGCTAACCTGACGCTGCCTGGGGCTGGTGCTTGCCAGTTCACCAAAACGCTACCAAAAAAACTGTTAGCGATCGCAGGGATCAGGCCTGACTCTGCGAACGCTGCAGTTATGCGTTTAGTGTTTTGTAAGTGACAGTGATCGATCGATACTGCACTTGGGTGGGCTGGGCTGGGCTGGGCGGAGGGGCAAAACGCAGGTGCTAGCGGGTATCTGGGCTGATCCCGCTAACACTGCGTTTTCGGGAACCCTAAACTGCTGGGGACGCTAGTATAGATCTGATCGGATCAGATATTGATCCGATCAGATACTATACCACTAAGGGAGGCATATGCTGCGTGCGTGGGTGTTCGCGGTACTGGCGCTAATCTGACGCTGCCTGGGGCGACGCATATCACCGCCGGGCGATCAGGGGGCTAAACCTTTATTCGGTAATAAACGGCGGGTGCCCTGACACTATAAAAAATAAACGAACTAACCAGCGTCACCCGTAACGGTTATACGGTGATCAGTGGTGAAAGGGTTAACTAGGGGGCAATCAAGGGGTTAAAACATTTATTAGGTAGTATATGGGGGTCCCTGTCGCTATAAAACGCTGACGGCGAACCTAAATATTTACGTTCCTAACTAGCGTCACCAGCGACACTAATACAGCGATCAGAAAAATGATCGCTTAGCGACACTGGTGACAGGGGGTGATCAAGGGGTTAAAACTTTATTAGGGGGGGTTAGGGGGGTATCCTAGACCTAAAGGGGGGTAATACTATCTGCCCTAACACTAACTGTCACAAACTGACACTATGCAGTAATCAGAAAAAAAAAAAAAAAAAAAAAAAAAAAATACTGCTAATGTCAGTTTGTGACAGGGGGGGGGTGATTGGGGGGGGATCGGGGGGCGATCGGGGGGGGATCGGGGGTGTAAAGTATGCCTGGCATGTTCTACTGTGTGTGTGTGTGTGTTGTGCACTCACTTGTCATCTCTCCTCGGCGCTGGAACGGAAACTGCCAGACCGGGGAGAGATGACATCACATCCTCTGCCTGTGTGAAACGACACACAGGCAGAGGAGGATTCCCATTGGCTGGGAGCGATCGCGAGGGGGGGGCCACGATCGGATGGTCTCCCCCTCGCCTCCCGACGCTCCCAGTCAGATGCCGACCGCCGATGGCACCGGGGGGGGGTCCGATCGGACCCCCCGCCCGCGGGAGGCAGATCACGTACGGGTACGTGATTTTGCCTGCCCGTGCCGCTCTGCCGCAGTATATATGCGGTAGGCGGTCGGCAAGTGGTTAATGAGCAAAAAAATGAACTTAAATGATTTTAGCAAATGGCTGCAATATAACAAAGAGTGAAAAATTTAAGGGGGTCTGAATACTTCCCGTCTCCACTGTATGTAAATGCACACATTGGTGGTACCTACATATGAAAATGTCCATTACACTAAATATGTTACATATCACATTGCACAGTGGAGTGGGAGCAATAATTCTATTATTCACAGTAAACTTAAAACTGATGACCTGTAAGAGCTTTTAGCATCTTGCCTGTGTACAATTTCATGGGCACACACAATTTTAAAGCTTGACTTGTTGGGTATCGATTTACTATTGTGTGCAATAAAATAATTTTTAGTGTATTTTTAACTGAAAATTTGCGCTTGCTAAACCACTGTGCTAATATCATGTGACATAAAAAATTGAATCTACCATAGAGATGTGCACGAAGAGATTTCTTTTTTCATTTCAGATTTATTCGTTAAGTTAATTATTTTGTTTTGTCAATATTCTTTGTTAGAACGATTCAGTTTCGGAATTCGTTTCATATATTCGGATTCCTTTCATATATTCATTGTTCCAAATTGATTCGTATCTTGGAAGTTATTTCAGAAGATTAGCTATATTCATTTTAATGTGTTAATTCGTTATTTTCAGAGATTACTTATGCACTGTGGTTTAGAAGGAGGTGGATCCATCAGAATCTCCGAATTATAACATAATGAATGGAACAAAATACATTTTGGATTCATTTGTTATGTTATGATTCAGAGATTCTGATGGATCCATCTCCATCCAACCCAAACACAATAAGCGAACAATCTTCTTCATCATCTTATTTCACTTTTATACCTTACTGTATTTATTGCAATATGTTTCCATTTCATATGTAGTGCATTTTTTATAATTATGAAAAATGTTATTGCAACATAAGAATTAAAAGGATCCGAATGAATTCCGATCCCTATGTCGTTATGTTATTTCGGATGCTTCAAATAATAACAAAAGGCCCAAACTATTGCATCCTGTCATCTGAATGAAATGCCTGAATATGAATGAGTTTGATGTTTTGGTATACCGTATATACTCGAGTATAAGTCGTTCCGAGTATAAGTCGAGGCCCTAATTTACCACAAAAAAATGGGAAAAACTTATTGACCCGAGTATAAGACGAGGGTGAGAAATGCACAGCTACTGTAAGTGGAAAAGAGGGTCAACAATGCCCATTTGCAGCATCACTGTGCCCATTTGCATGCCTCACTGTGCCCATTTGCAGCCATAGGTCCCCTGAACTTCAAACTCGGTAGTTAAGGGTCCCTAGATGCCCCCTAGCTGCAGCCAAAATTTGGGGTCTCTGAACCCAAAGGGCCCTGAAATGACATTGCTGCAGATGGACACAGTTGACCGAATTCGGGGCCCCGTATCTTGGGGCCACTTAGTGCTAGGAACCCCAAATTTGGTGTGCAAACCCAGTGGAACTAGCACCATAAAATTTCCAAAGCTGGGGTTTCTAGCACCAAGTGGCCCCGAGATACAGGGCCCCAAAAATCAGTTCAGAAAATGTCAAGCACTTTTCTGCAGCAGAGAATGACATTTTCTGAACCGGTTTTGGGGCCCCGTATCTCAGGGCCACTTAGTGCTAGGAACCCCAGCTTTGGATATGTTATGGTACCAGTTCCCCTGGGTTTGCACACCAAATTTGGGGTTCCTAGCACCAAGTGGCTCTGAGATATGGGGCCCCAAAATCGGTTCAGAAAATGTCAAGCAATTTTCTTCAGCAGAGAATGACATTTTCCGAACCGATTTTGGGGCCCCGTATCTCGGGGCCCCTTAGAGCTAGGAACTTCATCTTTGGATATGTTGTGAAACCAGTTCCACTGAGTTTGCACACCAAATTTGGGGTTCCTAGCACCAAGTGGCCCTGAGATACGGGGCCCCAAAGTCGGGTCGGAAAATGAAATTTTTTGCTGCAGAAAAGTGCTTGACTCAAGTATAAGTCGAGGGGGGCACTTTCAGCACAAAAAAATGTGCTGAAAAATTCGACTTATACTCGAGTATATACGGTAATTTATTTTGGATTTGTTGACATTCGTTACTATAGTGATTTTGAGATTCATATACATCCAGATCTCAGAATAATGAAAATTTCAGCCGAATTGTAATTCGGTATGAGACAAATAGCACATGTCTAATCTACCATCATTTTCTTCTTCAGGGTCTCTGCTTTCCAAAAATATATAATATTTGGGGGATTTACTTAGTTTCAAGCTCTAAAATCATTATTTAATATGGTCACAAAAAACTGGTCTGGTATCATCTCAGTCTAGTAAATAGATGCTGACCCTGAATGATGCCTGAACAAAGATGGCTCAGTTTTTCCAAGAAGCAAAGCGAATGAAGACATTATCAGGGGTAGTAGCCTGATCTCTGCAAATTGTAATAAATAGCTGTACGCCTTACATTTACACTTTCATTAGCATGAATGCACTAAGCATGAAAAATATATCTAATGTTAGGTCCACTTTATTATCTTATTTAGTTAGGTGCCTAGACATTATGGTAAATAATAAGCAAAATTGTAACTTTCTTCCTTGTATTCATATAATGGAGCACTCTATAAAGAATTAGTTCCCATTTTTAAAGACGCTTACGATCTACTTACAATCAGCTGTCATGGAGGTACTGCCATTCACTGTCCAAGCCTGCTTAAAGTTGACCATACATATACTACAAAAACACAGAGGTGTAACTACAACCGTCAGGTCCAATGGTCAGGTGCGCAGGGATGTTATGGTGCTTGGTGCCCCTTAAATTTGAAAGCAACAGGAACAAGGGGGGTGTGCCTGGGGCCCCAAACAAAAGGGCCCAGTCGCAAGTGCGACCTTTGTGGCCCTGATAGTTCTGCATTCTTTTACCAACAATGTCGATCACAGGTCTGCCTGATTTTATACAAATAGAATAAATTGTTTAGGTTTGTTCTCTTGTTACAAAATTTCGGTGACTATAAAGAAGATTTTACATTGATTGTATAATCATATTGTATAGTGCATGGCCAGCTTAAAGGAGTTGTAAAGTCAGAAGGTTTTTTAGCTTAATGCATTCTATGCATTAAGGTTAAAAGCCTTCAGTGTGCAGCAGCCCCCCTCGGCCCCCCTAATACTTACCTGAGCCCATCTCTGTCCAGCGATGTCCACAAATGTCTCGGCCATCCGAGACTCACCCATCTGATTGGCTGAGACACAGCAGAGGTGTCATTGACTCCCGCTGCTGAGGAGAGGGAGGGGCGGGGCCAGCCCGGGGCTCTGTGTCTGAATGGACTCCGGGCTGCTCTGTGCAAATCCACTACAAAAATTATAACATGTTTAGTATTTTTATAATAAAAAACACAAGACTTTAGTATTACTTTAAGGCATATGCAATGCTTATGATGTCCAGAACTTCTTCCTCTTGGAAATAAACTATAATTACAGAGGTCATGGCAGAACTTGTCTACCTTTTATGTTATTTTTGCTAAAAAAAGAAAAAATCTTGCATCAATACTAATAAAAGTAGAATAAATTACACTTCTGTTGTAAATTTCAATAATTACCCATTCATGTAATTTCTCTAACGTTTACATGAAAGTAATAATTTCTAGGAAGCTTTACATTTTCCCTTGTTTAGTGTTCACAGAGTACCCCTCCAGTGCAGTCTTTTTAAACCTACTTAACACAGAGGAATCCTTGAAATAACTTTCAGGTCTCAGGGAACCCCTGCTAATAATTACTGTATTTACAGCTCACTTTGCATTACCGTGAAAAACAAGCTGAGACATAATAAATGAAAGCATAAGCATTGCAGCGTACTTAACATATTTAACACCTAGGGCTGCGCTATACAACAAAATTATTTTCAGTAATAATTATGAAATGAAAATATATTAGTTAATAATAACAACTATAACCAGAAAAGTGAAAACTGTAGTGTTCCTTACATTGGTGGTCAGTGGAGAAGGACTCCTTAGTTTGGTGGTCAGTGGAGGACTCCTTAGATTGGTGGTCAGTGGAGAAGGACTCCTTAGATTGGTGGTCAGTGGAGAAGGACTCCTTAGATTGGTGGTTTGTGGAGTAGGACTCCTTAGTTCGGTGGTCAGTGGAGAAGGACTCTTTAGATTGATGGTCAGTGGAGAAGAACTCTTTAGATTGATGGTCAGTAGGAGAAAGGCCATCACAAATTGATGGTCATTGGGTGGCCAAAGGAGAAAGGGACATGACAGCGCCTAAGTGATTAGTACTTCAGCCTAGAAGCACTAGGGTCATCAGTTTGAATCCCACCCATGGCACTACCTGCATGGAGTTTGTATAATCTATTTGTGTCTGCATGAGTTTCATCCCACACTAAAAAGACATGCTGGTAGGTTAATTGGCTCCTGTCTAAATTGGCCCTAGTATGTGTATGTATGACTGTGAGTTAGGGACCTTAGACTGTAAGCTCCTTGGGGGCAGGGACAGATATGAATGTACAATCTATACACTATATTGTCAAAAGTATTGGGCTGCCTGCCTTTACACGAACATAAACTTTAATGGCATCCCAGTCTTACTCCGTAGGGTTCAATATTGAGTTGGCCCAACTTTTGCAGCTATAACAGCTTCAACTCTTCTGGGAAGACTGTCCACAAGGTTTAGGCGTGTATCTATGGGAAGGTTTGACCATGTTGTGAGGTTGTGTTACAGGGGTAGGGCTTGGCCCCAGTGAAGGGAACACTTAAACTGATTGTAAAGTCAGAAGGTTTTTTTTTATCTAAACGCATTTTATGCATTAAGATAAATATTCTTCTGTGTGCAGCAGCCCCCCCCCCCCAGCCCCCCTAATACTTACCTGAGCCCCATCTCTATCCAGCGATATCCTTGAGTCCCTCAGCCATCCGGGACTCTAGCCAATCAGGAAAGAGAGGGGACAGGGCCAAACCACAGCTCTGTATCTGAATGTATAAACAGAGCTGCAGTTCGGCTTGGGTGCACCCATAGCATGCTGCTTGCTGTGGGGGCACTCAACAGGAGGGAGGGGTCAGGAGCTCCAGCTATGGTCCCGAAAAGAGGAGGATCCTCAAGGTTCATAAAGACCAGTGAGCGTGGGGGGGCAGAGCAGAGAGCCACTGACTGACAGTCACAAGCTCTCCTCTCAAGGATCTCTGAGACCTGAGCAATCGGCGGTGTTTGATTGCTCAGTTCTCAGTCTTAGAGCCAACGTGTGACAGATGCAGCATCGCACCGATGCTGCATCCACCAAGGTTAGTATGATTAAAAAAAATAAAAAACATTCCCATACTTCTCTATTCAGCTTCAATAGCATTTAATCCACCTTATAATGCACTACAATTGTGACACAAGTCATATTGTAATTGAATGTCATTTAAAATGACCTTTTCAATCTGCAGCTCTGTAATATTCAGTGAAATGCAATGCAATAAGGCAACCTGGAGGTGTTCTGTACACAGAATGTGTACAGAATGCCCCCCCAGATATGTCATTTCCTGCTTGTGTGATTGGCTCACTGATTTCCTCAGAAGTCTGCACTAAGATGACAAGTCAGATTTCAGGCACCCCCTGCAACAAAAGTGTAATTTTTGGTGAGATACTCCTAATAGAAAAACACATCTAAATGAATGCAGACCCTGCAATTTTCCTCATTAGAGCTTTGCAGGTGCAGCAGCTGGTTGATAATTAATAAACCACTTCCATTAGACTCACTTATGCACATGGACACTGAGAAACACACAGGGATTTCTTCAGAATAACAAAAGGTAGGAATCTGCAACAACGTCCTTGTAATGTACATAGATGACCCAGAGGGGAATGTTTTTTTCTTAACCACTTGCCCACCGCCTAACGCCTATATATGTGAACAGAATGGCATGGGCAGGCAAAATCACGTACCTGGTACGTGATTGCCTTCCCGCGGGCGGGGGGTCGGATCGGACCACCCCCGGTGCCAGCGGCGGTCGGCTTGTGACTGGAAGCGCTCAGAGATGAGGGGGAGGCCATCTGATCGTGGCCCCCCTCGCGATCGCTCCCAGCCAATGACAATCATCCCCTGCCTCTGTGTAGTACACAGAGGCAGAGGATGTGATGTCATCTCTCCTCGGCTCGGCAGTTTCCGTTCCGGCGCCGAGGAGAGAAGACATGTGAGTGCACCAACACACACACACACAGTAGAACATGCCAGGCACACTTTACACCCCCGATCGCCCCCGATCACCCCCCAATCACCCCCCCCCCCGTCACACTGACACCAAGCAGTGTTTTTTTTTTTTTCTGATTACTGCATGGTGTCAGTTTGTGACAGTGTTAGGGCAGATAGTGTTAGGGCAGTTAGTGTTAGCCCCCTTTACGTCTAGGGTACCCCCCTAACCCCCCCTAATAAAGTTTTAACCCCTTGATCACCCCCTGTCGCCAGTGTCACTAAGTAATCACTTTTCTGATCGCTGTATTAGTGTCGCTGGTGACGGTAGTTAGGGACGTAAATATTTAGGTTCGCCGTCAGCGTTTTATAGCGACAGGGACCCCCATATACTACCTAATAAATGTTTTAACCCCTTGATTGCCCCCTAGTTAACCCTTTCACCACTGATCACCGTATAACCGTTACGGTTGACGCTGGTTAGTTCGTTTATTTTTTATAGTGTCAGGGCACCCGCTGTTTATTACCGAATAAAGGTTTAGCCCCCTAATCGCCCGGCAGTGATATGCGTCGCCCCCGGCAGCGTCAGATTAGCGCCAGTAACGCTAACACCCACGCACGCAGCATACGCCTCCCTTAGTGGTATAGTATCTGAACGGATCAATATCTGATCCGATCAGATCTATACTAGCGTCCCCAGCAGTTTAGGGTTCCCAAAAACGCAGTGTTAGCGGGATCAGCCCAGATACCTGCTAGCACCTGCTTTTTGCCCCTCGCCTGGCCCGGCCCAGCCCACCCAAGTGCAGTATCGATCGATCACTGTCACTTACAAAACACTAAACGCATAACTGCAGCGTTCGTAGAGTCAGGCCTGATCCCTGCGATCGCTAACAGTTTTTTTTTGGTAGCGTTTTGGTGAGCTGGCAAGCACCAGCGGCCTAGTACATCCCGGTCGTAGTCAAACCAGCACTGCAGTAACACTTGGTGACGTGGCGAGTCCCATAAGTGCAGTTCAAGCTGGTGAGGTGGCAAGCACAAGTAGTGTCCCGCTGCCACCAAAAAGACAAACACAGGCCCGTCGTGCCCATAATGCCCTTCCTGCTGCATTCGCCAATCCTAATTGGGAACCCACCGCTTCTGCAGCGCCCGTACTTCCCCCATTCACATCCCCAACCAAATGCAGTCGGCTGCATGAGAGGCTTTTTCTTTATGTCCTCCCGAGTACCCCTACCCAACAAACCCCCTCAAAAAAGATGTTGTGTCTGCAGCAAGCGCGGATATAGGCGTGACACCCACTACTATTGTCCCTCCTGTCCTGACAATCCTGGTCTTTGCATTGGTGAATGTTTTGAACGCTACCATTCACTAGTTGAGTATTAGCGTAGGGTACAGCATTCCACAGACTAGGCACACTTTCACAGGGTCTCCCAAGATGCCATCGCATTTTGAGAGACCCGAACCTGGAACCGGTTACAGTTATAAAAGTTACAGTTAAAAAAAGTGTAAAAAAAAAAAAACACAAACAAAAATATAAAAAAAAAAAAAAAAAATAGTTGTGGTTTTATTGTTCTCTCTCTCTCTATTCTCTCTCTCTATTGTTCTGCTCTTTTTTACTGTATTCTATTCTGCAATGTTTTATTGTTATTATGTTTTATCATGTTTGCTTTTCAGGTATGCAATTTTTTATACTTTACCGTTTACTGTGCTTTATTGTTAACCATTTTTTTGTCTTCGGGTACGCCATTCACGACTTTGAGTGGTTATACCAGAATGATGCCTGCAGGTTTAGGTACCATCTTGGTATCATTCTTTTCAGCCAGCGGTCGGCTTCCATGTAAAAGCAATCCTAGCAGCTAATTAGCCTCTAGACTGCTTTTACAAGCAGTGGGAGGGAATGCCCCCCCACCGTCTTCCGTGCTTTTCTCTGGCTCTCCTGTCTCAACAGGGAACCTGAGAATGCAGCCGGTGATTCAGCCAGCTGACCATAGAGCTGATCAGAGACCAGAGTGGCTCCAAACATCTCTATGGCCTAAGAAACCGGAAGCTATGAGCATTTTATGACTTAGATTTCGCCGGATGTAAACAGCACCATTGGGAAATTGGGAAAGCATTTTATCACACCGATCTTGGTGTGGTCAGATGCTTTGAGGGCAGAGGAGAAATCTAGGGTCTAATAGACCCCAATTTTTTCAAAAAAGAGTACCTGTCACTACCTATTGCTATCATAGAGGATATTTACATTCCCTGAGATAACAATAAAATGATTTAAAAAAAAAATTGAAAGGAGCAGTTTAAAAATAAGATAAAAAAGCAAAAAAATAATAAAGAAAAAAAAAAAGCACCCTTGTCCCCCCTGCTCTCACGCTAAGGCGAACGCAAGCGTCGGTCTGGCGTCAAATGTAAACAGCAATTGCACCATGCATGTGAGGTATCACCGCGAAGGTCAGATCAAGGGCAGTAAGTTTAGCAGTAGACCTCCTCTGTAAATCTAAAGTGGTAACTGGTAAAGGCTTTTAAAGGCTTTTAAAAATGTATTTAGTTTGTCGCCACTGCACGTTTGTGCGCAATTTTAAAGCATGTCATGTTTGGTATCCATGTACTCGGCCTAAAATCATCTTTTTTATTTCATCAAACATTTGGGCAATATAGTGTGTTTTAGTGCATTAAAATTTTAAAAAAGTGTGTTTTTTCCCCAAAAAATGCGTTTGAAAAATCGCTGCGCAAATACTGTGTGAAAAAAAAAATTAAACACCCACCATTTTAATCTGTAGGGCATTTGCTTTAAAAAAATATATAATGTGTGGGGGTTCAAAGTAATTTTCTTGCAAAAAAAAAAAATTTTTTCATGTAATCAAACAGTGTCAGAAAGGGCTTTGTCTTCAAGTGGTTAGAAGAGTGGGTGATGTGTGACATAAGCTTCTAAATTCTGTGCATAAAATGCCAGGACAGTTCAACCCCCCCCCAAATGACCCCATTTTGGAAAGTAGACACCCCAAGCTATTTGCTGAGAGGCATGTCGAGTCCATGGAATATTTTATATTGTGACACAAGTTGCGGGAAAGAGACAATTTTTTTTTTTTTTTTTTTACACAAAGTTGTCACTAAATGATATATTGCTCAAACATGCCATGGGAATATGTGAAATTACACCCCAAAATACATTCTGTTGCTTCTCCTGAGTATGGGGATACCACATGTGTGGGACTTTTTGGGAGCCTAGCCGCGCACAGGACCCCGGAAACCAAGCACCGCCTTCAGGCTTTCTAAGGGCGTAAATTTTTGATTTCACTCTTCACTGCCTATCACAGTTTCGGAGGCCATGGAATGCCCAGGTGGCAAACCCCCCCCCCCAAATGACCCCATTTTGGAAAGTAGACCCCCCAAGCTACTTGCTGAGCGGTATAGTGAGTATTTTGCAGACCTCACTTTTTGTCACAAAGTTTTGAAAATTGAAAAAAGAAAAAAAAAATTTTTTTTCTTGTCTTTCTTCATTTTCAAAAACAAATGAGAGCTGCAAAATACTCACCATGCCTCTCAGCAAATAGCTTGGGGTGTCTACTTTCCAAAATGGGGTCATTTGGGGGGGGTTTGTGCCACCTGGGCATTCCATGGCCTCCGAAACTGTGATAGGCAGTGAAGAGTGAAATCAAAAATTTACACCCTTAGAAATCCTGAAGGCGGTGATTGGTTTTCAGGGCCCCGTACGCGGCTAGGCTCCTAAAAAGTCCCACACATGTGGTATTCCCATACTCAGGTGAAGCAGCTAAATGTATTTTGGGGTGCAATTCCACATATGCCCATGGCCTGTGTGAGCAATATATCATTTAGTGACAACTTTTGCAAAAAAAAAAAAAAATTGTCACATTCCCGCAACTTGTGTCAAAATATAAAATATTCCATGGACTCAACATGCCTCAAAGCAAATAGCTTGGGGTGTCTACTTTCCAAAATGGGGTCATTTAGGGGGGGTTTATGCCATCTGGGCATTTTATGGCCTTCAAAACTGTGATAGGTAGTGAGGAGTGAAATCAAAAATTTACGCCCTTAGAAATCCTGAAGGCAGTGATTGGTTTTCGGGGCCCCGTACGCGGCTAGGCTCTCAAAAAGTCCCACACATGTGGTATCCCCATACTCAGAAGTTCATTTTTTCATCATTAATGTATACACAGCACCCCATATTGACAGAAAAACACAGAATTGTTGACATTTTTGCAGATTTATTAAAAAAGAAAAACTGAAATATCACATGGTCCTAAGTATTCAGACCCTTTGCTGTGACACTCATATATTTAACTCAGGTGCTGTCCATTTCTTCTGATCATCCTTGAGATGGTTCTACACCTTCATTTGAGTCCAGCTGTGTTTGATTATACTGATTGGACTTGATTAGGAAAGCCACACACATGTCTATATAAGACCTTACAGCTCACAGTGCATGTCAGAGCAAATGAGAATCATGAGGTCAAAGGAACTGCCTGAAGAGCTCAGAGACAGAATTGTGGCAAGGCACAGATCTGGCCAAGGTTACAAAAACATTTCTGCAGCACTTAAGGTTCCTAAGAGCACAGTGGCCTCCATAATCCTTATTTAATCCTTATTTATTGGTAGACATTACTATGAATGTTTGTATATTAATTATGTAGGCCATGTTTTGTGCGTATGCACACGTAACCCTTCACATGTGATATATATCAGGATGTTTCTACACAATAAACTTGAATATATTTTTTTATCTTACCCCAATCTGCCTACTGCACCACAGTTTGGTCACATTGTGAGTACCCAGAAACTGACTTTTTGTCTTTTCTGGTTATATTAATTATTTTTATTTTTTGATGGTGTTATACCTTGTTATTTCAGAAATCCTGTAGCATCTGTCCCTGAAGAAGTGTATTCACAGAAACGCGTCAGCACCATGGATGCAGCCACTGGGCTTTAATAGAGGATTTTACCCTGATCTACTTTTTGATGCATCTCATATTATATACCTTATACTCATTTTTATATCATGTGGTTTTTGCTTCCCAGTATACATGTATTTTTTGTACGACATAATTGCAACAGCTATTTATTGGTAGACATTACTATGACTGTTTGTATACGCATGTAATTATGTAGGCCATGTTTTGTGCGCATGCACACGTAACCCCTCACATGTGATATATATCAGGATGTTTCTACACAATAAACTTGAATATATTTTTTATCTTACCCCAATCTGTCCACTGCCTCATTTAAAGTCCCACTCGGCCCCCCCTCTTTTTCCATAATCCTTAAATGGAAGACGTTTAGGACGACCAGAACCCTTCCTAGAGCTGGCCATCCAGGCAAACTGAGTTATCGTGGGAGAAGAGCCTTGGTGAGAGAGGTAAAGAAGAACCCAAAGATCACTGTGGCTGAGCTCCAGAGATGCAGTCAGGAGATGGGAGAAAGTAGTAGAAAGTCAACCATCACTGCAGCCCTCTACCAGTCAGGGCTTTATGGCAGAGTGGCCCGACGTAAGCCTCTCCTCAGTGCAAGACACATGAAACCCTGCATGGAGTTTGCTAACAAAAAACACCTGAAGGTCTCCAAGATGTTGAGAAATAAGATTCTCTGGTCTGATGAGACCAAGATAGAACATTTTGGCCTTAATTCTAAGCGGTATGTGTGGAGAAAACCAGGCACTGCTCATCACCTGTCCAATACAGTCCCAACAATGAAGCATGGTGGTGGCAGCATCATGCTGTGGGGGTGTTTTTCAGCTGCTGGGACAGGACGACTGGTTGCAATCGGGGGAAAGATGAGTGCGGCCAAGTACAGGGATATCCTGGACGAAAACCTTCTCCAGAGTGCTCAGTACCTCAGACTGGGCCGAAGGTTTGCCTTCCAACAAGACAATGACCCTAAGCACACAGCTAAAATAACGAAGGAGTGGCTTCACAACAACTCCGTGACTGTTCTTGAATGGCCCAGCCAGGGCCCTGACTTAAACCCAATTGAGCATCTCTGGAGAGACCTAAAAATGGCTGTCCACCAACGTTTACCATCCAACCTGACAGAACTGGAGATCTGCAAGGAGGAATGGCAGAGGATCCCCAAATCCAGGTGTGAGCATCTTTCTCAAAAAGACTCATGGCTGTATTAGATCAAAAGGGTGCTTCTACTAAATACTGAGCAAAGGGTCTGAATACTTAGGACCATGTGATATTTCAGTTTTTCTTTGAACACTGATCTTACCTGAGGCAAGTGAGGCCTGCAGTTTTTTAGATGTTGTTCTGGGTTCTTTTATGACCTCCTGGGTGAGTCGCTGTCATGCTCTTGGAGTAATTTTTGTAGGCCGGCCACTCCTGGGAAGGGTCACCACTTTTATCTCCATTTGTTGATAATGGCTCTCCCCGTGGTTCACTGCAGTTCCAAAGCCTTAGATATGGCTTTGAAACCCTTCCTAGACTGATACATGTTTGTTTCTAATCTGTTCTTGAATTTTTTTAGATTGTGGCTTGATTTGTGGCTTTTTGTGATCTGTTAGCGTGCTTCACTTTGTCAGACAGCTTCTATTTATGTAATTTCTTGATTCAACAGGTCTGGCAGTAATCAGACCTGGGTGTGGCAAGTGAAATTTAATTCAGCTTTTCAAAAAATTGTGGTTAATCACAGTTCATTCATGATTCAGCATGGGTGGGGGCAATTACTTTTTCACATAGGGACAGGCAGGTTTAAACAGCTTTTTCCCTTAATACAGTAAATAATTATTTAAAATCCACATCTTGGATTTACTTGGGTTATCTGTGTAATATTAAAATTAGCTTGATCATCTGAATCATTTAAGTGTGAGAAATATGCAAAAAAAATAAAAAATCAGGAAGGGGCAAATACTTTTTCACAGCACTGTACATCTTTGATAGCATCAGGACACAGATGAAGGGTTTCCCAGTCAGTCTTTGCAAGGTCTAGACAGCATGGGGGTTGAACGACACCTTGATTTGCATGGTGTCGGTAATAAATAGCCAACAGTTTCTAATGCAGATTGCTGAACAACCGGAGTGTGGACAAAGTCCATGTTATTTGACTTTTTTAAGTTTATAGAGTGATTCAAGGGTGAACTTCCACTTTAATTTTTATTTTGATTGCCTTATGCAATTGAAGAACTTGCTTGAGGAATCAGGTCATATTCTGGCAAGTACATGAGTTTCATTTAAAGTGAAGTTAATGATTGGAAGCCTGGTAGGCAGAGTCAACCCTTGAATTCTTATGTGTCTTTGGCTATTCTGAGAGTGAGAACTCTCTACCATACATCCTGAGTTCCCGTCCACCTAAGACTTTTCCAGCTGCTCCTGTTACACTCTCGACTATATAAAATATATTGAAATCCAACAGGGAAATTGAGCCCTATAATGGTCACAACAGTTATACAAACTCAAGTTAACCACTTGCCCTCCGGAAGATTTACTCCCTTCATGACTAGGCATTTTTTTGCGATATGGAACTGTGTTACTTTAACTGACAATTGCGCGGTTGTGCAACTCTGTACCCAAATAAAATGTATGTCTGTTTTTTTCACCACAAATGGAGTTTTATTTTGGTGGTATTTGATCCCCTCAGTTTTTGAACAATTTTGAAAAAAAACAAAACGATATTTTTTACCCACTAAGCGTATATTTATTGGTTTGTGCAAAAGTTATAGCGTTTACAAACTATGGGATATTTTTTATTATTATTATTATTTTTTTTACCAGTAATGGTGGTGATCAGCAAACTATAGTGGAACTGCGATATTGCGGTGGACAAATCAGACACTAACTGACACTTTTGATACTTTTTGGGGTCCAGTGACACTAATACAGTGAAGAGTGCTAAAAAATATGCACTCTCACTTTTTTCAATGACACTGGCTGGGAAGGGGTTAACATCAGGGGCAATCAAAGGGTTAAATGTGTTCCTAGCCTGTGTTTGTGTACTGCGTGGGGGCTGCATTTACTAAGGCAAGGCATAGATTTGTGTCCCTGCTTTGCAGAAACACAGGATCAATGCCTTCCCTACTGACAGAACTGCGATTTGCCTTGTTTACATAGGCAGATCGGCGTTCTGCCTGTGCACTGAACAATCGACGGGTGCCGGGTAAAAATCGAATCTGCAGTACCCAGCTTTGGCTCCCGCTGTGTGTAATCACAGGGGGGGTGAGCCGCCGGAGGCACGCATTTGTGCGCCCCAGACCTGGAAGTTTCGGATCACATACTAAGTATATGATCTGGCACAGTCGGGAAACATTGCCGCCGCATATCTAAGTTCGGCAAGTGGTTAAAGTATAACTAAAGGCAAAACTTTTTATTTAGTTTTGGATAGAGTGGAGAGGAATTCAAATACCTGTCAGTTTTCATTGCTGTCGGTGTCCCCGTTAGGGAGATTCATCCTCTGTATTTGTCCTGTGGCTGTTATCACCGAAAGTGAAAAAAAAATCCCAAATGTTGGGTTGTCAAACAAAGGAGAAATCTTCTAAAGGGGACACTAGGTCTGGTGACAATGGGGACAACCAGGGATTTCTTTTCACTTCCTGTTTTGGCTATGGAACAGGAAGTGGAGGGAAATCTCCCCAAATGAACACCGGAGGCAAAAAAAAAAAAAAGATGGGATTTTAACGCTCCATTACTCTATCCAAAATGAAAAAAAAAGTTCTATTTAAAAAAAACCCCGTACATATCACAATTACTTAATGAATCCAGGTAGATTATACTTTGTTTCCTTTAGGACAAATTAGATTTTCATTTGGCGGTTAATGTTAATGGATATCTTCTGATTTCTTTGATTATTATCAAAGGAAAAATGTCCCAAACTAGTAAAAAAAAAACACATATACAGTATCTCACAAAATAAATACACCTATCACATTTTTGTAAATATTTTATTATATATTTTCATGTGACAACACTGAAGAAATAACACTTTGCTACAATGTAAAGTAGTGAGTGTACAGCTTGTATAACAAGTATGCTTGTATAACAAAGTATGAGTGAGTGAGACACTAACAAGTCACATGACACCCTGGAGGGAAAATGGCTAATTGGGGCCAATTTGGACATTTTCACTTAGGGGTGTACTCACTTTTGTTGCCAGCGGTTTAGACATTAATGGCTGTGTTGAGTTATTTTAAGGGGACAGCAAATTTACACTGTTATACAAGCTGAACACTCACTACTTTACATTGTAGCAAAGTGTCATTGTTTCTGTGTTGTCACATGAAAAGATATAATAAAATATTTACAAAAATGTGAGGGGTGTACTCACCTTTGTGAGATACTGTACATATGGGTACGATATTGCTCTGTAGTAGGGCAAAGAAAAATTAGTACACATTCTGTTTTTTTTTTGCCCTACCTTTCACACTGATACTACCACTTGTATTGATAATATAAAACCCTTTTATAAAACTCCTACCAAAAACACACTGACCCTAGCACTGCCACTAACACTGCTACACTAACATCAACTGACAATTATACTGACACTTACTAAACTAGATCAAGCCCTGATCCAGTTAATATTTATTCAATTTTACAGATTTTTGCTCTAGCAAGGAGGAAAAGATACAATGAGAAAGAACACTGTGACATGTCTTCACAGTAGTGATCACTATGATTAGCCAATTACAGTGATCACATGATCCGGAGCCGGAGCCGGTTCTCCCAGCTCCTGATCTTTAGAATAAGACCTGAAGCTGTCGGTAACAGCTCGGTCTCAGTGCTTGGAGCGCGCAATTGAACGTGCTTCCAGCACAAACACAGGAACCCATATATGTAGCACCCAGGAATAAAGCCCACTTCTTGAATATCGCATATACACTATATTACCAAAAGAATTGGGACGCCTGCCTTTACATGCACATGAATTGTAATGGCACCCCAGTCTTAGTCCGTAGGGTTCAATATTGAGTTGGCCCACCCTTTGCAGCTATAACAGCTTCAACTCTTCTGGGAAGGCTGTCCACAAGGTTTAGGAGTGTGTCTGTGGGAATGTTTGACCATTCTTCCAGAAGCGCATTTGTGAGGTCGGGCACTAAAGTGGAGGAGAAGGCCTGGCTCGCAGTCTCAGCTCTAATTCATTCCAAAGGTGTTCTATCAGGTTGAGGTCAGGACTCTGTGTAGGCCAGTCAAGTTCCTCCACCCCAAACTCGCTCATCCATGTGTTTATGTACCCTGCTTTGTGCACTGGTCCAAATCATTTGGTGGAGGGGGGATTATGGTGTGGGTTTGTTTTTAAGGGTTGGGCTTGGCCCCTTAGTTACGGTGAAAGGAACTCTTAGGGTATCAGCATACCAAGACATTTTGGACAATTTAATGCTCCCAACTTTGTGGGAACAGTTTGGGGATGGCATCTTCCTGCACCAACATGACTGCACACCAGTGCACAAACAAGGTCCATAAAGACATGGATAAGCGGGTTTGGGGAGGAGGAACTTGACTGGCCTGCACAGAGTTCTGACCTCAACCTAATACAACACCTTTGGGATGAAATAGAGCGGAGATTGCGAGCCAGCCCTTCTCATCCATATCATTAGGAAGAATGGTCAAACATTCCCATAGACACACTCCTAAACCATGTGGGCAGCCTTCCCAGAAGACTTGAAGCTGTTATAGCTGCAAAGGGTGGGCCAACTCAATATTGAACCCTACGGACTAAGACTGGGATGCCATTAAAGATCATGTGCGTTTAAAGGCAGGTGTCCCAAAACTTTTGGTAATATAGTGTATGTGCTGCGGGGTCATAAGATATCTCACCAGAAGAGACCCAGAGACATACAGTATTAGAAACCCTCAGGTAGTTTAACTCTTCGGCATCTCCCAAAAGCCAAAATATCCATTTTGGACCCTTTAATTGTTTTGTCAGGTGTCGCTCATGAGAGATCCCATGAATGCAAGGCTGCTAATATGGCTTCATTCGGTGTTTGGAACCCAATACATTTTTCTGTGCTGTCGCCCTATTCACTCTTATTGTAGAAAAAGATATTGCATTACATCTCTCGTCTGATTTCTACATTTTCACCTCCTGACTTATTACTTCAGCAAATGTTTAATTGTCAGCATAAAAAGTTACTACTGCCAAGTTAAGCTGGCTTTTCTGTCATCAATCTTTATTCATAACTTGGCATATGTGCAAACGTTTATTACATTCTCAGTAAGTGGAACGCTGCAATTACATTGTGACATAAGTAATTCATCTAATAAGGTAACAGTACCCAAAGTAAATATCTGTTTAATAGACTGTAAGTAAGAGGTAGCAGCAGCATTTTCTGTGTGTTTCATGAGTGTGCGCTTTCAAATTCTTTGCCAACCTTCATCTAGTCTTACACCTTATGAAGCTGGCATTTCACTTTTCATTTTGGCATTATCTTTAACTTAAGATTATGTATACTGCCTGATTCTGAGCCCTCTGTGCAAGTTATCTTTCTTGGTATCTTAGTACATAAAATTGCTCCTTGTTATTGTCCTTCTGTGAATACACCGGGAAGGGCAGAAACCTTGCGTTCCAAATGCATTTAATCCCAATTGTCTGAACTCTGCAATGTTCTGCCAATTGAAATTCTCATATCAAATACCATTGTTCCGATGCTACAATAAATGAGACTTGGGTTGACTCCGCAGCCAAACAAATAGTAGGGGAAAGATTAGTATTAACCTCTGAATGCAAACCAATTTATAAAAAATATTTCTCCTACTTCACAGGATCCATCTTTGGTCTCAAACTTTAATTTCACACACCAGCGGGACACACGGTACAGCTAAATGATTATCCGTATTACTAAGAACCATACAGAACAATGTCTGTTAATATGCTGAATGGGTGGAAGGAGACTTAGATGCTGCTCATTTTTCTTTATTAAAAGAAAATATTTTTGGTTGCTGCCTTTGTGAACAACGAAATAGCTGTTTAGTAAAAAGCGTACACAGTTATATTGGAATGTGTCTCGAGACGTGTGAAACTAGGGGAACGGGCGCTTGGCAGGGGTACGTTGGAACGGAGAGTAATCTATTAAAATCTAGGTTTAGCGTGGTGGAACTTTGATGTGCTCCAAAGACTAGGCTAGAGAAGGTGACATTTTGAGTTTGCAGACATTGTCCCATTCACTCTCCATTTATTAAGGAGCCATGCAAATCAAGGTGGTCCACTGCAGTACGTTTATGGTTAACGGTTAACCGCTTCAGCCCCGGAAGATTTTACCCCCTTCCTGACCAGAGCACTTTTCGCGATTCGGCACTTCGACGCTTTAACTGACCATTGCGTGGTCATGCGACGTTGCCCCCAAACAAATTTGACATCCTTTTTTTTCCCCACAAATTGAGCTTTCTTTTGGTGGTATTTGGTCACCTCTGCGGTTTTTATTTTTTGCGCTATAAACTAAAAAAGAGCAACAATTTTGAAAAAAACGCAATTTTTTTTACTTTTTGCTATAATAAATATCCCCCAAAAATATATAAAAAAACAATTTTTTTTCCTCAATTTAGGCCGATATGTATTCTTCTACATATTTTTGGTAAAAAAAAAATCGCAATAAGTGTATATTGACTGGTTTGTGCAAAAGTTATAGTGTCTACAAAATAGGGGATAGTTTTATGTAATTTTTATTTTTAATTTTTTTTTTACTAGTAATGGCGGCGATCTGCTATTTTTAATCGGGACTGCGACATTATGGCGGACACGTCGGAGAATTTTGACACAGTTTTCATACCATTGGCATTTTTACAGCGATCAGTGCTATAAAAATGCATTGATTACTGTAAAAATGTCACTGGCAGTGAAGGGGTTAACCACTAGGGGGCGATCAAGGGCTTAATGTGTTCCCTATTGTGTGTTCTAACTTAAGGGGGAGGGGACTGTGTAGGGGAGATGACAGATCGCTGTTCATACTCTGTATGAACAGACGATCTGTCTGTTCTCCCCTCAGAGAACTGGGATCTGTGTGCCCCGAACGATCGCGGGAGCCCGGATTAAATAAACTACGGTATATTTAATCGTCTAAGCTTTGACCAAAACATTCCAAATGGGTAAATTGGTCTATGGCCTCAATTTACAATTCAAAATGTCCTCAATATACACACACATACTCCTCCTATTCAGTAGGATAGTAGGAATGTATAAGGGGCTGCAGAAGGTATGTGCTTTGTGATTTACTTTTTTAGGCAACAGAGTCTCTTTAAAGTGTGTGTAAACCCTAATAATTAAAGTGAGGGGGTTTTTGACTAGATAGTCCTCAATATAATACGGCACCTCATCCCAATTAATTTAGTAACAATAGTGAGAGGAGAGTAAGGGGATTATAGCGGTGCCAAAAAATAGTTTTGAATACTGTATAATGACACGTTAGTATTAAAAATATAATGTTTTATTAACAAACAGATTAAAAAAGGTATACAGTAAAAATATACACAGCAAGGGTGTGAGCAAACAATAAGGGAAAGATACAGAACCAGCATATGCAGCAATGTTACAAGGACCAGCCAATAGCGTAACGGCAGTGGTTCTAAAGGCAAAAAGTTTTTTTTTTAACCTTAATGCAACCCCTGCAAGGTGAAAAAATAACTTCCAGTACTTGCTTCTTTTCCCCCAGAAAGCTTACCTGATTACTCTTTTAATCCAGAGTTCTCCCATCTGTAGCTGTACTGCTCCCTCGTCCTGGTCTCACAGGAGACAAAGGCAGCAGCGGAAGCCATTGGCTGCTGCTACTGTCAGTCAAATCCTGTGAGAAGTGGGTGTGGGGCAGGGCCGAGCTGTGCTGTCTTTGTCTATGGATGCACACAGGCTGGCTCTGGAGCTCACACGAATGCCCCCATAGCACATTGCTTGCTGAGGGGACACTCGGAGAATAGGAGGAGCAGACAGTGCTGGTAGGGGACTGCTAAAGAAGAGGTAAGGGACCACTCTGTGCAATACTGTTGCACAGAGCAGGTAAGTATAACATCTTTTTTAAATAAGGAAAAGAAAGGTGAGCCTTTAGAAATAAACTTTAAATCTTAAAGTGGATGTAAACCCAATGTCCTCCTTTCTAAACTACTGCCATAGGGGTTATCTATAAGGATATACATGCCTCCTGCATGTATCTTTACCTGTCAAATGTCTCCCCTCTGTCTGTTATGAGACCCGAAAAACTGCAGATTCTGTGGGCGGGTCTGTTGTCTGGAGCTCGGTGGGTGGAGTCGTGATGTCAGTAGACTCCCCGCCCACCTCTACACTCCCCTTGTCAATATGCATTTTCTCCTGTGTATTTCTTACACTTCTGCTATGATCTCTAACATCCAGAGAAAAGCCAAATCATGGTGAGGTGTGGAACAGCCAATCCTTGCAGAGCTCCTGAAGAAAGGAGTGGGGGAGGGAATTAAAAAAAAAATGCATGTCTTAGGCTAGTGCACGAGATATGTAAATCACCTGTCACTCACAGCAAGGGGGAGGATTTGACAAAGTTTTTCTCTGTTTGTCAAGATTTATCTCACTGAACAATAAAAGAGGATTGCTCAGAGCTGGATTAACTCTTTGTGGCAAGACTGGGCTCAAATGATAGGAAATCTTATACTCTACATTATGACATCCAAAAAAAAAAAAAAAAAAAAAATTTCGGGTTTACATCCACTTTAACTTCTCTTATTTGCTCCTTTTTGTTCTGTTAAATATACTAATGTTTATATCTATTTGTTAAGTGAAATAAAAATAATTCTGATCCTGTGAGCAGGTAACTTTTTTTGCTTTGTGCTGCTAATGGCTGTTTTCCCAACGCCCTCTGTAGACTCCAAAACCCCCCCCCCCCCATGTTATGAAGATGTGGAGAAGGGGTGGGTGTTCTACAATCCTCTAAATCCTCTAACACTCCCTGTCCTAGAGAGACATCTATATCCATAGATACAGTACAGTGAATGAGTGTTGTCATCCTAGGACAGTGGTCAAATTATGGCCAACGTGCCAAACGTGGGCCTTTGTTTGCCTTTATTCTGCCCTTGGGGCATAGCTCCTTCCACTGACACCTACATGGGAGCACTAGGCACTATTTCTTCTACTGACACCAACATTGGGGCACTATTCTTTCCACTGACACCAAGAATGGGGCACTATTCCTTTCGTTGACATCAACAGTGGGGCACTATTTCTTTCACTGACACCAATAATGGGGCACTATTACTCCCACTGATACAAACAATTGGCACTATTTTTCAACAATATCAATGATAACATACTATTTCTTCTCCTATTGACAACATCTAGTATGTAACTTTCTTACTCCCGCTGACACTCAAACCTGAGGCATTGTTTACTCCCATTGACATGAGGGCATTTTCTACTCCCACTGGCCAAAATCCAGATCCTTTCAAGTCTGAAGGACAGAAATCTTGCCCTTTGTTTAGAAGGTTTGGAGACCCCTGCTCTAGGGCAAGAAGTGTGTTACTGGCAGGATCACCAGGTGAAACAAGGAACTAATGCCAAAAAGGGAACAAATGCATCTACAACATTGAATCCTGTAATATACTACATTTTTCGTTCTAGAAATTAGAAATTCTTGCAGTATTGGCTTCTGATCTCCAAGAATCCCTTTGTGTACAGATACGTACATATAAATTCACATTCTTGCATTGTCACTGACCTGTGTAATAGTTTGGCATGAAATTGGAATTATCAGCATTTCCATTTTCTCATTATAAGCAATGAAAAACACAAGGTGACTTTCTGCACATGCTTTTTAATCACAGTACTTCTCTAATTGGCTCATTTCTACCATAACTAGATGGCATAGTGGGTAAGTGGCCCGCTAGATAAGCAGAATTCTTATTTACATTACAGATGATATTTATTTATATGCACTAAGCAGCCCCGGGCAAGGAATAACACAAACAGAATTTAAAGGCGTAAGATTCTGTGATGCAGAAAAGTAATTTCATTCCACGTTCTTCTAAGGTAATTTCAGTTTTATAAATTAAAATTCAGCTCTCACTTATTATATTGTACATTTAGGCCTTGACTTTATACTAACATTGCCTTTCCTGGGAGCAGAAATCTCTGTGAAGGAGTATCTCCCCTTTAATAAAACGAAAAGGTGTATGGCAGTACGGAGAGACACCTCTGGGGCCTTCATAAGACCTATATACTATAAGGTAGGGATATGCAATTAGCGGGCCTTCAGCTGTTGGAGAACTACAAGTCTCATGAGGCATAGCAAGACTCTGACAGCCACAAGCATGACTCCCAGAGAGGCAGAGGCATGATGGGACTTGTAATTTTGCAACAGCTAGAGGCATAGGCGTGCGCAGGGGTGTGCCGGGTGTGCCTGGGCACACCCTAATCACCCCAAGCGCATTAGCATTATCACTTTGTGTGCCCGCGGGGAGATGGGAAATATCTCCCTCTGACCAGTTCTGCCTTTAATAAAGTGCTACAATACCTCTCTTTTACTGCATCGGCTCTGCCATAAGAGTGTGTGTGTGTGTGTGTAATATACATACACATACATATATACATACACACACACATATGTGTATGAGCTTTGGGGAGCACACCCTAATGCAATAGACTGCGCACACCTATGGCTGGGGGTCCGCTAATTGCATATTCCTGCTATAAGGGATAGCTCTTTCTTTACAACACTTTTGAACAGATTAGCACTAGGGATGAGCTCAGGCACCATGCGGGTTGGTCCACAGTACATTCACAGGAGAGGGGAGGGGTAGTAGCCAATACCAATCTTTTCCTATTCAACAGGTCTCACTGTCTCCACTTCACTTTCCACTGCATGGGCCCCCTTATTATGCAGTCTGCCCTATTTATTCTACGTTCACACCTATGTGTTTTTTAGTGCGTTTTTGCAGTTTGCAGAAATGCACCTCAGTCCATTTAACATGATTTCCTATGGTACACGTTCATATCTATGCGCTTTTCAGCTGGTGCGTTTTTGGAAAGGGTCAGGCACTTTTTTCCCGCAGCAGATTGCGTTTTGCATGTATTAGATTTCAATGGAGCCGCACCAGAAACACAGGTGTTGCGTTTTTGATGCTTTTTTTATGCGTTTTGCGTTTTTATTTTTCACTTTAACACACTGTGTATAGGTGGTTGCTAAGGAGCTGGCGGCCATGTCCTTAACAACCAATAAGTCATCAGCAGGGTTTTTTTTTTTTGCTGGCAGACCCAGCGGGAGCGGTCATCGCAATTGGAGATTTTTTTCTTTTTTCGGGTCCAGCGGTGATTGACAATGGATCTACACTGGGGGACATTGTTTTTTTATTTCTTAATAAAGGACTTGTCAAAAACTCTTGTACTGTCTTTATTCATGTTTACACTTTTTTGGTGGATAGGTAGGCCATACTCATTCACATGGGGGGGGGGGGATCTGGGATCTTGTTAAAGAGGGCTTCCAGATTCCGATAAGCCCTCTGTCCGCAGACCCCCACAACCAGAGGCCGGGGTTGTAGGGAAAAGGCCCTTGTCCCCATCAACATGGGGACAAGATACTTTGGGGTGGGGGGGCAGAGCCCCCACCCCAAGCCCCCCCTCATTGAGAGTATATGCTCTGGTATGGTTCAGGAGGCGGGGTGGGCTTGCTCGTCCCCTCCCTTTCCTGACCTGCCGGGCAGCATGCTCAAGTAAGGGTCTAGTATGGATTTTGGGGGGACCCCACTCCATTTTTACAAAAAAAAATTGGCGCGGGGTTCACCTCCAAATCTATACCAGACACGAAGTTGGGATCCAAGGGGACCCCACGCAGTTTTTTTATCGAATTTTCTTTTTGCCAGCAATTCTTTTTCTTACAATCAGCTGTCAGTGGGGAACCCTGCTGACAGCTGATGACTCATCGGTTGTCAAGTCTAGCTTTCCAGTCTGCTCCTTAGCAACCAGCTATATACAGTGTGTTTAAAGAGAAAAAACAAAACGCAAAATGCGTGAAAACTGCATGCAAAAACGCATGTTTAAAAATCACGAAACGTGCTGGAAAAACGCATCAAGCGCAGATGTGAACCTAGACTTATTGCACATCTGCAATCAAAATAGAAACTAAAATCTGCCAGTAATCCTATGTTCCAATCCATGTATACCTATTTGCCAACACACCACAGATCATTGTGTAACGTCCAAAAGTTTTATTGAAGAATGATCACATAAAGGTGGACAAAGTGCAACATTTCAGAGCCGCGCAGAACCCCTTAGTCAGGCACGTGATGACAATTTATTAAAACATAGACAACTAAAATAAAGAGTAGCTTACTTGTCTCCATGTAATTCCACAGTCTGATGTTATATACATCTCTTCCTTATATTCCACCAGCTGTGAGCCCAGGTTACCTAAGGAGGAGAAATTATATAATTATACTGAAATAATGATATTGTAGAATACATCCTCAGTTGTTGTACATAGTTAAAGAAGAACTATAGGCAAAAACGTTATTTTTAATTTTGGATAGAGTAAGGGAGGGCTATAACCCCTGTCAGGTTTTTTTCTCCATCTGTGTCCCATTTCAGAGATTTCTCTTCACTTCCTGTCCCATAGCCAAACAGGAAGTGAAAGGTAATGCCTGCAAATTAAAGGAATCCCTTAGGGACCCCCAAGCCACCAGAACTAGTTTCCCCATTGGAATATTTTTCCTATAATACTTTTCCGGGGACAGCACAAAATGTGGGATATTTCTTAGCTTTCACTTAAAATTTTAATGGTAAACAGGAAAAATAGAGAGGGTGAATTTCATTAACAGGGGACACAGATAGCAATAAAAACTGACAGGGGTTGTATTCCCTTTGCAATCTTCTAAACTAAAAAAAAAAAAAGAAAAAAGGAAGACTTTAGTTGTACTTTAACCGCTTGCTGACCGCCGCACATCTATTTACGGTCGGCAGAATGGCACGGGCAGGCAAAAGGGCGTACCTGTACATCCCTTTGAATTTGCCGCCTAGCGATGTTCGCCGGCGGCCCGCAATTGCGGCGGGGAGAGGCAGAACGGGGAGATGCCCATGTAAACAAGGCATTTCCCTGTTCTGCCTAGCAACATGACAGGGAGCTACTGCTCCCTGTCATCGGGAGCAGTAATCTCTGTCATGTTGTAATGAGCCGATCCCCCCTACAGTTAGAAAACATCCAGGGAAAACACACTTAACCTCTTGATCACCCCCTAGTGTTTAACCCCTTCCCTGCCAGGGTCATTTATACAGTAATCAGTGGCTATTTGTAGCTCTGATTGCTGTATAAATGTCAATGGTGACAAAATAGTGTCAAAAGTGTCCAATTTGTCCGCCATAATGTCACAGTCCTGATAAAAATCGCAGATCGCTGCCATTACTAGTAAAAAAAAAATAATAAAAATACCATAAATCTATCCCCCTATTTTGTAAACGCTATAACTTTTGCGCAAACCAATCAATATACGCTTATTGAGATTTTTTTTTACCAAAAATATGTAGAAGAATACGTATCGGCCTAAACTGTGGAAGAAATTTGTTTCTTTTATATATATTTTTGGGGAATATTTAAAGCAAAAAGTAAAAAATATTCCTTTTTTTTCAAAATTGTCGGTCTTTTTTGTTTATAGCGCAAAAAATAAAAACCGCAGAGGTGATCAAATACCACCAAAAGAAAGCTCTATTTGTGGTCAATATTGTTTGGGTACAACGTCGCACGACCGCGCAATTGTCAGCTAGCAATGCCCAATCGCAAAAAATGCTCTTGTCAAGAAGGGGGTAAATCCTTCCGGTACTGAAGTGGTTAATAAAAGTAACAAGAGCACAAATTAGCAAAGTCTCCATATTTCTCCTGTTTCAGTGCTAGGAGGGTAAGGCTCCATTCACTCTGGGTGTATAGCCCTGGTGCATGGGGCTATGGCATTTAGCTGTGGGGAGAGGGCAAGAAGTCTGCATTTCGGGAAATCATCTCTAGACGCATACTACCCTAAATGTTTGTACAGCTGACTACACTGTCCAGGTCCATGCAGTCGCAGAAGCTGACAGACTCTTATAGTGTTTGACAGGCTGCTAGCAGTTGAGCCAGACAGCTATACAATGGTGAAGTTAAATGCCCAGTGTGCATGGGACCCAAACTACCCTGGGCACACCCTAATCACCCCATGTGCATTAGCATTATCCAGAAGCAGCACCAGGTGGGTGGTTGGGGGTGCCAGTGGCCAGTGTAAATGCCCCCATTATATTAAAGTCTAGGTTCAACTTTAGGAACACGTTACACCAGTATTTACGGTGTACCATAATATGCTCCCAATCGACTACCTCCCACCACCAGAGCCCCCTTCCTGTGACAGAAGGTGGCATTTATGTGTGTTGGAAGTTTGGGGTGCACACCCTAATGCAATAGGCTACGCACACCTATGATGACACATCTGAAGGTGATCAGGACACCGATTATTTATGAGAATCCACTAACATTTAAAAATACAAATAATACTAAAATATTTGTATAGATACATTTATGTTTAAAAATAACCTAGAGGAATAAACGTGGAAATGCTATTAGATGACTTACCGGCACCCATAATAAGCCCCGGAGCTGTATCCTTGGTGTGGACAGTTCCAGATACATATGGATTGTCCGCCCAACGCAGATGAAGGTGAAGATGGCAGTCAGGCTAATAAGATACAAAACAGATGAGAGAATACAAATTATATTGTAAGGAATTATCACAGAAAGAGCTGAATAAATGAATCTACAGTGCATCCGGAAATTATTCACAGCGCTTCACTTTTTCCACATTTTGTTATGTTACAGCCCTATTCCAAAATGGATTCAATTCATTATCTTCCTCAAAATTCTATAAACAATACCCCATAATGACAACGTAAAAGAAGTTTGTCTGAAATATTTGCAAATTTATTAAAAAGAAAATCTGGAGAGAAAAAAATCACATAAGTATTCACATAAGTATTTGCTCAATACTTTGTTGAAGCACCTTTGGCACCAATTACAGCCTCAAGACTTTTTTAGTATGAAAAAGAAAAGGCAAAGACCGATTGCAGCAGCAATATACAATGTGCATTGTTTACTATCTGTGTGAATACTTAGGTTAGTGCAGTACAATGCAATACTGTTCAGGGATTCAAACTGTAGAGTCTCAACACGTTATGAATTAATAGAGAAAATAAAATGTCACTGTCAAGTACTGCAAAAACTTGCTAAAAGCTTGTTTAAAGCTACAACTACAGATCTGTATTCAACATTCCCATGCTGCAATTGAAGTGTGCTTTAAGTGATTTGCAAAAGTACTGTAGCTTAAAGTGACTGTAAGAGTTAGTTTTTTTGTTTTTTTTTGTTTTTTTAAATAACAAACATGTCATACTTACCTCCACTGTGTAGCTCGTTTTGCACAGTGTGGCCCCGATCTTCGACTTCTGGGGTCCCCCGGAGGCTCTCGCCGCTCCTCCCCGCATCAGATAACCCTCTAGGAGAAGTGCTCTCCTGGGGGATTACCTTGCGGGCGTGCTCCTGAGTCCAGCATTTGCATCCACAGCCGCTGAATGTTGAAATCGGCCCC
Source organism: Lithobates clamitans (assembly GCA_037952925.1). Lineage (NCBI taxonomy): Eukaryota > Metazoa > Chordata > Amphibia > Anura > Ranidae > Lithobates > Lithobates clamitans. The sequence continues at coordinate 931,942 of JBBGZY010000077.1, read as the reverse complement.
GCCCCCGCGTCATTGGATTTGATTGACAGCAGCGGGAGCCAATGGCTGCGATCCTATCAATCTATACAATCATTTCACATTAACCTCCCTGGCTGTATGATTATTTCAGATTTTAGGTGCTGAAAGCGGTACAATAATTTTGCACGGAAATTTGGCGTTTTATATTATAGGCCTGTAATTCTTAGGAATAACTCACTTAAATCTGTCCAAACCAGAGTCTAGTAGACATCTCGGGTATGATAAAGTTTGAAAAACGAAATAAAAAAATTATAATATAATAAATAACTAAAATAATTATAACAAATAATAATATAATAATAACAAAATTTATTCAATAATGTAATCAAATCAAATCAAAAACACTGAAATTTGCTCAGTTGCAGAATTGTCACTGTCATTATTACATTCAGTGTTTGATGCCGAATTTCCCCACAAATCACTATCGCTCAATTCTGCAAGTGATTCTAATTTATTAACGCTGTTTTCTAGCTGGTCTAAAAGCACTTTTGACGTAAACGGACATTTTTTGGTTGCTATGGACAATCTAAAGTTTCCTGGCAGAAAGAATAGTATTTATAATATAAAACTGCATGCAGGACACTGTACAAACCACTAGGGACAAAGGGGATGTGTAATTATTAGCTACAGTACTGTAATCTGTAAGATTACAGTATACTGTATCTATACTGTGTTTTTTACTTTTTGAATTTGGCACCGAACTCCGTTCCCGTGTGTCGCAAAGCTCGCAGGGAATGGAGTGAATCAAGCGAGACACGGCGGCTCGCAGATCACAGCAGGGAGACATCGCAGGATCCAGGGGACAAGGTAAGTAACCTCTACATGGATCCTGCCATGCGATCCCGAGTCTGGCTCGGGGTTACCACTTTTACTTTTAGTACGCTTTTGGTACTGAAAATCCACCCCGAGCCAGACTCGGGAATACCGCCAGGGAGGTTAATGCATAGGATGCATTAAGGTGAAAAAACACGAAGGTTTACAACCCCTTTAAATTATGTAAATAATTGCTGAAGTGTTTTGAAGCCAATTTTATACAGAGGCCGCACATATAGGATTTGAGGGCAGAAAAAAATGCAGACTAGCACAGCTGACTTATGAAATGCTAGTTACTTGGCTGTCATGCTAATGCTTCAATACTTTCTAAATCACTGACCTAGAATGTCAATGTAAATCAGAAGTGTTGACTTCACTGTCTACATGCCTGTTCTGGGTGACAGAGAAAGCAGGAAATCAGCATTAGTAATAACAAACAACTTAATTTCCTCAGTGATGATTTTTTGTGTACATGGCTCAAATTAAATTTTACTAAGGTCTATTTCCATTATGGGAATTTTATACATGTACATTTCCATGTGGTTACTTTTTGATTTACCGGTTTGCAGTTGGTTGGCTTGCCATTCATGTCTAGGCTTGGTGGAGCCAGATAGTCCCAGTCCCGGCCTTTGTTGTATGTGATGAGAGTTGTTACTTTTCCATCAATTTTTTGATTGGCCAAAAAAACACCTTTAATGCCTTTGACCTGCAAAATATAACACATCATTATTACATTTCAGAAACAAATGGGTTTTATTGTCCAAAGCTAGGTTCTCCAATCTATTCAGGATGATGGCCGTTTTGTGTATTTCACAAATATTTGTGATCTGAAAAAATCAGCCCCCCTTTTGCATAAGAAGTTATCCCCTTTCACATCTGACCCCCCCCCCCCTTCCCCATCACATCAGCATCCCCCTTTCACATCAGGATCCCCCACCATAACATCAGCATCCCTCTTTCACATCAGGATCCCCCACCATCACATCAGCATCCCCCTTTCACATCAGGATCCCCCACCATAACATCAGCATCCCCCTTTCACATCAGGATCCCCCACCATAACATCAGCATCCCCCTTTCACATCAGGATCCCCCACCATCACATCAGCATCCCCCTTTCACATTAGAACCCCCCTCCCCACCTCATCACATCAGCATCCCCCTTTCCCATCAGGATCCCCCACCATCACATCAGCATCCCCCTTTCACATCAGGATCCCCCACCATCACATCAGCATCCCCCTTTCACATCAGTAGCTCCCACATAACATGGAGCTTCCCTTCCAGTAGAGTTCACCTTTCATAATAGTTCTCCCTTTATAATCACATAAGAGTCTCCCCTTTCATATCAGAGTGCCCCCATCACATCAGAGCCTCTTTTCAAATCAGATCTCCCTTTCCCATCAGAAGCCCCCATCACATCAGAGTTGCTGCAGGCCGGGTAAAATCTTGTAAGCCAGATGTGGCCCTTGGACCATAGATTGGAGACCCCTGGTCAAAAGGCTAGGAGCCAAAGATCCTTAAAAGCCACATCTTATCTCCAGCACAACCAAGTTCATTTAGGTGGTAAGAAGAATGGGATCTGGTCAGTCTTACTGGATTCTGTGAAGCAGCAAACCTTTTAAGATTTTTTTTGTTGGTATCTTCTCCCAACAAGGCCTTTGCAATAGTGTTGGGAGAGTTTCCAGACATCAATAATATAGTTGTTTTATGTAATTGGCTGTGAGCATTGATGCAACTGACTGAGATGAAAGTTTTCTTTATGGAGTCATACAAAAAGAGATTTAACTCCACTGCTGAGCAGTATAAATACACTAAGGTTTTCCCCAACATTATGGCCTTTTTTATTGCCCTTTTTCCTTTTATTGGTCATAGTTTTTCTATCTATCTGTTTGAATACATCTACAAATCTAATGCACTTTTGGCTGAATGGACACACATTCCCATATACACATTCCAAAATCTTGTGGGAAGCCTTCCCAGAAGAGTGAAAACTTGCAAATGAGAGTCATCTCCGCATTTATGGCCATGTTATTGGAATGGGAAGGCTAATAATTTTTATAGATGTAATGGTCAAGTTTCCGCAAATGTGTAGTTATATGGTGTAAGTCCGTCCCTGTTTATTAGGCATGCTAGCCAATTTTTTACACATTTGCCAAGGTTCCATTAAGCATAAACAATCTTCGTTACACAGAAACATCAATTTACATTCTTTACAAATGTAATGATTTTCTAGGACTGTTTTAGCATACCCTATTTGCCAGAAAGATAGAGCAGATCTTAAAGTGATATCAATCCCTTAGTTTTTTAACAGGAGAGCAAAAATAAGTGCACTGCTGTGACCCACAAGAAAAGAATGGCCAAGAAAGCTTTGGCCATACTCCTCTTTTAAGTCGGTGCCATAAATGCCATCCCAGGTTTTCTCCTGAGGCACCCTATGGAGCCACCCTTGCATGCAGGAACTAGAGTTGTGTCTCCCCACTAGGGATGAGCCGAACACCCCCCTGTTCGGTTCGTACCAGAACATGCGAACAGGAAAAAAGTTTGTTCGAACACGCGAACACCGTTAAAGTCTATGGGACACGAACATAAATAATCAAAAGTGCTAATTTTAAAGGCTAATATGCAAGTTATTGTCGTAAAAAGTGTTTGGGGACCCGGGTCCTGCCCCAGGGGACATGGATCAATGCAAAAAAAAGTTTTAAAAACGGCCGTTTTTTCAGGAGCAGTGATTTTAATAATGCTTAAAGTCAAACAATAAAAGTATAATATCCCTTTAAATTTCGTACCTGGGGGGTGTCTATAGTATGCCTGTAAAGGGGCGCATGTTTCCTGTGTTTAGAACAGTCTGACAGCAAAATGACATTTTGAAGGAAAAAAGCCATTTAAAACTACCCGCGGCTATTGCATTGCCGACAATACACATAGAAGTTCATTGATAAAAACGGCATGGGAATTCCCCAAAGGGGAACCCCGAACCAAAATTTAAAAAAAAAATGACGTGGGGTTCCCCCTAAATTCCATACCAGACCCCTCAGGTCTGGTATGGATTTTAAGGGGAACCCCGCGCCAAAAAAAAAAAACGGCGTGGGGTCCCCCCAAAAATCCATACCAGACCCTTATCCGAGCACGCAACCTGGCAGGCCGCAGGAAAAGAGGGGGGGACGAGAGTGCGGCCCCCCCCTCCTGAACCGTACCAGGCCACATGCCCTCAACATTGGGAGGGTGCTTTGGGGTAGCCCCCCAAAACACCTTGTCCCCATGTTGATGAGGACAAGGGCCTCATCCCCACAACCCTGGCCGGTGGTTGTGGGGGTCTGCGGGCGGGGTTCTTATCGGAATCTGGAAGCCCCCTTTAACAAGGGGACCCCCAGATCCCGGCCCCCCCCTGTGTGAAATGGTAAGGGGGTACAAAAGTACCCCTACCATTTTACTAAAAAACTGTCAAAAATGTTAAAAATGACAAGAGACAGTTTTTGACAATTCCTTTATTTAAATACTTCTTCTTTCTTCTATCTTCCTTCATCTTCTGGTTCTTCTGGTTCTTCCTCCGGCGTTCTCGTCCAGCATCTCCTCCGCGGCGTCTTCTATCTTCTTCTCCTCGGGCCGCTCCGCACCCATGGCGCGGGGTTTTTATGGCGCGGGGTTCCCCTTAAAATCCATACCAGACCTGAAGGGTCTGGTATGGAATTTAGGGGGGACCCCACGTCATTTTTTTTTTAAAAATTTGGCCGGGGTTCCCCTTAATATCCATATCAGACCTGAAGGGCCTGGTATGGAATTTAGGGGGACTCCCACGTCATTTTTTTTTTAAATTTTGGTTCGGGGTTCCCCTTTGGGGAATAACCATGCCGTTTGCCATTGGGAGGGTGCTTTGGGGTAGCCCCCCAAAACACCTTGTCCCCATGTTGATGAGAACAAGGGCCTCATCCCCACAACCCTGGCCGGTGGTTGTGGGGGTCTGCGGGCGGGGTTCTTATCGGAATCTGGAAGCCCCCTTTAACAAGGGGACCCCCAGATCCCGGCCCCCCCCTGTGTGAAATGGTAAGGGGGTACAAAAGTACCCCTACCATTTCACTAAAAAACTGTCAAAAATGTTAAAAATGACAAGAGACAGTTTTTGACAATTCCTTTATTTAAATACTTCTTCTTTCTTCTATCTTCCTTCATCTTCTGGTTCTTCCTCCGGCGTTCTCGTCCAGCATCTCCTCCGCGGCGTCTTCTATCTTCTTCTCCTCGGGCCGCTCCGCACCCATGGCGCGGGGTTTTTATGGCGTGGGGTTCCCCTTAAAATCCATACCAGACCTGAAGGGTCTGGTATGGAATTTAGGGGGGACCCCACGTCATTTTTAAAAAAAAAATTTGGCCGGGGTTCCCCTTAATATCCATATCAGACCTGAAGGGCCTGGTATGGAATTTAGGGGGACTCCCACGTCATTTTTTTTTAAAATTTTGGTTCGGGGTTCCCCTTTGGGGAATAACCATGCCGTTTTTATCAATGAACTTCTATGTGTATTTTCGGCAATGCAATAGCCGTGGGTAGTTTTAAATGAGTTTTTCCTTCAAAATGTCATTTTGCTGTCAGACTGTTCTAAACACAGGAAACATGCGCCCCTTTACAGGCATACTATAGACACCCCCCAGGTACGAAATTTAAAGGGATATTACACTTTTATTGTTTGACTTTAAGCATTATTAAAATCACTGCTCCTGAAAAAACGGCCGTTTTTAAAACTTTTTTTTGCATTGATCCATGTCCCCTGGGGCAGGACCTGGGTCCCCAAACACTTTTTATGACAATATCTTGCATATTAGCCTTTAAAATTAGCACTTTTGATTTCTCCCATAGACTTTTAAAGGGTGTTCCGCGGCATTCGAATTTGCCGCGAACACCCCAAATTGTTCCCTACTCCCCACATTTTGTACATCAATAAAAACACACAGATCAGTAGCCTAGACTGGCAATGCACTCCCCTGCTCCCCCTCCCTTTCTCCAAGCTACACTATACACTTTTAACTCTTTGCTGTGAAGATGGGAAGTTCAGGGAAGTAGCACTGAGAGAGAACGAACTAGAATTACTAAAAGTTGCAAACGGCAAGAGCTAGGGTAAGAAGTTTTACAATTAGCTTTTTGATAAATGTTTATTTTATTGTTTTTAATGTGTTAAACTAATGAATGCTACTTTAAAGGAGAAGTGTGGGTATAAAAAATAAACACACATACTCAGCTATGCTGCAGCTGTCCCCGCCGGCTCAAAGCCTGAGTAATCACATGACTGCTGATCGCTCAGTTCTTGGTCTTCACTGAGCAGAGAGTGGTGACTGTCAGTCATTAGCTCTGTGCTCTGCCCCTCCAGTGCTCACTGTATCGCCAGGCAGGAGAGGGGTGGGAGCAGTTGGTTCAAGCTGTCAGCCGTACACTGAGAGGCTGAGTCAGCTGCCGACCAGGCATCTGGGTGGATCCCTGGAGCAACTCTGTGATGTCATCCAACAGCAGGCTTTTGTTAATTAAAGGTCACGGGGAGCACATGTAAGAGCATGCCTATGATTCAGAAGAGAGGTATGCCCAAAAATGTTTGGCCATACTTCTCTTTTAACCACTTCCCACCCCGCCCATTGTCATCTGACATCCGCAGATGGGATCTCTCATCCTGGGCGGACGTCATATGATGTCCTTGGGTTCCCGGCGGTATAGGGGGCCAGCGCGCTCCTGCCACATCACTGAGGAGCCGATGCATGTGTCCGGCAGCCGCGATGTCCGCTGGGCACCCGCAATCGCTTGTGACAGAGCAGGAACGTGGATCTATGTGTGTATACACAAACATCCACGTCCTGTCAGGGGAGAAGAGACAGACCGTGTGTTCCTAGTATACAGTATAGGAACATCGATCGGTCTCCTCACCTAGTCAGTCCCATCCCCCCACAGTTAGAATCACTCCCTAGGTAACACATTTAACACCTTGATCGCCCCCTAGTGTTAACTCCTTCCCTGCCAGTGACATTTATACAGTAATCAGTGCATATTTATAGCACTGACCGCTGTATAAATGTCAATGGTCCCAAAATATTGTCAAAAGCGTCCGATCTGTCCACCGCAATGTCACAGTCACGATAAAAAACGCAGATCATCGTCATTACTATTAAAAAAAAAAAAATAATAAAAATGCCATAAATCAATAACATATTTTGTAGGCGCAAACCAATCAATATACGCTTATTGTGATTTTTTTCTACCAAAATATGTAGAAGAATACATATCGGCCTAAACTGAGGAACTGAGGAAAACCTTTTTTTTTTTTTTTTTTTTTTAATGTGGGATATTTATTATAGCAAAAAGTTAAAAATATTGTGTTTTTTTCTAACTTTATCGCTTTTTTTTGTTTATAGCGCAAAAAATAAAAACCGCAGAGGTGATCAAATACCACTATTTGTGGGGAAAAAAATGATAAAAATTTAATTTGCGTTCAGTGTTGCATGACCGCGCGATTGTCATTCAAAATGTTACAGCGCTGAAAGCTGAAAATTGGCCTGGGCAGGAAGGGGTGAAAATGCCCAGTATTGAAGTGGTTAAAGATATATACAGACATTCAATATGATTTCCTTACATAATTAAAATCTCCATCCAGCGTTTCTTTTCTCATAAATGTTTTGTATTCCAAGCCAGGCACTTTTTTCCAAGACAGTGATCTGGAAAGCAGTAGCGCTAAAGAACTACAAAGCTAGTGAAGTCATATGCAGCCCCCCTGCGTAGTGGACAATTCGCCATTCTAAATCGTTTGTTTCTTCAACGGCATTATATGTAATAATCCATGCACAAGTCATCATATTGAGCACCAACAACCAACCATCTACAAAACGTTCTATTTTTCAGTAAGTGCCCCTTTCCATATAAATATGTACATAGTCTATGAGCGGCTTGCAGAGTTGTACAGGTACAATTATTATTTCTACCTGTAAAGTGGAAGCTTAAGGCTCCAGGAGGCAGATGCTTTACTTCTTCTAAGCTGAAAATGTATGTACAACATAGCTAAGCGGGAATGGAAAATGTACTGGTCTAAAAACCTGAACAGTATATTGCTGTTAATTCAAATCTCACTGTATGTTGTCGTAAAACAGAGTCAGACTCCTCTAATGGAATATAAGTATATGTCTATATGCAGCATAGTGCGTCTGAAAACAGGGCTATAAACTCATTTTTAAAATAATTTATCAAATAAAGATGGGGGGAAAGAGTACCCCTGTGAAAAATACTTGTTAGCCTATATATGATTGACAAAATAATTGCTTTTTATTTCATGTTCATGTTCTTCTGTTTTGCCTTATTTCACTTTTTTTTTTTAAATTATTTTTTAGAAAGCTGGGAAAAATAATGTCAATGTAAAAGAAAATGTAAAATAAAACAAAAGTAAAAAAAAAAAAAAAAAGCAAAATAAAAAAAATACAAAACAACACTTTCTTCTGTAGAAAGTTCCTTCTCCATCCCCACTCTTTTGAAAATGCTGGATTACACCTGGATAGTTTAGTACATACTAATGTAAAATCGGTCTGCTAAAATAATGACAGAAAATATTTATATAATGGAAAATGTATCTAAAAAGGATATTTTCTGTTGGAAAAAGGGAAAAATAACAATTTTCACTTTTGTAAATTGGCTCTTAAAGTGAACTTAGCATCAAACATACAGTATATTTCCATGTTAGGCAAATGTATGCTAAGCAATGTGTAAGTTTTTATATTTACAGGTATTTCTTATCTCTTACAGAGAGTACTCCCTATGACAAAGCTTTCATCTGTGTTTTCACCAGAAGGATAGAGCAATTTTCATTCAGGCATCATCCAAAGTCAACATCCACTTTATATATTACAAAATAAAAAAAATTGGTATTTAAAGTGGTATTCCAGCTTAAAGTATAGTAAAGTTGTATAGTCTGGGCCATAGACTAAAATAATATTGTCTTGGAGTGCCAACCCTCAGAGTAAGTATTGTAAAAGGGAATATATAGAGAGGTAGGGCGTTAAACGGTCTCCTCAATACAAGTAATACATACATTATCTCACAAAAGTGAGTACACCCCTCACATTTAATATATTTTATTATATCTTTTCATGTGACAACACTGAAGAAATGACACTTTGCTACAATGTAAAGTAGTGAGTGTACAGCTTGTATAAGATTTCTGAGGATCTGAAATAAAGAATTGTTGCTCTACATAAAGATGGCCTAGGCAATAAGAGCACGGTGGCCAAGACCATAAAGCAGTTTAACAGGACAGGTTCCACTCAGAACAGGCCTCGCCATGGTCGACCAAAGAAGTTGAGCGCACATGCTAAGCGTCATATCCAGAGGTTGTCTTTGGGAAATAGACATATGAGTGCTGCCAGCATTGCTGCAGAGGTTGAACGGGTGGAGGGTCAGCCTGTCAGTGCTCAGACCATACGCCACACTCTGCATTAAATTGGTCTGCATGGCTGTCGTCCCAGAAGGAAGCCTCTTCTAAAGATGATGCACAAGCAAGCCCGCAAACAGTTTACTGAAGATAAGCAGACTAAGGAGATGGATTACTGGAACCATGTTCTGTGGTCTGATGAGACCAAGATAAACTTATTTGGTTCAGATGGTGTCAAGCGTTTGTGGCGGCAACCAGGTGAGGAGTACAAAGACAAGTGTGTCTTGCCTACAGTCAAGCATGGTGGTGGGTGGTGTCATGGTCTGGGGCTGCATGAGTGCTGCTGGCATTGGGGAGCTACAGTTCATTGAAGGAACCATGAATGCGAACATGTACTGTGACATACTGAAGCAGAGCATGATCCCCTCCCTTCAGAGACTGGGCCACAGGGCAGTATTCCAATATGATAATAACCCCAAACACTGCCTTGCTAAAGAAGCTGAGGGTAAAGGTGATGGACTGGCCAAGCATGTCTCCAGACCTAAAACCTATTGAGCATCTGTGGGGCATCCTCAAACGGAAGGTGGAGGAGCGCAAGGTCTCTAACATCCACCAGCTCCGTGATGTCACCATGGAGGAGTGGAAGAGGACTCCAGTGGCAACCTGTGAAGCTCTGGTAAACTCCATGCCCAAGAGGGTTAAGACAGTGCTGGAAAATAATGGCGGCCACACAAAATATTGACACTTTGAGCCCAATTTGGACATTTTCACTTAGGGGTGTACTCACTTTTGTTGCCAGCGTTTTAGACATTAATGGCTGTGTGTTGAGTTATTTTGAGGGGACAGCAAATTTACACTGTTATACTGAACACTCACTACTTTACATTGTAGCAAAGTGTCATTTCTTCAGTGTTGTCACGTGAAAAGATATAATAAATTATTTACAAAAATGTGAGGGGTGTACTCACTTTCGTGAGATACTGTATATGTATATTTAAATATTTATTAGAAAATTGAAAAATCACATATAAACAAGAGTCAGTAGGGAAAAGACATACATATCCCAACATATATAAACAGCTTAACACAATAAAGATGTTACATTGAAATAGCCAGTAGTCAACATGTTTCGCGGTCAGGGCTTGCTTGCTCTGTAACTGGCTCAAAATCTTAAAACACATCTTGGGACATCCAGATTCTGGGGAGACCAAAAAATAATAATCCACACCCTCGACAAAAGTCACACGAAGAGCACCATCCATATCAGGTCAGATGGACTTCTTATTTTCAAAGGCAGGGAAAATTCCCCAAAGGAACTGATTAATTCCCTCCATGATTATAAGAAATCTACCATCATCGAGGAGCCACTCCTTACTTCGATGGGCACTGTGACTGTGAGCCTCACATGTACCAGGGTAGACCTATCTATAATGGTGGTCGTCCAGCGAACAGAAGTCCAGCGTGTGGCACAGTCTGGGTCTCCCGAAGATCCCGCACCCCAGCATGTAAATGCTTATGTCAGCTTAACCTTAACTACTCTAAAAATTGCTTCTCCCTTCTACTAACCAGTGTAAGAAGTACACACAGGTCCAGTCATATGATCTGGCTCCCTTGTCACAGCTGCAGGGGAGAGGAGGGAGCGCTGACAACGGCTGGACCATTAAAGCCTATGGGGATGTAATTTTTCCAGACTTTACCAGCTGTTGTCAAAGTGCTCCCTCTTCTCCCCTGCAGCTGGCACTGGCTGACACAGGGGAGATCATGTGACTAGACCAGAGCAGCCTGAAAATAGGTAAGTATATTTGCATCTTTCTTACACAGGTTAGTAGGTATAGGTGTTAGGAAAGGGGGGGGGGGCATTTTTAAGAGTAGTTAGGGTTAAACTGGAATTCCACTTTAAATACTGCCAAAAGAAAACTTTGTCTCAAAAATAATGTAAAATTAATTTGGGTGCAGTGTTGCATGACAGAGTAATTGTCAGTCAAATTATCACAGTGCTGAAAATTGAAACATTGCCTGGTAACAAAGCTGTATATACAGGCTGGTACTTAAGTGGTTAAACAAAGAAAACTCAGGATTTCATATTATACACACAAACTGAATAGGTGATTTGACTCAGCATCATCTGGAAATTTTTACATGCCGTTTGTTTTCTTGTGGTTTAAACCAGGGAGCCAGCCTAACTGCAGTTCAAACACTCATAGTTTAATCACTCAGAGAGGTTTTGCCAACTAATCTGTTTTTAGGTTTGCTGATGAAAAATTGGATCAAAATGTTCCTGTAATCTGTTTTATTCCCATGTACCTTAACCTTAAATTCTGTGTTCTAAAAGTAAGATGCTGTGCTGAAAATCATGCAGACGTAGGGTATCTTTAAGGAAAATAGATTATATTTTTACAGATTCAAATAAAAATGTGCAGAATCAAATTCTGAATCTATCTGGTCATTGTGAAGCAACACTGGCAGTTCTCATTAAAAGGGGGTTTCAGGATTAAAAGAAAGTTGATTAAAGATCTCTGCAATAGAATAGATATTATACTCACCTCTCCGGTGGCCCGTGTCTCCTACCTTCTCTCATTTGCAGCCTACAAATGACTCTTTGGCATTCTACATTTCTGGGTGTGTCAGATGCCTTTGTCCCCCTCTGCACATTGTAATTCCACTCCCTGACCCCCTACATTGCTACAGGACTCAGGTGGTCAGAAGATGGAACCATGACCTGTGCCAGGGAACAAAGACTTTTTTTTATAAAAGAGACAGGATCCACGACTGTCAACTCTACTCTTGCTACACTACTTGAGTCATTGATCCACAATGTGTTTGTAACAAATGCAACTGGAAATCTCAGCCCTGAAGTTTGCACCTTTAATAATTCGCTGGTATTAGCAGCTGTTATATTAGCATCCCGACAGGTCCCTTTAACCATCTAACACTCCTGCTGTCTAGATATCTAATTCAGGAGCTGCTGCAAACAAACCGACGCTCCGCTTTATTTGCTCTCAAGAGATCCCGTTCACGGACTATTTCTTAAGAAAAAAACTTTCCATAAAAATATACTGTATGTTATGCATGCTGTTCACCTGTAAAGGCCTCCTTTGTATAAACATCCAAAAGACCCAAGACTGTTGCTGGGTGCCATCTTGAATGTGATGTCAACAGTCCCAGCAGAATTAAAACTGTCAGTCAAGTAGGATAGCATTTTACTATGAGCACATGTTCATGTAAGGGCAGTATCCTGCCCCTTTATTTACATGTGCAGCATGGAGGTGAAAGCTGATTAGACTAAAAGCAGGACTTTGTTTTTCGGATAGAGGAGAGTTCAGAGGACGATTGAGCTCATCTCAACATCTAAACACAAAAATCTTTTTTTAAAATGTCCTGCTTTCAATAAAGTAATTTCTGGTGTTTCTGTCAGCATGGTGCGACCGTAAGATTTGTTTTTTTTTTCCCAGGATGACAAGGATTCCTAGTTCCAGTTGCAGTGTTTTATGCTTCCCCCTTCAAGCACACAATGTGGTGGCATATTTTGGATTTTCATACAAACAGTCTTTAGCAACCTTTCTCCACCATGGTTCTGGGGAAACCCTGGGTTCCTCTAGAGGTTACTTGGTGTTCCCTGAGCTTTCAGCGGTAACCACTTCTTCAAGACCACCAATGTAAGATGGAACTTTTCCACTGGCCTTGAAGTAAGGGTAGCCGTTCTACTTTGTAAGGGTAGCCCTTCTACTACACTGACCACCAATGTAAGATGAAAAATTTTCACTGACCTTAAAGTAAGGGTAGCCCTTCTACTTTGTAAGGGTAGCCCTTCTACTACACTGACCACCAATGTAAGATGGAACTTTTCCACTGACCTTAAAGTAAGGGTAGCCCTTCTACTTTGTAAGGGTAGCCCTTCTACTACACTGACCACCAATGTAAGATGGAACTTTTCCACTGACCTTAAAGTAAGGGTAGCCCTTCTACTTTGTAAGGGTAGCCCTTCTACTACACTGACCATCAATATAAGATGGAACTTTTCCACTGACCTTAACGTAAGGGTAGCCCTTCTACTACACTGACCGCCAATGTAAGATGGAACTTTTTCACTGACCTTAAAGTAAGGGTAGCTCTTCTACTTTGACCAACAATGTAAGATGGTACTTTTTCACATACCCCATTGTAAGGGCGGCACTTCTACATTAACTACCAATGTAAGATGGTATTTTTCCACTGACCCCAATGTAAGGTTGACACTTTTACTTTGACCAATAATGTGAGCTGGTACTTTGCCAATGACCACAATTATGGGTGTCACTTTTACTTTGACCAAAAATGTGAGCTGGTACTTTGCCAATGACCCTGATACTGGGTAACACTTCTACATTGTCAAACAATGTAAGATGGCATATTTCCATTGACCCCAAAGTAAGGGTAGCATTTCTACACAGACCAGCAATGTAAGATGGTACTTTTCCACTGACCCCAAATTAAGGGTGGCACGTCTACCCTGACCACTGGTGTAATATGCCACCTTTCTATTCTGCATACATTTAAAGGGACACTGCAGTTTTTTGTTTTTTTTTATTAATATCCGTTCACGTCAAAACAATTACTGAAATTACTGTTTATAAGTCTTAAAGAGTGGAGGATTGTTAGAAATCCTCTCTGGGTGCAAAATACACCACTTTTCTTACTCCTTTATTTAATAATAAACCTACAACATACTTATCATTTTAATGTCCTGTAAGCTATACATTTCATCATTTTTTTTTAGCAGGGGTTACCTAAAGATAAGTTATTTTAAGGGTTCTCCCCTGGTAAAAAGTTTGAGAAAGGTTAATCTTCTGGAGGATCACAGAGAAAACACATCAACAAAGGAATGAAATACTGTATTAAAATAATAATAATAATAATAATAATAATAATTTCCCTTGGGCTTAATAAAGTATTCTGATTGAATTCTCAATGTTTTTATTTACAAATAAATAATGCTGCTTTGTTTTATCTGCAGTGCTGTACAAAGTTTAGTTTTATTTAAGGTAAACATGCATGTATTTGTATATTCTAAATTGTTCTATAGCATAAACACTGCTTATGTATATTTATAACAAATTAGACCTGGAACTCATTAAGCACTAATGGCCTTAGTTGTGCGCTGTCAGCATCCACATCCACTGTTCTGCGTCATCCCTGCACAGGGTATACGGCCGCTACAGGAAGGAATCTGGAGCACATCCACATAGTAAAACTTCCTCTACTTTCCCTGTTGCAGCTTGTGGTTTTGGCACACAGTAAAGAAGAAGAGCATGGTCTGGGATATAGTGAGAATTAATGATCACCCCGCATGGAAGTTTGGCATTGTCTAAGAACTTCAGTACTTACCCAGAGGAAAAAAATAATCAAATGTGATTTAAGAATTTAAGTTTTAAATCTTTCTGGCAGATATTTCTAATGATGTTACTATAACAGGAAAAATAAGCCCTTTACAGGAAGGCAGTGAGACTTATGTAGGAATCATTCTCACCATATTTCATGGGGTAATGCGAAATATGAGCTTCCTACTGTGGTGATATATGGGAGGGTTATACAAAGTAGACAATTCGGCACCATTTTACAGTACGGATCAAAAAGGGAGGCAAAACCACGTTTTTATTTGTTTGGTGACCTCGTTTTATCTCTGATCAGAAATGCAAGATAAGGATACATGAGTGTGTTATGTTTTGCAGACAAGACTTGCTTCTACATTTTTAGATGCTTGCTAAAATCTGACTAACATCTTAGAAGATCTTTCTCTAAATGCTTATTACATACTTTGTAGATGCTTGCTAAACACCTATTATTTTTTTAGTAGATGTTTGCTAAACTCAAAATAAATTCTTAGCAGATGCTTACTTAACTCTTATTTAATTATTTGTAGATGGTTGGTAAATTCTGAATGAATTATGTATAGATGCTTGCTAAACTCTAAATACATTCTCGGTAGATGCTTTCTATATGTCTATTAAAGTCTTTGTAGAAGCTCGCTAAACACTTACTAAAATTTAGTAGACATTTGTTCAACGTTGACTAAGTTCTTAGTACATGCTTTTTAACCCTATATTAAATTCTTAGCAGGCACTTTTGTTACTCTCTTACTAAATTCTTAGTGGATGCTTGCAAAACTCTTATTAAATTATTATATTATATTTTCAAACTCTAAATAAATTCTTAGTAGATGCTTACTAAAGTACAGTGGCTTAGCGGCTAGGACATATCCCTTGCAGCACTATGTACTTGATTCATATCCCAATCAGTACACTATCTTCATGCAGTTTGCATGTTATCCCCGTGCTTGTGTGGGTTTCCGCCAAAGATATAGTAGTAGGTTACTTGGCTCTTATCTAAATTGGACCTAGTGTGTGTATGTATGTGGAATAGGGACATTAGCTTGTAAGCTCCTTGAGGGCAGGGACTGATGTGAATGATGTGTATATGTAAAGTGCTGCATAAAGTGCACTATAAAAATACTATTAAAATAAAGGCTTAGCAGATTCTTGCTAAATTCTTATTAAATTCTAAGTAAATGCTTGCTAAACTCTAACTAAATTCTTAGTACATGCTTTCAAAACCCTTGCTAAATTTTTAGTAAACACTTTCAAAACTCTAAGTTTTTAGTAGATGCTATCTACACGCTAATTAATTCCTAGCAGACGCTTGATGCCCTCCTGCTAAATGTTTAGCAGATGCTTATTATACTCTTAATAAACACTTAGTAAATGCGTATATAAATCTCAGTAGATGCCTGCTAAACTCGTATTAATTTTTTTAGTAGATGCTTGCTCAACTCTAAATAAATTCTTAGTAGATGTTTGCTAAACTCCTATTAATTATTAGTAGATGCTTGCTAAACTCAAAATAATTTCTTAGTAGCCACTTGCTAAACTCCTATGAAATTCTAAATAGATCCTTGCTAAATACTCACTGAATTCTTAGATGTTTGCTAAATGCTTATCAAATTGTTAGCAGATGTGCTAAACTGTCTTAATTTGTAAATACATGCTTTCTATACTCTTATTAAATTTTGAGCAGATGATTGCTAAGGCTCCATTCACACTTATCATGCAGCTTTGGACATTAAAGGCACATTACAAGTCATTCCCCATGTTTTCTAATGATAACCATTCATATATATGTGACTTAAAGAGGAAGAAAATCCTGATGGGATTCCCCTGCAAAGTAAAAGCATTGCATTGCATACTAGCTCATTATGTGGCACTTACATGCAAACGAAGCCCGCAATGTCCCCGCTGGTGGAACCATCCATCTTCACCCTTCTTCCTCCAGCTCTGTGACAGCATGCGCGCGGGAGCCCAGAGTCACAGCACACGCTGGGGAAGAAATGGCACAGAGGGCCTTTTCTTCACTGCACATGTGCCAATCACCTCATCGGTGCACTGCAAGGTAAATATCTCCTAAACGGCGCACGTTTAGGAGATATTTTCAGTACACATAGGTAAGCCTTATTATAGGCTTACCTTTATGTAAAAATGTCTCAGGGGAGGGGGGGTTCACAACCACTTTAAAGTTGCAGCAACTTCAGAGTAGTTTGTGCACTACTTTGGTTCGATTTTCCTGCAACTTTAGGGCCATAGACTTAAATGTTAACCCTCAAAAGTTGCATGAAAGTCCTACCTGAATGTTATACAATGCAACAGTTGTCCATAATCACTGGTCAAAGCCAAAGTCGTATCCAAGTTGCACCCATCAAAAGTTGCGTAAAAGTTGCACTCCAAAGTCCGTGCAACTTTGAAGTCGTACAAGTGTGAATGGAGCCTAAATGCTTACTAAATTCATAGTAGATCCTATGAAACGTTAACCTCCCTGGCAGTTTTCCCGAGTGTGGCTTGGGGTTAAATTTCAGCACCATTAGCGGTAACCCCGAGCCACACTCGGGATTGCATTGCAAGATCCTGGTGCGGTATACTTACCTTGTCCCCAGGATCCTGCGATGTCCCCCCCGCTGTGTCCGTGGGCTCTGTCCTCCACCCAAAGCCTCTCTCGGCAAATTCAAAAAAGTAAAAAATCATAATACATACAGTACACTGTAATCTTACAAATTACACTACTGTATGAAATTATTTCACATCCTTTTGTCCCCGGTGCTTTGGCCCATGCCCTGCATGCAGTTTTATATTATATATACCGTTCTTTCTGCCTGGAAACTTGAGATGGTCCATAGCAACCAAAAAGTGTCCCTTTACGTAAAAAGTGGTTTTAGACCAGCTAGAAAACAGCGATTGTAAATTAGAACACTTGCAGAATTGAGCAATAGTGAATCGTGGGGAAATTAATTTTATTATTGTTATATTAATATTTTTTATAGTTATTTACATTTATTTATTATCTTATAATTTATGATTTTGTGTTTCAAACTTCATCATACCCGGGATATCTACTAGACTCTTGGTGGACAGATTTAGGTGTGTTATTGCTAGGAATTACAGGCCTACAATATAAAACGCCAAATTTCTATGCAAAATAATTGTACCACTTTGAGAATCAAAAATCTGACATAATCATACCACCAGGGAGGTTAATGTGCTAAATCAGGGGTCGGCAATCCCCGACACGTGTGCCACAAGTGGCACATGAAGCCTTTTTTGTTGGCACGCCGACTCCCTCTTCATCTGAAGAATGGCGCAGGGAAGTGTCAGTGACACAGCTGCTGCTGCGCTAGCACATGCCGATCTCCAAATTCCCCGACCCGCAGCGACATGGGGGGAGGGGGGCGCACTGTACCTCAAAACCTTGTAGAGCATGTGAAACACTATTTGGTTTTACCTCTTTGCTGCAGCTACAATTGTAATAGGGCATACACACGGTCGGACTTTGTTCGGACATTCCAACAACAAAATACTAGGATTTTTTCCGACGGATGTTGGCTCAAACTTGTTTTGTCTACACACGGTCGCGTGCGGTGACGTAAAACACGTACGTCGGGACTATAAACGGGGCAGTAGCCAATAGCTTTCATCTCTTTATTTATTCTGAGCATGCGTGGCACTTTGTCCGTCGGATTTGTGTACACACGATCGGAATTTCCGACAAAGGATTTTGTTGTCGGAAAATTTTATCTCCTGCTCTCCAACTTTGTGTGTCGGAAAATCCGATGGAAAATGTCCGATAGAGCCCACACACGGTCGGAATTTCCGACAACACGCTCCGATCGGACATTTTCCATCGGAAAATCCGACCGTGTGTACGGGGCATTACTCTTAGCCACAGCAAAGATCCGCCCAGCTTCTGTGTTGGGGAGGAGATCGAGTCCCGGGTTTGCTAGGGGTGGGACCCTGTTTCCAGGGGGAGAAGAACTGTGATTGGCCACTGAAAAGGTCAATCACAGTCCTGCTAGCCTCGCCCACTGTGAGAAGGAAGATGGCTGGCTTGGCAGCAATAGAGGGATCTCACTGTGACTGAAAAAATGGCAAACAGGTGAAAGTTTTTGAAAATTCTAATGAGCTTCTTGGAACTTTGTTAGAATAGTCAGAACCCAATGTGTTTCCATTTGCTGCTGCTCTCCTACCACATTGGCCTTTTTAATTTTTGGTGGAGAGGACACATGGAAAAACTGCCATATCCTTGCCTGGGGCAGATAAAAAAAGAGGTACAGTGGGGGTGGAGCAGATGAGGGGGTACAGTGGCGGGGCAGATGAGGGGGTACAGTGGTGTGGCAGATGAGAAGGGGGTACAGTGGTGGGGCAGATGAGAAGGGGGTACAGTGGTGGGGCAGATGAGGGGGGCACAGCTGTGAAGAAGATGAGAAAAGAGTTACAGTGGGGAAGATGAGAAAGAGGGTACAGTGTTGGGACAGAAGAGCAAGGAGGTACAGCAGTGAGGCAGATGGGTAGTGCAGTTCAGCAGGGGGTGGCAAACAAGAAAGGGAGTACAGTGGTGGGGCAGGTATGCAGGGGGGGTACAGTAGTGGTAGGACAGATGTGCAAGGGTACAGTTATGGGACAGATGACAAGGAGGGTACAGTGGTGGAACAGATGACAGGGGGTACAGGGGTGGGAAGAGCAGGGGGTGACAGTGGTAAGACAGATGAATAGGGGGGTACAGAGGTGAGACGGATTTGCAAGGGGGTACCTGAGGTGTAAAGATGAATTGCAGCTGATTTGAAAGGTGCAGTAACTGGCTGATCTGGGATGTGAAGATACAGGGATTGGGATTGATCCAGGTGGTGCAGGAATTGGGGATTAACTAAGGTGTGAAAATGCGGATAGGAATTGGGGTGATCTGTGGTGATCGGGGGTGAGTGAACTGAGGTCTAAATGTGCAGAACCTTGGGTGATCTGAGGGGTGAAGGTGCGGGAATTAGGGTGATCTGAAGTTTGATGGTGCAGAAATTGGAGCAGACTCGGGGTTGTGGATGTGCAGGAAATGGGGTGATCTCAGGTGTGGAGGTGCAGGAATTGTGGTGATCGGCGGTGTAAAGGTACAGGAATCAGAGTGATCGGCGGTGTAAAGGTGCAGGAATTGGTGAGATCGGAGGTGTGAAGGTACAGGAATTGGAGTGATCGGAGGTGTGAAGGTGCAGGAATTGGGGTGATCGGAGGTGTGAAGGTGCAGGAATCGGTGAGATCGGAGGTGTGAAGGTACAGGAATTGGGGTGATCGGAGGTGTAAAGGTGCAGGAATTGGTGAGATCGGAGGTGTGAAGGTGCAGGAATTGGAGTGATCTGAGGGGTGAAGGTCTTATATTCATAAGAAATAAATGTTAATTTCTTACCAATATTTAAGTAGTTTGCAGCATTGATTGAGAATGTGAAGTTGACATTTTTTATATAACTGGCACTCAATTTCTTTGAAAACATTTTTAGGCACACTGTGCTCAAAAGGTTGCCTACCCCTGTGCTAAAGTTATCTATTTGTATCTATAGTTTAAAAATATATTGATCCTAAACTTCACCTTATCTGCTTTCATTTCATTTCTGGACAAAGTTGATGATGAATTTGGCAAGAGATTAATGAACTTTCTTGTGGTCAAGTAACTGGGAACAGTGGCAAGGGTTGTCAGAATATGTATAATCAATACACTGCTTTAAATTTATGTTGGTGTGAGCACTCACGTTGAAAGCATGCTTATTCTGTTATTCAGAGCCATGTGGCAATACAGTTTAATGCATTATTTATTACCTATATTTATATTTTATATTTATATAATGTCAGTGTTTAAAAATGAACATGTATTTGGTTTTAAGTGATTAATACATGTTTCATTGATAGCTGACCTATCTATAAAAAAATGCTGGTTACAGATCAGGAAGATTTTAGCTGATTATATTGTCTTAAACCAGTAAACATTTATCCCTTTAACTGTTACTTTAAGTGCTACCTGCACTTTGTGAGGTTGATTTACTAAAACTGGAGAGTGGCGTAGCTCTGCATAGAAACCATTCGGCTTCCTGGTTTTATTGTCAAAGCTTAACCACTTGACCTCTGGAAGACTTACCCCCCCCCTTCATGACCAGGCCATTTTCTGCCATACAGCACTGCGTTATTTTAACTGACAATTGCGCGGTCGTGCGTCACTGTACCCAAATAAAATGTATATCCTTTTTTTCCCACAAATAGAGATTTCTTTTGGTGGTATTTGATCACCTCCGCGGTTTTTATTTTTAGCGCTTTATCTAAAAAAAGATCAACAATTGTGAAAAAAACATTTTTTTTACTTTGTGCTATAAAACATATCCAATAAAAAAAATGAAAAAATGAAAAAAATCAAAATGTTTAATCAATTTAGGCCAATATGTATTCTGCTACATATTTTTGGTAAAACAATCCCAATAAGCGTATATTGATTGGTTTGCGCAAAAGTTAAAGTGGTTGCAAACTATGGGATATTTTTATTTATTTACTTAAGTAATAGCGGCAATCGGCGACTTATAGCAGGACTGCCATTTTGCAGAGGACATTATGACACTGACAGATACTTTTGATACTTTTTGGGGACCAGTGATACTAATACAGTGATTAGTGCTAAAAAATATGCACTGTCACTGTACTAATGACACTGGCTGGGATGTGGTTATAATCAGGGGCGATCAAAGGGTTAACTGTGTACTATGGGTTCGGGGGGTGCTTTTACTAGGGAAAGGCATGAATCCATGTCCCTGTTTTGAAGAGACACAGACACAGACCGCCGTTCTGCCTCTGTACCGAACAATCGTCGGGTGCCGGCGGACTTCGAGTTCCCAATACCCGCGGGTCAGCACCTGCTAACCTAAAGGGCCGGATCACGTATATATATACATGTGACCTGGCACGGAGGTGCCACCCTGTAGCAGTAAAACTGCTATAGGGTGGGCCTTAAGTGATTAATTGAACAAGATGAAGTTAGAAGCTGATTGGCTACCTTGCACAGCTGCACCAGATTTTGCACTCTCCAGTTTTAGTAAATCAACCCCCGTATTTCCAACCTTATCACGTTTACTGAAATGCTGAGACTTGGTAGAGTCTGCATACTGCTGACAAAAAATGAGGTCTGCTTTGAAGAGATGTTGACTAGCTTTAGGCAGACCCTTTCCCATTTGAGTTGGGTGCAGGAGCTCTTAAAGCAGAACTCCGGGATTGGCAAACAATCCCCCATTATACACCCCTCTACACGAAACACTAAACAGTTATTACATTTGTGAAATTCCTTACCATTGAAGAGAAAAGTCTAATTGAATTTTCAGGAAGTCAGCTCTGTAATTCAAAATCCATCGTGTATTCTGCCAAGGAGGAGCTGTTAGAACAGTGATTACATCATATCCTCCCCTCTCTTTATACTATCATCAAACTACATTTCCCATGAATCCTTGGGATTGGAGTGAATGTGGGAGGGTACACTAGGCTTGTACATGTAACCAAGCCCACTTCAACATAAATCACACCCCTCTTTATGCAGGCAGCCAGCCATACTACTCATTGACACACAGCATGATAGGTAAGGTACAGTCTTATAAATGCAAAGCATGTCTGTGCTCTCCCCCTCCAGCCACAACAGGAGATAAACATATTGCCCCTACGTGCTTTATGTAATCATTACTGAACTGTAGACATATCTGATAATTATATATTATACACATTGTACTCTGCTGTAATCCAGTATTAGAAATATTCCTCCTCCTGTAGCTTTGATATCTTTCTAACAGCAATCAGTGCTTGTATGGTGTATATGAGAACATCCCTAGCCACAACACAGAAAGAGCTGGGTCATGCTGCTTTACATTAGAATGTGGCACAAGTAAATGTCGGCATGACAATAACAAAAAATAACAAAAAAGTGCAGCGCTAACTTACTAATCAATAACACAATATTGGTGGAACCCTCTAATGTATGGAAATCTCAATAAGCTTCAATATCCCCACAATACCGGTCTGTGTAATATGTAACATCACATATAATGCATAAACTGAAAATAATACATAAAAAATGACTGCAAACTTTGCAGGGATGGTGGAAACCCTTCATACAGATATTTGGCAGTGGACAGTGTCAGTAAAGCAGTGGACAGTGTCCACTGCTTATCAGTGCAGTCTTATCAGTGCCCATAAGTGTAGCCTCATCAGTTCCCATCAGTGCAGCTTTTCAGTGCCCATGAGTGCAGTCTCATCAGTGCCGCCTCAGTGCAGTTTATCAGTGCCCATAGCTTCGGTCTCATCTGTGCCCACCAGTGCAGCTTATCAGTGTCCATCAGTGCAGGCTCATCTATGCCCATCAGTGCAGTCTCATCTATGCCCATCAGTGCGGTCTCATCTATGCCCACCAATTTGGTCTCATCTGTGCCCACCAGTGCGGTCTCATCACTGTCCACCAGAGCAGCTTATCAGTGCCACAAGTGCGGTCTCATCTATGCCCACCAATGCAGCTTATCAGTGCCCATCTGTGCAGTCTCATCTATGCCCACCAGTGCGTTCTCAACAGTGCCCCAAAGGGCGGTCTCATCAGTGTCCACCAGTGCGGTCTCATCAGTTTCCAACAGTGCGGTCTCATCAGTTTCCACCAGTGTGGTCTCATCTATGCTCACCAGTGTGGTCTCATCTATGCCCACTAGTGCAGTCTCATCAGTGCCCACCAGTGCGGTTGCATCAGTGCCCACCAGTGCAGCTTATCAGTGTCCACCAGTGCTGTCCCATAAGTGCCCATCAGTGCAGCTTATCAGTGTCCACCAGTGCGGTCTCAACAGTGCCCATAAGTGCAGCTTATCAGTGTCCACCAGTGCGGTCTCATCAGTGCCCACCAGTGCAGCTTATCAGTGTCCTCCAGTGCAGTCTCATTAGTGCCCACCAGTGCAGCTTATCAGTGTCCAACAGTGCTGTCCCATAAGTGCCCACCAGTGCAGCTTATCAGTGTCCACCAGTGCAGCTTATCAGTGTCCACCAGTGCGGTCTCATCAGTGCCCACTAGTACAGCTAATTAGTGTCCACCAGTGCAGTCTCATCAGTGCCCACCAGTGCAGCTTATCAGTGTCCACCAGTGCGGTCTCATTAGTGCCCACCAGTGCGGTCTCATCAGTGCCCACCAGTGCAGCTTATCAGTGTCCACCAGTGCTGTCCCATGAGTGCCCACCAGTGCAGCTTATTAGTGTCCACCAGTGCAGCTTATCAGTGTCCACCAGTGCGGTCTCATCAGTGCCCACCAGGGCAGCTTATCAGTGTCCACCAGTGCGGTCTCATCAGTGCCCACCAGGGCAGCTTATTAGTGTCCACCAGTGCGGTCTCATCAGTGCCCACCAGGGCAGCTTATCAGTGTCCACCAGTGCGGTTTCATCAGTGCCCACCAGTGCGGTCTCATTAGTGCCTACCAGTGCAGCTTATCAGGGACCATATGTGCAGAGCAGGGATCATTACCAGAAATCATCCAGATAACAGAGCGGGGATCTTGGCCCTGACAGATCTTGTATGTGAAAACACGTCTCGCCTCCTGGACCGGCATTGTGATAGACAGCGCACTGTTACAATGCCAGGACCAGAGGCGGGACATTACGATGATTGGCATCTAATATACAAGATCTGTCACAGCCCGAAATCTCCACTCTGTCATCCGGATGATTTCTGGTAATGATCCCGCTCTGCACTGAGATGGCGGGTGACGAGGGGGATGGAGGCGGAGTGGGGGCTAGCAGGGAGCAGAGGAGGAGAGGGAGGACACCACCTCCATGGGCGGCACAAGACCGGGGGCTGTGAGACCCCTCTGCGCACTACAAAGAGCAGGGAGGAAATAGAAATCTCTGCTTGCTTTAAAGAACTACAACTGGGCAGTGACAAGTTGGACAAAGGGAATGGATGGCTGCACACCGAGGTAGTGACGAATCTCTTTATTGTAAAATCTGTAACATGAATAACACCACAGGACAGGTAAACAGGTACAGGTAGACACGAGGGGGCAACACTATTTAAGAGATGTCAGTGGAACATTTCAGGGTAATGAATAAGGACAGCGTCACTGTGTGGAACTTGTCTACCTGTACCTGTTTGCCTGTCCTGTGGTGTTATTCATGTTACCAATTTTACAATAAAGAGATTCATCACTACTTCAGTGTGCAGCCATCCATTCCTTTTGTACAAATTGCATGGCCGGCGAGCCGAGGCTAGCACCCCTACCTGGTTCCATCACTCACGTGGAGCGGCATTTTCTTTTCCTATTGGACAATGACCAGACCACTGACTGGGAGTACAGGAGGAATAGCAGCAAGTGGTCCTACAAACAGGATATCACAGGGCAGTAACGGTTTTTCAGCAAGATCAGCAGGTTATTGGAGAGGAACTACAGAGCTCAGATGAAGATAGATGGCATAGTTGGTAAAGGTAGGAGTTCAGCAACAAGGACATGGAAAAAGGTTTTTTCCTGGGGTTCTGCTTTAAAGTGGACCTATACTTCAAAAGAGAAATGTTACTTTCGTTGTGGCAATGCTGTACACTGATATTCCGCACATAATTTTTTTGAATTTCTCTCATGAGACTGTAGTCCCGTTGGTTCCTGTCTCTCAATCAGATGGCACTGATAGGCACACCCATGTGTAAATTAATACCCAGTGATCCCGCTTGTGAAAGTCCTTGTTCAGACACCACCTATTATAGGTTTTCAACACTGATCCTGTCTCCCAACTGCGCCCCTGCATTGTCACCTTGTCACATAGACTTCTGATAGAGAATATTTCAACACACATTATGTAGACATAGTGCATTGTTGTCAACATCAGAAAACCCACCCTTTGTAAAGCCATTGACTGAGTGCATGCATGTAGAGAGGAAGTGGATACAGAAAATCATCAGAATTACGATGCAACAAGGAATAAAAAGATGTAAAAATAAGTATTTCTTTAAATGCCAATTATTTATGATATACAGTGCTGTATTTAAGTAAATGTCATTCAGTTTGGGCTTATATTTTATAGCTACAGTTCCTCATTCCAAAAACTTAAAGTACAATAACTGCTGTTTAAAAATACTGTGTGAAAAAAAAACCCCATAAATAAGCAATGGGCAGCTAAGGAACTACAATCCCCGACAGCCAGTGACTGGGCAGAGATGCCGGGACAGCCACAGGGCTGCCAAGTCTTTCTAAATGTCAAGGAGCTGCTGTATGCAATCAGCTAAGTGGGAAACGTAGCAAACCACACAGCTACACAGCATAATTGAAACATTTATGTAACACTGCATCACTCAATTAGCATCTACTACATACATTTATTAAATAATATACATGACTGAGCACATAAATTAGCTGTAATTTAAACAGGCTAACAACAAACCTGTAAAACATGTAAAGTGGGGAAAAAAAGCCTGGCTGGCGAAAGTCTTAGACCAGCTACTATTCCTAATGCATATATCAATGTGTGTGCGTGTATACTTTATGTATATATATATATATATATATATATATATATATATATATATATATATATATATATACACACACACACATATATATATATATATATATATATATACATACATACATATATACATACATATATTTGTCGCGGGGACGCATTTTTGATATAACTTAATGTTAATGTTATATCTTATCCTCTGGCACCATCTAGCGGCCAAAGTGCAAAAGGACTGAATCTTTATTTTCTTTTTGCTTTTCAAGTTGACCTGAAAGTTTTTGTTTGTTTATATCTGGACATTAACTTGACCTGCCCACAATGCACAGTGACTCCCATGATCCTTGGGGAGCCGAACTGCATTGTGGGAAGCCTATAAAAAGGCTGGGATCGGCCATCTTAGGTCTCTTGGAGACGCATGGCCAGCCTGGGTGGATCTGTTTGAGGTCGCCAGCCCAGTGCGGCCTACCCTGTGGGGAGCAGAACAGCAGCCAGTGATCCGGCCTTACATCACTGCGTGCTGAAGCAGCAGTGTGATCGATCCAGAGACCCTTGAAGGAGGTAACCGAGGACTCCCGGTTTTCTGTGAGCAGTCTTTGATCCGGCCTTACATCACAGCGTGCTGGAGCATCAGAGTGATCTTCCAGAGAACCTTGAAGGAGGTAACCGAGGACTCCCGGTCATCTGTGAGCAGTCTTTGATCCTGTCTTACATCACAGTGTGCTGGAGCAGCAGTGTGATAGATCCAGAGGCCCTTGAAGGAGGTAACCGAGGACTCCCGGTCGTCTGTGAAGTGGTACAGCGTGACAGCGTGGCCGCAGCGAACGAACTCAGATACTGCGGAGAAAGAACCCTGCACACCAGAGTGGAGTCTCCTGACAGCATTGTCCTGGTTGGGTGAGAGGACTGAGGCCCACAAGTTTCTTGACGCACTTTCATACATCAGTTTACACAAGATAGAGTTGCTGGGACCTGTAGTTCCACAAGCAAAGTCAAGAGGATTCAACACTAAGTCACTGCATCAAAGTTAGTTATAGCTCTGCTGCATCAGGACTTTGTTTTATATCTCAGATTACTTTGTTAAGGAATCATTAACCCTTGGATTACAAAATTACCTTGTTGCTAGCAGAAGAAAAGAAGATAAAGGACTGTTAAGTAACACATAAGGCCTTGGGTTATTTTATTATATCAGGGAGTGTGATATTACCAGAGGGAGCTCCCTAGTGTTGTATTATACTAAATCAAGTCGACATTTGATTTAGTACAGCTTTAAGCGCGCAGGAAATAGGACAGTGCTTAGAGTGAGATACACGCACTCTGACGGTATCCTATTTACTTTGTGATACCTCTCATATATTACTTCAGACATTATACACCTGTATTGTACCTTTGTAAAGTTTAGTTGTCTGTCAGACTATGTTGGTCTGACAGTACAACCATTGTAGTTTAACCCTTCTAATACAACTACAGTAAATACGGTTATTATTTAAGTACAACTGTGTGAGTGTTGTTTTACTCTTCATCACCAGCCAAGAGGAGGATAAGGTAACTACAAACAGGTATATTAAATTGAGTATTGTGAACTTGCCTTTGTGATTTCTGTTTAACTGCACACTATTACACCACAGCTGTGTCAGGGGGACTGAGATATTCAAGGGGGTATAAAGCAGAGTACAGGCCCAAATAAATCAGCAGCTCCTTCGGGGGTCTGTGCTACATATATATATATATATATATATATATATATATATATATATATATATATATATATATATATATATATACACACATACACTAAATTGTCAAAAGTATTGGGACACTTGCCTTTACACGCACATGAACTTTATAGGTTTAATGACATCCCAGTCTTACTTCATAGGGTTTAATATTGAGCTGGCCCACCCTTTGCAGCTATAACAGCTTCAACTCTTCTGGGAAGGCTGTCCACAAGGTTTAGGACATTCTTCCTCCTCATACCACAGCATGGAAACATACATAGAACAAAAGGGATAACTTATAGTGCTCACTATTTATTTTATTAAAAAAAAACAAAAAAAAACAGATCCCTCAGAGAACAACTCCCAGATATACAGCGTGATGGCCTCATTGGTAGCACTGCTCCTATACACATTACGTCTGCACTGGGATTTCCATAGTAAGTAGCCCCTTTGTTTATTCGTCTTAAGAATGACACCCGGTGGCCATGTTCTGGGCAAAAACTCTCTTACTTCCAAGTTCAACGTGATGACATTATTAGCTCCACCCTAACGTGTTCTTCCTCAAAGGGTACTTCCGGTTTATATAGCTATACTCTGTTCACGTTATTTACATTTCCTGGAGCCCACTTGCATACTGCCACGCTCTTTATGTTATAATTGCAACAGTATGGATACCGGGCATTATTAACAATAATCATATAGCCCAAAGCTGACTTAATTATATGCAGTGCCGCTCTGTTGATGTGTTGCCATGGATACCACTTGACACTTGATTTACTGGGATCTCTATACAGGCATACCCCACTTTTAAGTACATCACAGCGTGCTGGAGCTGGAAAGTGCAAAATCAGGCTCACTTTTGCATAGAAACCAATGAGCTTCCAGATTTTATTACCAAAGCTTAATTGAACAAGCTGGGGTTAGAAGCTCATTGGTTTCCATGCAGAAGTGAGCCTGATTTTGCACTTTTCAGCTTTAGTAATTAAACCCCATTGTGTATGTAGCATTGGTAGATTTATGATCTACCATCTGATAGGTAAATTTAGTGAATTGCTCGTTAAGGGAGTTAGATTTGCCTCTGTTCCAGCTTGGCTGACGTTGCGTGTGGTTCCACACTGAGCCGGTGGGTGTCGCTGTTACCATTGGCTGGTGTTGGAAGTTGGAAGGGCAACGTGTCGAAGTGTATGGGTGCTCCTCTGTCCCGGAGACAACTCGGTGGAGGTGGTCCTCCGAGTTGCATTCTGGGAGAGGGTATTTATGGGACAGACGCCATGTTTTGGGGATCGTTTTTCAGCCACCTGCTGGCCCTCCTGGCCGACAGGTATGCGTTAGAGTGCTACCTTGTGGTCCTCCATTCCGGAGGCCCGCGCCGCTGCGGCGTGTGGGTGGGCCCAGAAGCCTGTGTGGGGCCTACCACAGCAGCCGAGGAATGGTCCTGAGCTGTCTATCCAGAGTGAAGAAGCTGGACAACCGAGAAGATCCCAGGGGAGGACACCTCATGGAAGGATCATGCAGAGTGCTGGTCTGGAGAGGGGTCTGGTGACTCGGTTGGAGGACGTATCCTAAAGTAGTTCTACAGCATAGTATTGCCGGGTTGGCTTAGAGGTCCAAGTACTGTGTCTGACATTCACCGCAAAAATTAATACATCCTGTGGCAGAGGATCGTATGGGTTTATTTCGAACAAGTCTGTGGCAGAGACTTTTGTTCGTGCTACGTACTGGCTGCTAGGCAAGTGAGAGAGGCCTATCCAGGCGAGCAAAGATTGTGCCCCACAAGGGGATTGCATCCGATTACAATATTCAACTTTAAAGGACGTTCTCAAGAATCCTAAAGAAAGGTATTTGAGCTTCCCTGCAGCTTCCCTCCTGCCTCTTTCCTGCTACTTCCTCCGTTACTTGGTTCAATAAAGCATTGAAAACATACTCAAGTGCTGGTGCTTGTATCGTCCAGAGGTAAACTCAACGGAACCCTAGACCCGGTGAAACAGAGGTGTCGAGAGTGAAGGTAACAAGCCCGCTTAAACCAGCAGCTCCACCGAGAGTTAGTGCTACATGTACTTAAAAGTGGGGTATGCCTGTATAATAACATTGTGGTAATGTAAACCAGCATTCTTGGCATTCACTACAATAAACGAATTACGCTTATCAGCTCTGAAAAAAAACCATGGGTTTATTTACTAAAACTGGAGAGTGCAAAATCTGATGCAGCTGTGCATGGTAGTCAATCAGCTTCTAACTTCAGCTTTTTCAATTAGGCTTTGACAAAGAAACCTAGAAATGGATTGGTTTCTATGCAGAGGTGAACCAGATTTTGCACTCTTCAGTTTCATAATAAAGATACATCTGGTATGTTATTTTGGGGAATTTAAAAATACAAGAGACACTAGAGAGCTAGTAACAAAATTAGAATGTTGAGTCAAAAGATATCTAGATGGATATATGAATTAAGAACATTGACCCCCAAAAGATTAAATGTGGATTTTGATTTAAATCGCCTCATTAATAATTTTAATGGCGCAATTCACAGGTGACACAGTAGGGGGCACTAGAATTGTTTTCTGATAATGCATAATATAGACGTATTAATAATAACATAATATATTTATTCATATGTGGGGTTCTTATAGATAGGAGGATACAAATGTTTACCATAGTCCCATTATTTGCTATTAGACTTTATATATAAATATTTTTGGGAATCTCATATGTAACAGGTTTATTTATTCTTAGTTTCTGCATATCAATATTTCTGCCATAACAGGGGGCGTGAACATTGTCATTACATTTTATAGTTATATTATTTTATTTTGGAGGGTTATAGATATATTGATTTGTTTTAGGTCAGATTTATTATATCTATCTATCTATCTATCTATCTATCTATCTATCTATCTATCTATCTATCTATCTATCTATCTAGATATCTATATATATAGATATATATATATAGTATCTCACAAAAGTGAGTACACCCCTCAAATTTTTGGAAATATTTTATTATAGCTTTTCATGTGACAACACTGAAGAAATGACACTTTGCTACAATGTGAAGTAGTGAGTGTACAGCTTGTATAACAGTGTAAATTTGCTGTCCCCTCAAAACAACTCAACACACAGTCATTAATGTCTAAACCGCTGGCAACAAAAGTGAGTACACCCCTAAGCGAAAATGTCCAAACTGGGCCCAAAGTGTCAATCTTTTGTGTGGCCACCCTTATTTTCCAGCACGGCCTTAACCCTCTTGGGCATGGAGCTCACCAGAGCTTTACACTTTGCCACTGGAGTCCTCTTCCACTCCTCCATGATGACATCACGGAGCTGGTGGATGTTAGGGACCTTGCGCTCCTCCACCTTCCGTTTGAGGATACCCCACAGATGCTTAATAGGGTTTAGATCTGGAAACGTGCTTGGCAAGTCCATCACCTTTACCCTCAGCTTCTTTAGCAAGGCAGTGGTCGCCTTGGAGTTGTGTTTGGGGTCGTTATCATGTTGGAATACTGCCCTGTGGCCCAGTCTCCGAAGGTAGGGGATCATGCTCTGCTTCAGTATGTCACAGTACATGTTGGCATTCATGGTTCCCTCAAAGAAACTGTAGCTCCCCAGTGCTGGCTTCACTCATGCAGCCCCAGAACATGACACTCCCACAACCTTGACTGTGGGCAAGACACACTTGTCTTTGTACTCCTCATCTGGTTGCCACAACACACGCTTGACACCATCTGAACCAAATAAGTTTATCTTGATCACATCAGAACAAAGGACATAGTTCCAGTAATCCATGTCCTTAGTCTGCTTGGCTTCAGCAAACTACACATATCTGGGTTAAGGGCTATAGGGTATATAACCTGTCTCATGAAAACATCCGGTGGAAAATCTTTATAGAAAGGAGGGAAAGACTTTGACACACAAGCCCGTCATTTATGGCTATAAATAAACAGTAAACCCGGACAAAGGGGTGCTGGAAATCAGAGAAATAGACAGGGGTTGGTGCTGGGTTGGTCTAAGGGGTAGGTGAACCCACATCCCAAGTTGAACTAGCTACATGGAAATTGATCCTCTTACGGGACTCACAATCACAATCATAGAACTCCAATACACATGGAACACATATGCGGGTACTCCCCGCATATGTGTTCCATGTGTATTGGAGTTCTATGATTGTGAATTATTCTTTGCATTTTGTATTGCTATTTTTTTGTATGTATCACGTATGCTGCATATTTACCCCATGTACCACAGATCCATTTAAAGATCTATACTATTAATAAACACTTTATCATACAACTCTTACATCTTCCATACTCTTTATGACCTATGAGTAGGTGTTCCATTTAAAGTCCCGTAAGAGGATCAATTTCCATGTAGCTGGAAGTCAGAGGGGCCCATCTGGACTGTTTGTAAACCTGTTTTTTAGCAGACTTTTCAGTTAAAAGATCTGACCGCCTGTTCACCAGCTCGCTGGCTGACCCATAAATAACTCCTTTGGTCCAAACGTAAGGCAAACTGTCCACACATAAGCTAGCCCTGATTAATGGACTGTTAGTAGTGTTGAGCGGAGGACCTTACACTTGTGGGGGTGTAAGTCTTGAAAAATAAAAAAGGAAAGAAGAAGACACACATTCATATACAGACTGTAGCAGCCCACGTTATCAGACATACCACAAGCCCTTGGTACCATCTCAGATTAAAGGGCGAACCTGTCGGGGTAAATAGCCTTATTTTTCAGGGTCCTTAACAGCTACATAAGGAGATAGTGGTATTGTTGAAATAAGGACTGGCGCGGGCTATTCGCCAAAGGCGGCAAGGCAAATCAAGCATTAGCAATATAAGGTAGTAAAACTGGGGAAGCGGAAAACTATAAATAAAAAAAACAGTATGAAAGGAAAAACTACGAAGAGCAGCAAACCCAAAACTCCAAAAGAGAAAGGCAATACCAGTATGATTAA
Source organism: Lithobates clamitans (assembly GCA_037952925.1). Taxonomy (NCBI): domain Eukaryota; kingdom Metazoa; phylum Chordata; class Amphibia; order Anura; family Ranidae; genus Lithobates; species Lithobates clamitans. The sequence continues at coordinate 899,223 of JBBGZY010000077.1, read as the reverse complement.
ACAATATATGACCAAGGAGGTAATCCCGAAGTGCCCAGGATTGAGAAAACAGCAAAAAGCGCCACACGGGAAGGCAAAAGATTCTAGGAAAAAGCAAGGAGAGAACTCGGATCAATCTAAGGACGAAATAAGCACAGAAAGTGAAATGGAAACAAGTAAAATGGAGGACCGAAATACTGACGGTCAAATACACTGATGAAGCAGGGGAAGCATTCTGATTTAGGTATCCCATTCTATGTCCAGCATGGAAGGCAATGTCCTTACTTCCTGCCTCTGCAGACAGTAACGAAATTGCATCTCTTCACTGTATCTTTAGTGTCTATACTGGAGAGAATAACCCACAATGTAGGTGGTAGGGGCATCTCACTAGGTTTGGGAATTTCTAACAAGAGGAAGAGGGTAGCTGGTCATTGCCAAGTCATTGTTTGTAATAGCAGAACTGATTGCACCTTTGTGTAAGGCCAAAGTATACATATTATTGAGACCAAAAAGAATGATTTTAAATACTGTTACCCTTCATGTAAAATGACAAGAAAGGTTTCCAGGTGTGAACAGCTGCACTTGAAACTGAGATGTAAAAATTGTCTGCAGAGACCAGTCTCATTTTGTGCCGGAATACTTAGAATGGGCTTATACGCAACCTTCTAACAGTCTTGCTAAAATTGAAGAATAAAGGGTTTTAGACATGTTCCTTTATTGAGAAATATTAAAAGTACTAGAGAAATGTTGCTCTGGGTTCCATTCAGTGCCACCAGAATCCTCGCCTGCTGAAGAGGTGCATCAGAGTTCAGATTGGCTGATTCTCCCTTTCAGTGGAGATCATATAACCACAGAGTAATTGGTGTATCTATATTATCTGCAGTGCACATGGATGATTGCAAAGGTAGGCTGGTGCAAGCAGCTCTGTGCTTTCTGAGCTTGGTAAGTGAAATGGAAACTCGCAGAGGATCCAAGAGTAATTAACACAGAGATTGTGACAGGTTTCAAAGTAGAAAACTGAAACAAATCACTGCTAGATTGGACTTGGTGTATGTGTAACTGTTTGTAGGTAACCTGGCAGATAGTTTACATGCCTCTATCTGCCCGCACAGTGAACTGGATATGGGCAGGGAAAGCCCCTTCCCCTACACCTGGTATTCACCTCCCTTCTGTACTCAGCTCAGTGGTGGAGGGAGGTGCAGAAAGAGCCTGATTCTGCAGCTAATTTAGTAATTAGGAGCTGGATCTGCTCCATTTTCGCAGTTTAGAAGAGTGGTGCAATGTCTTTGGTGCCATTCATTTCATTATCATTTATTTCATTATCTCTCAATCAGTTTTTGCAACTTGGAAATTCAATACAGTTTTGAAAAAATGGCTGAAAACATTTGCAAAATGGCAAGCTGGTGTAAAGTGGGGAGTGACAGATTTCTCTTGAGAGCAAGCATGTCATAACCATTAGAAAATGACCGAACAAACTTATTTGACTCTTTATAAATAGCTCCTTTAGAATCATATAGAACGATCTTTCATGCCTAGATTATAGGCCCTGATATACTTTTCATCTATACTTCTATTTCTCACCTTGGTTGAGGGCCTCACATAATCTCAATAATAATGATCATGAAATGTGAGTAGCCCACTCTCTTCAGCTAATACTTACTAAGATAAAGCATAAAACCAAAAAAAAACAAAAAACACATGGATATGCCTGGAGTTTAAGGGCACCATATCCCTGAATAAAGAATGCATTACAAAAAATAACCTTGGGATTTTAAAGGTGCCATCAACACATATTGTATTTGCGTGTTGATGGCACCTTTAAAATCCCAAGGTTATTTTTTGTAATGCACAAGATAAAAGCATGACTTCAAGGAAAACTGCATTTACCAGGACCACCCAGATGTTATATGTCTGGAAATATCAGAGTCTTGTAAAAATGTATATTTGTAAATCCAGTCTTGTTTAACTTTGTGTGCTAAAAGAACTGGTCAGATATCAGAGGAAGTTAACTACAATTCTGGTTTACGAGCTTTCAAATAAAATAGTTTATGATTTAGGTTCACGCCAAGATGTGATCCAAAAACGCCAGGTGTCCTAGGCTTCCCTTTGTAACATGTTGTCTGTATGAAGATTACTGGGAAGGGGGGGGGGGGTGACAGGGAAGGAATACAGGGGTTCAGCAATGACAGGGCCCAGGAGGTCACAAGATCCTAGCATGCTGGGGGGACAGTGAAGGAATACAGGAGTCCAAAAGTGATAGGGCCCAGGAGGTTACAAAATCCCAGCATGCTGGGGGGGGGGGGGCAGGTAAGGAATACAAGGGTTCAGAAGTGATAAGGCCCAGGAGGTTACAAAATCCCAGCATGCTAGGGGGACAGGGAAGGAATACAGGGGGTTCAGCAGTGATAGGGCCCAGGAGGTCACAAGATCCCATCCTACTAGGGGGACAGGGCTGAGATTCAGGGGGTTCAGCAGCGACAGGCCCCACAAGGTCCCAGCATGCTGGGGGGACTGGGCAGGAATACAGGGGGGTCAGCAGTGACAGGGCACAAGAGGTCACAAGATTCCAGCATACTAGAAGAATAGAGTTGGGATACAGGGGGTTCAGCAGCAACAGGGCCCACAAGGTCCCAGGGATTACTCAGTAATCAGCATGGCTGCTTCACCCACCTGTTCATTTTTCTCACATGTTGGACACAATAAAGCCATAATATATTATCCTTCACTGGCTGATGACATTCTTTATTTAATAGTTGAGTAACTAGCCCAAAACAAGAATGCTGATAAGAACTTCTGAGGTCAAACTAGCATTTTTATCAGCAAAAGTTGACACCTATTTATTTACTTATTTTTAACTAGTTTGAATGGAAAGGGGGAAGGTTTAGGAACTCTCTCATACTGCTGCCTATGTCCCCTATGGGGAAGACGTTCCGTGGCTTTATTTCCTAGTGACCACCTGTCACAAGTGGGGAAGTCTTACCAAGAGCAATGCAGCCAGCAGTAAAATCATAGCAGAGTATCTAACACCAGAACTGAAGGGAAGGGAACACATATAGCAAAATAAAACAGTCTATAATCTCTATAGCTTGGGCTAGAGTTCCATTTTAAGATTATTAAGGGAAAAAAAATCCAAATTCATTAAATTACCCACTTAATTAATTAGACGTTCAGAATCTTAAACTTAACCAATATCCAAACCCTTAACCAATATCCAAAACTAAAAACAAAATTGTAATATTTCGCAGCTTGGGGTCCTTAGATGCAGGGGCAAAATTAATTTTCTTTTTCTTTAACTACTTCAGCCCCTGAAGAATTTACCCCCTTCCTGACCACAGCATGTTTTGCGATACGGCACTGCGTCGCTTTAGCTGCCAATTGCACGATCGTGCAACGTTATAACCAAACAAAATTGACGTCCTTTTTTTCCTACAAACAGAGCTTTCTTTTGGTGGTATTTGATCACCTCGGCGGTTTTTATTTTTTGGGCTATAACCAAAAAACAATTTAAGAAAAAGTCAATTTTAAAAAAAGCTATTTTTTTTACTTTTTGCTATAACAAAATACCTCCCCCCCTTCCAAAAAAATATATTAAAAAAAATAAATTTTTTCCTCAGTTTAGGCTGATATGTATTCTTCTACATATTTTTAGTAAAAAAAAAATCACAATAAGTGTATATTGATTGGTTTGCGCAAAAGTTATTGCGTCTACAAAATAGGGGATAGATTTATGGCATTTTTATCATTATTATTTTTTTTTTTACTAGTAATGGCGGCAATCTGCGATTTTTATCGGGGCTGTGACATTATGGCGGACACTTTTAACACTATTTTGGGATCATTGACATTTATACAGTGATCAGAGCTATAAATAGCCACTGATGTATAAATTACACTGGCAGGGAAGGGGTTAAGCACTAGGTGCGATCAAGGGGTTAAGTGTGTTCCCTGGATGTGTTCTAACTGTAGGGGGGATGGGCTCACTACAACATGACAGAGATCACTGCTCCCAATGACAGGGAGAAGTAGATCCCTGTCATGTTGCTAGGCAGAACAGGGAAATGGCTTGTTTACATCTCCCTGCTCTGCCTCTCCTCTCCGCAATCGCGGGCAACCAGCGAACATCGAGTTTGTGGGACCTGCGGGCACGCTCCCACGGCGCGTGCCCGCTAGGCGGCAAATTCAAAGGGATGTACGGGTACGCCCTTTTGCCTGTCCATGCCGTTCTGCTGACGTAAATCGGTGTGCGGCGGTCAACAAGTGGTTGAGTTAAGAAGATTTTCAGAAAGTACAGAAAATACCTGTCAATCTTACCAGAAATGCAGTGTCCTTGTCACTTTCTGTGAACTGCCCCGAAAGTTATTTTCCTTCCTACCTGTCTTCTGTAGACTGTCAGTTCCTCTGCACCTCATCTAACAAAGATGAAGAGCTAGGGACATGTAATCCATATCAGAAAAGCAGCCTAGGGTGCCAACCAGGGCTCCCTCCATAGATACAGTGAAGTACTGATGTAGTCACCCAGGGAAAAGAAGCATGCTATGTGCAGGATTACCAGGAGAAAATAAAACAAAACAATCATGAAAAAAGAAAACAAATGCAGCCACCAGATCAAGGGGTAGAAAAGCTGAAATATATAACATTTTTGGGTTTAGATACATTTTAGTTGTTAATATCTGATTATATGTCGTTACTGTGATGTTAGGCCAAAATTTGCCCAAATGCTGCAAACCTTTGAATATAAAATGAGCTGTTTTCTGGTCCTGCCCAAAACTGGAACACTTGTGGAAAGAGGGGCATAAAATCTCGCAAACATTTACTGATTACATTCTCCCGGAGGATCCTGCTTTCTTCCTCCTACATGCCTAGAATATCACCAAGAAAACAAACAAAAAAATTGATTCTCAGCCACCTTCTTAACAAGGCCTAATCGAGTATTGCGCTGAGATGGAAAGATCCACACCCTCCCTCCATCTCACTCTGGCTCATGAAAGTTGAAGTACTGGATGGAGGACATGCAGGAGGAGCTCAAAATAAACACGAGGCCTACTCCAAAACTTGGATCCATTGGGATATGTTTACATTCTCAGGTAAAGCCTTATTTGGATCCTGCACCCAGTGATGTGGTGTGGTTCGTCATCCTTGTTCTAGCATATTCCAACCCCCCAAACCCCACCAACCTCTTTGCCCTTATTATTATCATCATTTTTTTTTTCTTACCCTCCTTCCCCCTCAACCCTACCTCTCCCCTCACAATTTTTCCTTCTTTCCTCCTCCACCAACCCCCTTTCCCTTCCCTTAGCCCTGTACCCCCCTCCTCCACCAACCCCCTTTCCCTTCCCTTAGCCCTGTACCCCCCTCCTCCACCAACCCCCTTTCCCTTCCCTTAGCCCTGTACCCCCCTCCTCCACCAACCCCCTTTCCCTTCCCTTAGCCCTGTACCCCCCTGATACTTACCCCCTTACACAATTTAATTGAGAAAAACTTCCGTATCCCTAGCATTCACATCATCCAGTATGCGCTAGAATAGTGATGGTTTGTTTATGTACTTCCTATGTGCAACAGGATGTATTCCTTGTATTTCTGAAATTGTATGTATGCTGGATACTTTAACCACTTCTCATCCAGGCCAATTCTGACACTTTGCTCCTACATGTAAAAATCTCCTTTTTTTTTGCTAGAAAATTACTTAGAACCCCCAAACATTATACATTTTTTTTTAACAGAGACCCTATAGAATAAAATGGTGGGTGTTGCAATTTTTTATGTCACACGGTATTTGCACAGCAGTTTTTCAAACGCTATTTTTTTGGAAATAAAACACTTTCATGAATTAAAAAAACCCCAAAACACTAAAGTTAGCCCAGTTTATTTGTATAATGCGAAAGATGATGTTATGCCAAGTAAATAGATACCTGACACGCCATGCTTTAAAAATGCGCCTGCCCGTGAAATGGTGGAAAACGACGGTGCTTAAAATTCTCCGTAGCTGTCACTTTAAACGCCTTTACAGGTTACCAGTTTAGAGTTGCACACGAGGTCTGATGCTAGAATTATTGATGTCGCTCTGATGTTTGCGACAATAACTCAGATGTGTGGTGCGATCACCGTTTACATACGCATGCGGGAGTAACATATGCGTTCGCATTAGCACATAAGCACAGTGGGACGGGGCCTCTTTACATTTTTTTTTTTATTAACTTTATACAATTTTTTTTTCTTACACTTTTTATTTTTGTACTTACTTTATTGCTATCACAAGGGATAACCAACATCCCTTGTGCCAGCATGGGCCATGACAGGTCCTCTTTATGGAGAAATCTGGGGTCCAAATCTCTCCTCTGGCCTCCCATGCAGCTGATCAGACACAAATCGTTCTGATTGGCTACTTTCCTGGCCACTTTCCTGGCCGCAGGTAAACAAAGAGGTGGAACCAAAAGTGATGAACTACTCATGGCTCCCGGTTTCTGGGGTTACAGAGAGAGGGGAATGGCGTCAGTTCCTCTCTCCCTCTCTGTTCAGGGTGGCCGCATAGTTCCCGGGCACCGTGATCGTACGGTAGAACCCGGGAAAGGCAGCGGAGGGATAGGGGTGAGACCCCCTTCAACCACTGCAGAAGTGATGGAGTGGCTAATTAACCATTCAGATCACTTCTGCCTTGAAGGGAATTGCCGGCTGAAAGGATTGATACCAGGATGATGTCTGTAGGTGCGGTATAAACATTGAAACCCGAGGACGTCCATGGATGTCCTATGAGCGGCAAGTGGTTAAATAAATAAAGAATTTGCAGAATATGAATTGAGCACCTCCAGATCCAGCCAAAGATGGCCAGCTCTTATCAATGGGCTCTCCAGAAAACAAATGTAACTAATCTCCAAAAATCACAGCTTGATTCCTTTTTTAGCTTACCTTTTTGATTGCACAGATAATTATTTAATAGCATTTTAACGCAGTGACTTTGATCTATTTTCATTTGGCAGACATTTGCTGCAGATTTGTCATAATTTCACTTGCGAAGTCACCAAATATTTACTTGATAACTTCATTTACCCATGGATAGGTTGCTTTATAAGGGGTGAAGATTAGCCCAGACTTTATAAACTCATTATTTAGAGTTTTCCGTTTCATACAATGCCCATAGGACCATAATCTATCTCTTACACATACTAATAAACGCTATTCTGTCTTCAGCACAGGTGGTCTCTTCTCCTCTTTCCTTATACAAATATTTTACATTTAAAGTGGGTTTTGAAATGCAAATCTCTAACGGTGACTGCAAAAAGTCTCAGCGGTGAGCACGGCTTGGCTGGCGGTTCATAGTTCTCTAAATTGTGAAAAGAGCAGAGTAATTAGAGCGATTAGTGTAATTAAGTGTAATTCATGAAATACTGGTGGACTGAAGCTGGACTCATTACTATGTGCGGAGTTCTATTATCCATCCTGTGCATCTGACACTAGTTTTGTACTCAGCCAGTCATTTCACCAACATCCAAGATAATGTCAGATCTTTACTTTTGGTAATGTGTCTGTGATGGACTTATTATCAATTTATATGGCATTAATATAGAATTTATTTTTAAAGGAACCCTACCATTTTCGATAATCCAAGGTGGAGTTACACACAGTATCTCACAAAAGTGAGTCCACCCCTCACATTCTTGTAAATATTTTATTATATCTATTCATGGGACAACACTGAAGAAATTTCACTTTGCTACAATATAAAGTAGTGAACGTACAGCTTGTATAACAGTGTAAATTTGCTGTCCCCTCAAAATAACTCAACACACAGCCATTAATGTCTAAACTTCTGGCAACAAAAGTGAGTACACCCCTAAGTGAAAATGTCCGAACTGGGCCCAAAGTGTCAATATTTTGTGTGGCCACCATTATTTCCAGCACGGCCTTAACCCTCTTGGGCATGGAGTTCACCAGAGCTTCACAGGTTGCCACTGGAGTCCTCTTCCACTCCTCCATGATGACATCACAGAGCTGGTGGATGTTAGAGACCTTGCGCTCCTCCACCTTCCGTTTGAGGATGCCTCACAGATGCTCAATAGGGCTTAAGTCTGGAGACATGCTTGGCTAGTCCATCACCTTTACCCTCAGCTTCTTTAGCGAGACAGTGGTCGTCTTGGTGGTGTGTTTGGGGTCATTATCATGTTGGAATACTGCCCTGTGGCACAGTCTGCAAAGGGAGGGGATCATGCTCTGCTTTAGTATGTCACAGTACATGTTGGCATTCATGCTTCCCTCAATAAACTGCAGCTCCCCAGTTCCAGCAGCACTCACTCAGCCCCAGACCATGACACTCCCACCACCATGCTTGACTGTAGACAAGACACACTTGTCTTTGAACTCCTTACCTGGTTGCCGCCACAAACACTTGACAGCATCTGAACCAAATAAGTTTATCTTGGTCTCATCAGACCACAGGACATGGTTCCAGTAATCCATGTCCTTAGTCTGCTTGTCTTCAACAAACTGTTTGCGGACTTTCTTGTACATACTCTTTAGAAGAGGCTTCCTTCTGGGACGACAGCCGTGCAGACCAATTTAATGCAGTGTGCGGTGTATAGCCTGAGCACTGACAGGCTGACCCCCCCCCCCCCCCCAACCTCTGCAGCAATGCTGGCAGCACTCATATGTCTATTTCCCAAAGACAACCTCTGGATATGACGCTGAGCACATGCACTCAACTTCTTTGGTCGACCATGGCGAGGCCTGTTCTGAGTGGAACCTGTCCTGTTAAACTGCTGTATGGTCTTGGCCACTGTGCTGCAGCTCAGTTTTAGGGTCTTGGCAATCTTCTTATAGCCTAGGCCATTTTTATGTAGAGCAACAATTATTTTTTCAGATCCTCAGAGAGTTCTTTGCCATTAGATGCCATGTTGAACTTTCAGGGACCAGTATGAGAGAGTGAGAGCAATAACACCAAATTTAACACACCTGCTCCCCATTCACACCTGAGACCTTTTTAACACTAATGAGTCACATGACACAGAGGAGGGAAAATCGCTGATTGGGTTCAATTTGGGCATTTTCACTCAGGGGTGTACTCACTTTTGTTACCAGTGGTTTATACATTAATGGCTGTGTGTTGAGTTATTTTGAGGAGACAGCAAATTCACACTGTTATGCAAGCTGTACACTCACTACTTTACATTGTAGCAAAGTGTCATTTCTTCAGTGTTGTCACATGAAAAGTTATAAAAAAATATTTACAAAAATGTTAGGGGTGTACTCACTTTTGTGAGATACTGCACATAATGTAACCATATTTCATATTTAGTTTATTCCACCACCACTATGACCTAAAATGAATCTATTGGCTAGCCTAGGCTACGTAAGTATTAAAGCAGAACTCCAGACAATTTTTATTTCATTTACAGAGGAAAAGTAACAGAACCATTGAAAGATTTTTCTTTGTCTATTCATGCTGTTGGGGAGATTTCCACTCACTTCCTGTCTATCTGAAAACTGTCATCGGGACAGGAAGTGAGAGGATTCTCCTTAAAGGGACAGAGTTGGCAACAAAAATTAGACAGGATTTCTAAATCCCCACTTACTTTCATTCACCAGCCAGCAGGAAAGGAGGTGAGGTGGAACTCAACCCTGTGTGAACAAAGTCAGTAATATTAAAGAGAAGGAGGTTCCAGCCATTCTTCCCTCCATCCAAAACAAAAAAAAAAAAAGTTTGGGCTGGAGTTTCTCTTTAACAATGCATCATGAGAATTTATAATAAAGCAGTCTTTCAGCCAACTGGCTGATCAAAAAAAAAAAACTCAAAATGAATCATCTATGGCCAGCTTTAGTGAACTGTCACCTGACTTTTTTAGATCAATCATCAAGCTGGTTTGTAATAGGGTTGCACTGATGCTGATACCGGTGTCTGTGCCAATACCAAGCGTTAAAAAATGCTCCCAATACCAAAATCGATACTTTGTGGTGCGATTTGCATCAATACAAAATTTGGCCAGGAGGAGAAGCCGGGGAAGCTGCAGAAGCCGCCAGGGACCTGGATGGGGTAAGTGTGGGCGCTGGCAGGTTTGCAAAAGGGGCTGGCAAGCGAGCGAGCGGGCTTATGAGCGGGGCTGGTGAGCAGGCGAGCGGGGCTGGCAAGCGGGACTGGCAGGGGGGCTGGCGGGGAGGGTGTTTGCCCCAAAGAATGGAGCACCAGTCGCCACTGGTGTGTACCTAACTGGTGTGTATCTAACTAGGTTCACATTAGTGCAGGTGCAGGAATGTGTGTAAATCAGGCATTCCCGCCCCTGCTTGCAACTGCACACAAAACATGCTGTTTAAAGGAAAACACGCAGAGGTGGCACCCCCACACACTGAAAAAACGTTGTGCGGTATACTGCACATAGAATTGCATGGTCCCAAATCACTGTGCGATTTCCATGTGGCTGTGGTTTAAAAAGGTGTAGAAATCTTTTACCTGCAGGAAAACGCAGGGCTGTGGTGCCCGCACTAATGTGAGCCTTGCGTAAAACAAAACCCAATAAATCCAGATAAGAATGACAATGAGAACTCAGGCTGACTACAGCCTAGCTGCCCACTACATTTGGAATAGGGACTCTTCAGCTTATTGCAGAGTCTCTACACACTGAGCAAAATGCGTGTTTAAATCAGCATAAATGTTCACTATAAAATGCAAAAAGCACGTTAGTTTATGTACGCTGTTATAGGTATAAAAGGGGCCGAATGATGAATCAGTTTATCCTATCTATGGCGGTATAAAACTGCTTTAAATCACATAGGGGATTAAAGTGTTTGGGCAATATAAATCTATTTACTTTCTCACAGTGGAAATGTGATTTAATTACTGTTGATTTTCCACATTCTGCTATTCAGTAATGTGTCTGGAGTCGGCCTAAGCTGGAAAGAATGCTTATTTTACAGATAATTTACAACGCTGTTCCAAAACCACATTGGTCAACACCATCAGTCTCTTTCAACACCCATCCCACGAACACTGCTGCTTACATAAGAGGAATCGCACTTCACATTAGTGTACACTGTTATGTATGCATATGGCTAAGCGTTAATCTATCTTAGATTACAACGAATTAGTTGTGACCTGTTGTTTATGCAGTTTTGTACTGTACAGAGAAGGTAATTCTGTAACCTTGAAATCCAAGCAGTGAAAACGAGCCATAAAATTCTTTACATAACTTTCCCTTGTCTCATTGCTTTGTTTAAAATGTATGTATAGGTAAATGTGTTTTTTTTTACAAAAATGTATCAATGTATCAAACTTTACCTCCGTAACATCTCTAAAATCCGCCCCTTTTTAACAAATGAAACCAACAAGCTCCTCATTTACTCCCTCGTTATCTCTCCCCTTGACTATTGCAACTCCCTTCTCTTTGGCCTACCGCTCCATAGGCTATCCCCTCTTCAGTCTATCATGAATGCTGCTGCCAAACTTATCAACCTTACCAACCGCTCATGTCTGCCAACCCTCTCTGCCTATCCCTACACTGGCTCCCGATCGCCCAGCAAATTAAATTCAAAATACTAATCACAACATACAAAGCCATTCACAACTCTGCCCCGAGCTACAACACTAATCTTATCTCCAAATATCACCCAAATCGTCCTCTCCGCTCCTCTGAAGACCTCCTACTCTCAAGCTCCCTTGTCTCCTCCTCCTATGCTCATCTCCAGGATTTCTCCAGAGCCTCTCCCAATCCTCTGGACCTCTCTACCTCAACCTGTCTGGTTATCTCCTCCTCTAGCTGCCTTCAGGCGATCCCTAAAAACTCATCTCTTCAGGGAAGCCTATCACACCTTCAACTAATCTTTTACCACTTCCATCAGCTCATTCCCCACAGTTACAATCTTTTGCACCACCTGCCCCATCCTATTAGATTGTAAGTTCTTTTGAGCAGGGCCCTCTTAATCCTCCTGTATTTTATTGTATTGTGAAGTGCTGCGTATTGTAATTATATATTGTATTGTAACTGTATTGTCTCCCTTTTATATTGTAAAGTGATGCGTAAACTTTGGGCACTATATAAATCCTGTATAATAATAATAATAATAATATTAGACACACATGTACTTCCTTTTTGGATATAAGGATCTTTTAATTTTTGGGACATTCATTTGTTTACATTGAGATAATGTATATGTTCGTATATTGGATAGATCCTGGGCAGGAAACGCCATTTTTCCACACTAAATATGTATGGGAAAAGCTCACCCCACAATCACTCTGTCTACTATTTAAAGAGAAAATTAACAACCCAATAGGCATGGGCATCCGCAGGACTTTTTTCAGGGGGGCATCATTTTAAGGTCATCCATGCTCCGCCCCTTTTCGACAATGTCATTATCACATTATCACAGTCAGAGACTGTGGACATAGTACAGAGGAGACTCTGACCGTCTCCTGTACTATGTTGGCAGCCTTGAAATGCAGCCTGATCAGTGCCCACGAAATGCAGCCTTACCTGTGCCCACGAAATGCAGCCTTACCAGTGCCCACGAAATGCAGCCTTACCAGTGCCCATAAAATGCAGCCTGACCAGTGCCCATGAAATGCAGCCTTACCAGAGTCAGTGCCCATGAAATGCAGCCTTACCAGTTCCCACAAAATGCAGCCTTACCAGTGCCCATGAAATGCAGCTTGATCAGTGCCCATGAAATGCAGCCTTTCCAGAGTCAGTGCCCATGAAATGCAGCCTGATCACACAGAGTGGCGATCTCCCACTCTGTCATGGAGCTTGGATTCGAATATGTTTATGCAGTTTTGTACTGTACAGAGAAGGTAATTCTGTAACCTTGAAATCCAAGCAGTGAAAACGAGCCATAAAATTCTTTACATAACTTTCCCTTGTCTCATTGCTTTGTTTAAAATGTATGTATAGGTAAATGTGTTTTTTTTTACAAAAATGTATCAATGTATCAAACTTTACCTCCGTAACATCTCTAAAATCCGCCCCTTTTTAACAAATGAAACCAACAAGCTCCTCATTTACTCCCTCGTTATCTCTCCCCTTGACTATTGCAACTCCCTTCTCTTTGGCCTACCGCTCCATAGGCTATCCCCTCTTCAGTCTATCATGAATGCTGCTGCCAAACTTATCAACCTTACCAACCGCTCATGTCTGCCAACCCTCTCTGCCTATCCCTACACTGGCTCCCGATCGCCCAGCAAATTAAATTCAAAATACTAATCACAACATACAAAGCCATTCACAACTCTGCCCCGAGCTACAACACTAATCTTATCTCCAAATATCACCCAAATCATCCTCTCCGCTCCTCTGAAGACCTCCTACTCTCAAGCTCCCTTGTCTCCTCCTCCTATGCTCATCTCCAGGATTTCTCCAGAGCCTCTCCCAATCCTCTGGACCTCTCTACCTCAACCTGTCTGGTTATCTCCTCCTCTAGCTGCCTTCAGGCGATCCCTAAAAACTCATCTCTTCAGGGAAGCCTATCACACCTTCAACTAATCTTTTACCACTTCCATCAGCTCATTCCCCACAGTTACAATCTTTTGCACCACCTGCCCCATCCTATTAGATTGTAAGTTCTTTTGAGCAGGGCCCTCTTAATCCTCCTGTATTTTATTGTATTGTGAAGTGCTGCGTATTGTAATTATATATTGTATTGTAACTGTATTGTCTCCCTTTTATATTGTAAAGTGATGCGTAAACTTTGGGCACTATATAAATCCTGTATAATAATAATAATAATAATAATATTAGACACACATGTACTTCCTTTTTGGATATAAGGATCTTTTAATTTTTGGGACATTCATTTGTTTACATTGAGATAATGTATATGTTCGTATATTGGATAGATCCTGGGCAGGAAACGCCATTTTTCCACACTAAATATGTATGGGAAAAGCTCACCCCACAATCACTCTGTCTACTATTTAAAGAGAAAATTAACAACCCAATAGGCATGGGCATCCGCAGGACTTTTTTCAGGGGGGCATCATTTTAAGGTCATCCATGCTCCGCCCCTTTTCGACAATGTCATTATCACATTATCACAGTCAGAGACTGTGGACATAGTACAGAGGAGACTCTGACCGTCTCCTGTACTATGTTGGCAGCCTTGAAATGCAGCCTGATCAGTGCCCACGAAATGCAGCCTTACCTGTGCCCACGAAATGCAGCCTTACCAGTGCCCACGAAATGCAGCCTTACCAGTGCCCATAAAATGCAGCCTGACCAGTGCCCATGAAATGCAGCCTTACCAGAGTCAGTGCCCATGAAATGCAGCCTTACCAGTTCCCACAAAATGCAGCCTTACCAGTGCCCATGAAATGCAGCTTGATCAGTGCCCATGAAATGCAGCCTTTCCAGAGTCAGTGCCCATGAAATGCAGCCTGATCACACAGAGTGGCGATCTCCCACTCTGTCATGGAGCTTGGATTCGAATATCCCCGCGACCACTGTACCAAAGTCCCACCTCCTAGACTGTCCCGGCATTGGATTAGTGTTCCATCTATCACAGGAGCTGGGACTTTGTTACAGCGGCCGCATCACGAACACTCCGTGACAAAGCTGGAGATCGCTGCTGTGTCTGTGTGTGACACTGTGACTGACGTACATGAGGAGGAGGGAGAGAAGGACTCTGGCACTTGAGCTTCAGCGCCCTCCCTCTGCCTCAGCCTGCGGCGAGGGGATCGTCCCTGGATCCAATTCCTGATTCCGGGGGGGGGGGGCACTTGACCCCCCTTGCCCCCGCTTGCGGACGTCCATGCCAATAGGATTGATTGGAGAGTGCAAAATCTGACGCAGCTCTACATAGAAACCAATCAGCTTCCAGGTTTTTTATCAAAGCTTAATTGAAAAAGCTGAAGTTAGAAGCTGATTGGCTACTATGCACAGCTGCACCAGATTTTCCACTCTCCAATTTTAGGAAAATCAACCCCAATGGGAGCATGGGAAAAACACATTGGGGTGGATTTACTAAAGACAAATAGACTGTGCACTTTGCCCCCAGTGCTTAGTAATTGTAGTACATTTTCCACCATCCAATCATGCGCAGGCAAATGCTGTTTTTTTTTTTTTTCTTGCATCTGATTGGGTATTCTTTACAAATTTAAGCTTTACCACATTTGAATTTAGTAAGGAAAATTAGTGCAACTGCACTTTCCATTTCCTTTAGTAAATCCATTCTCAATCACCATTGTGCAGGTTTCACAAGGAGGGTTGAAGAGGCATCCTCAACCTACAGTAAGGACTTGTGGTGTTATTTCCTGTAATTGACATTCACACATTGAACTCAAGTTAATAGTTTCCTATTATCTTCTATGGTGCAATGGGGATGGAGGTGGATGCAGCAGGTCCTATTGAGAAGCATTTGCAAAGCAGGTCCTTTTGCAAAGCAAGGCAAATACAACCTTTTTGCTGCATTTAGACCTCTCTCCCATTTTTTGTAATTCAACAACTATACCACAGCTCATGTTTCCCTGTGCAGATCATGTGATTACACCTACCGCAAAATGCTGTAACTGTGTCTTTTACCAGTCCAATAAGAGTACATTGGTATACATTAGTCATTGTGTTCAATTACACCCTCTGATGCATACCACGTGCCCATATGGCCAGATGAAATTGATAGCAATTATCATGATTACAGCTAGAAATTAGTCTAATGTAAATTATGAACATCTGTGCCCTGAATGGAGCTAGACTGTGTATTCTGTGTGTTTGGCCATATTAACAGGAGCATTGGAAATACCAGCTTTCTGCAAACTGGATGCTGCAATGCTAACCCATTGTGGATCGGGTCACTTGTGTGTGCTCATTAGTAAGAGACAGAATAAATAGTCAAATAAATCAAATAAAGTCAAATAAATATCTTTGATGCATGACTCTACTGGGGCAACGTTGGACATTTAAAGCCAATCTCTTTTTTGTTTTTTGGATAAGGTGAAGAGCAGGAAATCTCCTCTCACACAGTTCGTATCAGAATGGGTGTTCCCAAAGGAAGATTTCCTCTTACCTTCTATACTGTTCTGGTGACAGCTGTAAAATTCTGGATTTCCTATAGTCTTTACTTCTGATAATAGTAATCAGGAAAAAGAGAGAGGACAAATATCTCCAATGGGACACGGGCAGCAATAACCTAACCTTTCCCTACTCCACCCATGGCAGTCTGTCAATAACTGATTCCCAAGAACAACCTGTCACTTACAGAACCCAATGTAGATACTTGCCAGCACACCAAGGATCAGCACAAGGTGGCGTCCAAACGGTTTAGTTTATTGCATGATCACAACACAAAGAGGTGCAACGTTTCAGAGTCACGCAAGACCCCTTCGTCATCACATGCCTGACGAACGGGTCCTGCGTGACTCCGAAACGTTGCATCTCTTAGTGTTGTGATCATGCAATAAACTAAACCATTTGGATGCCACCTTGTGCTGATCCTTGGTGTGCTGGCAAGTATCTACATTGTGACTTGAACCAGTATCCAGCTGGTTGTTGCTGCAGCACCCAACCTTTTGAGCTTATACCAGGAACGTGTGCGATGGGAATATGAAACATTACTTACAGAACCCACACACGTTTAATCACAGATGTTTTTAGCTAGTTAGGGTGACCATAAGATGTCTGTGGATGGCCCTGAGCTTACTAACCAGTCACTTTTTTTGGGGAGAGGGGACCTAGGAAATCTGTGCCAATTGCTATCATTCCCTCCTTATAAGCTGGAACTGGTTTCTTACTCCTAGCTCTGCTCCGCTCCAATCTCTCTATGAGAACATGGCCGAGCTTTAAAGCTGGATAGTTAGTGCATATTTGACTGCCCTCAAGTCTACGAGCAGCTGTATACTTTTTCAGCCACCCCCGCTCACCAAGCCTGGTGCTAACCTACTTGGCACTGCTACAACTTGTACTGGGTGAGCTCCTTTCACCGGCCTAATCCCACATTTCAAGTCTGGCACCTTGCATATGTGCAAAAACATACACTTTATTACCAAAAGTATTAGGACATCTGCCTTTACATGCACATGAACTTTAATGGCATCCCAGTCTTAGTCTGTAGGGTTCAATATTAAGTTGGCCCAAACTTTGCAGCTATAATAGCTTCAACTCTTCTGGGAAGGATGTCCACAAGGTTTAGGAGTGTGTCTATGTGAATGTTTGACTATTCTTACAGAAGCGCATTTGTGCGGTCAGGCACTGATGTTGGATGAGAATGCCTGGCTTTTAGTCTCCCCTCTAATGCATCCCAAAGGTGTTCTATTGGGTTGAGGTCAGTCAAGTTCTTCCACCCCAAACTCGCTCATCCATGTCTTTATGGACCTTGCTTTGTGTACTGGTCCAAATCATTTGGTGGAGGGGTGATTATGGTGTGGGATTGTTTTTCAGGGGTTGGGCTTAGCCCCTTAGTTCCAGTGAAGGGAACTCTTAAGGCATCAGCATACTAGGACATTTTGGACAATTTCATGCTCCCAACTTTGTGGGAACAGTTTGGTGATGGTCCCTTCCTGTTCCAACATGACTGCGCACCAGCGCACAAAGCAAGGTCCATAAAGACATGGATAAGTGAGTTTGGGGTGGAGTGGACTGACCTCACCCGATAGAACAACTTTGGGATTAGAGCAGAGAATGTAAGCCAGGCCTTCTCATCCACATCAGTGCCTGACCTCACAAATGCTCTTCATGAAGAATGGTTAAACATTCCCATAGACACATTCCTAAACCTTGTGGACAGCCTTCCCTGAAGAGTTGAAGCTGTTAAAGCTGCAAAGGGTGAGCCAACTCAATATTGAACCCTCCGGACTAAGACTGGGATGCCATTAAAGTTCATATGCATGTAAAGGCAGGCTTCTCAATACTTTTGGTGATATAGTACATGTCCAGTCCTCCAAACTCTGTCCTTTTTTAAAGAACAAGCAGATTTAGCCCCTACCCCCTTCATGTATTCCCTCACTCATTGTGTTTTAGCTGTTACTAAGAACCCTATGAGCATTCTGGGTAAAGTGATCCAGAGCCAGGGCGGTATTATTTCAGTAACAGTGAGGACGATTTACTAAATAAAATAAACAAAATCAGCTACAAAGACTAGGACTGGATTGTATGCTCACATGCGCGATCAATTCAAGAACCTAGCTGATCATACACTGATGTTCAATGTATATAGCGCAGTCCTAGTTTGCAGTGAGGCTTAAAGTTCCAAATAATATTGCTTTTATGCCCCTTGTACCTATAAGGTAAACCACAGAATGCATACACCATAACATTTTTTAAAATAACCTGAAGTAAAAAAAAAAATATGAACGCTTTGCTATGAAAAGTACAAGCTTATAGGCATATTGAATGAAATCAATGTGTTTACCACTGAAATCTGTAGTGCAAGCTACTATGTTCCCTATAGGAGTCATCACTCAACCCCCAATCCCCCCCCAATCAAACACACACACACCCCCCCCCCGCCAGGCCATTCCCCCACCCTGCTCCTATCCTACCTGTTTTCTTTGCTCTATCCTCCCTGTTCTTGCAGGACCTTCTCAACTTTCTCACCCATCGTTCTGCTCATAGGAGCTAATTTAGCTAATGGGTGACCTTAACCCACAAACCCCCTTGTTATAATTACACAAATTATCATTATAATAAAATGTAAGGCATAAATGTGAAGTACATTCTTTAATGGAAAAAGATGGCGAAAATCATGAGATAAGCTGTGTTCTATATCCATGTGGAAGTGTGGAAGTGTGGAAGTTACAGTACTCTTTTCATTTTTGATACCCTATTCCACATTTGCTGTATTCAGTCCTGTATTCATTAATACATGAGTTATGGCTTCCGAAATAAAAAATTAAAAGAGCATATCCTTCTATAGTGCGTACTTGTCTCTGTCCAAAGCACTGAGTGTGATTTCTGTGTCCTCTTTCACTCCTCTGCTATCCGCAGGAGTCACTTTTGATAAGTCTATGCCAACACCAGACCTTGCCCCTGCAGCACACAACAGGTGACTGCCCTTGGCTCAGCTGTGCCTGTTTCTCTATGAGACTGGGTAGAGGGGGTGTGTCCATTCCCCCAACTCAGGTCTCAGATTACACTCAACTCTCTGCCGTGCAGTGTGTGACATCAGATCCCCGCCCTCTGTCTCTGGAAGCTTAGAAATGCTGTGTAAATGAACAGATGTAGAGGAGAGAGGACGACAGATAAACAGGTACAACTTATGCAAGAGGATTTGCTTTATGTCTGTGTATCACCTGAGGCCAGTCACTTCAGTGGGTATATGCAAGGGTTTACAACCACTTTAAATAAAAAAATAAAAAAGGAAAAGCTCCCTTTTGATAAATTCCATATATGCTTGCTATAACCTTTGTACACGTGTTTGTGCACATCAAATGCAAAAAATACATTCCGTGAGCATAGGATTTGTATGTTTATGTGGTATCTGTGTGTGATCATACACGTATGTCCTTTAGTCATTTTTATATATTTTAATCTGCAAATGCAGCATATTTTTTGTACATCTGTGCTTTGCTTGTCATCCTCAGCTGTATTAAACCAGCTTCGCCCCGCAGTGAACTGGTGCCCATTGTAAACAAAAGACACCCCGTAACATAAACAATAGACTGTAAAGTTCATCTAAACTAATCTTAAACTCTATAGCAATTCACCACATTGGTATTTTTTTTCTTCCCGGATCATTAATTTTACTACAAGTGCTTCTCATAACTAGGATCACATTCTGCAAGATCAATATGGGCTCCGGCTCCAGGAGGTTTGTCATGCACAGATGCACTTTATAATCCCTTTTTTCATTGTGGAGTTTTTTTATGTGGTTGTTTGGCAAAGCGTTAATCCAAGCTGAGTGAGTTTTTACAAATGGCTAAACAGCTGCTTAATTCTTTTCAATATTTCGAAAGACAAAGGCCTTGTTATTATTCATTGCTACGCAGTGTCAAAACTAAGGTCACTGGGCCATTTTTAGCCTTCAACAATAACAGTACTTAGCAGGGATAAAGGGGCTCACCTGAATGATAAAAAAGACTTGGCATATAGAATACATCACTGGGAACGTTCCTTCTGAAAATGCTACTCAGTTGGCTGTCATGATAAACTGATCCTGAGCCAGTAACGAGTTATGACTTATGTTGCTGCATACACATTTGAGGTCAAGCAACTAGCATCTTCAGAGGGCTGTCACCAGTGACACCCTACATAAATCCCTGTCCCATGGACACAACAGAAAGTGAAAGAAAACCTCTCCAAAGTTAGAGGAAGTACCCTCTTTTGGCCGTTGCAGGTCTTCCCATTGGACGTTTTCCCATACTGCTATTATAGGCACAACTATCTACCCATTCCCACATGCCAGGGTGCTAGGTGTAATCCTGGACTCTGCTCCTTTCGACCCCACATCCAATTACTGACCAAAGCTTGCCACCCCAACCTCTGCAACCTCTCTAAAGTACATCCTTTCCTAACCAATAACACCACAAAGCTTTTAATTCACTCCTTGGCTATCTCTCACCTTGACTACTGCAACTCCCTCCTCATTGAATTACATTTACATAGACTATCCCCCCTTCAGTCCATCATGAATGCTGCTGCCAGACTCATCCACCTTACCAACCGTTCAGTGTCTGCCACCCCTCTTTGCCAATCCCTCCACTGGCTTCTTCTCACCCAACTAATTAAATTCTAAATACTAACAACTTACAAAGCCATCCACAACTCGACCTCCAGCTACATCACTAAACTAGTCTCAAATTACCAACCAAATTGTCCTCTTCATTCCTCCCAAGACCTCCTGCTCTCTATCACCTCCTCCCATGCTCACCTCCAGGACTTCTCCCGAGCCTCTCCCATCCTATGGAACTTCCTACCCCAATCTGTTCGACTATACCCTACTCTGTCCACTTTTAAGCGATCCCTGAAAACACTCTGTGACAGACCCAACCAGGACAGGGGCTTTTGGAGGGGACTACAGGGCACTCAATTGTCTACTGACTATATGCCCATGACATTTCAGGGAGCTTCAAGCATTAAGGAAGATGTCCTGTTATATAATGCAAGATGACATGTTATGACCATATTTAACAGTCAAGGAAGCCATGATGGTCTCTGCCAACTTAAAACTCAGTGAGAAGATGGATTTGAAAAAAAAGCTGGTTAATAAGATCTGTTGCTGGACTGTCTGGGGTGGGCACTCCCTGACTAATCAAGGCTTGTCAGGGGCCTAGCTGGTAATTAGCTTACTGGGTAAATATCGGATTGCTGTTTGATTAGATCACTGTTTAATTAGGTTATTGTTAGCTGCTAGCTGTTCATGAAATGTACTTATGACATTACTGTTTAAAGTTTGCATTGTTTAGGATAATGTGATCATGCTCTTATCTAATTTTGTGTGGTATAAATTATGTGTGAATTTACAATAAAGAGTTCCAGTTAGCACTTAAGCCAGTATTGTCTAGTTTTTGTTTCTAGTTTTAGTAATTCTCAGCTATAATACCGGTTCCTGGTTCCAGAGTGAAGGAAGCTGTATCTTGGCGGAGGCACCCAGGCAGGTTGCCAGGCAGTTAGTCATACCCTTCTCTTCAGAGAAGCCTATCCTGCCTCCACCTAACAACTGTACTTTTATTTTCTCAAACAGCTCACCCCCCACAGTTATTACCTTTTGTATCACTGGAGCCTCCCTTTTAAATTGTAAGCTCTAACAAGTAGGACCCTCTGATTCCTACTGTATTGAATTGTATTTTAAGTGTACTACCCTCATGTTGTGAAGTACTGCACAAATTGTTGGGATTATAAAAATAATGTATATTAATAATAAGAATCTCAAAATGTTGTTTTTCCCCATTACTTTCTTTCCTGGTGACAACTACCAGCACCAATAAAGAGGGTAAATCTCCATAGATTTTCTAGGGGTCACTAAATTTGTCACTGGGCACACTCCAATTTGGCAGCTCTTCACAAAGTCTAGACTACTCTCAGGAACACGGAGAGGACCTGAGTTGAGAATCTACATATATACAATCCAATGACAGCTCCAATCAAATGTCCAAGTTAATTTAAAGGATAGGTTCACCTTTAAGGAAAAAATAATAAATGCACATTTTTTTTCAGGGAAATATGTGTGGGTAATATGTGCATTTAAAATTGTTTCCTATTGGAGCCTGCAAAGCATTACATCTGCTATCAGCAGATTGTGGATGCAATGTCAGGTTCCTGCAGACTCTCCTCCATTTTTCTTGTCCATACTTCCATATGGGTGTAACATGCTATGAAAGGTCAACTTAGCCTTTAATTATAAAACTAATTCATAGCAGAATTAGCATAACATTAAGGAATCGACAGGGGTCCTAAACTCAAAAGTTTTGTCTTTTGGCACACTTTAGCTGCTCATACTGATTACTCTGGAGTTCCAGTATAACTTTGACTAATTGACTAAAAGGAGAATTTTGATTACAATGTTTTGTGTGTCTGTAAAGTTTCTTATTCATCCAGGTCATGGTAAATCTAGTAGTATTTAGTCACCCTCAACTGGACTTGTTCTGTAATCTTGAAGACATCTCATATCTTGACCAAGCCACTTCTTTAGTTCTGAACAGAACTAAAGAAGTCGCTTGAACTGAAGCTTGGACAAGCTACAAAACATCTTCAGCATTACGGAATAAGTCCAGTAGAATGTGACTAGCTACTTCTATATAATATTTTGTTTGTAACGGCAAAGGGTGGTGTAGAGGAATCCAGCGATCATTGGCATCAGCGGGGTAAAATGGCCCTGTTCCTTAAGCACCTGGCAGATGCCAAAGACCATATACAGTAACATGACAGGGGGCATCTGGCCAACACTAAGGCTAAAGTTGCAACAGTTAATGGTGGTACAACTAGTTATGCACAGGGTAAGGGCAATTCTTTTTGTTAAACACATCTTACACATATTATAATTTTCACACCAAGGTATTGACATAAAACAATACTGGTACCTTTTTTTCTACAAGGCAGAGCAGAGAGAAATCAGTAGCCCCATCATGAAAGGCACACGCGTCTATATATCCCTGCATGGCCAAATGTTGCTAAACCTGGTGAACTAATAATATAGTCCTGACTCCTTAGGGCACCAGGCATGCTAGAAGGATATGTCGTTTTTGACCGCACTGTATATATGACAGCAATTCTATATACAGTTCTGCTATTTTCAGGCTGTACTATTTATTGGTGATTTTTCTGATCTCTGTGATAATTCCATTATAACTCAACATGATTAGGAGAGCTGTATTTTTGTCTTACCTCCAGAATGTCGATCAGGACATTCTCCTCTGGTTGTTTTGTGCTTCTCACATTCTCTAGGACAATAGAGTAGTAGACTCCTTGAGGATCCGACTGGTACAAGTTATACGTGTCCACCTGATACCATTCCTGGACAGCAATGAACACCTGGTTCTCATCTGTGCTGATGATCTGTAAATCCTGCAACAATAAAAAAAAACAATTATCTGGTAAAAATGGAGGAAGCATTTGGATGAAAACTATGACAGACATAAACTGGATTTCTACATTGGTTCCTGTTTAACCATAATAAAGGTGTTTACCATTGAATCCAGAGGTACACCATTGCTTTCTCTGTGGTATCTACGATATCAAGTTACCATCCCGGCCCAATTGATGGCATTGCACTCAGCTTTGTTTTAATAAAAAGTTACATGCGGCCTTTTCCACAATCCTACCAATGAAAGGATCTCTCTAACAGACTTTGAAGTAATTGGGACTGATTTCTGATTGTATCCAATCCTTTGATGAGCAGTGCACAGACAGCATGCTGACTCAGTAGAAGACATTGCAAGCAGGGTTTGAGACATGGAACTTTTATCAAGGCCTACTAGAGCAGAGAGCCCAGCATCAGCCTAAATTGTGACAATTTACTGGATTGTTAACACCAGCTTTATATGAAAAGATGTTTCCACTAAATCCAGAGTAATCTACTCTAGAAGTCATAGAAAGTCTCCTCAGTGGAGCACAGAAATAAAAACCTAAGAAATAAATATACTATTGAAATACACATATAGGGACTGTTTGTCTATTTGGGACCATCCTTGTCGTAATGGACCTTGTTTGTGCACTGGTGCGCACTCATGTTGGAACAGGAAGGGACCATCCCCAAACTGTTCCCACAAAGTTGGAAGCATGAAATTGTCCAAAATGTCTTGGTATGCTGACAAATTAAGAGTTCCCTTCACTGGAACTAAGGGGCCAAGCCCAACCCCTGAAAAACATCCCCACACCATAATCTCCTCTTCAACAAATGATTTGGACCAGTGCATAAATCAAGGTCCATAAAGACATGGATGAGCGAGTTTGGGGCGGAGGAACCTGACTGGCCTGCACAGAGTTCTGACCTCAACCTGATAGAACACCTTTGGGATGACATAGTGTGGAGACTGAGATCCGGGCCTTGTCGTCTCAACATCAGTGCCTGACCTCACAAATGCACTTCTGGAAGAATGGTCAAACATTCCCATAGTAGACACACTCCTAAACCTTGTGGACAGCCTTCCCAGAAGAGTTGAAGCTGTCATAGCTGCAAAGGGCGGGCCAACTCAATGTTGAACCCTACGGACTAAGACTGGGATGCATAAAAATTAATGTTAATGCAAAGACAGGCCCAGGCGTCCCAATATTTTTGGTAATATAGTGTCTATATTATTGTTTGTATTGTATTGTTTTTACAATACTGATGTTATATAATAAAAACATGTATGCTGTAACCATGGATTAACTTAACTTCCAGTGATCACAACAAAGGCTATCATGGCATTCATATTGAAGGAGACTAATAAGCTCATCCTTCTCTCGCTAGCATATTCTTTACCAGCACATGTGAATGCAGGGCATCTCATTGGTCATAAGTGCTCTCCTGCCTTTAAGTGTTCTTGTATAGAAGATTACAAGTGGCTGTAATCAAGTCAAAATCATGTACTGGTTTAATTATATTTAATTAATAACCACATTATTTGCTTTTTTTTTAAAAATATATCTGGCTGGAGTTCAGCTAAAGCGGTATTAAAAACCAAAAATGATTGTATTGCAGATTACCAATACTTAGATGTGGTGGCTGCATTCATTTTCTTTTTTATGCTTTCTTTCTTTTATTTGCACCTGGTGATTCTGACAGTAAGTCTGTTATTTTTCAACAGAACAAGCTGCCCTGCAGATGTAGTAGTTAGAGGGTTGAGACAAACTACAGGTGCTTACACTTATCAGCTTTTATTTATTTATTTATGTAAAATTTTTATCCCAAAAGGAAAAAAACTGTTGCAACAATTAATTAAACAAAGTGTTAGCTGGAGTTTGGCTTCAACTTGTTTAGTGTATCCAAAGGTGTACGCAGAAAAGGGACTGGGGAATCTCTGTCCTCAGTACCTTTCTCTGTCTCAAAGTGAGACATCAAGGGTCTGTTTAGATCCCTGTTATTTCACCAAAGCCCCCCAAATGGGGTTCCTAAATAAATAGTAAAAAACAAAAAAAAATAATACAAAATTATTGTTAAAGGGGTTGTAAACCCTCCTAATGCATCCTATACATTAAGGTGAAAAAACTTCTGCCACTGACAGCCCCCTCCCCCCCGAGTCCTGTAATTCACACGCCAGAGATGCACTCTTCCCCTCTCCCCGTTGTCTCAGCTCTTGATTGGATAGATTGATAGCAGCGCAGCCATTGGCTCCCGCTGCTGTCAATCAAATCCAATGACACGGGAGCCAGGGGGCGGGGCCGAGTCCTACATTCGGCGTCTATGGATGCCGAATGCTGGACACGGGAGCGCGCCTGCAAGGTATCCCCCCGGGAGAGCGCCTAGGGGGGTTATAAGATGCAGGCAGGAGCTACCAGCGCTGCTGGGGGACCCCAGAAGACGAGGTTCGGGGCCACTCTGCACAGTGGTGGTAAGTATGACATGTTTGTTATTATTTAATTTTTTTTAACAAAGCCTTATACCTCATACACACAATTCTTTCTGACAACAAAACCGTGGATTTTTGTTCAAAGGTTGTTGACTGCAACTTGTCCTGCATACACACGGTCACACAAATGTTGGCCAACAATTACGAATGTGGGAATGTGGTGACGTACAAGACGTACGACGAGCCGAGAAAAAGGAAGTTCAATAGTCATGTGATATCTCCATTAGGAACGCTAGTTTTACAAAAACGAGCGCTCGTACTTGATTCCAAGCATGCGTGAACTTTTGTGCGACAGACTTGTGTACACACGATCGGAAAGTCCGACAACAAAGTTTTGTTGGCGGAAAATTTGAGAACCTGCTAGCCAACAAATGTTCGATGGAGCATACACACGGTCAGACTTTCAGCCAACTAGCTCACATCCAACATTTCCTGACGGAAAATCCGACCGTGTGTATGCGGCATTACAATCACAGATATTGTAAAAAATAATAATAAAATTGTAAAAAAGTAATAATAAAAAAAATATAAAAAATAAAATACTGACACCAATCTCTTCCTTTCTGACACTGTCCACTGCTCTATTGACACCGACCTCTGCCCTACTGACACCATCCACTGGTCTACTGACACTGTCCATTTCCCTACTGCCATATTAATACATATACATACCTCCCAACATTTTGAGATGGGAATGAGGGACACCTACTAACAAATGTATGTAGGCATAGGACACGCCCCCTGCCACACCCCCTTAAAGGAGAATTAACCAAAAAAAAAAAGGTTAATTAAATCCACAAGGGATTTTTTTTTTTACCACTACTATTACTTTATATTGGCTTTTAAAATGTACAAATGCAGGTTTAGCACTGGGACATAAAAAGTGCATTTTATATAAAACTATATAGATCAGACCAAAATGAGGGACAAATGAGGAGGAATGAGGGACAGAGGGACATTGCTCCAAATCAGGGACAGTCCCTCCAAATCAGGTACAGTTGGGAGATATATATATACACACACACACATTTGTATTTGCGCTTTGGGGTGCACACCCTAATGCAATAGGCTGTGCATGCCTATGAGTGTATCTAAATCTGCTAGTACATGGGACACTCCCCTATCCCCAGACTGACAATGCTGCTGTCCAAAGGTGTTGCTTTTGCTCCTTCATCCAAATTGGGGGCACTCCAATACAGAAGGTGTGATACTGGTCAGATCAGCAGGTGAAAGCAGAGGGGAACAACTAATGCAGCCACCACATCTAATGATTGGAATATATGACATTTATGGTTTAGGTGTAAGTGATATGCTTTAAGTTGATAAACACCTTCTATGTTTAGTTAAATTGTCGATGTTTTCAATGCAGCCATCAGACTCCAACTGTCATTTTTTTAAAGCAGATTAAAAAAAAAAACAAAAGTATGAGACTTTTTTGACGTGAAGAGTATCTTTTCTCATTCCTGCTCTCTTAGAACAAATCCTGACTACGATTTAGTTATTTATTAAATCCCGTAAACAGTTACAAATAACTCAGGGGGCCGAATGGACAACTTTATCAGCTAATTAAATGCAAGATATATGAAGAAATTACATTTTAAATATATGCACTATCCTTGCTAAATGTCCCTTGATTAATCAGACATATATTCAATTGCTCGCAGTAATATTAAACTTACTGTGCCGAGCTGTCGTGGCTAAAAGGTTTCCTAATTCAGTGTCCTCCAGAAAGCAATTAGGTCGGCTTGTGTAGCAATTTTCATGAAATATGAATACTTAATCAGCCACTTTTTTTACCATTATTAACGAATAAAATTCTCCGCAGCCTTACGAGAAGGGCCAATAACCAATCAAAATAAAGATCTATGGAACACTGGATATGATTCATGAGTTTCAAGTGAATAACTCAGACTGTTGGGTTCATTGTTTGACATATATCCTTCCTGTGTTGGCTCTACTCTACGCGGGACCTTCCAACGTCAACGTGTGTGTTTTCTATTGTGGAGCGCTGCTGTATGGAGCAGATGCTGGCCTGGCTTCTGGGGTGCAAGGACGCCGTGTTATTCCTGGCAGAACAATCCCTCCAAGATACTGAACAAGGTCTGGACAAAACTTCAAGAGAGACCCAAAAGGAAGCATTGATCAATGATTCTAGATACTTGGCTAGGCCTACTAACAGCTGATTTTTAAAAAGTAAGTGGAAAAGCACTTTTTTTTTTTTTGCCAAAAAAAAAAAAAAAAGTCCTTGTTTCAACAACCTCATAGTTTTCGGTAATTGTTTCTTCCAAAATGATGAACCGGAGTTAATATGTTAACATGCTTAAAGGAAACTTCTGATTCTTCAAAGTCTTTTAACCACTTCAACCCCGGAAGGATTTACCCCCTTCCTGACCAGGCCCTTTTTTGCGGCACTGTGCCGCTTTAACTGACAATTGCGCAGTCCTGCGACATTGTACCCAAACAAACTCCCCCCAAATAGAGCTTTCTTTTGGTGGTATTTGATCACCTCTGCGGTTTTTGTTTTTTGCGCTATAAACAAAAAAAGAGCGACAATTTTGAAAAAAAAAGTAATATTTTTTACCTTTTGCTATAATAACTATCCCCAAAAAAATATATAAAAAATCTAATTTCTTCCTCAGTTTAGGCCGATATGTATTTTTCGACATATTTTTGGTAAAAAAAAAATCGCAATAAGCGTATATTGATTGGTTTGCGCAAAAGTTATCGCGTCTACAAAATAGGGGATAGATTTATGGCATTTTTATTATTATTTTTTTTTTTTATTAGTAATGGCGGCGAACTACGATTTTTATTGTGACTGTGACATTGCGGCGAACAGATCGGACACTTTTGACACTATTTTGGGACCATTGTCATTTATGCAGCAATCAGTGATATAAAAATGCATTGATTACTGTGTAAATGTCACTGGCAGGGAAGGGGTTCAACACTAGGGGGCAATCAAGGAGTTAACTGTGTTCCCTCAGTGTGTTCTAACTGTAGGGGGATGGGTTCACTAGAACATGACAGAGATCACTGCTCCCGATTACTGGGAGCAGTAGATCCCTGTCATGTTGCTAGGCAGAACAGGGAAATGCCTTGTTTACATAAGCATCTCCCCGTTCTGCCTCTCCGTGCCACGATCAAAGGCCACCGGCGGACATCGAGCCCGTGGTGTGCACGCACCCGCTAGCTGCCAATGACGGAGTGACATACGGGTAGGTCATTTTGCACACTCGTGCCATTCTGACGGCGTATATCGGCGTGAGACGGTCAGCAAGTGGTTATACCTTAAGTGGTATTAAACTTACTAATTCTTAAGTGTGGTGGCTGCGTTGGTTTTATTTTTAGACTGTTTTCCCCTTTATTTCCACCCTGTGATCTGGCTAGTAAGTATAGGTGTGCACCCCAAAGCTCAAACACCCGTTTGTCCACGGACATTTACTGAAAGGTGAAAAGTGCCTGTTTTTTACAAACCGTCTGTAAATTTAAGGATAGTTTGGGAACACACGGCTGGGGTGTACACATGCTGCCACTGTGATGCTTTGTTTTGTGACCATGGCAGGAATTATAACCTCTGTTGCTTTCTGTGGGTACAGCGCCTGCTGAACATGACCCATTCAAGTGATCCAGTGAACGAGTCCCTAAAGGGATACTGGGGCTGGACAGGAAGGGGCATCGCACACTTGTGAGCAAAAATCAGTTTATCCAACTAGCAGATTTTTAGCCACCCCCCAATAGTAGTAAATGGGTGATTAGGGTGTGCCCAGGCACACCTGGCACACCCTGTGCGCACATCTATGCTAGTAAGTCTGTTGTTTTTCGACTTCCTTTAACAGATGAATCTGTCCAGCAAAAGTGTCATTTAGAGGACTGAGATAAATCATTTAGCAATGAAAGGGGTGCTTACAATGGTCAACTTTTATTAATTTATGTTAAACCTTTATCGCAAAATGAACAAAAAAAAAAACAAAACAGTGTAAAGAGTGTTAGCTGGAGTTTTGCTTTAATTTGTTAACCGAGTCCATGTGAATCTAACACTATCCTCCGCCCTATGCTGACAATGCAGCGGTCCAGGTGTGTCTCTGTTGCTCTTCCATCCAGAGTGGAAACAACTAAAACAGAAGTGTGTTAGGCTGCTTTCACACTGGGCCGGGGGGCGCGGGCATTAGCGGTAAAGCACCGCTTTACAGCTGTTATAGCGGCACTTTTCGGCTGCTTGCGGGGCGATTTTAACCCCAGCTAGTGGCCGAGGAAAGGGTTAAAAGCACTCGAAAAGCGCAGCTGCCGGATCGCTTTGCAGGCGCTTCGGCAGCAGTGCCCATTGATTTCAATGGTAGGGGTGGTTTAGGAGTGCTGTATACATCGCTCCCGCACCGCCCCAAAGATGCCGCTTGCAGGACTTTTTTTCCTGTCCTGCAAGCGCACCGCCCCAGTGTGAAAGTGCTCAGGTTCAGGTAAAAGAAAAAAAAAAAAAAAAAACACAATATTTTTTACTTGCTATAAAACATACCCAATAAAAAAAGAATTGAAAAAAATTGAATTTCTTCATCAGTTTAGGTCAACATGTGTTCTGCTACATATTTTTGGTTGAAAAAATCCCAATAAGCGTATATTGATTGTTTTGCACAAAAGTTATAGTGTCTACAAGCTACGGGATATTTTTTTTTTTTTTACTAGTAATGGCGGCAAACAGCGACTTATAGCTGGACTGCGATACTGCGACAGACATTCTGACACTGCTTTGCAGGAACACAGGATACATGCCTTTCCTACTGACAGAATGGCGATCTGCCTTGTTTACACGGGTAGACTGCTATTCTGCCTACGTAACGAATGATGGGTTGGTGCCGGACATCGAGTTTGCGGTACCTGCTGAGTGCCCTGATTATCAGTGCAGCTCCATCACTGATGCCTGTCAGTGCCCACTTGTGATGCCCACCAGTGATGCCCGCCAGTGCCCTCCAGTGGTGCCAATTAGTGGCCATCAGTGATGCATGTTAGTGCCCATTAGTGCCTCCTCATCAGTGCTGTTTATCAGTGCCGTCTATCACTGCCTATTATTGCCACCTATCAGTGCCCATTAGTGCCACCTATCAGTGCCCATCAGTGCCGCCTATCAGTGCCACCTATCAGTGTTTCCTATCAGTGCCCATCAGGGCTGCATATCAGTGACCATCAGTGCTGCATAAAAGTGCCTCCTCATCAGTGCCACCTATTCAGTGCCCATCAGAGAAAAATTATTTAGTTTCAAAATTTTTTGGTCTTTTTATCATTTGTTTAGCAAAAAATGAAAAACCCAGTGGTGATTAAATACCACCAAAAGAAAGCTCTATCAGTCTCCAAAAAATGGTAAAAAATATAGTTTGGGTACATTGTTGCATGACCGCGCGATTGTCATTTAAAGTGTGACAGCGCTGAAAGCTGAAAATTAGTCTGGGCTGGAAGGGGTTAATAGGCTACTCATTTTTATCTTGATATTTTTTGACCATAGTTCTGCTTTAACAGAGCAAACTTTTTTTTAGTCTGTTGAATAAGTCGTACGAGAAACAGCTGTGGATGCTGTCACTAAAATCATGTAGACTTTTTTCAGGGAAAGCCCCACCACTTCAACTGAAAAATACATAAATTGGTCCAATCACTAATGGATGAGGTCCGTAGACCACGTCTTTCTTCCCTCTCCCCCTTTTTTGTGTACAAAGTAAAAGTTGACTTCAAAGCTGCATAAGTCTGTGGTTTACAGAACTTTCTTCATAGAAAACATTTTCAATGTGTCCTAATATAATTCCGAATTTCCGAGCTGTGATGGCAGAACAAGCACACTGCCAGCAGCTTTGGAATTTTAATGATGCCTTTAAGATAAACGTCAATGTGTTCTGGTTTTGATAGCACTAAAATGTACTTAAGTTCTACAGTCTATGAAAACCTCATCTGAAACTTGCTGAATTGAAATAAAAAGTCAGTGTTTTTTTAAATGATCCACAGTCTGCCCACTGTATTTAGCTGCCTCAGCTGTACTGTCACAGGCTCATTGATGGCAATATATTTAGTTATAAACCAAGATGTTACTAGTTTCCTTTTCATGCAGAGGCTGAAATATTGCATGTTTAGGGAGTACAACGGGAAGTAAACCAAGCACAGGGAAATCTGCACTTCTGCAAAAGTTTACAGCACCTGTACATAAGGCAAGGGTAAGTTTTCAGTGGCAATATGTATTTGACCTATGTGCTTATAGTACGATGGCTGTACCTAAAGTGATGCAAAAGTGGGCATAACTTTTTTTTATTAAAGGGTAAGTTCACATTTACTGAAAATCTGTAAGGTGAACTTACTCTGGACCTCCTACTCGCCCCCCCTGGTCCCGCTGTACCTGAGTCCCACGATCACCCGCTGTGGGACATCAGATCGCCACTTCACCGGTTAGGGGATTTGAAATCCCCACGGCTTAACCACTTGCCGCCCAGCCACCGCAGTTGTACTGCAGCAAGTTGCGCAAATTGGCATCATTGTACGTTGGGCGCGTACACGAAGATCTGTGGGCGCGCGCACGTGCCCATTCGCTAGCAGGGGAGCCAATCAGCGGGTCCGGCAGACTCAATGTCCGCCGGCCACCCGCGATCACTCCACAGAGAGGCAGAACGGGGATCTGCCAGTGTAAACAAACAGATCAAAAGAAAAGATGGGGAAACCTCAGATGAGAGAACCCCGAGAGATAAAGCGGCTACCAAGACAGCAAAGGGCAATACTAGAGTCTGGTAAAAATGTACAAAAGTTTATTCAAGTTAAAGAATAAAAACATTGCTCAAATTACTGAGAATCAATTCACATCTACACTGGTTATGATTTGTTAAGTCCCACACTGTTGGGGTGGAGTGTGGTACTTAGACAATGGACATACAGACATATTTTATCTCGCGGGGTTCTCTCATCTGAGGTTTCCCCCATCATTTCTTCTGGTCCAGTTTGCTTGGCTACGGCAGCAACACCTTAACTGGGTGAATGGCATCGGGTCTGCATTAATTAACAAATATGGTAGAGGTGCCATCAGTAGACCCATTATCTTTTTGTTTTGTAAACAAACAGATCCCCCGTTCTGTCAGGGGAGTAGAGTGAGATCGTCTGTTCCTAATGATTAGGAACAGTGATCTCTCTCTACTTCCTGTCAGTCCACTCCCCCCACAGTTGGAAACATCTCCCAGGGAACACATTTAAGCCTTTGATCGCCCCCTACTGTAAACCCCTTCCCTGCCAGTGTCATTTATACAGTAATCAGTGTATTTTTATAGCATTGATCAATGTATAAATGTCACTGGTCGCAGTCCCACTAAAAATCACTGATTACTAGTAAACTACTAGTAAAAAAAATAAATAATAAAAATGCCATAATCTATCCCCTGTTTTGTAGACACTATAACTTTTGCGTAAACCAATTTTTTTTAACCAAAAATATGTAGTAGAATACATGTTGGCCTGAACTGATGAAGACATTTTTTTTTTTACATTTTTTGGGGGATATGTATTATAGCAAAAAGTAAAAAATATGTTGTTTTTTTTAAATTGTCTGTCTTTTTTTGTTTTTTAGCGCAAGAAATAAAAACCGCAGAGGCGATCAAATACCACCAAAAGAAAGCTCTGTTTGTGGAAAATTTTGTTTGGGTACAACGTTGCACAACCGCGCAATTGTCAGTTAAAGCGACACAGTGCCGTATCGCGAAAATGGCCTGGTCATTAACGAGGCGAATCCTTCCAGTCCTTAAGTGGTTAATCTCCTTAATGTACCTTGTAAAGGTATCTATAGGAGGCATTCTAATTGGTCGGCACCGTCACATGGACAGCGCTGACCAATCAGGACCCGCGTAGCCTGTCCTGTCAGCGCTGGAGATGAAGAGAGAAAGCTGCAGGGATTTCAAATCCCTGGACCGGTAAAGTGACGACCTGATGTCTCACAGTGGGTAATCGCGGGACTCAGGTACAACAGGACCGGGGGGGGGGGGTCCAGTGTAAGTTCACCTTACAGATTTTCTGTAAAGGTGAACTTACACTTTAAGAAGGACATTCATCCTAGAAAGAAAAAAAAATTAAAGTCAGCAGCTACAAATACAGTAACTGTTGACCCTTAATAAAAGTACACCTGTCCAAGGATCCAGCGCCGTCCTCCTCTGGCTGGTCCTTCACCAGTTTTCAGGTCCCCAGACAGCATATTTAGTGTGGGAAGCCGGCTGTGTCACCGAGTGCCTTCACAGCTGGCTTCTCACTGCTCATATGCAAGCCGCGCTGCGCATTCTGAATAGTCCCGCAGCCTTCTGGGACATGTGACGTGCTCCAGAAGGCTGTGGACAAAGTGAAGGGGGAGGGCGAACTTCCACCTAGGCAATCTGGCCAGAAGTGGGAGTGGGTACCTGTCAAAACCAGGTACCTGCTCCCCCAAAAAAGTGCCTAAAGTCAAAGAGGAGAGGAGGGGGGAGGCAGAAAAGTGGAACATTCTCTTTTGGGTGTTGTTCTGCTTTAACAGAAAAGTACAGCCAAAGCTCGTTTGGCTGTACTTCTCCTGTGGATCACAGAATTGCAGTTCGTTCTGCACTCCTGTGACCCATTTTCAACAAACTGGCTGACATCACAGAACCGGTCAAGGCTTGGGCAAGATCATGACAATGAAGTCAGGACCCGTCCACATCCCTGGGCCAGCACACAGCTCAGCCTCTCAGCGAGTCAGCTGCTCCCACCCTCTCCACAGCCCAGCTCTCCAGTGAGTGTGGGGGGGGGGCAGAGCAGAGAGCTGTGACTGACAGTCACCAGCTCTCTGCTAATGGAGCCCTGAGAACTGAGCAATTAGCAATGTTTGATCGCTCGGTTCTCAGAATTAGAGCTGGTGAGGGACAGATGCAGCATCAGCTGGGTAAGTATGATTCTGCAAAAAAAACCAAAAACAACCCATACTTCTGTTTTAACCTACATAGTTTGTTCAAATTTCACATGTTGGTAGAGTAACTCTTCCTCTATAGTAACTCTGCTTCTTCTTCATTTTCATTGCAGGTAATTAATGGATTCCAAGCAGAAGCAACATGCTGTTATTGAGTTCTTCATGAAGGAGGGGGGCACACTGTCTGACATCCATAGAAGGCTACATAATGTTTACAGAGATGACACCATAAACTTCTTCATCCATATGTGCACATTGGTCTTGTCAGTGGTGTCATCTCCATACACTAAGGATGTTGGACCACCTGTGGATGTCTTTTGCGGATGTCAGACCACCTGCATCCCTCCTTCACCAAGAACTCAATGACACCACATTGCTTCTGCTTTGAATCCATTATTTACCTGCAATGAAATAGAAGAATTATTATAGAGTTAGACCTCTTTCACATTGAAGAACGCCCCACGCTAGCGGTAAAGCGACGCTTGCTTCAGCGGCGCTTTACCGGCACTGTGCAGGCGGGAGCGGGGCACTTTTAACCCCAAAGAAGGGCTTAACAAAGGGTTAAAAGAGCCCAAAAAGCGCTGCTGCCGAAGTGTTTTGCAGGCGTTTCGGCAGCGCTGCCCATTGATTTCAATGGCAGAAGCGGTTTAGGAGCGGTGTATGCACCACTCCCGCACAGCCCCAAAAATGCTGCTTGAAGGACTTTTTTTACGTCCTGCAAGCGTACCTCCCCCGTGTAAAAGCATTCAGTGGCGGGGGAGGCAGTTTGTAGGCACTATTTTTAGCGCTAAAGTGCCTGTAAAGCACCTTCAATGTGAAATGGGTCTAATGCCCCATACACAGCCGTCCTAAAAAAACTTGGATGGTTTTTCCGACAGGATTCCGCTCAAGCTTACCTTGCATACACACGGTCACACAAAAATTCTCGGTACTTTCGACCGTCAACACTACGACGAGCTGAGAAAATTAAGTTCAATGCTTCCAAGCACGCGTCGAATTGTTTCCGAGCATGTGTAGGAATTTTGCGCGTCGGAATTTGTACAGACGATCGCATTTTCGGATAGGAACTTTTTCCAACCGAAAAATAGAGAACCTGCTCTCAATCTTTGGCTGGCTGGAATTCCGCCAGCAAAAGACCGATGGAGCATACACACGGTCGCATTTTCCGACAAAAAGCTCTCATCGGAGTTTTTCTGGCGGAATTTCCGATCGTGTGTACGCGGCATTACTCTACCAACATGTGAAATTTAAACACCCTAGGTAAGTTAATGGAAAAAGTTATGCCCACTTTTGCATGACTTTTAGTAGAGTGGCAAAAACAGACTCTGGATTTTCAGATATATTCAGTAAAAAGTTAATAACAGCAATAGTCTTGTGTTGAGTGCAATAAACTATAGATGCCAAGTTCTGGTATACTGAAACGGGGCCATTGAAAGATGATTTCGTATTGTTTGTTCTTCACACAATGGGGGTTATTTACGAAAGGCAAACCCACTTTGCACTACAAGTGCAAACTACAAGTGCAAAGTGCACTTGAAATTGCACTTGGAAGCACAGTCACTGTAGATCTGAGGGGGACATGCAAGGAAAATAAAAAACAGCATTTTAGCTTGTATATGATCGGATGATAAAATCAGCAGAGCTTCCCCTCATTTCAGATCTACCCCTTAGATTTACAGCGACTGCACTTCCAAGTGTACTTTCTGTGCAATTTCAAGTGTAGTGCCAAGT
This sequence comes from Lithobates clamitans, assembly GCA_037952925.1. NCBI lineage: Eukaryota > Metazoa > Chordata > Amphibia > Anura > Ranidae > Lithobates > Lithobates clamitans. The sequence goes on along the minus strand of JBBGZY010000077.1, from coordinate 862,702 downwards.
GGATTTGCCTTTCGTAAAAAAACCCCATTGTCTGAATAATCTTGTTTATCCAAATTGTTTTCTGAAAAATGAAATGACCTGAAAAAGTATAGGCTGATGCAAAAGGAACACTACAAATAAAAAATTGGAAGGGTACTTCTGCCAAAAACTTCTTCCTTCCCCTACTTGAGGTTATTGAAGCCGTATTAGTTTTTCTCTTCCTTTCCCCTAGAAATCCTTGATTTTCTATGTAAAATTGAAGGTGCACTGCATACTAAGTGCAGAGTATACTCCCAGCTCATTCCTGGCATCCATTAGATGCTGAGAATTAAGCTGTGTGTCGGGGATGATTTAGCTGTTGCAATAGTCACATTATCAGAGGCCGCCCAATGGTAGGAAAGGATGACAACTGAGAAACCGGAAGGCAGGTGTAACAACTCTCTTATATATTTAGTTATTTTTTATTTCACTGTTTGCCTGGAGTTCTGCTTTAAAGTGGCATTAAACTGTTAAAAAAAAACTATTAAAGCATGTATCTTATTTCAGAAACCCCCTTCTATTACTCTCGGCCTCCTCCAAAACTCTAAACTCCTTTTTTTGATTGGTTCTGTGATGTTGCCTTCCTGTTTGAGGGTGGCTACATGCATTCTCCTTGGTCTCACTGTAGGTAGGAGCATAGCCAACCTGTCTTGCTCATTCCTCACATGGACTATGGGATTTGTATATAGAACTTAGAACTGCAAACAAACAGAATGGAGGGGGAAAAGAGTTTCAGAAACTCATGGAGGATGTTAGACATGCGTGGTTTGTTTCGTTCTGAATGGAAATTCGGAAACATCTTTCATTATTCGGAAATTCCGAATTTAAACGAATCTGAAATAACGAAACAATACTGTTTTCAAATCAAATTTGGATTCAAATAGTTTTTGAATCAAATTTGAATTTCTGATGAGAACAAAATAGAATATAAAATAATGGAATAGAATAGAAAATAATAGAAAAGAATAGAAAAGAACAGAATAGAAAGTAAAACAGTACAAAATAGAATAGAAAATAAAAGAACAGAATAAAATTGAAAATAAAGGAATAGAATAGAATAAAAAATAAAATAAAATAGAAATAATATAACCATCTTCTGAAACTTGAATTTCAAATAGAGTACATTGTAATTTGAATACAATAGAAAGTAATACAATAGAGAAGAATAGAATAGGAAAAAAAGAATACAATAGAATACAATAAAAATACAATCGAATAAAATGGAAAAAAAAAATAGAAAGAATATAACCATCTCCTGAAATTCGAATTTCAAATAGAATACATTTGAATTTGAATACAATAGAAACAAATAGAATATAAAAGAATAGAATAGAAAAAAAGAATAGAATAAAATAGAATAGAATAGAATAGAAAAAATAGACATAATACCACCATTCTGAAATTCGAATTTCAAATAGAATACATTTGAATTTGAATACAATAGAAAAGAATAGAATATGATAGAAAAGAAAAAGATGGAATAGAAAGAATATAACCATCTTCCAAAATTCAAATTTCTAATAGAATAAATGCAATTTGAATAGAATTAAATTTGAATACAATAGAAAAGGATAGACTATGAAATAAAAGAATAGAATTGAAAAAACAATAGCATAGAATAGAAAGAATATAACCATTTCCCAAAACTCAAACAGAATAAATTCGAATTTGAATGAAATAGAAGAGAATAGATTAGAATAGAAAAGAAAAGAATTGATTAGGATAGAAAATAAAAGAAAGGGATAAAATATAATATAATGAAACAATAGAATACAATATAAAACAATAGATAATAATTAAATAAACAATAGAATAGAATAGAATAGAAAGAATATAACCATTTCCCCCAATTAAAATTCTAATTTGAATAGAATAGAAAAGAATAGATAAGACTAAAATAAAAAAAGAAAATAATATAATTGACTAGAATAGAAACGAAAAGAATAGAATGGAACAGAATAGAATTAAAAAAATGAATAGAATTGAATAGAAAGAATATAACCATCTTCCGAAATTCGATTTTCGATTAGAATAAATTTGAATTTGAATAGAAAAGAATAGAATAGAAAATAAAAAAATAGAAAAGAATAGAATAAAATAGAACAATAGAATAGAAAGAATATAACCATCTTCTGAAATTCGATTTTCGATTAGAATAAATTTGAATTTGAATAGAAAAGAATAGAATAGAAAATAAAAAAATTGAAAAGAATAGAATAAAATAGAACAATAGAATAGAGTACAAAGAATTTAACTATATATCCTTTTTTTGTGAAATTCGAATTTCAAACAGAATAAATTTGAATAGAATAGAAAAGAAAAGAATATAATAGAAAAGGATAGAATAGAAAATAAAAGAACAGAATAGAAAAAACAACAGAATAGAATGAAATAGAAAAAAATATAACCACCTTCCAAAATTTGAATTTTGAATCGAATAAATTCAATTTGAATACAATTAGATTTGAATGCAATTCCAATGGAATGTGATTCGAATACGAATGCAATTTGAATGGAATTCGAATCAATTAGAATTTTCTGAATTTTAATAAATGAAACAAATTCTGAAAACGAATTAAACAAAATTAACTAAACAAATGTATGTAAATAACAAACTGAAATGAAACAAAACAAATGTTTTCCTTCTGCACTTGTCTAGAGGATGTTACAAGGAGGCAGAAAAACACAGTAAAAAGGATGAAAAGCAGTTCATGAAAAATAGATTACAGGGCCATTAAGTATTGGATGTGTATGGTTTATTTTTAGAGAACAAGGATATCGTTTAGTGTCACTTTAAAGGTGTTCCAGATAAAGGATAATTGGGTCACCCTGTGTGTAAATTATACATATTTCTTCATTCCCAATGAGGACATTCAGCATTGTGAACACTTGTAATGCACAGAACGCCATGTCCTGTCTTGGTGTTGTCAAGTCCTCATTGAAGGCACTCAGGCTGACACAATAGATGTATTTTTAGAGACATTTGTTAACCTTGGATGAAGACTACAGCGGGCATCGGGGAAGAGTTCTTTTATTTACTCGTAACAGGATCAGGAAAGAGACACAACAAACTGGATTAGGAAGTGTTGGGATTATTAGGGCCATTTCACTTGGAAGCCACACTTTTTAAGCTCAGCTCTCCTGGTGCCTGCTTTGGTCTTCTAAATGTAAAGGGTGTCTATACCGTGGAAACATCGAAGCAGCAAGTACGAACCCTGAAAATGTTAGCTGCCTATTTGCCTTAGTTTTGTACAAGCTGCTCCTGTGTAAATGAATATTAGTAGACCAGTGTCTGCAATGTCGGTGAGAATTACAACCTAGCAACGTTATTTTGCTAATTGCTCTTGTAATTACTCAATATTCAAAGCAGTTCAAAGGGATGATCTTTAATATGATGTCAGCTTAAGCAACCTTGCAAGTCATTATTTTATTTTAATAAATTGTTCATAATGAACTGTTTATTAACACCAATTAGCCCTAATTAACTTCTCTTCCTGCTTCCTTTTTTTTTTTACCACTAATTTTTAACCTTGCTTTATTTTTGTTTATTTTGTTGCTTACTTTTTTAGTGACACGTGTTATATGTGTTTTTTTTTTAATTCTATTTGTAAATTATTTTGCCATGGATTTTAATAGAAATTTAATTTTAGAGTCATTATAAACAGGAAAAATCATAGAATAAAATACGTTATTACAGTGACACTTTTAAAATGAAGATTGGTCAAACTAGAAAACAGCAATTTTTCCATTCTGTTACATTTTATGTCTATAGAGTGCATAGAAAGTAAGATCATTTTTGCAACATCATATTGCAAAAAAATCCTTGTTTGTACTACCCTGTTTCCCCGAAAATAAGACCTAGTGTGATTGTCGGTGATGGCTGCAATATAAGCCCTACCCCCCAAATAAGCCCTACAGTAGTTAAAGTCCTTGTAGGTCTTAGTTACATAGTTACATAGTAGGTGAGGTTGAAAAAAGACACAAGTCCATCAAGTCCAACCTATGTGTGTGATTATGTGTCATTATTTTTAATTACATATCCCTGTATGTTGCGGTCATTCAGGTGATTATCTAATAGTTTCTTTAAGCTATAAATGCTCCCCGCTGAGACCACCGCCTGTGGAAGGGAATTCCACATCCTTGCTGCTCTTACAGGTCTTATTTTCAGGGTAGGGCTTATTTTTGGGGAAACGGGGTAGGGCTTATTTGGGGGGTAGGGCTTATATTGCAATCAACGACAATCACGCTAGGTCTTATTTTCGGGGAAACAGGGTATATACAGTATGTATCACTTTGGTTATCTTATGCAATAACAAAATTAGCATGAAATCAATAGGCCCATAGAGGTATACAGATGTGAGAGCTGAAGTGGTAAAGTGTATGCAAAACCAAACACTGAACTCTCTAATTTGTTCCTTTTTGGTCTACTACAATGCATCCGGAAAGTATTCACAACACTTCACTTTTTCCACATTTTGCTATGTTACAGCCTTATTCCAAAATGGAATAAATTAATTATTTTCCTAAAAATTCTACAAGCAATACCCCATAATGACAATGTGAAAGAAGTTTGTTTGAAATATTTGCAAATTTATTAAAAATAAAAAATGAAAAAAAAATCACATGTACATAACTATTCACAGTCTTTGCTCAATACTTTGTTGAAGCACCTTTGGCACCAATTAGAGCCTGAAGTCTTTTTGAGTATGATGCTACAAGCTTGGCACACCTATTTTTGGGCAGTTGCTCCCATTCTTCTTTGCAGGATCTCTCAAGCTCCATCAGGTTGGATGGGGAGCGTCGGTGCACAGCCATTTTCAGATCTCTCCAGAGATGTTTAATCAGTTTCAAGTCTGGGCTCTGGCTGGGCCACCCAAGGACATTCACAGAGTTGTCACATAGCCACTCTTTGCTATCTAGGCTGTGTGCTTAGGGACGTTGTCCTGTTGGAAGATAAATCTTCACCCCAGTCTGAGGTCCAGAGCACTCTGGAGCAGGTTTCATCAAGGATGTCTCTGTACATTGCTGCATTCATCTTCCCCTCGATCCTGACTAATCTCCCAGTTCCTGCCACTGAAAAACATCCCTGCAGCATAATGCTACCACCACCATGCTTCACTGTAGGGAAGGTATTGGCTAGGTGATGAGCGGTGCCTGGTTTCCTCCAGACATGATGCTTACCATTCAGGCCAAAGAGTTCAAACTTTGTTTCATCAGACCAGAGGATTTTGTTTCTCATGGTCTGAGACTCCTTCAGGTGCCTTTTGGCAAACTCCAGACAGGCTGCCATGTGCCTCTTACTGAGGAGTGGCTTCCATCCTACCACTCTACCATACAGGCCTGATTGGTGGAGTGCTACAGAGATAGTTGTTCTCCTGGAAGTTTCTCCTCTCTCCACAGAGAAACGTTGGAGCTCTGTCACAGTGACCATCAGGTTCTTGGTCACCTCCCTTACGAAGGTCCTTCTCCCCCGATCGCTCAGTTTGGCCGGGCACCCCACTCCAGGAAGAATCCTGGTGGTTCCAAACTTGTTCCATTTACAAATTATGGAGGCCACTGTGCTCATTGAGACCGTCAATGCTGCAGAAATGTGTCTGTACTCTTCCCCAGATCTGTGTCTTGATACAATCCTGTCTCTGAGGTCTACAGACATTCCTTGGACTTCATGGCTTGGTTTGTGCTCTGAAATGGACTGATAATTGTGGGACCTTATATAGACAGGTGTGTGCCTTTCCAAATGATGTCCAATCAACTGAATTTACCACAGGTGGACTCCTATCAAGTTGTAGAAACATCTCAAGGATGATCAGTGGAAACAGGATGCAACTGAGCTCACTTTTGAGTGTCATGGAAAAGGCTGTGAATACTTATGTACATGTGATTTTTTTCATTTTTTATATTTAATACATTTTCAAAGATTTCAAACAAACGTCTTTCACATTGTCATTATGGGGTATTGTTTGTAGAATTTTGGGAAGAATAATTAATTAAATCCATTTTGGAATAAGACTGTAACATAACAAAATGTGGAAAAAGTGAAGTGCTGTGAATACTTTCCGGATGCACTGTAAGTATACCAATGAAAACATTTTTTTACATCTGTTCGATAAGCGCATAAAATACCTTTTGATCCTGCAAAAATCCAGAGGTGTCCTGCACTATGCAGTCTTATCTCGAAGACTGTTATCTACTTTAGTGTTGTGAACTAACCCCCCCCCCCACCCATGTTGTGATGAGGAGTGGTAAAGATATTCTATAGTCCTAAAATAGTCCTAAAACACTTCCTATCCTAGGAGGACAACCCTGCTGCTCCTCTATAAAGACAGTATTGTCAGTATGCGTTTCAACCTACTGTCACCCCAGGGCAGATAGTGTGTAAGGTTAGGTTCACACTACTGCATGATGGAAGCGAGCACAAAATTGCACATTTTCCCGACATGCACAGAAACGCGCTGCCCTTAAGCAGACGTGTGGCGGTGCCATTAATTGTTAATGGTACCCCCACATATCTACTAACATGCACCATGCAGTTTTTGCAGTATGCTTTTAGAAAAGGGTAAGTGTGAACCTAGCCTCACTGGAAAGACAACCAGTGGAAAATAAAGGGAAAAAAATTAATGCAGTCACCACAATTTCACTGGCTGGTAAGATGCAATTATTCTATTTTTGTTCTTGGGTTTAGATACACTTTAATGCATTGCTGGGTTTTGACCGAAGTGAATTGACTGACTTGACTGGAGGGATACATGAAGCTTGATGACTGAAAAGTATGCATGTCAGGACCTAGATCATCTACTGGTGGCACTGTGCTTCCTAGAGAAGAAAGTTGTAGTTCCAGTGTCCACCAGTAGGTGTCTCTCAACAGCCAACAGATCCCAGTAATCCGTTTCCATCTGACGCTGGCTACTGGGAGGGGATTTAGTTCCTCCTCTACATTTCAGCCTTGCTCCAGTGGTTTTCTTCCTGCATGATACAGTTTTGTTTGCTGCTTGATACTGCTAGCCATTATCCTATTCCTGATCTTGATCATGCTCTTTGCCTTGTACCTATACCCTGAACCCTGCTGCCTTGTTCCTGATCCTAGTTTTGGTTCTACCTTCCTATATGTTCCCCACATCTCTAGTTTTGCCATGCTTTTCTGTGTTCCCCATTTGTATATATTGTATATAGTTGCTTAGTCTTCCTGTTTGTCAGTTTGATTAGTTAGGTATTCTGTCACTGGGTTTTTGGTTTGCTTGTATCTTCATGTTTGCTTTTTGCTGGTGTTTGGATAGATTTTGGTTCACTGTAAATAAATCTTACTTTAAATATAAAATGTTCTGGTTCCAGTTTCCTGAGTGTAGCTACGCAGATTTGGCCATTCCTGACAATAAATGTTAACACTTAAAGTGTTATTAAACCCAGGACCCTGCATTCACTATATCTGGTCTCCCACAGTACACAGAACATGGAAATGCAATTATTTTAGTAAATATAAATGGCTAATTACCTTTTCTCATCAGCAGTTAGAGCAGTCTTCTGACTTCTATGAGTGTCTGGTTAAAGTTAGTAGTTTTTGTTCTCCCACGATTGTCCTATGAGAATGCAGGACCCCTGACCCTCTGTCTAAACAGTGCTGATTGGCCCTGTGCTGATCACATGCACTCACCCAAAAGAAAAAAAAAACTCTCTAGCAATACACACCAAACTGAGCATGTGCACCCTGTCCCTTGGCTCGGTAAATATCAGGAAATAATTTGGAGTCAGTGGAAGAAGGGGAGGATCAGAGAAGACAGGATCGAACAGCTTTTTTACACAATGCGGAGGATTAACCCCTTATGTTCCACAGTGAGTATACCAAGCATGCTTTCCTGCATATTCAGACTGATTTTACTGTTGTGAGTTTAGTAACACTTTAAGATGCTTGAGTGGGGGTGATGTACACACAGGCTGGAGTTCTACTTTAAATTAGGAGTATCTTTTCCCAATTAAAAACTTTCCAATACACAAAGCTAAGATTTTGTCTATAATTTTTATTAGCCGATTTAAACCAGAGAAAATGTATATCTACCAAGGAAAGAAACACTGTAACAGAAGGCTGCATCATTAAATATTTTGAAAGCCGTTAATACATACAAAGTGTGGAGTCTATTACTTTGGATGTACATTCAGCGTGCCTGGAAGGAATAATTAACACCGCGTAATAAAAAAGTGATGGCCATGCAAGCTGCATAACTTCCCAGTGATATATTACACCGTGTCTATTGCATGGCCGCCCACTTGTTCTTCATGTGTTTACTTAATCAAAATTCACACAAGTGAAAAACGGTCATTAGGCGCTTGGCAAGCGCTGCGTAAATATAAATTATTATTTAAAGGAATGTTCTTCTCCTAATGAAATGTAGCATCATTCACTTCATTTAGTCATCAAAATATACAGTGATGGCAATGTCAGTTTAGCAAAGTACTTCATTTAGGTATCTTTGTGCATACTAAGAAGCATCTGGTTTGCTCAAATCTGAATCCACCTTGTGCCTGGTGTGAAAATCATGCAAATAAGAATGAGTCTGCTTGTCTCTAAACCAAAATTAAATATGACTCGTTCGGAGCCTCATGGCTTTTCATCAGTAAAGAGGATTCTTTTAGAGTGTCCTTATAGATAACTAACACTTCTGCACCTTATTGCTCCCTACTGGGTCAGAAAGGGTGCAACTGTTATAAGCAATTCACAAAATCAGGAGCATCACTTGCTTTTCTAAGGCCAGATATGTCAATTTTTATCCATCTAGAGACTTTATTGTTTTTACTCAGACTTGGCTCAATTAGAGAAAAGGGTAGAATGTGGCTCCAGGGAACATTGCATCTTTGCTCCCCTCTGCCCACCCAATCCCTTCCATTGGCATTGATAAGGATTCCAGTAGGTACACAGAAGCCACTCCGTTCACATTGTCTGTACTAGTATAATCCGCCCATCAGTTACAAACTGCCTACAAGTTCCTCATCCTTTGTGAAGTGACGGTTGAACAGATTTGAGCAAACAGTACAATCCTCCTGTTGTATTGAAGAAGCATGAAGGTTGTATTTGGGCCCCTATACCTTAACCACACCCTAGACTCCTTCTTGCGTTGCCTTGCAGAAGATATGGCTCCAGGCTGAATAAATCTAATAGGCTGCTATCTAAAGTGACTGGGCACTCCTTCCCATCTGCATATACTTTCTTCCCCTACCACTCCATTCACCTTTAGGGATGAAGAGAATAAGCCCTGTGTAAGATTACATGTGGTGAATGACTAACTCACCGTTTACACATGGCAGTGCTGATGTCTAGTGATTGGTCACTGAGCCACCCAGCGCTGCATTGTGTGCAAGTAAGTGCTATGACCCCCATTTTCAGGTACTGGTACTGTGCCAAGTATTTCTCTTCACTCCAGGAGGCAAACCTGATCATTGGTGTAGAGAAGGGAAGGTAAGGTAGGTATAAGCAAGTGGTGGAGGTAAGAGGGGGAGAAGAAGAAAGTGAGTCCCATGATCCCCATTCTCTTGTACTCTACCAAGTATTTCTCTTCACTCCAAGAAGTACATCTAAGCACTGGTGGAGAGAAGGGAAGGGAAGGAAAGGGAATGAAAGGGAAGTATAAGCAAGTGGTGGGGGTAAAGGTGGGGGGGGGGGGGGCAGCAGTTGACCAGTAGCTATACTCTGTATATAAAAGACATGCCTCCCTTTCACCAACTGACTGTTGTATCCCTGCTTGAAGTCCAACAAACAGCTGTGCCAAGCAGCCCCTAGGCTACCTCTCATTGAAGAGCTACTATGAAGAAGCCCACCAAAGGAAAAGCAGTTCACTAGAGCATGGTTTAAAAAATAGTCAGGGTACAGAAAACACAGCATGTAGCAGACAAATATGGCTGCTAAATAAATAAATATAATATAAAGTCATGAAAAGGAACTAATCCAGACTGGAAAAATGTTTAATCAGACCACTTTATGATCTTATTCTGAACAAACCAATTCATCATTTGCTAGTATGAGGACTGCCGCCGTGCAAATAATCATTTTTCGACTCAACCAAAAGCATATTTCTCAGAAATGACACAAATAACATTTTGAAGAAAACATTGATCAAAATATCTTGAGTCATTATTTGCCCATATTATTCAAATGTTTTCATTTTTGATTTGACGCTTGGAAATAGGATTGCCAACCAATTTTACACAGGGTTAATGACCCCCTCATGTGACAAGGTTTTTGCCTGGTAATTGACCAGTACTGAATACTGAGATGAAGGGGAGGAGGCCAAGAGCTCCCCCATGCCTGCTAGCACCAGATTTTCCCAGAGGGTTTAACAGCATGGATTGGCAGGTAAGTGTTGTGAAGGTAAGTATAAGTACATGGGGATAATTCTTTTTTCAGATTAACCTGTCACTTTGCCTTAAATTAAATTAGCATCCTAAATTAAATTAGCATCCTAAAGAGATTCCTGGTATGCCCTGCCTACCAACATACTTTTTAGATCTGGTCACAGTATTTAGAGCACATTCACACCATCTATTTGTGGTAAAATGGAGTTACCTGCAAGGCACATTAAAACCCAATTCTGTAAATTTGAAAATCCTCCCTTTAAAGGATTTGTAAAGGCAGAAGTTTTTCTATGCATTAAGATAAAACACCTTCTGTGTTTAGTAGCCGTCCCCAGCATCCCCCTAATTACCTTCCTGAGCCCCATCCCTCTCCAGCGATGTCCACGATCCCCTTAACCATCCAGCATACCTCTCCAGATTGGCTCAGACAGAGCAGCAGCGCAATTGTCTCCCGTGGCTGTCAATCAAAGTCAGTCAGCCAATCAGGGAAGAGAGGGGGCGCGGCCAGGTCAGGGCTCCCTGTCTGAATGGAGCTCTGACTCAGCTTGGGTGCCCCCTGTAGCAAACTGCTGGCTGAGGGGCACTCAAAGGAGGGAGGGGCTAGGAGTAGCAAAGAGGGACCTGAGAAGAGGAGGATCCAGGCTGCTCTGTGCAAAACCAACTGCACAGAGGGGGTAAGTATAACATGTTCAGGAGGGCAGTATTTTCTTTTTTTTTTAAGATTCTTTTTATTTATTTCAGAAAAAGGAAAGTTACATAACAGAGCCTCTGGGCATTCCCTGGCTCAAGGTGCATAAAAACACTAGGCAAGACATGTCCTACCTTAATTACTGACCAAGACCAGTTAAACAAGTTGAACAATAACAAAACAACCCCATAGCTTGCTGCTCAAGAATAACAGGATAAGCGTAATGCTTAGAAATCTACATAGAAATGTGATATACGACAGGTATCTTCCTAAAAAAAGGTCTACGTCAAGTGGGCGGCTATAGGTGCGCGGCTAGTCAGAATACATCCCAGGGGGGGACAATCATAGGAACTATCATCTCATCTGCAAGATCAAATCAGACAGATAGTCCTACAGGGTCTTCTTGTTCTACAGTTGTTGTTTCAGACTCAAGCCATATGTTCCAGACCTTTTGAAATTTTAGAGGGCATCCTCTATTAGAGTATGTTTCTTTATATAAGGGTACTGTAAGGTTGACTAATGATTTCCATGCATTTAGGGTAAGGGTAAACGTGGGAGCCCTCCACTTGAGTACAATAAGTTTCCTGGCATAGAAGAAAAGTAGTCCTATCAGTGTACAAACTGCCCTCGAGGGGGTAAGAGCATCCACCAGACCGAGCAGGCAAATCTCTATCTTTTGGGGTATGGGAATTGTGATCAGTTCAGTGATAAAGGCAGTGATTAATGACCAGTAATGCTGTACATCGGGGCATGACCAGATCATGTGTAAGAAACCCGCAGAGTCAGCTTGACAACGCCAACACTGCGACGTGAAGTCAGGGTATATTTTGTGAAGTCTGTATGGGGTATAATAAAACTTGTGTAACATTTTAAATTGGATCAATCAATCTCTAGAAGAGACCAGGTGTCCAAATGGGGAGTCTCAGACATCCTCCCAGTTCTCCCCATCCAATTCCGGCAGCTCTGACACCCAAAAGTCATGAAGTCTCTCCAGGCCTTGATGTACGGTAGCCTGCAAAGCCTTGTAAATTGTGGATAAAGGTTTAATTAATGTCTTTTGACGTAGAAGAGACTCCATGCTTGACTGGTAGAGGGTCAGGGGAGAGCCCCCTAACTGTACCCTGTAGGCGTGGCGGAGCTGCAGGTAATGGAAGAAGTACACATTGGGTAAGTCAAATCTAGCTTTAAGTTGGTCAAATGACAGTAGCGCACCATTCTCACAAATATGGTGTAAATATGGAATACCCCGTGACGCCCATAATACCAGGTCCGGAAGGGAATAGAATTCAGGCAGGGAGGGATTAATCCATAGCGGAGTATTTGGGGGCGGCACCTGGGAATCAGAAGGCCGGCCGCCCCAGACCATGCTCTAAGCACCGTTTTCATTGAGATAGTTAGGGGATGTGGAGCTCTAGCACCCCGGAATAAAACATTCCGCAGTGCTTCATATGACCCCGCGACGGCAGCCTCCAAGGCAACAGCTTCATTGGTGACATCCAACATGAGCCAGTTGTGAGCATGAGTAAGCATTGCCGCAATAAAATAAAGGAAGAAATCAGGGCAGGCCAGGAAGAATGGATAATCGGAAATGAGGGGGGCCGCTTAAAAAGTGCTTTAGGTATCCACATTGGAGAATGGCGCACTACATATAAAAGAGGGGGTAGTAATTTCATTTTGATTAAATTGATCCTTCCAATCAATGTGAGGGGGAGGTTGGCCCACACTTTCAATGTGTTCTGGAATTTTTGTATAAGAGGGAGAAGGTTAAACTTGCAGAAATACTGTACTTTGGGACAGATATGGATGCCAAGATATTTAATACTCTCAGCCCATTGAAGTGGAAGTGACGGATCCGCCAGCCGTGAAGCATCCGGATCCACTGGCATGATCTGGAACTTGTCCCAGTTAACTCTTAGTCCTGACATGTCAGCAAAGTGCGAGAGGAGCTCTAACGCTGCCCGGAGGGAGGGCCCTGGATCCCGGAAGAAAAGGATAATGTCATCACCATAAAGTGCTATCTTTTCCTCCAGGGATCCGACCCGCACCCCCCCAACAGCATCCGAGGACCGTAGTGTGACAGCCAGGGTCTCGACCATCAGGGTAAAAAGGCCAGGGGATAGAGGACACCCCTGTCTGGTGCCTCGCTCTACAGGGAAAGAAGAGGATAACACCCCTCCAAGTTTAATCTGTGCTGTCGGTTTCTGATATAAGAGCTGAATCCATCTCCTAAAAGTGGGGCCAAAACCATATAGCCTGAGTACCTACTCCATGTAGGGCCAGGCAACAGAGTCAAATGCCTTTTCAAGGTCCAAGGCAACCAAGACTCTGGTACCCTGTTCTGTAGGAGGGATTTGTAAGTGGGTGAACACCCTGCAAATATTAACATCCGTCGACTTCCCCGGCATAAAGCCAGTTTGATCAATATTTACTAAGAACGGGACGATCCCCATCAGCCTGGTGGCCAGCACTTTTGTTAGTATCTTTAAATCATAATTTAGAAGAGATATGGGTCTATATTCTGAACAGTATGAGGCATCCTTCCCTGGCTTTTGTATCAGGACAATGTGAGCTTGCGACATTGAGTCAGGTAGGCTTCCTGCACCTAAACTAAGGGCATACAATTTTTGAAGACGCGGGGCTAAGTCAGCTATGTACATTTTATGTCTCCTGGGAGCCCATCAGGGCCCGGTGTTTTGTTAGGGGGAAGTGAGCGAATTGCTGTTTCAATTTCAGTTACCGAGATCTCCGCCTTTAGGGAGGCAACGTCTTCCTCTGTCAAGGCCGCCAAAGTCAGTTTACGGAGATGCAAGAGGTGGTCAGGGGACATCTGTGAGGTGGTATGGCTATATAACGAGGGGTAAAAATCTTTAAATTCATTAAGGATGGCAGACAGGTTTGAAGTGACACCCCCCCCCGCAGAAGTATGTATTGTGGGCACAACTGTTTGAAATTTGGGGTCAGCCACCAGACTGGCTAAAAGCCTCCCGTTCTTGTCCCCAGACTCAAAGATTCTGGCCCTGAGCAACCGCTCTGACGAGGCAGTAGAACCAGAAAGGTGCAAAGAGAGTGCCCTTCTAGCCTGTGCCAGGGAGGAGTATGCCCCAGTAGAAGAGTCCGATGCGAACACCTCCTCTGCCGTACTCACCCGAGACTCAAGTTCTTTAATCTCAGAGGCATAGTCCACCCTGGCAGCTTTAATTGCAGAAATGTAGTCCCCTCTTATAGTTGCCTTAAAGGCATCTTAGGTTACCTGTGCATTGGTCACATTGTCATTACAGTCCCAATATTGGGCAATTTTCCCCTTGCATATTCTCCTCTACTTTTTCGTCCGGATCCACTGGCATGATCTGGAACTTGTCCAACGCGTTGCCAGTCGCCAGCAACCTCTGCGCTCCCCCTCTCCAAGCTGCAGAACGACCTCTAGGGGAGAATGATCTGAAATCCCCGCTGGTAGGTAGATTGCCGAGGCCACATATGGAAGTGTAGCTGAAGAGCAAAAAGCCAGGTCAATTCTAGAGCCCGAGCGGTGAACCGCAGATAGGTGTAAGTAGTGCTGTGTTTGTGGGTTTTTCCATCTCCAGACTTCTGTGAGTTGCAAGGCCGAGGCCCATTTCCCCAATTCATGGTCCGGCAACCTGGTTGGGTTAGGAGTGTCCAAAGTCCGGTCCGGAATGCCATTAAAATCCCCTGCTATGATGAGTCTAGTGACCATATAGGGAGCCAGCCTGTCATACACCGCGTAGAGTATAGATGTAGAAAAGGGGGGCGGAACATAAATATTCACAAAGGCAAACATCTGGGCCTCTATAGACAACAGCAATATGACAAACTGTCCCCCAGGGTCTGTAATAACATGTTCCACCTGGCAATTTAGAGATCTGTTCAGGAGGATGGACAACCCTCTGGCATAGTTAGAATATGAGGCATGGAAAGACTGTCTCACCCATCTCCTGCAGAGGGCCAAATGTCTACTGCCCGTCAGGTGGGTCTTATGGAGAAAAAGAACATGCGGCTTATATACCTGTAGATATTTAAACATGAGTGCTCTCTTGAAGCGACTGTTCAAACCTTGCACGTTCCACGATGCCAATTTAAGCTCCATCTAGCGTAGAAGTGAGGATTGGGACCACCCACCAGAGGAGGAAGGGGGGGAGAAGCCAACCGCTCCCCTCCCCTCCCCCAGGACAGCCACCCCATAAAAGGATAAGAGAACAATTACCTGTATGAACCCAGTGTCATAATCACAAGTGCAGATAAATCGTGTCAATGAATAGCTATATAGCAGCAAGCAAACAACCCCTGCCAACCCGCCAGAACCATTAGGACAGGTCAGCTTCATCCCTAAACAGAAAAACTGGAAAAGTCTGTAACCCAAGCTAGTTGCTAAACTAAGAGAAACTAGTCAGTCATATTCTTCTATACGTTTGTGGTGCAACAACAGTACTTTATAGTGGAAACAGACCCAAACTCGGTAGGGGGCAACGTCTCAGGTGTAAACATCTTCCATTCTGTGTTGCTCCAGTTATTAAAGGATAACAAAAGTAGTGTAGAGGAAATAACCTCTAGTAAGTGCCAGGATGTTCAGACCCATTAGGGTAGGATAATGTATCAGCCAGACACCATTTTACATTTCAGGTAACAATTAACTAAGAGTAGAGAACGAGGAATCAGCCTCCTCCAGGGAGTCAAAGAATTTTGCCCGCATAAACAACTCTCAGGCAGCTCGGGTACAGCATACTGTATGGCAGGCCTTTCTCTCTGAGGCGTCTGCGGATATCTTGGAAGGTTTTTCTCTTCCTCTGTAGGTCTGCCGAGAAGTCAGGTTAGAAATGTATGTCCGCATTTTAGGAGGGCAGTATTTTCAATATGAAGCCAAGATCAAGAACACGGGGACATGACCTCAAACTAGCAGGAGGAGCATTCAAAACAAATCTTAGAAAGTATTGTTTTACTAAAAGGGTAGTATGCTAGAAATAGACTTCCAGCAGAGGTAGTGAGTCAGTCAAACATGCTTGGGACAAACATAGATCTATACTCAAAGTTAATAAAACAAAAACACAAAATGTATAAATAAAAAAAAAATGGAGAAGACTTGATGGACCACTTATGCCTTGTACACACGACCGGTTTTGCCGTCGGAATAAACTTCGAAGGTTTCTCAGTCGGAACTCCAAAGGAATTCCATTCAAGCGGTCTTGCCTACACATGGTCAAACTGAAGTCCGACCAAAGTCCGACCGTCAAGAATGCAGTGACGTTCAACACGTGCGACAGGACTAGAAAACGGAAGTTCAATAGCCAGTAGCCAATAGCTTCCGTCTCATACTTGCTTCAGAGCATGCATCGTTTTTGGTCCGTCGGAACAGCATACAGACGAGCGGTTTTCCCGATAGAGATTGGTTCTGTCAGAAATATTTAGAACATGTTCTATTTCTAGGTACGTCAGAATTTTCTAAAAAAAAAAGTCCGATGAGGCATACATACAGAATATACGATGAAAAGCTTCCGTCAAACTTTTTCTGTTGGACATTCCGCTCGTGTGTACGTGGCATTAGTCTTTTTTCTGCTGTCACTCTTCTATGATTCTGTGTTTTTATCATTACGTCTCTGGATGGACCCTGCAATGGCCATGATGACGTCTGAACCTTAGATAACTGGAACAGGGGGGGGGATGCTGCAGGAACCGGTCTTATGCCACGTACAGACGAATTTCTGACAACCAAACAGTGGATTGTTTTCCGACAGATGTTGGCTCAAACTTGTCTTGCATACACACGGTCGCACAAATGTTGTCGGAAATTCGGATCGCCAAGAATGCGGTGATGTACAACATGTACAACAGGACTATAAAAGGGAAGCTCAATAGCCAGTGCGGCTCTTCTGCTTGATTCAGAGCATGCACGGAATTTTTTGCGTCGGAATTGTCTACACACGCTCGGAATTTACGACAACGGATTTTGTTGTCAGAAAATTTGAGATCCAGCTCTCAAACATCTGTTGTCGGAAATTCTGACAGCAAATGTCTGATGGAGCCTACACATGGTCGGAATTTCCGACAACAAGCTCACATCGAACATTTGTTGTCGGAAATTCCGATCGTGCAAGACACATGAAAGACCGCATGGAGTTTGCTAAAAAACACCTGAAGGACTCCAAGATGGTGAGAATAAGATTCTTTGGTCTGATGAGACCAAGATATAACTTTTTGGCCTTAATTCTAAGCGGTATGTGTGAAGGAAACCAGGCACTGCTCATCACCTGTCCAATACAGTCCCAACAGTGAAGCATGGTGGTGGCAGCATCATGCTGTGGGGGTGTTTTTTAGCTGCAGGGACAGGACAACTGGTTGCAATCGAGGGAAAGATGAATGCGGCCAAGTACAGGGATATCCTGGACGAAAACCTTCTCCAGAGTGCTCAGGACCTCAGACTGGGCCGAAGGTTTACCGTCCAAAAAGACAATGACCCTAAGCACACAGCTAAAATAACAAAGGAGTGGCTTCACCGTGACTATTCTTGAATAGCCCAGCCAGAGCCCTGACTTAAACCCAATTGAGCATCTCTGGAGAGACCTAAAAATGGCTGTCCACCAACGTTTACCATCCAACCTGACAGAACTGGAGAGGATCTGCAAGGAGGAATGGCAGAGGATCCCCAAATCCAGGTGTGAAAAACTTGCTGCATCTTTCCCAAAAGGACTCATGGCTGTATTAGATCAAAAGGGTACTTCTACTCTATACTGAGCAAATGGTCTGAATACTTAGGACCATGTGATATTTCAGGGTTTTTTTAATAAATCTGCAAAAATGTCAACAATTCTGTTTTTCTGTCAATATAGGGTGCTGTGTGTACATTAACGAGGAAAAAAATTAACTTAAATGATTTTTAGAAAATGGCTACAATATAACAAAGAGGTAAAATTTTAAGTAGGTCTGAATACTTTCCGTCCCCACTGTAGATCATCTTTCCTATGTCCCCTAGAACTAAAAAAGTAATTACAAATTGCATTGTAGGGACAGCCCCACTGCAAGAGATAATTTTTAAGCTTCCCAGAGTTTGTCTTCAAGTACGTTGATTTGAGGTAATTATTATTATACAGGATTTATATAGCGCCAACAGTTTGCGCAGCGCTTTACAACATGAGGGCAGACAGTACAAGTACAATACAATTCAATACAGGAGGAATCAGAGGGCCCTGCTCGTTAGAGCTTACAATCTAGGAAATTCATTCCAAATCACACCACAATGGATGTGTGATGCACCACACTGAAATGACCATTACCGTGTTGCCACGTATTGTCCCGTGCTGCAGCAAATGTCCATCAGGTGCATCGGGGGAGCCATTCAAACACTTACTGTAAATAGATGGTGTAAACGAACCTTGATGCGCAGGAGCAGAATAATTATACAACTGTCATTTCTAACAAAATTCATAACGCTAACTAGAGCTGACATTCAGATCTAGTGTCAGTAGTGGCACGTTTATTCTTGCATAAAGTCTGAAAGCCATGTGCATATTTAAAAAAATGAAGATCTTTCACGAGCTGGATATATTGAACACATTCTTTTTATTTGATTATAGCCTTGTCTTATAATTTACAAGGCTCTTGTCATTACGGAATGGGAGATATTATCATAGATCAGCCCAATAAGATAATAAGAGAATGATTTCTATTGTAGGATTCAGTTGAGGAGCTCTTACTCTCTTGCAGGGAATTGTACTGAAAATGAGTGTTTCTATATAACATTTAACAATTGGTGTCACTGGGAGTGCAAGATAAACCCAACAGTGATGAATGACTTGCTATTTCTATGTGTTCTTAGTCATTTTATCCTTGTCCATAATTAAACAAGTAAAAGCGAGCACAAGTACTCTAATTATAGACACGCGGAAAAATGTACGAGTTGGAGTCCACTCCAAGTCCAGGTGGTTAATGTGCCAAATACAAAATCTGTCTACTGTGCTAGCTGTCTTGTCCTTAGCTCAGGAGGTCATTGCGGGTGGGAGGGAAGGTCTTCTTCGTATTGCAAATACAGAATAAAGCTGGGTTCACCCTGCTGTAGTTTCTCTGCAGCTTGTGTGGGCACAGCAGCCCATTCATTTGAATAGGCTGCTGTACCTATTGAAAATGCAGAGAAAAAGTCCCTGCACCTTTTGCAAAATTGCAGCTGCACGGAAACTGCATA
The DNA here is from genome assembly GCA_037952925.1 of Lithobates clamitans. Taxonomy (NCBI): domain Eukaryota; kingdom Metazoa; phylum Chordata; class Amphibia; order Anura; family Ranidae; genus Lithobates; species Lithobates clamitans. The sequence continues at coordinate 843,473 of JBBGZY010000077.1, read as the reverse complement.
GTGCTATGTGGTTCCTAGCACAGGAAAACACGATGATGTTTTCAATGCATGGGGGTGCCATTACCAAATAATGGCACCCTCGCGCTTCTGCTAACAGCAGCTCCTACTTGATTCGAGTGTGGGAAAGTGTGCAATTACACGCAGTCCCGCACCTGTATATAGTGTGAACCTAGCCTGAATCTCACCATACATGGGTAGAATTTGGAATAACAATTCTTAGGAAAGGGCTGAAAGAAATTTGGTTAATTTTTCTAATTATTATTGCTTCAAAATGAGAAAAATCTAAGGAGCAGGATGGAAATTTTTTCTCGAATGAGCACATTTCTAACAGTGTATGTGGTTTTCATTCTGTAAAACCCATTCATTCCAAAATCAAATGTTAAAAGCATATTAAATCTTTCAAACAACATTTCAATCTTTTGAGAATTCTGAGAGTTTTTGTACAAATATTTTTCCTTGTCAAAAGAAGTTTATTGAGTATACAATATTATAAAGATACATAAAGTAAGTTTACAAGGATCTATAAAGTAAGCTCATTGTTTTACAGTAGGGTTTATATAGGTAAATATCATGAAATTTCAAATATTAAACATTGGGTTCACGTAAACCTAAATTAAAGATATATATCATTTCCTTAGTTACTTTTGTGGGTATTTAAATGATTTATACCTACTATACATATTGTTTACAAGTAGAGTGTATATAGGTCAAATAAATTCTGATAATGAGCTTTAATCGTAAGGTGGAGAAAAGGAAAGAGAAAGAAGAAAAAGGGTTGAAAGGTAGAGGTATGGTCCACAAGGTTGTCCCGCTCGTCAGTTTATTATTCTTTTTAGTTCTCTTTGAAGCCTTAGAATGGGTGTCTCTGTAAGTCATTTAATCTGTTACCATGGCAACAGGACAGAGTCATTGAAGTTTGACAGGAACTGTTGTTTTATCCAAGGATGCCAAAGTTTTTCAAATTTTGGAATTTGATTTTGATCGATGGCTACCATCTTAGCATGGGACATTGTATTATTCATTCTGTGAATTGTTTCTGCTAGTACCAATGTAGGAGATTTCCATGCCTTGGCCACTGTTTGTTTTGCAGCCGTTATTAGTTGGATCATAAGTTTGAATTGAGAGAGTGTTAACCATTCCGGTTTTAGATTAAGTAAAGTTAAATATGGATCTGGTTGTATTATTTTTTTAAATATTTTAGATGCAATCACGAAGACTTCCTTCCAGAAGGTTTGGATTACTGGGCACGTCCACCATATGTGTAAATATGTGCCTATTTCTGGGCATCCTCGAAAACAAAGAGCTGAGGTATTAGGTGAACATTTTGCCACTCTAGCGGGTACAAGGTACCAGCGAGTTAGGACTTTATAATTTGTCTCCAGTGCTAAGATGTTGGGTGAAGATGACTTAGATGTGAGCCATATGTTAGACCAGTCCGTGTCTTCTAAAGTTCGTCCCAGGTCCTCCTCCCACCTCTGAACGTAAGAGGGTCTATTAAGATTTGCTACTCCATATAATTGATTATAAAGTGATGAAATTGTACCTTTAGCAAATGGATCTTTTGTACAGATTGATTCAAAAATGGATAATTGGGATAATGGTGTATCCCCCTTTAGGAATGGTGTATAGAAATTTTTGATTTGGAGATATCTAAATATCTCAGAGTTTGGTAGATCATATTTTTCTCTAAGCGATGGGAATGAAAGGAATGATTTAGATGCTATGAAGTCATTTAGTGTCTGAATGCCTGATGTTGTCCAAGCTTTAAAAGAATTTGGGTAGATCCATGCTGGATAAAAGGCCGGATTTCTGATAAAAGAAAGGAGAGGATTGTGTGGAGATTGTAACTGATATTTGGTTTTTAGTTTATCCCAGAGAGATAAGAAGTGTTTAGTTATGGGATTATGAATTTTAAAGCGGTCTTTAGGATCAAGCCATAATAAATTTGATATTAATAGAGGGTCATTTTCTGAAGCCTCTATAAATACCCATAATGGGATTTCCTGTTTTGCATGGTATTTGGACAGACTGGCCAAATGTGCTCCTCTGTAGTAGTTAGTAAAATTAGGGTATCCCAGGCCTCCTTTATTTTTGGGAAGATGTAGTGTGTGTATAGGTATACGTGGTTTAGAAGAGCCCCATATAAATGAAGTTGCTCTTTTTTGTACTATTCTCAAAAAATAGGAAGGAATTGGAATAGGGAGGAATAGATAAAGCAATTTGGGTAGAATAGTCATTTTGATTGCATTAATCTTCCCTATCCAGGATAAAGGAAGTTGCGACCATTGTTTTATTAGATTTGTGATCTGTCTTAATACAGGAGGATAATTGGTTGAGAATAAGTCAGAATGAGATGCTGTTAAATGAATTCCAAGATATGGGATTGATTTTTCTGCCCATGTGAATGGGAGTGCAGCCCTAGCCGGGATCAATTCCATGTTTGTGAGTGAAATATTAAGCACTAGGCATTTCTTAGGATTAATCATAAGGCCGGATAGGGCTGCAAATCCATCAAGAGCTGGTATTAAGTTAGGACCAGAGACCTGTGGTGATGATAGAAAAAGTAATATATCGTCAGCAAATATACATAATTTGTGTGTAATACCTCCTACTTCAATGCCAGTTATAGTTTGGTTTGTTCTGATGTATTGGGCCATGGGTTCGAGTATAAGGGCAAATAATAAGGGAGATAATGGGCAACCCTGTCGGGTACCTCTTTCGATATTAAAGGCATCAGATTTGTATCCAGCATATTGTACAAATATTTTTAAGACTTTTTTTTTTACATTTTCTTTATAAATTCTATCCATCTATGGCCAGCTTAAAGTGGTTGTAAACCTCAGACATGAAATATGAACAAAGCATATCCCTCTATATTGTGTACTTGTCTAAATTAAGAGCAATAAGTGTAATTTCTGACAAGGTTTTCTGACACCTAGAGATTAATGGTGGAAGGGGAGGGACCTCCAGCCTCAGCTCTGTTCATGTGAGCTGTGTGAAGGGGGTGTGTCCCTTTCTCCCCAATCAGCGTTCAGAGCTCTCCTCACTAAGGGCCCTCCCACACTGGGGCGGGGCGGCGTCGGTGGTAAAACGCCGCTATTGTAAGCGGCGATTTACCGTCGGTATTCGCCCGTTAGCGGGGCAGTTTTACCCCCCACTAGCGGCCGAGAAAGGATTAAAAACCACCGCAAAGCACCTCTGCAGAGGCGCTTTGACGGCGGTATAGCCGCGCTGTCCCATTGATTTCAATGGGCAGGAGCGGTGAAGAAGCGGTATACACTCCGCTCCCTTCACCGCTCCGAAGATGCTGCTAGCAGGACTTTTTTTCCCGTCCTGCTAGCGCACCGCTCCAGTGTAAAAGCCCTCGGGGCTTTCACACTGGGGAGACAGCAGCGGCTGTTTCGGGTCGGTTTGCAGGCACTATTTTTAGCGCAATAGCACCTGCAAACCGCCCCAGTGTGAAAGGGCCCTAAGACCCCTTTCACACTGAGGCATTTTTGCGGTGTTTTAGTGCTAAAAAATAGCGCTATTAAAACGCTCATAAAACGCTCCCTATGCATCTCAATGGACCCTTTCACACTGAGGCGTTGCGCTGGTGGGGTGTTGAGAAAAGTCCTGCAAGCAGCAATCTTTGGAGCAGCTTTTGGGTGTTGAAAAAAGCGCTTCAAAAACGCCCCTCTCTATTGAAATGAATTGAAAGAGCTGCAAAAACGCCTGAATAGCGCCTATAATCCGCCCTGAGCTGTAGGAAAGTCACATGATCTCACAAAAAGGTAAACATGCAAGCAGAAAAGAGAGCATCTACAACAACAGGACTGAAATTGTGATGTAGGGAGGTGGGGTTGTTCTATGACGCCCATGCTTCAATAACGCTTAAAAAAACGCTGTTAAAATGCCCGCAGAGTTGCGGTAATTTTACCGCTAGCGCCCCAAAAAATGCCGTAAAAACGCGGAAAAATTGCGGTAATAGCGCTAAGGCGTTTTAGGGCATTTTTGAAGCGTTTCAGTGTGAAAGGGCTCTAAGCACTGCAGAGTGTACAGTAACTTAAACTCTCTGCCCCTTTTTTCTGAACTCTCAGCATTTGAACAGATGTAGAAAAGAGAAGACTGACTGAAGAGAACAAAGACAAACAGGTACAACTTATGTAGGAGGATTGGTTTAATCTCTGTGTATCACCCGAAGCCAGTCTGGGTATATGTAAGGGTTTACATTCACTTTAAAGGCAACAATAGGCAAAACTTTTTTGGCAGGTTTTTTATTGCTGTCTGTACCCCTGCTAGGAAGATTCATCATATCTATTTGTCCTGTTTACAATTGTAGCACCCTCTACCATAAGGTAAGTGCTAGATTAGGATTTTTTGGGTTTAAGATATCAGTGTAGGGTAGGCAAATTTAGACAGGCCTGTGCTGTAGGTTGGGCCTGTTTGTTTTGATTTGAGATTGGGAGTGTTGAGTGTAGTGGTGGGTGTGACCACCTGTGCTCTGACTCAGAGGCGCCTCCCCTGCATTCAGGAAGATTGTTCTGGAACAGGGGTTGGATCTGAAGTTTAAGTGGCAGGCAGCTCATGTGAGAAGCTCTGGCCAGTTCCCATTTGGTATTGTCAGGGAGCAGGCCTCCCATATAAGCTGGGTTCACATGCTGACGGTGCAGGAGAGAAGGAGAACGGAGGTATAGGTAGCTGCCGCAGGGCGTCCCCACGTGAGGGGCATGCTGAGTGTGGAGGAAGGATGGAGGAGCTGCTAGGATGTATTCCTGGATAAAGATCTTTATCATGGAGTTGGTGTCAAGCTGCTGTGACCGGGGAACACAGGACTTGTACACAGGAGAAGATCGGTGAAGGAGGAGAAACAGTAGGACTGAGGAGAGTAAAACAAAGTTCTGTGACCGGGGAACACAGAACTTGCACTCAGGAGAAGGTCAGTGTGAAAGAAGCAAGAGGAGAATTGTTGAGTGTAGTGCAGAATGCTGTGGCCGGGGAACGCAGCGTTTGCCGTTATGGACTGGCTGGGAACAGTAGTCCGCCTATTACCTTGTGCTAGGCCGTCGGGGAGAGGTACTGAGTATTTCTGGCATGGTAAAGCACTCTGGTAATACCTTCCAAGAGACTGTGTGGCTACCAATTCACTGAGCCACCGGGGAGAGGTTGGTATTGCTTGCCTCTGGCTTATTGATTTGCTGAAGCAACACTATTCAAATACAGCCAGCAAACTGGGGTTATTCAGAGTGATCCCTTTTTGTGTTACTGGAAGTGAAGCAACAGGAATCTAACAGTTTTGCAGTAGAAGATTTGTACAAGAAGAGAGGAATCTAAAGGAGTGATGATCTGCAGGAGTGAGTGCAGAGGAAGAGGAGCAATAGTCTGCAGTGGAGAAATGCAGAGGAAATAGACCGAATGTTAGAAGTGCATCATTTTCAGGGCTAAAGCTGCTATTCAATGTTCTATAAATGTGATGACAATTCAATAAGTGCCATGGGCATCCCATATCTTCCTTTACCCCAACCAAGTTGTATCCCACAATAAACGCAACAAAACTACGCAAATGACTGCTCATTGTCTCAGAGGTGATAGATGGGGGTCTGGCAGCAGGGTGATTTGGTGGATGTTAGTGGTAACCAACCGCTACACCATTTTTAGGAAAGTGAGAGAAAAAAACTAATTTTGGGTTGTCACCAGAACAGGATTAGAGGGCAAATCTTCCGAAGGGGGCAATAGTTCTGGTGACCCTGGTGAGAACCAGAGATGACCTCACTTTGTAGGGATATCTTCTTACTTCCTGTTATAGCTATGGGACAGGGAGTAAAAGGATATGTCCCCTATAGGACAAAATGGCAAAAAAAAAAAAAAAACCTGGCAGGGGATATAACTCTCCCTTACTTTTCTCAAAACAAAAAATAAAGTTTTGCCTTTAGTTCTACTTTAAAGCTTATCACCTGTGCTTACAAATATATTGCAACAAACCTGTGCTTTAATATTTCAGCAATAAAACCGTTGGCACTGAAATGCAGTATGCCAAATTTACACTTAAAGCACGCTGTCTTCACAAAATACAGATTACCAGCCTTCGTATGAGCAATGTTCTCTAGACTGCCGTAAAGATGTTCAGATCCTTCAGTGCGTGTAAATTTGCAGCTTAGAAATGAAAAGGAGATTTCAAGCATGCATAACCTGGCAGTAAAAGAAGACTGACACTCCCACTAACTTTACTTACTCAGTAGGCACATGCACCTTTATAGTACCTTGATGACTAGCCAAATCCAGCCTCTCTTCTGTCACATCCTTACCTTTATAGCTCTGCCAGATAACCCACTACTGAGCCATTATCCAGTGACAGGGCCACAGCTGCCAACAGTCAAGTTGATTGACTAAAGAAAAATAGACTGTGCACTTTGCAAGTGCAGTTGCACTCATTTTCTTTAGTAAATGTAATGTGGTGAAGCTTCACCTTGTAAAGAATACCCATCCAAGTGCAAGGACAATAAAATAACTTGCTTGCACATGATTGAATGATGTAAATCAGCAGAGCTTTACAACATTCACTAAGCCCTGGGGAAAATGTGTGCTACTGCATTTGCAGAGTGCACCGTCTATTTGCCTTTAGTAAATCCACCCCATTGGTGCTCTCACTTTTTAAAGGGAATTTTTTAGTTCTTTTATTCAGTTATTTTGTTCTTGTATGACAGTTTTCTGTACTTGTAAAGAAAAAATAAAATAAATAAATAAAATTTGATAAAAAAAAAATGAAAAAAGAAAAAGGGATGGGGCAAAGTGGAGAACTCTACTTCAGTGTGAAGTCAGGATCAGTGACTTTCTGGCCATACACAATAGCATTTTATTAATGATAAATGGAAGGTCGTGTTGCCTATACTTAGTATGTAATACCAATGAGAACCAGTTCCTTTTATATAAATTCACAGGTTGTTGTTTTTTTTTTTTTTCGATACAACTGGAAATTTCTGGCCTTACTGTGTAATAGTGCTTGGTTGTGGTATGGACCTTTTGCGGTACATGTGTCTAAGATTTGCCTGAGTTTTGAATATTCGGTTACCATACCTGGATCCCGTATTGGCCGATCGATACAACGCTTACCTCTGGAGGGATTTCCTCATCGATTCCGTCCTTCTACTAGTTGGGAAGACTGATGAGCCTTTGACTTTGGATCAAAACACATGTCTGACTGGCCCACTGTCGTATGACACGTGTGCCCACCGTATCCGGTAAGAAGTATCCATCCATTACTTTCCATTTGATGAATGTACATCTGTTGCCTGTTATCTGCCGTGCTATACAGTCATCATTGTGTTTACATCACTCTCACTATTTGCCACAGAGGATACCATCTCAGTCATTTGAGTGGACTTCCATTTATGAACTTATTTTGTTTCCGCTCAGCAGTATTTGGACTTTATTATGTTATAGTCACTATATATCATCGATTTACCACATTGTATTTTACTTGTTTTCTTCACATTTGCTCATATCTATTGATATGAAATTTATTTCACCATCACAGTGATTTATACTCACACGCTACACTTTTTACCTTCCCATACTGGGCACAGTGAAGAAAATAAAAGAGAAGCTCCAGGCTCCTGCGGAAAAAATGAAGTCAGCAGCTACAAATACTGTAGCTGCTGGCTTTTAATATTAGGACACTTACCTGTCCAGGAATCCAGCGGTGTCTTCACCCGAGCCGATTTTTCAGTCGGCTCCAGGGTGCTGCCTCTGCCACCTTGCAGCTGCAAAGACAGTTTCCTACTGCACATGTGCGAAGCACGCTGTGCTTTGTGAGTGCCCTCACCTGAGCCAATTTTTCAATCAGCTATCGGGGGCTGCCACCACCATCTCTAATAAGGGAAACCGGCTGTGAAGTTGTGGCAGCTTCACAGCAGGGTCCCTACCGTGGCAAACTTAGTCGTAAATGGGATTGGGTACCTGTCAAACCCAAAAGGTGCCAAATGTGGCAGCGGAGGGGAGGAAGAGGCAGATAAATGGAGATTCCCCTTTTGGGTTTAGCTCTGCTTTAACATCTTGAAGGCATAGAATAATATATTAAAGTTAGGCTAAAGGATGTTCATCCTATGGGATAGAGGAACATATAACTCTGCTGTATTTCCTTGATAAGAAAGAGTACAAGACTACAAGCACTCCATTGTAACCAGAGTGGCAATGCCTATGTCCAAAGGAGATACATAGCTGGAAAGGTTGAATAAGACACCAGTCCATACAGCTGATACAGAAGAGAATGCCAATCTCGTTAACAATCTAAAATATATATTGAGGACTTAAGAAGGTGGTTGACTCGATTCTGGGATCTGTGTAGTGAGGTTATACTGGTCTAACTTGTACATAAAATTATGTTTTCCTAATTAGCTGTGAAAAGGGGGCACAGATCTCCAAAACATGTTGGCCTACTTCATAAATCTTCAATAAACCTATTGGATTTGCACAAAAATTAGGGCCCTCTCGATTTCCTGTTTATCTATCAGAATCAGGCATTATGGTTGGAGTTGAGTGACTATGGCCTAGTACTCTCTTCTCTTATATAATGAGCAAAGTAATGGGTTCTTTTTTCTTTATGGGCCCTTAAAAACATTTACTTACATAGCCTCCAGCCATTCCCTTAATCCTCCATTGGAACCCAGACCAATATTGGTATTTCTGAGTGGAGGGTAACATTTCACACCCCCTGCTTTCCTCAGTTCAGATTTAATTGCCTAAACAGCCATTCACCAGGCTCAAAGAAATCATGTGCAACCTTTTGCTGGAGGTAGTTGGTTTATAGCCTTGTACATTTTAAAACATATGTAACCATTCTGAGATCACTTTATCACATTGTTACTGTTGTCCCCTGCGTGGGACTCATTTGTTTTGCATGCACATTTTGTCATGTTCTCCCCATTTTTTTTAATAAAAAATTTTGTACCAGAAAGAAATCATGTGCACAGCCTTGTATGATTTTCAGCTTTTTACCTTCCTGAATGACACTAAAAGTTTTACTACACAAAAAGCACTGTATTGAAAAATATACACATCTGCAAAGAAAATAAGATGGCAATTTCTATAATTGAATAGTTTGTAGAATTTCTGGACATTTTTAAAAATACTGCTTTTCACTATTACATATAAAAATATATTTTGTATATCATTTATTCTAGAACAGAGGTCAAGTTTAAATTGCAGAAAAATTGTCCAATGTGATGAGGGTCTCAGGCACCAGCAAGCTTCTTATTAAAGCTTCAAGCATCATCACAGAATGCCTTGCTGCCTCGATGTGTTTCGCACATCCGTGCTTAGTCATAGAGCCTTAGTAAGCACGAATGTGTAAAATGCGTCAATGCATTCTGTAATGATTACATGATAACTAGAAACTCAAATGGATGGTAAGGTAGTGGCTTCTAAGACCTCATTAGAATTAGAATGTTTTTCTGTTTGACATCATGCCAACTAATACAAAGGCTGAAGAGATCCTACTGTCCCCATATAAAACACAATTGCATTTTCAAGAACCTGTCCCTTCTGCTGATGACAATGAAATACTAAGCTAACTGCTGGATAGTAGACCATGGTAAGGTGCCAGATTGAATTTTTCTTGTTACAGACAGTGCTGCCAGACCCGTCCCCCCCCAAACAATGCTGGATACCAATTCCTTTTCAGATGCCATAGCAGAGATAGTCTGCAGCAGAAAAAAATAAAAATTAAGCACCATTAGGCATCAGGCTTCCCCTTTGCAGCTCTATGTAACAAAACTGACAATCAGAAAATGTAATTGGGATGGGAAGAGACACAATTTTTCAAGGTGTGCCTTGTACTGGATATTAGCTACTCCTCCTTTATAAGGACTTCTGTAAATAAGGAGTATTGTGATTGATTTGAGTATTTTATCTATAGCATTTGGCAGTAATGCTACTATATAGCTTTGGTGCTGCACCCTGAAACAACTGATTGGCTTACCTTTGGAAGTGCATATTTTGGTAGTTTCATCTGCACAAAGTCATTTCGGCGATATGACACATAATACTTGCTCTGGTTTCCTGCAGTTGTCTGTAAAAGAGCAAAGTGTAGTGAATTAGTCCAAAACAATACTACTATACAGTTGTTTTTAGATAAGATAAAAAAAAAATTCTCATAATAACAGCTTATTACATGCAGTCTGGATACAATTTTCTTGTAGTAAGTGGTTGAACTTCTGCCATAACACTCCGCTGGGGACAATGATGCAGTGTCCCAACAGCCATGCCAAATAAATGTGCCTAGATCAAAATGTTACAGGACCCATCCTACTGTGCACACAGATTATGGCGCCAAAAGTCAAGAATTTAACCAAAGTCAAGAATTTTGCTGGAATTCTCTATTGATGGGCCATTTTGTTTGAGGATGGACAATGGTGGGCCGAATCCCCTGCTGCCTGCTTACATCTGTCAGAGAGATGAAGTGGAACTCCAGCCAATTTTTTTGTTCACTGTAAGGAAGGCTAAAGCCTAGGTACACACGATCGGATTTTCGGCAGGGGATTGTGTGATGACAGACTGTTTGCCTAAAATCCGACCATTAGTACGCTGCATGAGACAATTATTGTCCAACTTTCCGCACAACAAATGTTGGATGGCAGGCCAGTAAATTTTCGGTGGACAGCGGTCTGGTGTCAGATTTTCCGATTGTGTGTACACAAGTCTGTCACACAAAAGTCCAAAGTACAAATATGCATGCTCGGAATCAAGGCTCACCAAACACGACATTAGCAGAAGGTGCCCAAAGGGTGGCGTTCAAGAGCTGAATTTCCTCATAGTACCTCACTACGTTCGTGTTTGTTGGCCTACAATTGTGTACCATTTGTATGCAAGACAAGTTCCCGGCACACGCCCTGAGGACAAAAGTCTGACCAACAATCTGATCATGTGTACGAGGCTTAAGAAACTCTTGTCAAGTCTTGTGACCTAAGTAAGTGAAAGGAAATCACATATAGCAATAAAACACCTTGGTCAGGATTATTTTGCAGTATGTATCTCCCATGAAGAGATTCCTTCAGCTTTCCTGTCCCAGTGGCACAGCTAGAAGTGCATGAACAGGACAATGTACAACAGGCGGAATTCGTAGCAGGTTATCCTGTTTAGGATTAATTGTAGAAACCAGCACTAGAAGGCCATGTTGCCACACAGTGCAGCACCTTGCTGCTCCTAGAAGGGTTAAGTGCTCAGAGGGCCCAGTAACTGTAAATTCCCATCTAACAGCAGAAGTTGTGTTTTCCTTCTGCTTTTATTAATTGCTCATACCCACATCATATCTTCACATTTTGCACTTTATAAAAGGAGCAGCCATTTAAACCATCCATCACTGTCCAAGCTCATATCGGTACCGCAGCCATCAAGAAAAATGAATTACTCTTATCTGCTGCTGGTAACACTTTTGATTTAAATTCTTTATTCTGACAGAAACTAGCAATTCAAGAAGTAACAGTAAGCGGATGGACGCCTTATGGAAAATTAATTAGGTTAAACTGATTTATGGGGCAAACTGATTTTATGATATATCTTGACATTTTTGAAGGTTGCTGCTTATTTATTGACAGGGAAAGCAGAACATATACTTACCTGAACAAGGCTTCAAAAAGTGCACATTGCAATGCAGTCAGAGTATTGTAAAGACTTGCATTTACTATTAAGAAACCCTGGATCCTTTGATATATTGCCATTGAAACTCAATTGAAGGTTCCATGCTGGATTTCAGTTCTGGCTCACTGAGGAGGTCATTTTACTAAGTGACAGCTTAATTTTATTTACAGTGGAACCTTGGATTACAAGCATAATCCTTTCCAGGAGAATGCTTGTAATCCAAAGTACTCGCATATCAAAGCGAGTTTCCCCATAGAAGTCAATGAAAACAAAGATAATTTGTTCCGCATTGACTTCTATTACATGCAATACTGCATATGACCAGAGGTGGGGGGTGCCGGAGACCTCGGAAATACTCGGGAAAGCTCAGCTGAACACTGAAAGCCTCAGAATGGCTCGAAAACACTCAGGAATGGAGTATTTCTGAGTGTTTCCAAGTTTTTCTGAGTGATTCTGAGTATTTCAGAATGGCTCCGGACTGTTCCGAGTGTCCCCAGCACCCCCGCACCTCTAGCCAAATGCGGTACTGCACACCCCATTAGCTTGAATTCTGCTTGTTTTGCGAGACAACACTCGCAAACCAAGTCAGAATTAAAAAAAAAAAAAAGTTGCTCGTCTTTCAAAACGCTCACTAACCATGTTACTCGTAAACCAAGGTTCCACTGTACGGTATATATATATATATATATATATATATATATATATATATATATATATATATATACACACTATATTACCAATAGTATTGGGATGCCTGCCTCTTTAAACGCACATGAGCTTTAATGAGATCCCAGTCTTAGTCCGTAGGGTTCCATATTGTGTTGGCCCACCCTTTGCAGCGATAACAGCTTCAACACTTCTGGGAAGGCTGTCCACAAGGTTTAGGTGTCTATGGGACCTTGCTTTGTGCACTGGTCCAAATCATTTGGTGGAGGGGTGGTTATGGTGTGGGGTTGTTTTTCAGGGGTTGGGCTTGGCCCCTTAATTCCAGTGAGGGGAACTCTTAAGGTGTCAGAATACCAAGACATTTTGGACGATTTCATGCTCCCAACTTTTGGGAACGATATGGGGGTGATCCCTTCCTGTTCCAACATGATTGCACACCAGTGCACAAAGCAAGGTCCATAATGACATGGACGAGTCCTGACCTCAACCCGACAGAACACCTTTGGGATGAATTAAAGCGGAGAGTGCGAGCCAGGACTTCTTGTCCAACATCATATCGTACACAAATGCACTTCTGTAAGAATGATCAAACATTCCCATAGACACACTCCTAAACCTTGTGGACAGCCTTATAGATTTGAACCTGGTATAGCTGCAAAGGGTGAGCCAACTCAAAATCGAACCCTATGGACTAAAACTGGGATGCCATTAAAGTTCATGTGTGTGTTAAGGCAGGTGTCCCAATACTTTTGGTAATGTAGTGTATGTTTATATATATATATGTATATATATATATTAGATATATTAGGCAAACATTAAATATTCATTAAAATGATGTCTACAAATAAAGATGACATGCTTAAATAAAAATACAAGGAAAATGTGCCTTTTCAATTATCTTAAAAAAAAAAATAGATATAATAGTGTGCCATGAAAAAGTAACTGCACCCTTGGCTTCTGAGGCTGGTGTTACCCCCTTTAGGAAAAATGATTTATTGTAGATGCTTTCTTTAACTGCCCATCTGTCTCTAACATTGATTCTGATATTGAAATATCTGACCACTCCTCAATGCAAAATTATTTTACTTGCTAGATGTTTATAGGTTTCCTTACATGAACTGCCACTTTCAAATCCCCCACAATACATAAATGGGATTCAGATCGGGGCTTTGACTAGGCCAGTACATTATCCCATTTCTGAGCCATTCATTGGTAGAATTGCTACTATGCTTCAGATTATTATCGTGTTGAAATATTCCCTTCTAGTTCAATTTCAAGTTTTAAATGGATGGCTCCACATTCTCCCCACATGAATGAAACCATGCATGTCTATAGATAACACTATACTCTAGATATTAGGTTTAAATCTGCATACTCTCTAAGAAGGTTCTAATCATTGGCACCTAGTCTGAAATACCAGATTCTAATTTTATGGTTTTAAAATGGAAGTAAATGAGGGAGTCCACTTACTTTTTACATGTCTCAAATCCATATTTTCCTTAATTTCAATTTTGAGAATGAATGCATGTCGGTGCTTAGCTGTTCAAATATGTTGACAGAGTCAACAATTTTCTTGGTATGTTCTTATGTTTTCACATGACTGTTTTTACTGAATATATGTATATTTATTCAGTACTAACAAAATGTTTTCCCTTGTAACCTAAACAGTTCTCATTCAGCACTGCCAATATCTGGAGAAGTGACCACAACATGAACACCTTCAAGAGAACGTGACCATTACAGAGTCATGAAATGAGTTGAAAGAATTTATTCATAAAAAAAAGAAGTTTTTTGACTTACTAGTAAAATCCATTTTTTGGGGTACAGCAAAGGACACGGTATCAGATAACCCTGGTTTATGTGTAAAGCTGCTTTTTCGGACCCCTAGACACGAATGAACATAGAGCCATTGCAGTGCAGGCGCAGCCCCATTTCAAGGGAAAAACTTTTACGTTTCCCGGAGTTGGACTTTATTTGGGCTTATAGCCTCATTACCTTACCAACACACCAGGCTGGTCCACAGTGAGATGATAAATTGTAGTCCCTCTAACTTTTTAAATGCGATCTGACCCTTATAGGGAGATATTGTCCAACCTTCTGAACTAAGGGTCAGTTTACAGTTCTTTAGACCTTAGGAAGGCTGGACTGGGGCCATTGGGAGTAGAAATTGTCCTGGAGTAAGCAATGCATCTTTGGTACTAGGGGGAGGAATAGTGCCCCATCCTTCGTGTCAGTAGGAAGAATAGTGCCCCGTTCTTGGTGTCAGTGGGAGGAATAGTGCCCCCTTTGTTTTTGTGGGAGAAATATGGGTTGATTTACTAAAGACAAATAGACTCTGCACTTTGCAAACTGCAGTTGCACTCTGCAAGAGCAGTTGCTCCAGAGCTTAGTAAATGAGAACAAGCTCTGCTGACTTCCATCATCCAATCATGTGCAAACAAAAATGCTGAACAACTAGGGGTGCAACGGATCGTTGCCGATCCGTGATCCGTACGGATCACCCTCCGCGGATCGGCACACCCGCGATCCGCGGAGCACTTTTCGGCCTCAGCCATAGGAAAGGCTGTGGCTTCGGCCTAGCTCCGGAGCCGGCGGCCATCTTAGTACACCCGGAAGTGGCCGCTGTCTCGACAGGAAGTGACGTTTCGTCGCCGCCATCTTGCTACACCCCACACTCCTGCACAGTACAATAATGATAGAGTGAGAAGGGGGCAAGCGGACATCTTGTTACACCCACTGGAGTTTTAGATTTAAAAGCCATTTTCAACACAAAACTGAGCTTATATGCATAAATACAGGTTTTGTGTTGAAAATAGCTTTTAAATCTAAAACTCCGGTGGGTGTAACAAGATTTGTGTGGTGTTTTTTTTTTTTTTTTTTTGCTAATCCGAAAATGATCCAATCCGTGACTCTGATCCGAGGATCGATCCGATCCGTGAGATTTTTGATCCGTTGCACCCCTATGAAAAACTGTACTTGCAGAGAGCAACTGCACTTTGCAAAGTGCACAGCCTATTTGCCTTTAGTAAATCAAATCTGTAGTGTCTTATATCAATGGGAGGAAAAGTGCCCCAAGGCAAGCAAAGGGCCACATCTGGCCTCCAGGCCACAGTTTGGAGACCACTGCTCTAGGGCATCTTGCAATTTCCCCATATGTGTGTCAAAACCTCTCATTACCACTCTTCAATTTATTTCTCTATTTACCATATCAATTGGATTAGAAATGATTACTCTATAGTAGACTCTTCTGTACTACTCCTCAATATTTGTCCCTCTTTTCCCATTTGGGAAGTCCTCTTCTAAAGATCCTTTGTAATCAGTAAAATATGAAAAAATACATAGGACATTTATTACTTCCAGGTGGCTAGAGACTATGCAAAAGGGCAACATTCTACACAGAAAAAAAAACTTGCTCCTACTGTGAAATGGTCATGATCTGCTGGTAAAAGGCAAGACATATTAGTCACATACTATGTATATACTATATATTATTATTATTATACAGGATTTATATAGCGCCGACAGTTTACGCAGCGATTTACAACATTAGGGCAGAAAGTACAAGTACAATACAATTCAATACAGGAGGAATCAGAGGGCCCCGCTCGTTAGAGCTTATAATCTACTATATATGATTTATTTTTAAATTACTTAATGAACTGCTGTCTGTAATGTGTACAGTCATTTCCATAATACTGCCTGGCTTGGACAGAGATGGCCATGTATATTCTGTAATGTATAATTTGAAAATATAATTATTCCCAGTATATTACAATTCCCATTAATTAATACAGTATAATTAATGTATAATGTGTAACTTGGGATAGTGCACAGATCTGCCTCTCCCAGATGGTATCTGAACCTACTGTATAAAGGGATGCCGAGCTGGAGCCACAATATGCTATCCCCAAGGCACAATTTATAATAATGCATTACCTATATTGTTTTACTTTGCAGGCGCAGCTGTTATATGTTTTGGCACTATAGTTGTCCCATAATGAGACCCACCAAACATAGCAGGCTCACATGTTAGAAAATTGGCAGGAAAACAGTATACTGGTATTGAAGAAGTGTTAGCAGTCTACTTTAACACTAATCATAGGCGTGCGCACAGGGTGTGCCAGGTGTGCCTGGGCACACCCTAATCACCCCGTGTGGTGCATATTTCCATTGTTTAGTTCCCTGATATTTCACCGAATAAAAAAAAAAAAATCTATTCTTTTTCTCCTAAAGAATAATATTCTAATAATTCTAACTGCCCTACTGACACCACCAATATCTGCCCTTATGACACCATTCACTGCTCTACTGACACCTTTCGTATATATACACATGCACACACATATATATTTCAGCTTTGGGGTGCACACCCTAATGCAATAGGCTGCGCACACCTTTGACACTAATAATGAATAAAACTGCATGTAATCATGCACACTATGTTAAGCTTGTATACAGGACACCTGTATGTGTGCATGTCTACGCTGTACACACAGACATTGCTATATAATGGCTCATTTGGAATAAATACTGTAAATACTGTCCACGTTTTTTGGTTTAAAAGCTGCATGTACAGTATGTGTTTGGTAGAACTGAGGGGTTGAGTTACTAAAACTGGAGAGCAAAATCTGGTGCATGGTAGCCAATCAGCTTCTAACATCAGCTTGTTCAATTAAAGTGTAAGTAAACCCTCCTATCGTTTTCAGTCAAGGAAGCTGCCATCTTTGCCTTTGTTTAATCTACAACTGCAATGATGCTGCACATGTGATCAGGTATGACACCAGCCATTGGATGGCTTGACAGCTTGGTTGAGAGCACAACCAATAGGAGTGTTACATTTCCGGCACGTGCTGGAAATGAAACTGTTTTATGGATGGGTTTACTTCCGCTTTAAGCTTTGACAATAAAACTCGGAAGCTGATTGGTTTCTATGAAGAGCTGCACCACATTTTGCACTCTATAGTTTTAGTATATCAACCTCTACGTGCATCTTGTGAAAACCACCCGCAATTACTGACAACATTTCTGCTTCTATTTAAGCAATGCAAATCACAAAATCTAAAGTTTAATAAGAGTGGCAAAGTATTAGAACCTCTGTCAGTTTTTTTTTAGTGGTCTCTATCATCCCTGGGAGACATCACTTCCTTTTATTTCTTTTCCTGTTGTCAAATGGACAGGAAAAGAGTTAATTTCACTCCAACATCACCTAGAGCATAACTGTTGCCCATCCAAAACTGAAAAAAAAAATGCCGGCTCTAGCAAAAATGCCACATGACTGAGAGAAGATGTCTTGCAGTATTATACGAGATTTTTTTTTTTTTTTTTTGTGACAGTGTAAGTGCTTCTGTTTTTTTAAACAGTTATTTTAAATCTTCTTCCCCACAGGATTCTATGGAACGGAAAAACGAAAATAGGATTAAGATGCCTGGATCTTCAGTAAACCTACCACAGGAAATACAAATTAATGTTTTTAAGGGTTTAGTATTAAGACTGAGTTCTTGGTATTCACATATATGTGTGTGTAGATTCAAGGTATTAAGTAAACATAACATTTTGTAATTTAGCCAATGCTGGTAAAACAAATATAATCCCCAGGGGTAGTCAGTCCTGCTGCTTACTCTATCTAAACCCTTTTAGTCAATTATAGAGCTTGCTAAGTTGATCGTTTTCTTATAAAGGAGACAGTGTGAGGATAGCTGAACCGCGAAACGTGATTAACTTGAGTAAGATGCTTATGGATTTCAGCAGGCAATGATTTTCATTCTTAGCTAAAAACCATGTCTGATTGAAACTGGAGAGAGATTCTAGGTAACCTTATAAGAACCCATTAATACTTCCAGTCCAGAAACAGACACTTGCGTTGACTTTTTTAAGCCAATTCATCCATAAGATAAGCATTAGGAGCATAAGCCTTAACCTCCAAAGATTCAAATCCATATTATTCATCCAAAAGATCAGGGGTGCCCAACCCATGACCCATGGAGCCCTCTGATGGGCCGCGATCTCTAAACAGGGAAGTGCATGCCCATGCTCTGGGATGGCAGGTTGGTAAGTCCAGATCACAATCAATGGGTTGCCAACCTGCCATCCAAGAGCATCAGAGTGCATGGAGCGGGCGCTGGCAGCCATTACCTAATGGCTCAGTTGGTAGACATCAGAGGCTACACCTATCCGCTGACAATGTCTGCATGGCAATAGAGGCTGCCATTGTTTCCAGCTATGGATCCTCACAAAATGTTATTTAGAGATGATCTGACATGAGACATGTCATGAGAGACATGATTGCAACCTTTAAACACATGGGGGGGGGGGTGGGGGAAGGTTCTGGGGTGTTCGTTTATTCCCTTTAGTATAGATAGCTGGCCTCTGTTATTTAGCCAGAAATGTAATCACCTTCCATTAGTGGTAATGTAATAATTTACTATTTGTGTTGGCTTAGCATGGCCGTGTTAGGTGGCTTGGTGATGTGTTGGGGGGGGGGGGGGGAGATGAGGTTCAAGAGGGCAGTATGTTTAATATAAAGCTCAGAAACATGGGGACACGACCTCAAACTAGCAGAAGAAAAGTTCAAAACTAACCTTAGAAAGTATTTTCTTTACAGAAAGAATTAAGTAATCCAGTGCTTCCAAAAAATCATACATCCCCCAAAAAACATGTCTTGTGCAAAAATGTAATGCAAATCCCTAAAGTCTAACATATAAAGCCTTGTAAACATGATCGGATTTTCTGCAGACAAAACCTCAGACTTTTGTCTGAAGGCGTGTGCCTGGATTTTGTCTTGAATACAAACGGCAAGGAATTGTCGGCCAACAAACTCTTTAGCGCCACCCTTTGGGCTCCTTCTGCTAATTTTGTGTTAGTAGAAGTTTGGTGAGTGTTCATTTGCGTTTTTCATTTTGTGCTTTTCATTTTGTGCTTTTCAATTAGCGCTTTACAGTTCACGCTTTTCAGTTCACGCTTTTCAGTTCGTTTCTGAAAGGCCGTTAGTCAACCAGACATGTTGCGGAATCGGAGGAGATAACGTGTTATTTATTATTAGCCTTGGAGTTATTGCTTTGACCCAAGTCCAGCCCAGGAACAGGAGGAAGAGGATTTCTTGGACCAAAAATTGGTTGCTTTATTAATCGTGACCAATTATGTCATATGCCTTTGCTGCGGGAGCAACAGGAGAATAATCCAGATGATTTTCGGAATTATCTCCGGATGACGGACCCCTGCTTTCACCAAATCTTGGCACTGCTGACCCCCTATATTAATAAGTAGGACACATGCATGAGGCTTTTATTTTATTTTTTGGTTGAATAATAATGATTTGATTTGTTATATTTTCTATATTTTTGGATGCATAGAATGCATTTTTTGGTTAAGTTCTATTGTCAGATAGCATGTCTAATTTTATTTGTTTTCTTTTTTTAATGCACAATACATGGTAAAAAAAATTAAAAAAATTAAAAATAAATAAATAAATTTAAAAAAAGCATAATAATATTATTTTTGATAGCACTAGAAAAAAAAGCCTTTGAAAATTAGTTTGCAATAACTCCATCAATATCACTAGCAAAGCAGCTTCATTATTATCCCATTAAAGAAGAAGAGAATTGTGCGCTGTATTTCTAGATTTCATAATTTGCCACGTCACGAATGTTAATTCTCCATTACGAACGCTAGTTTACAAGACCGGCCACTTCTGGCTCGTCCTTGCTTCCGAGCATGCGTGTTTGTACTTTGGACTTTTGTCCGATGGACTTGTGTACACACGCTCCGAAAATCCGACAACAGACATTTGTCTGTGGAAAATGTTAAAACATGCTATCCAACATTTGGCAGCAGAAAATCTGACAACAATTGTTCGATGGAGCATACAAACGCTTGGATTTTCCGCCAACAGCCTGTCATCACACATTTCCCGTCGGAAAATCTGATCGTGTGTACGAGGCTTTACTGACACTTTTGACACTTCGTGATAACCAGTGTTCAGTGCTAAAAATGTGCACTGTCACTGTACTGACACTGGCAGGGAAGGGGTTAAACATCTAGGATGATGAAAGGGTTAAACGTGTGCCTAACCAGTGTTTTCTGTACTATGTGTGTTGTTTTTACTAAGGGATCTGATGGATTTTTTTCCCTGCATTGCAAGGAAAGAAAATCCATCACATCCCTGCTGTTTTACAGTATCTGCCAAGGGGGACAAGAATTATCAGCAGCCAGGGGATTAGGAATAAGCTGAATGTCTCTACCTGAGAAATATATACTAGTAGTTTACATAAAGAATGTTTGATGCTTGGAATAGACTTCCAGCAGAGGCAGTGAATCAGTCAATATTAAATGAATTTAAACATACTTAAATAAAATATTGATCTACACTCAGCCATAAAGTTAACTGCTTGCCGCCCGCCCACAGTAGCTGTAGTACGAGCGGGCAGCAGCTCCAGGCCGGGTGATGTACCTGTACATGACAGCCTTTCTTCTAGGTTCGGGCCGCGCCCCCTGCCGATCTGTGCTGTGATTGGACACAGCACGTGTTTGGCAGCTAATATCAGCCAATGATTTTGGCTGAAGTTCGCTGATCGGCGGTGGCCAACCACACACAGAATCCTGTGTTTACAAAAACACAGACCTCTGTGTACAGGGAACCGTGATCTATCTGTTTCTTTTCCCAGCAAAGCAGCACATATTACACATTGTTAGGCACACAGTTAAGCCTTTGATTGCCACTAGATGTTAACCCCTTCCCAGCCAGTGTCATTAGTACAGTGACAGTGTACAGTTTTAGCACAGATAGTGTCACTATTGATGTCATTGTGAGTTAGTCAGTTAGTGTACCTCCCAGCCAGTGCCAAGTAGTGCCAGATTGCCCACCACATTATTGCAGTCCTACCATAAGTTGCTGATCACCGCCATTACTAGTATAGTGTCAGAGCTGCGTAAAATCCACTATATACACCACAGTTTGTAGACGCTTTAACGTTTGTACAAACCAATTAAATACACTAAATTCATTTATGAAGAAATTTAATTTCTTGATTTTTTATTGGAAATGTTTTATAACAGAAAGTAGAACATTTTGTCGGTTTATTTTTAAATTCCTGTTTTTTGACTTTTAATGCAAAAAAACAAAAAGTGTTAAAAAAAACAAACAAAAAAAAGAGCAAAAAGAGCAGACTCCATGGTCATAGCTACTTGGCTTTTTTCTGCCATTGCTCTTCTATGTTTCTGTGTGTCAGTGCAATCTTGAAGTACCCACACTTCAACTCCTTTGAAAAATGAACCAAACATAACCCTTAGTGCCGGTTCACACAGGGGCAGCACGACTTGCAGGCCGCCTCACCGAGGCGACCTGCACACGACTTCAACGGCGACTTGCAAAACGACTTCTGTATAGAAGTCAATGCAAGTCGCCTGAAGTCACCCCAAAAATACTACAGGAACCTTTTTCTAAGTCGGAGCGACTTGCGCCGTTCCTATTACAATGGTTCCGTAGTACAGAACGGGACGCGACTTGTCAGGCGGCTAAGTCGCCTGACAACTCGCCCCTGTGTGAACCGGAACCGGAACACAACACATTGCTAGATAGAAAAGAGAAAAAGAATAATGAAAGAGAGAAAAGAGAGATGACAAGTTTAAATGGTCGCTATTTACACAATTCTCGGTCCAGCATAAATATATAAAACTTATCTTGAACTGTCATTGGGATGTTCTGACAAACGATCCCATTTTGGGCCCGGTCCTTCCCCCTAGAGCCAGTGTTACGTTTAGAGGAGCTCCCTCTCTAAGAAACCGTATTGCACATAATGTGATTGAGGCCCCTTTTAAACCTTCGTTCTTTCCTGAAACGAAGGGTTACCATCCCTGCAAGAGGTGCAACGTATGCGCGCACAATCTCTTGAGAAAAAAATCTGAGACATTCCAATCCACAGTGACTTCAACTATTTACCATCTGAAACACTTTGTGACGTGTGCCACACGTTACATAGTGTATCTTATTACATGTTCATGTAATAAACAATATGTAGGATGGACAATTAGAACATTCAGTACTAGGGTTAACGAACACATTACTGCCATCAAACTGGGGTGTACCAACCACAGCGTACCTCGCCATTTCCTTCAGTTCCACGATAGGGACCCCAGAGGTACTAAATTTCAGATTATAGACAGGTTTGTTCCACACTGGAGGGGTGGCCCACGCATGAGCTGGAAAGGTGGAAACCTTCTGGATCTTCCAGTTAAAGAGCTATTCCCCTTATGGGTTAAACGTTGAATGGGATGTGAATGCATTTATCAATAAGTCTTAAAGTCCTTAAAGAGGTTTTCGGTGGTATTTACAGTTCTTGTTCGTACGATCCCGGGTTGTGTTTACCCCCGGGGCTGTCCGACAAGTCCTCCATAGGGTCTCATAAATATGGAAGTTTGTGGGTTGATATATAAGATCTAATATCGAGTTTTTTTTATTTTTCCTTTTTTCCTTTCCTTTTACATTTTATAACCATAGACCTGGGACATTTTAGAAATAGTGATAATGAAATGTCCACGGATTACCTGTTGTTTCCTGTTGAGGGGTGATCTGGAAACAACGGGCTATCTTGATATATGAATGTACTGTAAGGTTGACATATTTACATAATTAAGATAATCTATGTTTCTGTAAAAGAGAGCCATTCAAATGGTTGCGGTGCTCAGCCTTGCAATTTTTAATATTTTCAATATTCTTTATAGCAATTTTCGTATTATTTTTATTGTCATTGGTGTCCCCTGTGCCTATTAGTAATCCATTGGTGCTTCTGGTGACACAAGAAGTAACCAGGAGAGGAGCGCTGATCCGGCTTGTGCAATGACATAGATTGGAGACAGTCAGGTGGAATTAGTCCTCCTCCTGCCCTATCCCCTCTCTCTCGGTTGGTTGAACTGAGAGAGAGGTTTGGAGCGCAGCCGTAGCCGTGCGATGACGTCATCATTGAGTGCACTAGATGATTATATCCCTGTAGCCTCCATTAACCAGAATCCCTTTCTGGGAAAGTCACATGATCCGGCCCAAGAAGCGGTGATTGGTCGGAGGTGTCACGTGACCCGCGGTGGTCATGTGTCCTGTGGGATGACAGGTACCTGATGCCGGTCTATGATTGGCTGAGAGGAAGCTTGGGGAGTGCTTTACACAGCTGGTCTGTGTTATGGTAGACACGGTTGCCTGTCTCTGACTGGCCGAGTAACGGCCATGAAACAAGAGTCACACAGCTGATTACTATTAGATGTATTATTATGGCTATATGTACAGCGTGGTTTCAGATATCCAGCTATATGCCCCTGTAGATGGACAATCGTCCGAAAACATGTCGGGTTGCTCACTGCTGTTACTCTGTTACCACGCTAATTTCCAATCCTATTTTTATTCAACTTGTGATCACTTGTTCAACTTTTTTATCTGATGCTTGTGAAACGTCTGCTGTACCGCTGATGATTTCAAATAAACCTGCTTTTATCGGTTCATGCACCATGTGGAGATTCCCTTTTTTTCCCTATGTGACGTGGTGAGAACTACATCCTTTCGGCCACCAGCGTATTGGGAGAGGTGAATCGATCCATCCATCCATCTGATGACCTACAGTCTACCTCGTCTCTGAAGTCGCTGTGTATGCAATTTCCGGTACTGTCCATTGGCACGCCTCACCGAGTTTCCAGTGAACACCCATAGGGTCATCTGGATCCACAAGCCCTTATGACACCCCGCCGTACGGTGAGAGTGTCCATCCCTTCTGGTAAGCGCATCCACCTTACTATTTCTATATGAAATCTGTATGCAGGAAGATTGCTCACCAGATGTAACAATCACTACGGGATCTCATCAGTGCCACAGTTTGCACAGCGTTATCGCTGGAGTTTTTTATGTATGGACTTTATTCCTTTATATACCACTATACACTGCTGTGATGTAGGGTGATACATATTATTCTATATTATTTATTATTAGATGATTCATGTGTGTAGACACTGCACTTATAATTTGTTGTTTATTTTCACTCATATTTTTTTGAATCACCATCACATTTTTTCGGATGAACATCCTTATTACCTATGAAAGGTGATATGTTTGATTATATGTTTGTATAATCACTGAAAACGCATGTTTGATTATACGTTTGTTTAACTACAGATAAACGCATGGTTAATGACACTTAGCGCTGCATTTATTTATTTATCAGAAAAAGAATAATGGCAGGGTCAGGTGACACCACTCTGTGACCTTGGGTGGGTAGAGTTTAATGTTCTTGTACTACCCTCATGTCTCTTTTTCCTGTGATTTACCATTTCTGCATTCAGCTCTGTGTTGTTTGTACTTAGCAGGTCTCACACAACATTACTTCTAGTTTGGGCATCCACCAATTGACACGTAGAATTATCCTGCAAGACAGTCATGAAATGGCTAGCCCTAGATGAGTGAGCTGTTGTGTCTGCCCAGTCAATAGCTGGATAATTGAAGTCCCCCAAAATAATAACATTGCCTTGCCCCCATTTCTACCTGTGAAAGGTGATTGGTCTCCTCCCCACCCTTCAGGTTAGAGGGCCTGTAGCATACACTCATTATTAATTTCTCAGTTGTTTTTCCCCTTGAAGCTTCAGCCACAGGGATTTCACCTCCTCCCTTGCCCCGTTAGTAATGTAATGCCCTTGTGTTCACTAGAAACTCACTCTTGACATACATGCACATCCCTCCCCCTCTTCTACCTACCCTGTCCTTTGATACACGGAGTACCCCTGGACAGTCGCAAGCCAATCATGTGAGCTGTCAAACCAGGTTTCTACAGTACATGTGAGTGTATGACCATCTTGAACCAGATGTTTCTCCATTCCCGCTGACATGTACATTGAGATCCAGTGCATGTTGTGCAACCTTTCCATAATTTGCAGTTGAGGCAGTAACTAAATGTGGCAGCTTATTTCTACTTGGATCAACAGAGATGTGTAGGTGATTGGGTCAAATATTGTAACTGACCGAATTACTAGCATCCCCATACAATTAATTGCCTGCCATGCACAGAATACATTTTACAAGATGTTAGATATAGTTTGCCAGTATCTGTCCAGGGCTTTTTTCCCCTCAGAGAATTGGTGCAGGTACTCCCCACTTCCGGTTCACCCATTGTCTCTACCCCATCCCCTTATTCACCTCAGAGCAACATTCCTTGGTTCCATCCCCTACCCATCTCCCAGTACTGCCTCTTACATGATACATAACCAAGTATTATTTTGAGGTGCTAAGTAATTAGTATGGAATTTGCAAAAATTGAAATAACACTCCTAAAGCCACATCTGTATAAACTTGATTGGAAGAGAGAAGAGGTAAAGGGCCACAAGGCCCTAAATCGGACTTTACCGGCAAAAATGGACAATGATATAGTAAAAAAATATATTTTATTAACAATAAGTCATATCAAACAGGTCAAGTAAAAAATAATTAAAAACATACGATAGGCATATGATAGTAATGAGTATCCAGTGTAAACAAGAGAGTTGACACCAAATAAATGACAGTGAGCCCCTGTGCGTCAATGCGTTTCGCTGTTTTGCTTCATCAGGACACACTTGGAGGTAGTTGAAAGGAACAGGTCTCACTTGTCAACATATCTCCACATGGAGAGCTCCCAGATAATCACCCAGGAATCACCGTGTAAAAAGGAAGGCAGTTTCTTACTAATACCAGCGTGAGGATATATAGATATGAATATAGACTTATATGGTTCACCGAGGGAGGAAGGAGATACACCGTGGGTATTTAAATAATTAAAGGGGGAGAGTAATAGAGAGGTGAAGGGTAGAACAAACAACTCCCTTCCACCTGTTATCAGTCCACAGTAACAGGGGATTCAGCAACAATCCATATGGACAGATATGTATTCCTTCCAAACTGGATATATCAAACTCTCCTATACCTGCCCACAGTCAGTATAACTATATAGGCTCCATAGGTATATTTAAACAGGCCATAGTAGCATGAGGTTTAGTGTCTCCTCCTGCTTTACACAGTGATTCCTGGGTGATCATCTGGGAGCTCTCCATTTGGAGATATTTCTATATTGACAAGTGAGACCTGTTCCTTTCAGGACCACTAAGTGTGTCCTGAGGAAGCAAAACAGCGAAACGCGTTGACACACAGGGGCTCACTGTTGTTTATTTGGTGTCCAATCTTTTGTTTACACTAGATACTCATTACTATCATATGCCTATCGTATGTTTTGAATTTTTTTTTTACCTGTTTGATATGACTTATTGTAAATAAAATATATTTTTGTACTATATCATTGTCCATTTTTGCCTGTAAAGTCCGATTTAGGGCCCTATAGCCCTTTACCTCTTCTCTCTTCCAATCTAGTGTGGAATTTGTTAATGACCCCACGCAGCAGCAATAGATCCCCCAGCAACAATGGCTCACCACAGCAACAAGAGACCCCCAACAACAAAATAACTCTCAGCAACAAAAGATTTCCTACAAGGCAGCATCATTAGACCCTCTATCAGTAGATCCAGCCCAACAACAATTGACCCCCCAGCAACATAAGACCCCCCCAAGCAACAACAGACCCCCCACCAGCAAAAATAGACCTTCCTAGCAACAATAAACCCCCGCAAAAATAGATTTCCCCAAGCATCAATCCCCCAGCAGTCAGCATTAGCTATCCAGAACACCCCAGCACCCCTTTCAATTACATACATTCAGTTCTGGAGGTGCTGGAACCTCAAGTTCCCGTTGAATAAATGCCCTGTCTTTAGGGGACCTAAAGAGGAAATAAAAGCATTCTGCAGCTTTTTATATGAACACACTCACATTTTTAATTAAAGATATTCATTACGATAATAAACATGTATAGCGAGAGATATGGTTATCCCAATTATTTCCCCTTATCTACAGCTCATTAGCATTTAAAGAACACAACTTTGCAAATGGATGTGGAGGTAGCAAAGGACATAGCCTAAGGAATCAATTCAGGATTGCTGCTATTACAGTATGCGCCGATCTACTATAGCAGAGCAGTGAGACAAAATGGCTCAGTTACACGATTCCATCAATATGACCTTTATACAGCCAAAAAAACTTGTGTAGAGCTGAAATTCCCTTTGAGCTCCACTTACATTATTTAATAACCCATCATTCAAGTGCTCAAAGCGATATTAATGTTATGCCACTTACCCTAAGAAAGATGTAATCATCTTGTACAGTTAAAGAATTGCGATCAATGTACCCATTGAATGGGAATGTTCGTGTTTTGTCAGAGCAGTTTTGAATCTGGCATGTCACATATCGATAAGCTGCGGAGAAAAATCAATAGAGGAAACGTTAAGTACCTCAAAGAGGCAGTTGGAGGGAAGAATGGCGGTTTGCACAATATAAATATTGACCACTTTTATTTGCAGTTAAAGTACGGGGAGCGGTGTGCCGGGAAGGCCGACAACCACCGGGAGACAAATGTATCCAGCCACAAGTGTGTTGTATCTCTCATAGTCTCAGGAGGAACCTTCTAGACTGTGATAAATAAAATCTGTCTGGAGCTACAAATCATCAACGTTACGTCTATGTGTGTGTATAGATGTATAGATGTACCTCAGAGTGAATACAGGTTTGACAGAAAATTACAAAGGATTGTTACACAAAAAAAACAACAAAAGAATATCTTTTTTTTAACTTGTTTATCTTTCTTCAAAACTCATAAAAATTATTTTTGTTCCTACTAATATAATTCCCTGAAACTAGTCTCTGCAAATTAAACTCAAGTTTCCTGGACAGGAGGTTATATATCTTGGCATGCATGAGGGACAGAGCTCAGAGTAGGGATAATAACTGGCAGTCCAAAAAGGAGAGTCAATGGCACAGTCCTTCACCGGCTACTTTATTAGGTACACCTGTTCAATTGCTTGGCAACACAAATTGCTAATCAGCCAATCACATGGCAGCAACTTGCTGAAGTTCAAACTGAGCATCAGAATGGGGAAAAAAGGGGATTTAGGTGACTTTGAATGTGTCATGTTTGTTGGTGTATTTTAAAAACTGCTGATCTACTAGGATTTTCACGCACAACCATCTCTCAGGTTTACAGAGAATGGTCTGAAAAAAGAGAAAATATCCAGTGAGCGGAAGTTGTGTGGACGAAAATGCTTTGTTAGTGTAAGAGGTCAGAGGAGAATGGGCTGGTTTGAGATGATAGAAAGGCAACAGAAACTCAAATAACCACTCGTTACAACCAAGGTATGCAGAATACCATCTCTGAATGCACGACATATCGAACCTTGAAGAACAGCAGAAGACCACACCGGGCGCCACTCCTTACAGCTAAGAATAGGAAATTGAGGCTACAATTCGCACAGGATCACCAAAATTGGACAATAGAAGATTGGAAAAACTTTGCCTGGTCTGAGGAGTCTCGATTTCAGCGGTGACATTCAGATGGTAGACTTATGCCGCGTACACACGAGCGGACTTTACGGCAGACTTTGCCCGGCGTACGGGATTTCGTCGGACAATTCGATCGTGTGTGGGCTCCAGCGGACTTTGTTTTCTCAAAAGTTGGACGGACTTAGATTTGAAACATGTTTTAAATCTAT
Organism: Lithobates clamitans; assembly: GCA_037952925.1. Classification (NCBI taxonomy): domain Eukaryota; kingdom Metazoa; phylum Chordata; class Amphibia; order Anura; family Ranidae; genus Lithobates; species Lithobates clamitans. The sequence continues at coordinate 814,604 of JBBGZY010000077.1, read as the reverse complement.
CCATCGAACTCGAGTCCGGTCGAAAAGTCCGCTCGTCTGTACGCTAGTTCGACGGACAAAAAGCCACGCTAGGGCAGCTATTGGCTACTGGCTATGAACTTCCTTGTTTTAGTCCGGTCGTACGTCATCACGTATGAATTTGACGGACTTTGGTGGATTGTGTGTAGGCAAGTCCGTTCATTCAGAAAGTCCGTCTTAAAGTCCGTCGAAAAATCCGCCGGGCAAAGTCTGCCGTAAAGTCCGACCGTGTGTACGCGGCATTAGAATTTGGTGTAAACAATATGAAGCATTGGATCCATCCTGCCTTGTATCAACGGTTCAGGCTGGTGGTGTAATGGTGTGGGGGATATTTTCTTGGCACACTTTGTGCCCCTTAGTACCAATTAAGCATCGTTAAAACGCCATGGCCTACCTGACTGACCTGATGACTACAGTGTACTCATCTTCTGATGGCTCCTTCCAGCAGGATAATGCACCAAGTCACAAAGCTCCAATCATCTCACCGCTGGTTTCTTGAACATGACAATGAGCTCACTGTACTCCAATGGTCTCCACAGTCACCAGATCCCAATCCAATAGAGCACTTTTGGGATGTGGTGGAATGGAAGATTCGCATCATGGATGTGCAGCCAACAAATCTGCAGCAACTGTGTGATGCTATCATATCAATTTGGACTAAAACCTCTAAGGAATGTCTCCAACACCTTGTTGAATCTATGCCACGAAGAATTAAAGCAGACCTTTAGTAATTTTTTCATCTTTCCATCTATTAAATCTTCTGCTCTTGCTGTTCTAAATTTGGATAGTAAAACATTTTTTTTCTTCCAGTAAATACCTTATACAGCCCACTTCCTGTTTCTTGTCTGGTAAAAAGCCTAGGCTTATGACATCATGCACGGCTCTCTCTCACTCTCCTGAGAGTTTGCCAGGAAGGGAGGGGGGATGAGTCATAAGAAGGCCAATAAGAGCTGCAGAGCTGGAGGTGTGCCTCTGTGTGTGTAAATCCAGGAAGTGAACAAGCAGCAGCTTCAGCTGCCCACAGTTAAAATGGATGCAGCCAGACTCAGTGGAGGGAGATTTCTGCAGCATATTTGGCAAGTACAGAATCACAGTATATATAAAATAATATGCAAAGTGGTTGGAGGGAAGCTTCAGAATGGCAAAGACGTTTTTATTACAAATTATGTTAGCAGATTGCAGTCCCACTTTAAGGCAGTTCTGAAGGCAAAAAGGGGTCCAACGCGGTACTAGCAAGATGTACCTGATAAAGTGCCAGGTGAGTGTTTTTTTTTTTTTAATGGAAATTCAGCTTTTTTGGTTGTGCTTACCTTTCTACAATTATTTGTCACAAAAAAAAAAGAAGATGAAGACCATTGCCCTTGCTATTCTTAGGCCACGTTCCTACGGGCATTTTGCCCTGGTAAGAATGGCAGCGGTTGGAATCTGCTGATTCCTGCCACTGCCATTCACACCGGGGCAAAATACCCATGCATATGTAGTCTGAAGTTGGCTATACACTAATAAATTTTCAAACGAACATCGTATGGAAATTCTGTGCATTCAAAAACATCATGAATGTCAATTGAAAGTACTTCAAAATTATGTTTGCTTTTAACGTTCAATTATAGCACAAATGGACTTTCCTGAATAAAAACTACATTGTTAGATATGTGTTTGTTCGAGAAAAAGTTTTCATCCTACTCCCTCACATTTTCTTGTCATTACCGTAAAAAACAAACATCACTTTGACCTCGCCAACAATTATAAATTAAAGAGGAGTTCCACCCAGGGGGGCCCATGAAAAAATAAAAAAATATAAGTCAGCAGCTACAAATACTGCAGCTGCCAACTTTTAATTGGACACTTACCTGTCCCTGGGTCCAGCGATGCGGGGGATCGAAGCGCCGCTGGTCTCCCCCTCCGTTCAGTGGCGCTGGCATTGCAAGTGTGGGCGCCGGGCTGTGACTTCACAGCCTGGCACCCACTGCGCATGCGCGAGCGGCGCCGCGCACCGTGATTGGCCGCTCAGTCACCTGGGACCTGTAATGGGTCCCAGATGATTGACAGGAGGGAGGGAGCAGAACCGAGCCCTTCCTGTGCCGAGGGGGAAGTGATGTCACCAGCCCAGGCACTGGAAGGGGCAGACTACGAGGGACCCCCTAGCAACAGGCATTTAGAGGTAAGTTAAAAAAAAAAATATCCAAATGTTTTTTTTTGTTTTTTTTTTAGGATTTTTCATGTATTTTTGTTTTTTTGGGTGGAACCCCACTTTAAGTAACAAATTTGATACTAAAATTTTGACCCAAATTCTACTGTATTGCCAACTTTACCCTGAACTTGAGAGTCTTGCCTCTTTAATATTTCTTGAGGAGTCCTCATCCAACCTACTGAAACTCTCTTGAAACTATTTCTGTCTGATATGGAGTCTCTATACAATCTTCTTTAGATTTACCGACAGCTATGTAGTGCAAGGGATTGCCTAAACAATCAATTCCATTTTTAATCAGACTGAATGGCTACCCATATAGGGCGTACACACGGTCGGACTTTGTTCGGACATTCCGACAACAAAATCCTAGGATTTTTTCCGACAGATGTTGGCTCAAACTTGTTTTGTCTACACACGGTCGCACAAAGTTGTCGGAAAATCCGATCGTTCTAAACGCGGTGACGTAAAACATGTACGTCGGGACTATAAACGGGGCAGTGGCCAATAGCTTTCATCTCTTTATTTATTCTGAGCATGCGTGGCACTTTGTCCGTCGGATTTGTGTACACACGATCGGAATTTCCGACAACGGATTTTGTTGTCGGAAAATTTTATCTCCTGCTCTCTAACTTTGTGTGTCGGAAAATCCGATGGAAAATGTCCGATGGAGCCCACACACGGTCGGAATTTCCGACAACACGCTCCGATCGGACATTTTCCATCGGAAAATCCGACCGTGTGTACGGGGCATAAGTCTGTCTAAACATCTCCATAGAGCCCCACACATCAGAGCACAAAATATGACTTTAGGCCTGTACACACAATGAGAATACAGGATGAAAACAAAACGCATTTGGAGTGATCATTTGATAATCTATTCGTTAGTACACAACTTTCAAATCCTGATCAGGAAAGTTCACGCAAAAATAATTGAAGGGACAAGCACGTGAATTTGTCGTGTAAAATAAGAGTAAAATGATTTTCGTGTTATTAGTATAGTATTTGTTCGAAAAAAATGATGTGACCAACACCACATACGCTCAGAAACTAAAGAATACATAACAATACAATGCATTACATCACTTCCGAAGTTGTAATCTGTCGTACGAGAATTTTCGCAACTTTATTAGTTTTCAATATGAGACCAGCATGCAAAAAAGAACCAACGATCATTCTGTCGATATTCTCATGGTGTGTACCAGGCTGAAGGCCATTCTGAAGACCACCCAATATCCATGACACAATGATGGTGCCATGTTCATCATGTTAGTGTTTCCTCATATAGAATAAACAAATAATTGAGGCGTCCAGGTGTATGATGGGCAATAATAATTTGGACATAGGGAAATAATTTGGCCATAAGAAATATAGGAAGCCAAGCCAATCCCCATGAGACACAAGAGAGACTAAAACATTGGTTTTGGGTATAGTTAGCCAGTTTTTATAACATTTAAAGAGAATTTCATGGTTTCATCATTCACAAGCATTTAGAACACGATGAACATTGAATAATCCTAGTAAATAAAACAGAATTTGTTATTCTGAATATGATTTATTCTTCAGACATTACCCTGCAGATACAGAGAGAATACAACATAGGTGGATGCTCTAAAATATTTACAATTTCCTCCTGAATTATTAAAGAGAATTGTCCTGGCAGTCTTTCTTTTTCGTACATGCCAGTTTATACTTTTGGCATATTAAATGTATTTACCCAGATCATAGAAGGTATCAGCAGTGTACAGTTGTTGAAGCTGACACCTGTAAAATATGTCTGGATAGTCATGATCCATTGAAACAGCACCATTATTTGGAGTCTTTGGAGGATTTCTTGTTTAAAGGATAACCACGTGTTTAAAAACACATTGGGGTTGATTTACTAAAGGCGTATAGAGTTTGCACTCTGCAAGTGCACTTTCTCCAGAGTGTAAAAAATTAGCTAAAACTTTACTGAACAATGAATACCCAATCATATGCAACTAAAATAAAAATAAAAAACAGTATTTTTGCTCGCACATGATTGAATGATGGAAGTCAGAAGAGCTTTGCCTCTTTTGCTAAGTTCTAGAACGGGGGGTGTCAAACTCAATTTCATCGCTGGCCGATCAGCATTATAGTTGTCCTTAGAGGGCCGGTTGCATCTGTAAGACTATATAAATGTATGCAGGGCTTTTTTTTAGGTGCAGGAACTCAACCATGCCCCCCACAGAACCGCATCAAACTATGGGTGTGGCCAAATTGCACCAACAGTGGGAGTATCTTAAATGGGGCAATAAATACCAGTAGTGCGTTATGTGCAGAGTTCAGGGATGCGCTACCTACAGAGTGCAGAGTTCAGGGGTGCACTGTGTACAGAGTGCAGTGTTGAGGAGTGTGCTACATACAGAAAGCAGGGTTTAGGGGTGTGCTTTGCACAGTGTGCAGGAATCAGTTCTCTTTCACAGGCTGTTTACATCTCACTTCCACCTCTTCCTCTGGGTGTGAGCGCCACATGAAATGGCCTGGAGGGTAGAATTCGGGTGGCGGGCCTTGTTGTTTGACACGTGGTCTATTTACCTTTAGTAATCAACCCCATAATCTCCTTATGTATAACCAGAGATACCAATCAATTTTGAAAATATAACATCTGCCTTTTCTGTAATTGTGCTAACTCTCATCACAGATGCAGACAACAAGTGTAAACAGTGCTTTGTTCCATTCAGTTTGTCTGCAGTCCGCACTGTAACTGCAGAAGGGAACTTGTGTGAGTAAACGACTTTTATCCCCATAAGGGCCATTTCACACTGCTGCATGGTGCGAGATCGCATGTGATTCGTGCAATGCAAATCACACGCGATGTCCGTGCGATGCAAATTCAGCCATACAGATAGTATGGCTGAATGTGCATCACATTCGGACCAAAATTGCACAGGACCCTTATTTTAGTGCGCAGCAGAATGAGATCGCATGGGTCGTGCACCTACGTGACCCGATTCCTGTCCGAATTTGTGGATCGCATTGTGAACCGGCCCTAAACATCTAAGCCCCCATTTCACATTTCACTTAGGGCCGGTTTACACTGCTGTGATGCAGGAAACTGCCCTACGTGAACTGAACTGCTGGGAGTGTCAATTAAAAGTTAATGACACCCCCAAACCAATTCGCATATCGCAGTGCGATCTGCAAATTCAGACAGGAATCGGACTACTGCTGCGGACCAAAAAAAGGGTCCTGTGCGAGTTTGGTCCGAATGCGATGCAAATTCAGCCATATTATCTGTATAGCTGAAATCGCATTGCACGGACATCGCATGTGATTTGCACTGCAGTGCTGTGAGAATCACATGCAATCTTGCAACCACACAAGAGTGTGAACAGGCACTTAAACATTTTTTTATTTGTTTCCCCAGGTCTGACTATGCTCTTCGTGAAGAATTCCATTCTTTCCAATTGTCCCTGTTTACACTTGTATGCTCAGCCATCCTACACTCTATGCCTTATGCTTGAAAAAGTACATGAGCAGTTTTTACACCCATACAGTTAAATAGATGTATCTATACATGTGCGGAACACGTGTTTGCATGCATTTTTGTACTTAAAGAATTTCTCTCCTTTTCTAAAACTGGTCTCCTCCTCTTGTCCATCCCAGGAAGAAAAAAAAGGCAGGAAAAAAAGAAAATTCTTAAAAATACTAGGAATGCAGTCTGCTCAGGTGTGAATGTAGGTAAGGAAAGATTAAAGCAGATTAAAGCAGGTCAAATACATACCAAACTGCCCCTATCAATGAATTCTAAAGTCTCTTAAACTTGTCAAAAGCAAGCCCATCAGCACAGACTAAATCCCATCAACACAGGCTCTGAACCTCTGACAGGGAAGCCTGGTGTTGGCAGGACCGGTGCTACCACTAAGCAAACTAGGCAGCCGTCTGCTGCCTAGGGCGCCCGGCCACTGGTGTTCCTACTCTTTTCTCTATGCAGCAAGCAACTAAGTCTCAGCATCAGCAGGCAGCCGCCGCTCCGTTCCGTGTCTGTGTCCTGACTCCCGAATGATCGGAAGCAAGCAAACATTCATTGATGGGCGCTGGTAGGCTGCATTTGATGGGCGCTGGTAGGCTGCATTTGATGGGCGCTGGTAGGCTGCATTTGATGGGCGCTGGTAGGCTGCATTTGATGGGCGCTGGTGAGGCTACATTTGATGGGTGCTGGTAGGCTGCATTTGATGGGCGCTGGTAGGCTGCATTGATGGGTGCTGGTGAGGCTGCATTTGATGGGCGCTGGTGAGGCTGCATTTTATGGGCTCTGGTGGGTTGCATTTGATGGGCGCCGCTTTAACAAAGTGGGGTTTACATGGGCAGGGAAAAAGGGATGGAGTCAGGGGTGGAGCCAGGGGGGGGTCCGCCTAGGGTGTCAAAAATCCTTGCACCAGCCCTGGGTGTTGGTATCATTCACTCTCTGCACTGGTGGAACTCTGAAAGGTGCAGAGCCGGTACCAGCTCATCTGCCTACAAAGACCATGCAAACTTCCCAGTTTACTATAATGGGTAAAAAATTAAAATCTGAGCAGCGGGAAAATCATTACTATTAAAGCAGTTACACACAGTTGCATCTTAGTTTTCTCATGATTTATCATTCTCTTATGGATGCATGAGGAAACAAATAATACTCTTGGCTGATTCTACAATCATTTTAGGAGAATACCAGCAGAATCTGAATCATTAGAAGTACAATGCTATGAACTGTCCATAGTGCTGATCATGTTTGCTTACAGTTTAACACTGGCAGCACTAGAAGGTTTCATGCTTTAGGCTGGGTTCACATTTATGAGGTCTTTAGCGTCGCATGTCATTTGTATAGGAATCGCACAGGATGTCTGTACAAATGACATGCAAATTAAGAGCAGTGCTAATTAAGCCATACATTAGGTATGACTCAATTTGCACTGGCTCCGCACCAAAAAAGAGCAGGACCCTTTTTTTGTCCCCACTGGAATCAGATCGTATGGGTGTTCAGACCCATGCAATCCGATTCCACAGTTCACACTGTGTTCTGCAAACCACTTCGGGAGTGTCATTAACTTTATATTGACACCCGCAGCGGTTCACAGAGCACAGTATGAACTGCCTGCAATTCTGATGTGGTGCGGGAACCACAGTGATTTCTGTGCGGACATCAGTATGAACCAAGCCTGAATCCATCTATTAACATGTACACACTAATGCAGTGCAGGAACCACAACGATTTCTGTGTGGTTCCCATACCGCATCAGAATCGCCGGCAGTTCACACTGTTCTCAATTCGCACCGCACTGAATTTGCATGTCATTTGTACAGGAATCCGGTGGGATTCCTGTACAAACAACATATGGTGTGGTAAACCGCATCAGTTTGAACCTATCCTCATCCTGTTCAGCTTGTGATACAGGGGTGCATTTTAGTGCTGCCCTTGAATAAAAAGGCAACATTCCCAAAGCATCAGTCCCCAGTGGTCATACTCATAGCCACTGGACATGGAGATCTTAAAGCAGACCTTCCAAATAAAGTTTTAAGCCTGGTACATACTACAGTTTTTTTTTGTGCAACCCGCGTCGGAGCCGCTGTACTAACCCTGCGAGGTTAGTCCAGAACCCTCCCCCGCTGAGCTGTTGTGTTCTGACAGGGGGACGCCCCCCCCTGCCAAAACACTCCAATCGGGACTCTCTTCCATTGGCTGAGAGCGCTGTTTGGGAGTCAGTTGGCTGCTGGTTTTCCAGCATGCACCATTCATACATATGGGCAGAATGTCGGACGTTTTTTTTTTTTTTAAACCGGCAAATGCCTCTTGACATTCTGCCCATGTGTACGGGGCTTTAGCATCAATCTAATCCCCCTCCCTACCCCACCTCCCTGGTACACATTTTCCGATATTTTTTGGGGGGAGTGATTGGGTGTGGAGAGAGTAACTTTTTTAACCTGGTGTTGCAAGCCACTTCCTCTTTCCTTGTCTAGTTGAAGATGACTTACCCCAGCCTGACCACCCCACCTGCAGCCACCTCACGTAGCAGTTGGCGATCATACTCATACATTTCAACAATGGGAATGGGGGGGGGGGGTCGACAAAGTGTCCAGGAAGTGACAGCCAACTCCCGAATCCATGATAGTGGTACAGGAAAAGAAAGTTGCAAAGACTTTGGGTGCTAGGAAGACAGTGTAAGATCTCAAGGACTGGTGAGTATGAGTTTTTTTATAAGTTTAAACTTTATTTTTTGATAGCCCGGTGAACTTTTTCTTTAATAATTATGACCACTGCATTTTTCAGATAGTAAAAAAAGTACGCCATACCTCCATCTAAATCTTGTATTTCCATGTGCACCATTCCCGGATCTGAGTCTACTCCAGCTACAGACCTGAAAACACAGAAAATGTATTATTATAATTCATACAAGATAACGAGTTTAAATTATAAAGCAAGGCTGAGCAAACCTTCAAAATTTTGGTTAGTGTCTGCAAAGTCACAAAGGGTTTTTGCTGAGATCCTACAGAACATATCAATCTGCTTACCTTGGTATTATTGTGAACACCAGGACACCCCTGTGGTAGCAAGTGGAATAAGATACCAAGATGGGAAGAAAGAGCCAGGAACTTTTGGGTGGATTGACCCTTTAAGAATGTATTTACCGGTAATTGGTGAGTATCAGCACACATCATGAATTTATAGTATATTTTTTTAATTATTTTTAATTAAAAATAATAAACTTCTTTTCAGACAGTGCACCCGAATCTGCATCTGTTGCCTGATGTGTGAAAATTAAACAGCCATGTTACCGCTCACCTGCTCAAATAATTACCATATCCCCAAATACTAAAAACTACAAATTTCAATGTTCTGTATCCAGTCTGATAATTAGTACCAGAGTTATTTGCATTAGTGAAATAAACTTATATCACAGTCATGTTTCTATTATTGAGATAAAGGCTCATAGTACATATGATTCAACAGGTTGTTAAAGGGGACCAAATTTCTCAGCATGTACCATATGATTGTTGGTAGTGCCATGGTTCATGCAAAAAATAAGATTCACAAGGCAATCAAATATAAAGAAACAAACAAAAAAAAGGTGCTCACATTAATGTGAACATTGCAGTTAAAGGCAACTTCCGATCAACATACCAGGGCCTCCTTCCTCATAGTAAATGGCAGGTAAAATAAAATAACCCCTGTGGGTAGTAAATATGCTTACCTTATCCTGGCTTCTATACTTGACAGGGGTGACATCACCATCCTTTCCACCCGATTCAAGGGAATGCTGCCATCCAAAATTTCTCACGCTAATGCCCCAGATCACTGCAGGAGCATCTCCTTGTCAAATTTTGGGTGTTTAGCTGTTTCATTAGGATGTCAATGGAAAAATGGTGGCATCGACCTCTCCTAGATGCCATGGGCAAAAGCCATTGCAAGGTAAGTATATTTATTCACCTTGTTTCCTACATTTTTTATTCACGCTGCTATATTAAGCTGACCTTGCTTTTTACTGCATGGTTCAGTTTACCTGTGACCGAAGTGGGATGTTGATGCAGGAGAACATTACTTTTTTAAAATATTCTAAAACCTTAATAATTATTTAAAAAAAAAAAATATACACAGTGTATATTTAACGGACTATGAATCTGTCCTTCCTCCTCAACACACAACTGACATTTTACTGCCCTATATGGTCCTTCCACAAATAAAAGCCTGCACGTTCACATGTACGCTTTGACCTAAAAGGCCCCTTTCAAATGGGGTTGTCCATTTTAACTCCTCCGCTTGCTCAGCGGGGATCATCGGAGCGATCCCGGTGGATGACAAGTCCGTCCCTGTGCTCTGAGACCGCTCTCCTCTATGGGGGGATCGGATTAAAACGGACCGCCTGTCCGTTTTCCTCTGATCCGATCCGCCAGACGGATGGAAAATAGGACATCCATCCATCTGGATTTTGCAGAATGGATCGGATCGGGGCGGCTCTGATGTCAGCGGACATGTCACCACTGACATCCGACGCTCCATAGACCTGTATGGAACGACCGTTCAGATCCGCCCAAAAAAAGTGACAGGCGGATCTGAACGGTTTGCACATGTGAAAGGGGCCTAAAGTGTCTATCTTAAATAAACTGTCCCTATGCCATTTATTTCAATATTTTCAATCTTCCTATACATTTTGTATGTGTATTTTGTATATTTTATGGCTGTTGTTTACCTGTAAAAGCCTCCCGTGTGGTGACATACAAAAGCCCTGAGACTGCTGCTAAGCGTCACCATCTTGGATGTGATAACAGCCTCAGCAAACTCAGAGCTATCACTCAAGTGACACTCTATAGCAGCCTTTTTCAAAACTTTTTACCCTAGGGCAGTGATGGCGAACTTTGGCACCCCAAATCTTTTGGAACTGCATTTCCCGTGATGCTCATGCACTCTGCAGTGCAGTTGAGTATCATGGGAAATGTAGTTCCAAAACATCCAAGGTTTGCCATCACTGCCCTAGGGGAACCCTTGAAATCCAGTTAGGTCTCAGGGAACCTCTGTCAAAAACCAATTCACTGGATGTGATTGGGAGAAGCTCTCCCTTACACTGGTACCCAAAGGAAACAATGACCCCCTTTCAATAGTGGTAGGAATGCCACTCTTCCAGACAGCTAAAAAGACCAATGGTGTCCTGCAGCAGGCTCTGCCAAGTGGTGTTGACCCTGAAACTATACAGGCACCATCAAATGGGAGGTCAGTTAGCCACAGCTCAAGAAACCCCTAGCAACCTCTGGAGGAACCCTAAGGTACAATGGAACCCTGGTTGAGAATGGCTGCTCTATGATATTCACCTTTGTTGCTCCCATAGCAGCTACATAAAAAATGATGTAGGGAGGTGAGGGGAGGGGTGGAGGAGCTGGGCCAGCACAGAGAGTACTTAGACACTCCTAGACAAGGAGAGGACTATGTATGTGCAAGAAAGGAGGGGGCTGTGCTAGATAATTGACACTTACTGAAGTAGACACATTTCATATCATGTTCAAAGGCACGTTTCAAAGAATAACAAATAGTTTATGGAAAGGAAAAACACTGATATTAAACATTTTAAATACCTGATATTTTGTGCTTTTTAACCTGAAATGTTTTAAGTTTGTAACAGGGTCTCCTTACATTCACTAAAAGTGATTGTAGTTCTCTGATTTCAGATGAGGACTATTCAATGCTAAAAACCCCACTTCTCCTTTACAGTGAACAACCACCGGTAGTGTAAGTAATAAGGCACAGCAGAAAGTAATTACTTTAATACCCAGCCTATTGAAATGTATTTCGCAATCTTCAGTTTCCTGTATTTTAAGCCTATTTATCAAGTCAGGAATAAAAAGCCATACTGGGCTCAGAATAAAGCATAGCAATGTGTAATTAATGCTGCATAATGAATAAAAGATTAGATCACCAATGTAACAAAGAGACGATCATTCAGTCATAAAGTGAAAGTTGCCCAGGATCATAAAAAGGTAAGGGGGAAAAAAACATGCTTATTTATCTCCTACATAAATATAGCCAAAAGCAAAGCATCAAAGCACACAAAAAGCAATTATTGCACCACGGGGTTGGTATATTATAGCTTGAATTAAATGCAGCTTTAATAAGCGTGTCTATAAAATTAATAATAAACTTCCATATGTGAAGACATTACATTTTGTAATTTACGGGCACATCGAGGTAGAAAATTCATAGTGGAGGAAAAGAGTCTTCCGAGGTTAGCTGAGAATACAAAACAGGTCTGTTCCCCTCTGTTTCTAAATACAGCCATGCATATTAATATTGTTGAGAGAGGATTCTTTGTAGATTTTAACTGTTAGCCTCAGAACTGTCGTCTGGTATGTGTTTATACCAATATTAGAAAAATTCTATTAAAACCATTAAATCCACAAAATCCATTTTTAAATGGTTTTGGATAATTTCCTACTTGGATGACAATTTTCTAAAGCCCTCTGTATCACAACCAATTGCCATTTTAAAAAAAAGTAGGGCTGTTACTGATTAAAATTTTCGTGTTCGATTAATCGTTTTTTTTTTAATCGATTAATCGACTCATTTCGATTAATTATAACGCACATACAGATCCAACTACTTTTAGCTGACGTCATGCGTAGCTCCTCCCCCGTACGCGTTACGCTCAATCAGAACTTCCTCAGAACTTGCTCAGCGGGGCGGGGCTAAGGCATCACCCTACAGTCTATTTAAATAGCACCGTTGTGCATAAGGGGGACCGATGGAGAGCCAGAGACATCCATTACCTGCTGAGACAGCAAAGTGTCAGCTCTTTGGAAAAAAAAGTGCCCTCATCATAAATGTTTCTTGATTGCTGGATAACCAATCAAGGTCAGTTCATTGTCAAACTGACTTACCGCCAGGAAAGCCCTCAGATATGTTGATTTTCGTAGCCAAGTCCAGGATTTACATAGATGTTTATCTGAATATTTTGACCAGTGAGATCAATCAAATCATTAGGATCTGTCTTCTTCAATTTATGATTTCACGGACATCGATGTCACCGGACTCCTCCCCCTTCCCTTCGTTAGCAGACGGAGGCACTTGGGGAAGGGGGGAGGAGTCCGGTGACGTCGATGTCCGTGACGTCACCGGAGCTCCGAAGGAACTCCCTGAAGACCCGGAAGCCAGCAGAGAGGTGAGTACCGATCAAAAGAATTTTGATCGATCAATAAAATTACCGATTAATCGAGGAATTAATCTTTCATTTTCCCAGCCCTAAAAAAAATATAGTTTTCTCCCTTTTTCATTGTTTTATTGTAACTCAGCGTTGCTGATCTCCTCTAGTGTTGCCCAGCCGCTTCCTGTGCCCTCACTCCAGCATCAGCTATAGACTGAACTTGTGGTGTTGTGGTGCTTTTTCACCTTCCAAAAGGATGAATGGTAACATATGTAAGTCTAGGGGTTTGATTTACTAAAGGCAAATAGACTGTGCACTTTGTACATTGCAGGTGCACTCTGCAAAAGCAGTTGCTCCAGTGCTTAGTAAAAGAGTAGAAGCTCTGCTAGCTTCCATCTATCCAATCATGTGCAAGCAAAAATGAAGTTTTTTTTATTTTCCTTACATGTGATTGGGTATTACATAGTTACATAGTTACATAGTTAGTCAGGTTGAAAAAAGACACAAGTCCATCCAGTCCAACCATAAAAAAAAAAAAAAAAAAAAAACGTACAATCCAATATACCCAATACTATACCCACAGTTGATCCAGAGGTAGGCAAAAAACCCCAGCAGAGCATGCTCCAATTTGCTACAGCAGGGGAAAAAATTCCTTCCTGATTCCAGAGAGGCAATGGGATTTTCCCTGGATCAACTTTACCTATAATTGTCAGTACCCAGTTATATTATGTACATTTAGGAAAGTATCCAGGCCTTTCTTAAAGCAATCTACTGAGCTGGCCAGAACCACCTCTGGTGGGAGTCTATTCCACATTTTCACAGCTCTTACTGTGAAGAAACCTTTCCGTATTTGGAGATGAAATCTCTTCTTTGTAATGTGACACTTTACCTCATTTACTAAGCTCTGGAGCAACTGCACTTGCAGAGTTCAACTGTGCTTTGCAAAGTGCACAGTCTAGTTCCCTTTAGTAAATCAACCCCTATGTGTCTAAAATACACCAAGCAGCATGTGCACCACCTGAAAAATACAGAGCTAAGAACTAACAGCTAACTGTCAAGTATGGAAATTCTCAGTAGCATTTAGACAGGTCAAATGAGACCTTGAGGGCTGGTTCACACCTCAAAAACGCACTCCAGATCCGTCCCGGATGCGTTTCTGCATGCGCGTTTTTAACACGTTTTTGATGCATGGCCATTTTTTTCCTGTTATTTTTTTCACTGTACAGTGGTCCAGTGCGTTTTTGATGCGTTCCAGTGCATCCCAGTGCATTTTTGATGCGTTTTATCACGTTCCAGTACAGTCCAGTGCAGGAGAAATACAACATAGTGTGAACTATGCCATTGGAAACCATATGACCAACTTTGCATGTGTTTTTGATGCAGAAAAAAATCGCATGTGGTGTGAGCTGGCAATCTTTGAGTTTAATTCAGTAATTTTGCTTACGGTAAGATGATGTCATCAGTCTGCTGCAGGCAGGAGAAAACATTTTCTCAGTAGTCAGACTGCAACACTGTAACTAAAGCTGGCCATACAAGAATTTTCATAATTTTTCATGTAAAATAAATGTTTGTCAGAAAATGTATTTTTGCCCTCACTGGGGTTAATTTACTACAGACAAATAGACTATGCACTTTTGCAAGTGCAGTTGCTCCAAAGCTTAGTAAATGAAGAGGAGCTCTGCTGACTTCCATCCAATCATGTGCAAGCAAAGATACTATTTTCGTTTTTATTTTCCTTGCATGTGATTGGGTATTCTTTACAAAGTGAAGCTTTACCTCATTTACTAAGCTCTAGAGCAAATGCACTTTTGCACAGTGCACAGTCTATTTACCTTTAGTAAATCAAACTCATAGGAGTTGATTTACTAAAGGCAAATAGACTGCACTTTGCAAAGTGCAGTTGCACTCTGCAAATGCAGCTGCTCCAGAGCTTAGTAACTAAGGTAAAGGTTCTCTTTGCAAAGAATACCCAATCACATGCAAGGAAAATAAAAAAACAGCATTTTTGCTTGCACACGATTGGATGATGGAAGTCAGCAGAGCTTCTGCTCATTTACTAAGCACTGGGGCAACTGTAGTTTGCAAAGTGCACAGTCTCTTTGCCTTTAGTAAATCAACCCCCGTAGAGTCAACTAGAATGTCCTTAAAGTGATACTAAAGTCTATTTTTTTTTTAAATAACAAACATGTTATACTTACCTGCTCTGCACAGTTGGTTTTGCACAGAGCAGTCCCGTACCTCCTCTTCTCAGGTCCCTCGTTGGCGCTCCTGGCCCCTCCCTCCTGTTGAATGCCCCCACAGCAAGAAGCTTGCTATGGGGGAACCCGAGCCGAGCCACAGCTCCCTGTGTCCTTTCAGACATGGAGCAGAGCCTGGCCTCATCCCTCTCTCTCCTCATTGGCTCACTGATTTTGATTGACAGCAGCAGGAGCCAAAGGCACTTCGCTGCTGTCTCAGCCAATGAGAAGGGAGAGTCCTGGTCAGCCGAGTCTCTGGTGCAACATTGCTGGATCGAGATGGGGCTCAGGTAAGTATTAGGGGGCTTAGGGGGGCTACTACACACAGAAGGCTTTTTACCCTAATGCATAGAATGCATTAAGATAAAAAACCTTCTGCCTTCACAACCACTTTTACCTCCCTGGTGGTATTCCCGAGTGTGGCTTGGGGTGGATTTTCAGTACCAAAAGCGGTAACCCCGATCCAGGTACATGTTACTTACCTTGTCCCCAGGATCCTGCGATGTCTCCCTTCTGTGTGAGCGAGCCGTCCTCCGCTCGATCTATCATGGAGCTGAGCTCCGTTCTCTGCGAGCGTTGCGACGCACGGGGACGGAGAGCGGCGCCAAATTCAAAAAGTGAAACACACAATACATATACAGTACACTGTAATCTTACAGATTACATTACTGTATCAATTTATTTCACATCCCTTTTGTCCCTAGTGGTCTGCCCAGTGCCCCGCATGCAGTTTTATATTATATATACTGTACTTTCTGCCAGGAAACTGGAGATTGTCCATAGCAACCAAAAAATGTCCGTTTACATCAAAATTGGTTTTAGATCAGCTAGAAAACAGCGATAATAAATTAGAATCACTTGCAGAATTGAGCGATAGTGATTTGTGGGGAGATACGTCATCAAACACTGAAAGTAATGACAGCGACAATTCTGCAACTGAGCAAATTTCAGTGTTTTTGATTTGATTACATTATTGAATATTTTTTATTATTATTTGTTATAATTATTTATAGTTATTTATTATATTATAATTTATGATTTCGTTTTTCAAACTTTTTCATACCCGGGACGTCTACTAGACTCTTGTTTGGACAGATTTAAGTGAGTTATTCCTAAGAATTACAGGCCTACAATATAAAACGCCAAATTTCCATGCAAAATAATTGTACCGCTTTCAGCATCAAAAATATGAAATAATCATACCGCCAGGGAGGTTAAAGGCATTCTATACTTTCCTACCTGCACCTTTGGTTTCATTTGTTGCCCTGTACGCACAGCCTAAAGCAGAGTAAATCTTCACATCCCTGTGTCAGACATTTCTATTTGTTTCAAATATGAGGCAAGCAGCATGGCACTGCGCAGGATAGTGTATAACCTCAGATTGTAGTGTGATAACTAACATTTCCTGTGAAAAAACTACATATCCCATAACCCCGGGGTCTCTGAATCGAATACTCTGCAGATGAAAGGTAAATGAGGTAAGTACCTGACAGGTAAAAGGTTGGGTTGTGGAGGAAGGACAGCAATGACATGTGAGGAGAGATGAGGTTAGCTTTGTGTTTCATATAAGTAGGGAGTGTCGGGTGAGTACAGGACTGCTGCTAGAAATCACTGGACCCCATACAGCCTAGCTGACAGCCCCCCCCTCCCGAAAATATCAAATTCTATTTTTGCTAAAATGCAACGGCCGCAATGCTATGGCAAAAAAAAAACCCCTCATCAATCAAGACCCATTCAGTTGAATAGTGCTGCTATGCAAGTGACTAGGTGTGCTTGCATAAGGTTAAATTAGGCAGTGAGAAAGCAAAATCACTGTTTGATGAAAAAAAAATCAGGTGTTGCATCCAAACCTACCTAAAAAATATATATATTTTTTTTAACCACTTACAGACCGGAAAAGTTTCCCCCTTAATGACCAGGTGATACGACACTGCATCACTTTAATTGACAATTGCACGGTCGTGCGAAGCTGTTCTAAAAAAAAAAAAACGTATGTTCTTTTTTCCCCACAAATAGAGCTTTCTTTTGGTGGCATTTGATCACCTCTACGGTTTTTATTTTTTTGCGCTATAAACAAAAAAAGAGCGACAATTTTGAAAAAAAAACACAATATTTTTTACTATTTGCTTAAATAATTATCCCCCAAAAAATAAAAATTTCTTCATC
Source organism: Lithobates clamitans (assembly GCA_037952925.1). Lineage (NCBI taxonomy): Eukaryota > Metazoa > Chordata > Amphibia > Anura > Ranidae > Lithobates > Lithobates clamitans. The sequence goes on along the minus strand of JBBGZY010000077.1, from coordinate 797,364 downwards.
AGTTTAGACCAATATGTAGTCTTCTACATATGGTAACAAAAATTGCAATAAGCGTATATTGATTGGTTTGCGCAAAAGTTATAGCATCTAACAGCACAGTGGGCGGCACAGTGGTGTAGTGGTTAGCACTCTCGCCTAGCAGTAAAATGGTTCACTGGTTCGAATCCCAACCACGACACTACCTGCCTGGAGTTTGCATGTTCTCCCTGTGCCTGCGTGGGTTTCCTCCGGGTACTCCGGTTTCCTCCCACACTCCAAAGACATGCTGGTAGGTTAATTGGCTTCTGTCCAAAATTGGCCCCAGTATATGAATGGGGACCTTGGATTGAGGGTAGGGAATGATGTGAGTGTGCGATGTACAGGGTTAGGGACAAGGGTCAGGGTTGTAGACACACACTCACTCAGGTTGAACTGGATGGACTGGCGTCTTTATTCAACTTTACTAACTATGTAACTATGTAACTATGTAACAAATAGGGGATAGATTTATGGCATTTTTTATTACTTATGTATTTTATTTTTTTTACTAGTAATGGCAGCGATCTGCGATTTTTAGCGGGACTGCGACATTGATCGGACAGATCAGACACTTTTGACGCTTTTTTGGGACCAGTGACATTTTTACAGCGATCAGTGCTATAAAAATGCACTGATTACTGTGTAAATGTCACTGGAAGGGAAAGGGTTAACACTAGGGGGCGATCAAGGGGTTAAATCTGTTCCTTGTGAGGTGTTTCTAACTGTGGGGGGGATGGGACTGACTGGAGGAGGAGAGAGATCGCTGTTCCTTATCACTCTCTCCTCCCCTGTCAGAAAGGGATCTGTCTGTCTACATTGATAGATCTCCGTTTTTGCTCTTTTTTCTGCGGGTGGCCGGCGGACATCTGTGGCTCTTAAAGGAGCTGACGTACACCTACGGAGATTCGCGGGAACGAGCCGACCTGCCGCAGTTTAATGACAGCAGCTGGTCGGCAAGTGGTTAAAAAAAAAAAGTTGAAACTAATTAGATTGGGGTGCAGTTGCTGCATTTAGGACAAGCCACATGAAAAAAGCTAAAAAATCAATTACACATATAATATGTGCGACGGTATTGTGATTATAACTGGATGGGGGGCCTGAATGGGCAGAGTAGAAGTGATTCTCCACATATGAGTATTCTTGCCAGAGCTGATTTTTATTTTCACACCTGCTAGTGAACTAATGTAAAAAAAAATCTTACAGTAGTGTTGGGCTTTTAAGGTGAACTCTTAAGGTTCCCGGTTAATCATTTTGAAAATTTTGGATTTTCTAAACATATTATCTATATCATTTTTCATAACTTTGATAAAATTTGTATATTATTTGATATGTAACACATCTGGACAGTTTTCAGACTAAGCTAGGCTTTCGAATGAGAAAGTTCAGCACTGTTCGCTTAATTGTTGAATGTCTCTAACTAAAAATACAACTAAATACACAGTCCCATTTAGTTGTGTGTTAAAAATAATAAATAAATAAATAAAAATAATATTTATAAAAAATATAATAATAAAGACAAAAAAATTCAAACAAGCTATTCAGAGTTTATACTGCATAGTAGTTAGCTTGCTACCTGTTTGCTGTAAGCGGTTAAAATGATATGTTTGTATGCATTATTAAATATAAAGCTAATAAAAACAATTTGTTTGTTTTTTTCTATTTTCGACCAGAAAATAATTAAAATATATACACTATTGTTAAAGCCGCAGAATTACATCACACACAATGGTACATTTTGCGTCCAAGCCTGTCGAAGTACAGCCCCGCTTTTGGCCTTAAGCAACACTTTCACTTTCATTTACCTCTATTTTTAGAAAAAAGGCAATCTGCTCTGAAATATTAATTACAATTTTCAGGTGAGAAGAGCGACAACTAGGATTGCAATGATGGTCGATGGTGAACATCAAGGGAACGGATCATGGAAAGCACTGCTCAATATTTCATTTAGTTCCTTTTGATGGCATCTCATCTTAAAAGAACTACTGTCAAATATTCTGTACCTCAAAAGATCTGGGTGCATATGTCTCCCATCAAAGGATTAATGAAGGCGAGCTGGCTGCATAAAGTATTTTATTCTGTGTAAATGATTTATGTAAGCAAGTACAGAATGGATGGAGTAAATGAGTATTTTTGTGTAGTTCTGCTCTCACATACATTTTCATTATGTGTTTGAACTGTACTTGCTCTGTACTTTAATCATTTGGGATGTGAATATTTGTAGAGAAAAATCTATATATTGAAGCATCACGATAGGTGGTTTAAAGATTCCCATGTATGGTCCAATAAAATGAAATGATGGAACAGACTGAGTATTGCTAGGTAGAAATAGTAATATGCATTTTTTACTGGGGAGCCTATGCAAAAAAAATATATATATATATATAATTAAATATATATATATATATATATATATATATATATATATGTATATATATATATATATACATATACACAGTCAGGTCCATAAATATTGGGACATCGACACAATTCTAATGTTTTTGGCTCTATACACCACCACAATGGATTTGAAATAATACGAACAAGATGTGCTTTAACTGCAGATTTTCAGCTTTAATTTGAGGATATTTACATCCAAATCAGGCGAACGTTGTAGGAATGACAACAGTTTGTATATGTGCCTCCCACTTTTTAAGGGACCAAAAGTAATGGGACAGATTAACAATCATCCATCAAACTTTCACTTTTTAATACTTGGTTGCAAATCCTTCGCAGTCAATTACAGCCTGAAGTCTGGAACGCATAGACATCACCAGACGCTGGGTTTCATCCCTGGTGATGCTCTGTCAGGCCTCTACTGCAACTGTCTTCAGTTCCTGATTGTTCTTGGGGCATTTTCCCTTCAGTTTTGTCTTCAGCAAGTGAAATGCATGCTCAATCGGATTCAGTTCAGGTGATTGACTTGGCCATTGCATAACATAACACTTCTTTCCCTTAAAAAACTCTTTGGTTGCTTTTGCAGTATGCTTCGGGTCATTGTCCATCTGCACTGTGAAGCGCCGTCCAATGGGTTCTGAAGCAATTATGCTGAATATGAGCAGATAATATTACCCGAAACACTTCAGAATTCATCCTGCTGCTTTTGTCAGCAGTCACATTATCAATAAATACAAGAGAACCAGTTCCATTGGCAGCCATACATGCCCACGCCATGACACTACCACCACCATGCTTCACTGATGAGGTGGTATGCTTTGGATCATGAGCAGTTCCTTTCCTTCTCCATACTCTTCTCTTCCCATCACTCTGGCACAAGTTGATCTTGGTCTCATCTGTCCATAGGATGTTGTTCCAGAACTGTGAAGGCTTTTTTAGATGTTGTTTGGCAAACTATAATCTGGCCTTCCTGTTTTTTGAGGCTCATCAATGGTTTACATCTTGTGGTGAACCCTCTGTATTCACTCTGGTGAAGTCTTCTCTTGATTGTTGACTTTGACACACATACACCTACCTCCTGGAGAGTGTTCTTGATCTGGCCAACTGTTGTGAAGGGTGTTTTCTTCACCAGGGAAAGAATTCCTCGGTCATCCACCACAGTTGTTTTCCGTGGTCTTCCGGGTCTTTTGGTGTTGCTGAGCTCACCGGTGCGTTCTTTCTTTTTTAAGATGTTCCAAACAGTTGATTTGGCCACACCTAATGTTTTTGCTATCTCTCTGATGGGTTTGTTTTGTTTTTTTCAGCCTAATGATGGCATGCTTCACTAATAGTGACAGCTCTTTGGATCTCATATTGAGAGTTGACAGCAACAGATTCCAAATGCAAATAGCACACTTGAAATTAATGAGGGAATAACACACACCTGGCCATGGAACAGCTGAGCAGCCAATTGTCCTATTACTTTTGGTCCCTTAAAAAGAGGGAGGCACATATATAAACTGTTGTAATTTCTACACCGTTCACCTGATTTGGATGTAAACACCCTCAAATTAAGCTGAAAGTCTGCAGTTAAAGCACATCTTGTTCGTTTCATTTCAAATCCATTGTGGTGGTGTATAGAGCCAAAAAGATTAGTGTTGTGTTGATGTCCCAATATTTATGGACCTGACTGTATATATATATATATATATATATATATATATATATATATATTATTGTGGTCCTCCCTAATATTCATACTAGACTCTGGTATGTATTTTAGGGGGAACCCCTTACATTTTAGAAAAAGAGAGAGGTCCCCTTCAAAATCCACACCAGACCCTCCATGCAAACTCGCTGACTAAACCATACCAGGCCACATGCCCTAAACATGGGTAAGAGGGTACCATGCCAGGGGTTGACAAGTAACAGAAGGTGGGTTGGCAATGGGCAAAGCACTTTGTCCCCAGGTTAATGTGGGCAAGGGCCTCTTGACCTCAAACCTGGCCCTGTGGTTGTGGGGGTCTGCAGCCAAGAGGCTTATCATAATCTAGAAACCCCCTTTAACTATAAGGATAAAAATACTGTCATTGGTCATGGTCAGATTTTTTAAGTGATAATAATTACTTTAAACAATCAAATGCTACCAAAATCAAAAATACTAACAACAACTTAGAAAGAGATCCACAACTCTGCCCCCAGCTACATCACTAACTTAGTCTGAAAATATCAACCAAATCGTTCTCTTCATTCCTCCCAAGATCTCCTGCTCTCTAGCTCCCTAGTCACCTCCTCCCATGCTCCCCTCCAAGACTTTTCCAGAGCTTCTCCCATCCTATGGAACTACCTAACCCAATCTGTATGACTATCTCCTACTCTGTAGCTGCAAAATCTGGTGCAGCTGTACATGGTAGCCCTGAAAACCCTTCTCTTCAGAGAAGCCTATCCGGCCCCCACCCAACAACTGTACTTTTATTTTCCCCATCAGCTCATCCCCGGCAGTTATTACCTTTTGTATCTCTTGACCCTCCCTCTTTGATTGTAAGCTTTAATGAGTAGGGCCCTCTGATTCCCACTGTATAAAATTGTATTGTAAGGCCTCATGTACACTGCTGCTGATAAACAGGAAGTTGGCTGCTTTTTTCAGCTGCCCCTGAACTCATCCAAGACACAGGTTCGTTTAATTTCGTTTTTAGGCAGTTGCGTTTAGAGGCTTTTCTTTGAAGGCAAAAAAATTAGTTCAGACGCCGAAGTTTCCAATGTTTCAGATGCTAAACGCGGTACCCGCATTTAACCACATTTCATTTACAGGCGTTTTTCATTTTTGGCTATTTTAAAAAAAAAAGAAAAAACATTTTTTTTTCAAACGCTTCTAAATGCAAACGCGGCCAAACGCCACTAAACGCTGCTTGTAAACGCGGCAAAACGGACGTTTTAAACGTGGGCTTTTATTTGTCAAGGTAAATTGTTCAGGAGAGGTTGTAAAAACATCCCGTGTACATTAAGCCTGACTGAACAGTCTGCCCTCATGTTGTAATGCGCTGCATAAACTGTTGCCACTATATAAATCCCATGTAATAATAATATTAATATTAATATTCTTCACACACCAAATCTTGATATTACTATGTCATGTATGGTCAGCCTTTTTGCCAGCTTCCACCTTCTACCTTCCTAACCAGGCAGCTGCCTACAGCAAAGCTCAGTAATGATGACTTTTCAGTAGCTTACTCAAGGTACTTTTTGGGTATCTAAACAGGGTGGTCACTGTTGGAGCACATTTGCCTTATGATAACTGTAAGCCGGAAATATCCTAAATTTCCTAAATGCAAAACTTAAGTTCATGGATCTGTATATATTAATGCGGTCATGTATTTGGATAAGCCTGAATGAGTCCATGGTATGGTCATCTTCTCAACTGCATGAATGTAAACTGACAATGATGACTTCATTACAGAAGGCCTATATTTAAAACACAAACCCCTTCCATCTCATTACTGACCATCCTGCCTCCTTGTCATAATAAAAAGCCTTTTAATATTGTAACCTATATAGCAGAAAATGCTGCTCCAAGCTCCCACGGTGACTGGTACTGGCTGTATGCCTATTTTTCTGCCCTTTCAGCTGAGATCATAAGACCACATGCCTAGAAATTTAGTAAGGGGAATCCAGGAAAGTACTTTCTCTATTAATTGTGTTATAGCTGTAGTAACTTAATGACTAGTTCAGATCTTGCTGAAGACTCAAAATGTTACTAAACCCAGGAGCCTGCATTAACTATATCTGGTCTCCAACAGTAATAAAACATGGAAATGCAATTATTTTAGTAAATATAAACTGCTAAATACCTTTTCTTATCAGCAGTATATAGCAGTCTTGTGACTTCTATCAGTTCCTAGTAAAGCTTGTAGGAGGAGTTTTCATACTGCACTGAGCTGTCCTATCAGGGTCCAGGAACCCTGACCCTCTGTCTGGACAGTGCTTTCTTTAGCAATACACACCAAACTGAGCATGTGCAGCCTGACTCCAAAAGCTCTGTCTTATCAGGAAATGTTCTGGAGTCAGTGGAAGAAGAAGAAGAGGATCTGAGCATACAGGATCAACCAGCCTTTTTACACAATGCAGATGATTAACCCCTTAGGTTCTACAGTGAATATAACAAGCATGCTTTACTGCATATACAGACTGATTTTACTGTTGTGGGTTTAGTAACACATTAAATAATTTGCTGGAAGCAGCCATCCTGATTGCTGGGCATTATGGTGGAGATTTACTAAAACTGGGAAGTGCAAAATCTGGTGCAGCTGTGCATGGTGGTCAATCAGCTTCTAACTTCAGCTTGTTCAATTAAGCTTTGACAATAAAACACTGATTGGCTTCTATGCAGAGCTGCACCAGATTTTGCACCGATTTTAGTAAATCTCCCCATATTACATTTTTTAGGCTTCATGCACACAAGACGCCGGTACAAATTCTGCTGAACACATGTTTTTAAAAGCTGAAACTGGCGTTTAGAAACGCCCGTTTTACCACGTTTGCGTCTAGAAGCGTCTGCAGAGCAGAGAATGACATTTTGCAACCCAAATTTGGGGCCCCGTATCTCAGGGCCACTTGAAGCTAGGAACTCCACAATTGGTATGCTAACACAGATGAACTAACACTACAACATATGTAAAGCTGGGGTTCCTAGTACCAAGTGGCCCCGAGATACTGGGCCTCAAATTTGGGTTGTAAAGTGTCATTCTCTGATTTTGTGGCCCTGTATCTCGGGGTCACTTGGCGCTAGGAACCCCAAATTTGGAGTGCTAACACAATTGAACTAACACTACAATATATCAAAAGCTGGGGTTCTTAGCACCAAGTAGCCCTGACATACGGGGCCCCAAAGTTGGGTCGCAAAATATCATTCTCTGCTGCAGAAAAGTGCTTGACATTTTGCGAACTGAATTTGGGGCCCCATAACTCAGGGCCATTTGGTGTGCTAACACAGGTGGACTAACACTATAACATATCCAAATTTGGGGTACCTAGAACAAAGTGGCCTTGAGATATGCAGCCCAAAAGTCGGTCACAAAATGTCATTCTCTGCTGCAGAAGTGCTTGACATTTTGCGACCCTACTTTGGGGCCCCGTATCTCGGGGCCACTTGGTGCTAGGAACCCCAAATTTGGATGTGTTGTAGCGCTAGTTCCACTGTGTTTGCACACGAAATTTGGGGTTCCCGAGATATGGGGCCCTAAATTCAGGTCACAAAATGTCATTCCTTGCTGCAGTTTACCATCATATTTCTGTGTTTTCTGGTCCAAAAAATAGGGTTCCTTTAAAAACACTTATAAATGCAAATGCGGCTAAACGCGGTGCCGGCGTTTACCCGCGTTTGGCATCTGAAACGTCGAAAACTTTTGCGTCTGAACCCATTTTTTGCTTCTGGAAAAACGAGGTTAAACACAACTGCCTAAAAACGCCAAAAAAATGAGACTGTGTACATGGACACATAGGATAACATTGAATGAGTTCAGGGGCAGTTGAAAAAAGTGTCCAACTGCCTCTGATTGCGCGTTTAACAGCTTCTCGTGTGCATGAGGCCTAAAGTGTAAGCCTCTTAGAATGAACAAAGATGAAGAGACATGACAAAGTATTTTTAAGGCCCAACTGAAGCCCTCTTATAACCCTAACGGCCCCCACCCCACTTTGTAGCACCCCAGCACCTCCCCTTTAAAAAAAAAAATGGACATTTATTACTTTACCAGGTGTTTTTCATCTTGAAAGATAATATTATGGTTCCTTTTTTTTCTGTTGGAAGGCAGGTACAAATGCTGCAAAGAGCAGCCCCACATAACTCAGCATTCTTCTTTGAGCTCAGGACGGCTTGATGCTGCATCCCCATGGGGGCATGTGCTTAACAACCTGGGCTCTCGGGAAGTGAATTGAAAGACACTGGGCATCATTTAACCCAAAAGATGACCAGTACTGTAATGCAGAGGAATAAATAAGTGGGGGACAGCACCAGGGAAGGGGTGAATATTTCAGTGAGAGCTGCTTTTTTTTAAATGTATTATCTCTTAGCAATGGCTGGGCTTTTCTCAGCTGGAGTTCGGCTTTAAACATAATCATAAAGCATTTAGGAAATAAGCAGAGTTGACTGCACTGTGCCATATAGAGTTACCACCTCATCCCTTTAAATCCAAAACACTAGGCATGTGCAATTCGTTTCGTTCCGAATTCGTTTTTTAACCAATTTCGATAAATTCTTTAATTCGGGAATATCCGAATTAACGAAAACCCGTTTAACGAATTTTTTCTGAATATTCGTAAATTCGATAAAATTGGACATTCGTAAATTCGGGTATTCGTACATTCGCAATTTACATTCGTACATTCGTACATTAGTAAATTAGTGAATTCGTAAATTTGTAAATTCGGAAATCTGAAATAATAGTTAACTAATAATAACTTAACTATTAGTAATTACTAGTAACTTTGAATTTATAGGTATTGTAATTTCCTTTTAAATTTGGCTGTTAGTGAACGTAACACATACAAATTTATCCGAAGTTATGAATGATCCGAAAAAACGGAATGGAACGTAATGAATTAATAATAATAAATAACAATAATAATAACAACGTTTTATTATTATTATTGATCATTAATTTGTTCCATTCCATTTGTTTAGATGCAGCATTCGGTTAAATTTGTATTTGTTACGTTCACTGACAGTCAAGTTTGAAAGGAAATCACAATACCTATAATTTAATAGTTAGTTACTATTTCAGATTTTTGAATTTTCCGGTTTTTGGATTTTCAAACTTCGAATTTACAAACTTCCGAATTTTCTAACAAATGTACGATTTTACGAATGTATGAATTTACGAATGTACAAATGTAAAAATGTACGAATGTACGAATGAACGAATGTATGAATGAACGAATGAACGAATGCTCGAATTACAAATGTACGAATGTACGAATGAACGCATTTACGAATTTACGAATGAATGAATTTACGAATCGCGATCATAACGAATGACCCGAAAAACGAAAAAAATAATAAACGAATGAAACGAAAACGAAAATTAACGAATTTTTTTGGCTGTGCACATGTCTACAAAACACATATTAATTACACAGGTTCTGTGGCTGATTAAGGTGGTAATTAAACTCACGTGTTGCCTTATCTGCATTTAATTAGCCTCAGAACCTGTGTAATTCATATGTGTTCGGGTTTAAAGGGGTGAGGTGGCAACCCTAGTGCCATAGTACATCTATGAGGCAAAGCAGTCACCTCTGATAACATCCCAAGCAAATATAAATGAAAGTTGTACTATATATTATTGAAAATGCAGTATATTTGATTCCAAATCTGAAGCATAGACCACCTTTTCCAACTTAAATTGTAAAACTATAAAGATAATTTAATACAGTACACATGCGGTTGTGTTCTGCGAACTGCAGCTTCAAACAAGGCATTACCTCATTATATTTGTTGCCGCCCGTGGCCATTCCAATGTAGATTGTGTAACATAATATCATAATAAAGTCTTCACTGATGGCCTATCCTTTTCAATGTTTTGCATTTGTGCGTCGTTTATTTTGCTCCAGGTGGAGCAATTATATCCAGATGTAACCGTTTCTAGACAGACGTTTTTCAGATGTGACCGAGTTCAAGGGTCTACAATTGTCTCTATTTTTTAGGTCCTGGAGCTACACCAGTTCATTATAGGCAGTTATACATTTCATCGCATTGACATTTTACCCCATAAATAAAGAAGTCTATAGGAACCAACTGAAGAAAAACAGGCGCAATTGCTCAAGACGTGTACATGTCAACCTTTGTTTAAATCTAAACACATCAGAAGGTTCGTAAATGTTAAAAAGGAGATTATTGGCACTATCCAACCTCAAAAACTGAAAGGAAGCTTGGAAGTACATTTCAAAGGTTTCTGGTGAAACAGAGCAGAGGATTCTATGGGGAGACATATTAGAGGAAGAAAGAGATGCTGCAGATCATGAGCAAAGCTTCACCAGCAGCAATGTATTTGTTTCTAAAGCTTGCATCTCTGGAGAGAAGTACTCCATCTAAATCTGCTACAGAAAAGGTTGAAGGCATCTAGGCTGTACAATGCGGGAGATAAGAAGGTCATGTGATCCTTATGTACCACTAAATCTTACTCTAGGTTTACACTAATTCTTATAAATAGTATCTTTTTTCAGGAGCTGACAAGTGCGCTTCCCTTAAGGTTTAGAGAGATTTCATGCAGCTGAAAGTACGATTCCTCTAAAATACTATAAACTGTATCACCAAATAATTACTTGTTAAACATCTGAAAGTGGATCAAAACTATTTTTTTTTCATTAAATAGCCCATTTAGAAATTTAAACAATGGGGTTGATTTACTAAAGGCAAAAATTCTGTGCACTGCAAGTGCAGTTATTCTAGATCTGAGGGGAACATGCAAGGAAAATAAAAAAGCAGCATTTTTGCTTACACATGATTGGATGATAGAAATCAGCAGAGCTTTCCCTAATTTCAGAGCTTCCGTTCAGATCTAGTGCAACTGCACTTGCATTGCACAGTACATTTGCCTTTAGTAAATCAACCTCATTGTGTTGCAGTATCATGTGATAAAAACCTTATGTGCATTGTGACATCGAGGTGGCATGAATTCTGAGTGGCACCCAATGCACTAAGGCAACAAGACTGCGTTGCAGTGCACAGCATGGCATGGTAATGCGAGGCATTATGAAAAATAGATCCAGTTTTCAGAACATTATTGTGCTTTGGCAACCTATTCATTTCAATGGGCTGCCTTCACACAAGACACATTAACACGGGACATAATGCACATTAAAGCTACTGGGTGGGTGGCCCACTTAAGTATATGTCTCTTTTCCAAGAAGGTGGATGACTTCATTTTCTTTCTGGCAGGATCCCTTAAAGTGTTACTAAACCCAGGACCCTGCATTCACTATATCTGGACTCCCACAGTACACAGAACATGGAAATGCAATTATTTTAGTAAATATAAACGGCTAAATACCATTTCTCATCAGCTGTATAAATCAGTCTTGTGACTTCTATCAGCATCTGGTTAAAGCTTGTAGGAGAAGTTTTCATTCTACTCTGACTGTGCTATGAGGTTGCAGGACCCCTGAACCTCTGTCTGGACAGTACTGATTGACTCTGTGCTGATCAAATGTACCCTCCCAAGAAGAAAAAAAAAACTCTCTAGCAATACACACCAAACTGAGCATGTGCAGAGTGACTCCAAGGTTCTGTTCTATCCGGAGATGGATTGGGGACAGTGAAAGATGGGGAGGATCAGAGAAGACAGGATCAAACAGCCTTTTTACACAATGCGGAGGCTTAATGCCTTAGGTTCCAATTGAGTATAACAAGCATGTTTTACTGCATATACAGACTGATTTTAGTGTCGTGGGTTTAGTAACACTTTAAATACCTTGGGTGGAGCTAAGCTCAAGGTAGTTGTTGGCTATGGGAAGAAGAGGAGTCATGGGAGAGAGCACTATCTAGAGACTAAGATTGATCCTTTTGATCCCCCTTGGAGGAGTTCCCTAGAAGCTGGACACAGAGGTATACCACCATACTCAGAGACTTGCTACAGTTTATCTATCTGAATGAAGCATACAAAGCATGGAGGCTTGAGAAGATGCTTGATACTTGTGAGTGATACAATAAAATTGTGTTGGACTGAGCCTCACAAAAAAAATCAACAAAACAGGGTGCACTGGCCTAGTGCATTATCCCACAATATTTATTGATTAAAAGACAACATAAAATATACTCACAAATGTGTGAAATCGCTCATAGGGCTACTCCTCCATAACCCAATAGTCCCAGACTTCCTAATTCAGAGGGGCCTCACCACAATCCTATCTGGCTCATGCTTTTCGAAGGATATACCTTCTTCATCAGAGCCAGATGAGTGAGTCATTGAGGGAACCTGGGTGAGCCCTGTATGCTGGGCAGGCCCCATGGAGCGAGTAGTGGGCACTTCTGGCATGCACAAGTGGCCCCGTCTACACACTATATTGATGTACCCTTAAAATAAAGAATGATTAATAGCCCTGTCAGTTTTTATTTCTTATTTTGCAGTCAGCGTCATAAACTGTATAACCAAATAATTACTTGTTAAACATCTGAAAGTGTATCAAAACCCCCAATTAGGGTGCCTTGGCTGCCCATTCATTTCAATGGGCTGCCCCAATGCAATGCACATCAACACGCAACATAATGAATGTTAACATACTGTCCAAATGTAGACAGACCCTTAGGGGAAAGAATGATTAAAGGCCCGGTCAGATTTTATATTTCTTATTTTGCAGTGTCCATTTGTGGAGATTTTCCTTCTCTTCCTGACCTTAAATTGTTACTAAATTCAGGACCCTGCATTCACTATATCTGGACTCCCACAGTACACAGAACCTGGAAATGCAATTATTTTACTAAATATAAATGGCTAAGTACCTTTTCTCATCAGCAGTACAGGCAAGCAGTCTTGAGATTTCTATCAGTTCCTAGTAAAGCTTGTAGGAGTTTTCATACTGCACTGATCCTCTGTCTGGACATGTCTGGACAGTGCTGATTGGCCCTGTGCTGATCACATGCACCCTCCCAAGAAAAAGAAAAACTCTCCAATGACACACATCAAAGTGAGCATGTGCAGCCCGTCCCCTGGCTCTGGAAATATCAGGTTATTTTTTGGAGACAGTGAAAGAAAGGGAGGATCAGAGACGACAGGATCAAACAGCCTTTATACACAATGCAGAGGATGAACCCCTTAGGTTCCACAGTGTAACTAGCATGCTTCACTGCATATACAGACTGATTTTACTGTTGTGGGTTTAGTAACACTTTAAGACACAACAAAAGTGAGAAGAAATCTCTCCTAATTGAAGGGAATTCCCCCCTTAGACAGCTATTGCTAGAATATGTGTCCTTATTGTTCGTATTGAAACCTCCTGTTTTGGTGACAAATGTAAAATGTTTTATTTGCTACAACCTTAGTAGAGAAGATAAATGTCTCCAGCTGAGACTCAGATGGCAATAAAAACCCAACAAAGCGTCTAACCAAAAACTAAAATAAAGTTTTGGCTTCAGCTAAACTTTAATATTCCTTGAATAACTTATAAGAGATATTTCACTTAAAATCATTATTTTCATTATAGGTGGGGTAACTGATCTACCCTCTGAATTCTTCAATCTCTTGGGAATACCCTCCATATAAATTCCTCCTACTGTGCCATCATAAGATGGCCAGAGATAGATCGAAATTCAGCTGGTTCAGCAGGAGGCGGACGAATCTCGATCCATATATGGGCAGGCTGGTTGTACTGAAGTCGATCTATCAAACAACTTCGTACAAACAGCCTATCAGGTCTTTTTCATATAATCACTGCTGTTGGCTATAGTCTACAGCAGTGATCAAGTGATCATTGTATTCTATTGGCGGGGAAACCTTCCACTTTCGGAATACTATAGCCCAGCGGGAGGGATTCCCACATCCACACCGAATGTGCTGAGTCATATAAAAAACATTCTAAATACCATTTTTGCGCTCTGTTCACAGCTGCATAAGGAGCTCAGAGATAATATCCCGAATATTGTATGACTGTTCCAAAAAATCTCTGTGGCTTAATACCTAGCTGTTATGAATCATGGTAAAAAATCAGCAAATAGCGTAACATAATAAAGAAGGGGTCCTTCCAAAATAACCACACTTTAGATAGCACCAACTTCATCCCTCCCTACCAATCATGACAGCCAATTGTTCTACACTTCTTTGCAGAATGTGCTGAGAATCATTTGTCTATGTCAAGGGTCCCCAAACCTTCTAAACAGAGGTCCAGATTACTGTCCTTTAGACTTAAGAGGGGGCTGGACTGTAGCCATTGGAAGTAGAAAATATCCTGACATCAGTGGGAATAAACAATGTCGCATCTTCGGTGTCCGTGGGAGAAATAGTGATGCAACGTTGGTGTCAGTGGGAGGAATAGTGTCTCAACATTGCTGCCATTGGGCCCCATTGTTGGCGCCATTGGGAGGAATTGTGCCCCATCACTTGTGTCATTGGGAGGAATTGTGCCCCATCACTGGTGTCATTGGGAGGAATTTTTCCCCCTTCACTGGTGTCATTGGGAGGAATTGTGCCCCATCACTGGTGTTATTGGGAGGAATTGTGCTCCATCACTGGTGTCATTGGGAGGAATTGTGCCCCATCACTGGTGTCATTGGGAGGAATTGTGACCCATAATTGGTGTCATTGAGAGGAATTGTGCCTCATTGTTAGTGAGATAGGAAGGAGTTGTGCCCCATCGTTGGTGTCATTGGGAGGAATTGTGCCCCATTACTGGTGTCATTGGGAGGAATTGTGCCGCCTCACTGGTGTCATTGGGAGGAATTGTGCCCCATCACTGGTGTCATTGGGAGGAATTGTGCCCCATCACTGGTGTCATTGGGAGGAATTGTGACCCATAATTGGTGTCATTGGGCCCCATTTTGGTGTCATTGGGAGGAGTTGTGCCTCATTGTTAGTGAGATAGGGAGGCATTGTGCCCCATCGTTGGTGTCATTGGGAGGAATTGTGCCCCATCACTGGTGTCATTGGGAGGAATTGTGCCCCATCACTGGTGTCATTGGTAGGAATTGTGCCCCATCACTGGTGTCATTGGGAGGAATTGTGCTCCATCACTGGTGTCATTGGGAGGAATTGTGCCCCATCACTGGTGTCATTGGGAGGAATTGTGACCCATAATTGGTGTCATTGAGAGGAATTGTGCCTTATTGTTAGTGAGATAGGAAGGAGTTGTGCCCCATCGTTGGTGTCATTGGGAGGAATTGTGCCCCATCACTGGTGTCATTGGGAGGAATTGTGCCGCCTCACTGGTGTCATTGGGAGGAATTGTGCCCCATCACTGGTGTCATTGGGAGGAATTGTGCCCCATCACTGGTGTCATTGGGAGGAATTGTGACCCATAATTGGTGTCATTGGGCCCCATTTTGGTGTCATTGGGAGGAGTTGTGCCTCATTGTTAGTGAGATAGGGAGGCATTGTGCCCCATCGTTGGTGTCATTGGGAGGAATTGTGCCCCATCACTGGTGTCATTGGGAGGAATTGTGCCCCATCACTGGTGTCATTGGTAGGAATTGTGCCCCATCACTGGTGTCATTGGGAGGAATTGTGATCCATAATTGGTGTCACTGGGCCCCATCTTTGGTGTCATTGGGAGGAATTGTCCCTCATTGTCATTGTGCCCCATCACTGGTGTCATTGGGAGGAATTGTGCCCTATCCTTGGTGTCATTGGGAGGAATTTGCCCCATCGTTGGTGTCATTGGGAGGAATTGTGCCAATCATTGGTGTCATTGGGAGAATTTCTGCCCCTTTATTATTGTCGGTGGGGGGAATCATGCCTAATTGTTGGTATCAATGGATGAAAATAATGCCCCAAGGGCCATATTGAAGCAAGCTAAGGGCCGCATCTGGCCCATGGGCCGCAGTTTAAAGTCCTCTGGTTTATGTCATTCCCTCCCATGATTTGGGGCCCTCTTTAGCCATGGCTCAGATGTAGCTATCTAATTTAGTATGCTCCTCGATAATATGATGGAGCATGACAAGCTGATAAGTAATCACAGGGAATTACTACTGTACTTGTAATGGATATATTTGTTTTGCACAATGAAGTAATTTCTAGTGCAAGCTTTACTACCCGAAATGTCACATGAGAATGTTTTACAAAACGCAGTATTTCATTGTAAATGTTTTTTTTTTTTTTTTTTAATTCCTTGCCACAGAATGAGAAAAGTCAATATATTTCATACTAGTCAGGACTATTTCAGGCAGTGTAATAAAATAATGTTGGAGTTCATAGAGCAATTTATTTAGTAATAAACATAGCAGTCGGCAACAAATAAACAGGTGGATTGGGCAACATAAATATTCGGTTGTAAAAGATGACACGGCGGAAAGTCTTCTGAAAGGAGATATATATGCGTAGAACTCCGGCAAGTGCTATCAGCAAAGAACTGACTGCACAGGCAGTGAAGAATGGTCAGAAAATAATGTAATTGGCGGTTGTTTATCAAGCAAATAGCCACATTGCGGATACATTTATACACACTGGATCACTTTGACGTGTTTTCCTGGGCCTACATGCACAAGTTCTTACTTCTATAACATAATTCCATAATGACAACTTTTTGTCCTGCTAGGGCAAACCCTGTGACCTTTGTACAGCAAGACTCATGACCTTATTTAAAGCGGTATTAACCACTTGACCTGCAGAAG
The DNA here is from genome assembly GCA_037952925.1 of Lithobates clamitans. NCBI lineage: Eukaryota > Metazoa > Chordata > Amphibia > Anura > Ranidae > Lithobates > Lithobates clamitans. Next base: position 780,665 of record JBBGZY010000077.1, on the reverse strand, counting down.
TTTTACCCCCCTTCCTGACCAGGCCATTTTTTGCGATACAGCACTGCGTCACTTTAATTGACAATTGCGCGGTCGTGCGACACTGTACCCAAATAAAATGTATGTCCTTTTTTCCTACAAAACTTTATTTTGGTGGAATTTTATCACCTCTGCGTTTTTATTTTTTGCCCTATCAAAAAAAAAAAAAAAATATTTTTTACTATTTGCTATAAAACAAATCCAATGAAAAAAATGTAAAAAAAGCAAATTTCTTCATAAATTTAGGCCAATATGTATTCTGCTACATATTTTTGGTAAAAAAATATCCCAATAAGCGTATATTGATTGGTTTATGTTATGTTAAAAGTTATGAGGTCTACAAACTGTATGTAGCGGTACCTCCGCAGGGGCAGCTGGTTGTTGTGGTCCGTCTCTCACCCTGCACAGCCATGCATACAGTTCTTTCACCTTCAGGCGGAAAAACTGTCCTCAAACTTTGTTTTGTAGTTTTATTGAGGGGAATACACTTGGATGGGGATTGGGGAGATATGGGATGCCCACTTGATTGAAGAAATAAAGAATTTGGACTTCAAACTATATACAGTCTCTGTATATATATATATACCTCTTCACTTCCAGCTCCAGCACATAACTTGGTTACACTTCCTCACTTCCAGGACCAGCTAGCACTGAGAAGCGGGTCTTACACTGGCTCAGCCAGGCCCAGAGCAAATGCCCTTTGCAGGCAGGGACCACGGACCCCTCTGGTGTAGCAAACTGATAGTAGTTCTTAGTGCTAGCTGTCCACGTGGCTACTGATTCCAGCACCACATCAGGTCCTGCCAGTCCTCCTGGCTACAGCTGCCTCTCTCCACTGCCCGTGTCACCAAAGTCCACTCCTCTGGCTCTGCACCCATCCCAGACTGAAATCTCCCAGTCCTATCAGGCATGCCTCCTCCCCAGTCCTCCTGACTGTGTGTCACTCACCAGCCCTCCTGGCTGAGACTTGTTGTTCCCCCCTGGAGACTTGCCAGGCAGTGATCTCCTGCTTTCCTCTCCTTTCCCCCATGCCTCCTGTCCAGGATACTTCTGTGGATTGTGATAAGGTCCTCTCCACGCCCAGGCCCAAGGTCAACCTCCCCCCCCCCCAGACTAGGAAGCTCCCTCAAAGGCCACGACGGCCTAGCACTCCATCTAAATCTTCATCCTGAACCACTCCCCCCCAGCTGGGCTTACCCCGGGTATTTGAGGGGGCCTGTCCCCTGCAAATCCTAGTTGGGGATTGGACAGTGCCCTCAGAATACTCCAGACAGCTCCACCTCTCCTCTCCTCCTTCCTTTGCAGAAACTTCCAGCACAATCTGGATTGTAGGTGATTATTGCAAGCAGGTGTTATAAGTGCTATCAATAATCACTGTGTTCTCCTGGCAGGGACGCCGGAAGAACACAATGGCTCGGCGGGAGGGATTCCCCTGTCAACACTGACTGTGTTGATGGGGGAATTGAGCAAATTTTTTTCCTGCAACCCGTGGTTGCAGAAAAGAAATTCGCTCCATGTATGGCAGCTTTAATCTCTGAAGAAGCGTTATGCAGAGACCCCAAAACGCGTCAGTCTGCTTCTGTCAACCTTCAATATCTCCTAATAGACTAATTTAAAAAAAAACTATTTTATAAGATACAGAATACAATGTGAAATGTTTGTTAAAGGAAGGAAGCCTCGTACAGAGAAGTGTTTTTTGTTTTTGTCAGGACACGAAGAATGTCTTTATCATTTTTATATTTATATTTTTTTTTATAATGCATTTTTGTTTTTGTCAGGACACGAAGAATGTCTTTATCATTTTTATATTTATATTTTTTTTTATAATGCATGAATTAAATACATTTGCTGTTGATGTATAATGTATGTATGATAAGTAACACAGAGTAAATCCTGTGAAATCCTAGGACATGAATATTTTCAATATCCACATGTTTGAATAAAGGAATTTAAATGTTCTCTGGGAAATATGGTTCATATGGGATGAATTCACCCATTTCAATTTGATCTCTTAATATACTGTATTGTTTTCATCTTTTTGCTCAGTTTCAACTTTATAATCAACCGAATTCTGGTAGTAGATTGAAATCATGGGTGGTAAATTGCTTAGTTTCTGGCGATTACTTGTCATCAAATTTATGATTTCTGGAGGCTCAAAAGTGTTTGAAATTGACTGAAAATTGCCAGCTTTAGCACTTCAGGAGGAATTCTAGCCTTCTTCATATTTTTTAGCTATAGACTTTTAGCTGCAGTGTTGGAAGGGAGAAATGGACTGCTGGAAGGGTGAATATATGATAATATCACTTGCAGGGAAGTAAACACCTGATAGAGTCCATTTATGGAAATTAACGAGGACCCAAAGCCTGCTTTAGAGTAGAGGGGCCAATTCACTTAATTAATTGAAATACAATGCAGTGAAATAGCGCTTGCAGTAAATCAGTTTTGAAAGTGTAATTCACTAAGAATTTTGTGTTAAATAATGAATGCAGTGCTTGTTTGATTGAGCGGTAATTACTGCATTTATTCATATGGTAATTTATCATATTGAGCTGGTCGCTAAGGAGAGAAGCCGGCCACCGTTTCCCTAACAACGAATGACTCATCAGCTGTCAGCGTGTTCCCCGCTGACGGCTGAATGTAAAAGAAAATCCATGCAATTAAAAAAAATGTTCCCCGCTGACAGCTAAATGTAAAAAAAAAATCCCGGCAATTAAAAAAAATTTAAAAATACAGCTTGGGGTCCCCCCCAATGTATACCAGGCCCTTTGGGTCTGGTATGGATTTTAAGGGGAACCCCACGCCAATTTCCCCCCAAACCCCAAACCAGACACTTATCCGAGCATGCAGCTGGCAGGTCAGGAAGGAGGGGATGAGCGAGCGCCCTCCCCCACCCCGAACCATACCAGGCCACATACCCTGGGGGGTTGCTTTGGGGGGAAACCCACTGACAGCTGATCAGTCATCTGTTGTTAAGGATGCGGCAGCCGGCTTCCCAGCCTGCTCCTCAACAACCAGCTATTGTGGGGGACCCCCACGCTGTTTCTGACAAATACAGCATGTGATACTGCCAGAAAACTCCTGGGGATAAATACTGCATATGTTTTACTCTATGTTCCATTTGTGAATCGGACTTAAGAGCTTACTGCATGGTTTTTGGATGATAATTACCGGAACAATTTTCATTTTTCAGTAAATACCGCATAATCTTTCATTTTTGTTTTGTGAATTGGACTTTATTTACCAAATGCAATAATTTATGCAAGTCAGTCATGTGACTGTGTTATTGCATGTGGTAAACTTTAGTGAATTGACTCCATAGTCCTTTTCCCTCTTGCTGCCTATAGCCAGTCGAAGCTTTGCAAAGCAGGGACACTGATTGGTTGCTTCTACCTGATCTGTTAATTTAGAACTAAATGACATTAGAATTCCATCATCCCTACATTATATCACTTCCTAATAATGAAGGTTCTTTTTGTTTATACTAGGATAGTACATAATAGGGAAGTACTATTTCATTATTAGGCTAATAATATAAATGTGACTCTCACTCCATAATCACCTTTGGCTTTAAAAGTGGGATCCCCCTTATCTACCACCATCTTGTCTTGGACGTCAATACTCACTTTGCTGCATTTAATAATAAACTTTTTATTATCATGTTGGGTAAATAAAATATTCATAAATAATGCAGTCTACTTTTCCAAATAAGTGGCAGAGCAGATTTTTCATTATTCGCTCATTACTATATCAATCTTAGGCCAATGATACAAATGGAATTCTCATACTATAACTGCCTTCAGCATTAGAAGTGGGATCCCCATTTCCTCCCACCATCTTGTTTTAGAGGTCACTACACACTTTGATGCATTTAATAGTGAACCCTTTACTATCGTGTTGGGTGCATAAAATATTCACAAAGTATGCGATTTGCTTTGCTGAATTACTGGCAGAGCAGATTTTTCATTATTCACTCATCTGTTTCTCTTTTCATTGGAGATCACCTCTTCATATGCAATATTTATTATATTCTCTAACTGAATTGCCCAGGTTTGTGACAAATTTACAATAAAGCATGAGTGCACTAACTTTATTATATTTTACCCTTCCCTCTACACAGACCCAAAAAGATGTGTTTACTGACTTTAAAGTACATTATGGTACCAAAAGTATTGGGACACCTGCCTTTACATGCACATGAACATTAATGGCATCCCAGTCTTAGTCAGTAGGGTTCAATATGGAGTTGGCCCACCCTTTGCAGCTATAACAGCTTCAACTCTTCTGGGAAGGCTGTCCACAAGGTTTAGGAGTGTGTCTATGGGAATGTTTGACCATTCTTCCAGAAGCACATTTGTGAGGTCAGGCACTGATGTTGGACAGAAGCTCTGGCTCGCAGTATTCTCTCTAATTCCTCCCAAAGGTGTTCAGGGTTGAGGTCAGAACTCTGTGCAGGCCAGTCAAGTTCCTGCACCCAAAACTCATTCATCCATGTCTTTGTGGACCCTGCTTTGTGCACTGGTGCGCAGTCATGTTGGAACAAAGTTAGTTTGGGGATGGCCCCTTTGCGTACCAGTGCACAAAGCAAGGTCTTCTCGGCCAACATCAGTGCCTGACCTCACAAATGGGCTTCTGGAAGAATGGTCAAACATTCCCATAGACACACTCCGAAACCTTGTGGACAGCCTTCCCAGAAGAGTTGAAGCTGTTTTAGCTGCAAAGGGTGGGTCAACTCAATATTGAACCCTACGAACTAAGACTGGGATGCCATTAAAGTTCATGTGCGTGTAAACGTAGGCACCCCAATACTTTTGGTAATAGAGTGTATATGTAAACCCAATCACCAAACTTTTTGTTAATGTTAATTTAATCCTATAAGTAACTTTCCAATATGTTTTAAAGCTGCAGCCTTCAATAAAATGATACAAGGTTATCCTGCCATAAAGGTCCTTGTTCAGGCAGAGTTACGATACTGTTACCCTGTTTCCCTATTGCTCTCCTGCATTGTCACCCAGCCACCCAGGCTTCTAGTGGAGACTACATGTGGCCATTTGAACACAGTGGTCCACTGTTGTTTACATAATGAAATCCACCCTGTACTTTTTTCGGTAAAATAACCCAACATATTGGCATTTTTGATGCGCTGCAGTAGGGACAGGCACAAATGTGTATTGTTTAGGGAAAGTGCAAAGTGGGCTTATAATAATATCTAAAGCTGGCATGAGACAATGACATAACAATTACACTGTATTTTCATATAAAAAGGAATGAAATCCAAGACCCATCTGATGAAGTCCATGTCAATGCCTTATATAACAATCCTCATTTTGAATGTATTGGATTATTTATTTGATTCAGATTGCGAACAAAGAGAAAAGCGCTTTTATGATGCAACATTTCATTATCGTTGAGACGAACGTATAAGCTGCACAATGCAAGGGGGTTAATTAAAGTCTCCTACCAGCTATTGTTTCCACTGTTCTCAAAGAAAAGCTTCCTTTCAGAATGCGGAACAGATCATCGTTATGGAGCAGGAAAAGTTCATTCACAGAAGTACTCAGAACTGATATATTCTCAATTAGCTCACTGTCAGATGAAAACTTTGGTGGCTCTGAGGGATGGGAACAAAGAATCGGAGTGATGTGAGATGTACTGCCAACAATTTCTACTCTTCAGCAAGCGGGTCTGACTCTACCGTGAAACGCTGCTTGAAATGTTTCTCTGAAGCGAGCAGGACTACCACTGTGGACACAGAACTGGGATGGAATCCAATATAACAAGGGAGGCAAATCCGCCTGTCGCTTTCCATTATAGAACTTTAAGTAATGTCGGAGATAAAAATATACTCTACATTAAAGAAGGATTCTAGCTTATACTGTGCTTTTTGTATGGTGCCTAAAACGCCACTTATATACTTGTTAGGCAAATATAATATAATAAAATATAATATAATATATATATGTTACACAGCTATGATCCATTTTTTTGTTTTTCATGACGTTAAAATGACCCTGTCACTGGAAAGATTTTTTCTAACAGAATGCCCCTACAAAGGAAGATGATTCACACTTACCCCTATGGCGGGCACTGATATGGGTCATCACTTTGCTGAAGAGTTAGGGCCTCCAGGAGAAGCTGTACATCCAACACTTTTGGAACTGTCAGATACCTGCATCCCCCACCACATGTTGTGGTTCCATCCACCAGCCTCTATGTCTCTACAGGACACAAGAGTGAGGAAGGCTGGAGAAACCATATCACGCAGTAGGGGACCAGGCATTCAACACATTCAGAAGTGTATCAGATGCTGAATAGTCTTTGGTGGCTGTAGATGTTCAGCAAAGTGATAAACATTGGAGATAGGCGAGTCATACCTGGAAACACCAGCGTTACTCTTCATTCCTGGGGGCTGAAATGAGTGGTATGCGAGTAAAGGGAATGTGTGTATGTGCTTGTTGATGTTTTTAAACATCAACAAGGGCAGTTGTATCAGGGGCAAAAAATGGCATTAATGATCAGCTTAACCAATTTTTTCATATAGTGCTAGACAAATGGCAAAGTGCGCAAATTTCAGGCAATTTTAAAAATCCAAGTTATCCAAAATGAGGGGTTGCTTATTGGTGTACAATACATCAAACAATGTTCATAGGGGAAGTTGAAGCTACTCTGACAATGACATCATTGATGACGTAACACGTAGGGAGGAGTTGTGACGTCATCGCACATTGGGATGCAGTGGCTATTTTTTCGGTTGGAAACACTTGGTTTTATATTATGTGCGGATTGTTATCTTACAGTGGAGTGAGAGTAATATGTTTTATCAATAAATCTTTATGGAAAATACTACACTATGCTATGCATCCTTTGCTTTCCCCTGTAAAATCTGGGAGATTCTAGATGAGACCATTTAGCGGATTGGGAGTATATGAATAAGTGGAGAGTGGCGAAACATCCCCATTGGTTTTTCTACTGCTTATCTGACCTTCCTTGTGTGATGGTCCATACGTGATGCTAAGAGACAGTGTGATCAGGTGATGGTGCTACTTTTCCTCTGGAGCACTCTGTCTAGGGCCTTTGCTGACCACACTTCTTGAGCACTTTGTTGACCACACTTCTTGAGCACTTTGGAAACAGTTTTGGAACTTGATCACAAGGACTTGCTTGTCTTCCTTAATGGAGAATTGGATGTCATAATCTGATTACTGCTTTAGCACTGCACCTTTATTATATTTGTTTATGGATATTGTTATTTTCCATCAATATTGAGCCAGTAGCTATTCTAGCATTTTTTCAATTTTGTATTCCTTTAATGTTATATCATCTTTGTAAACTCAGTAATTTACTATTTAGCACAACTGGTTATTTTGTTTAATATCACAACAAATCTAAAATAGTGCAGGCTGCATTTTTTGCATGGCATTGCAATGCCCGGCAGTGTTATGCATCGCAGGTGGTGTTGTGCAGTTGTATTAGGGTGCCATTCAAAATTAATTGGACCGCAGCCCATCAAGACACGTAATCTGCAGTGCAGCGGTGTGAACGGGCCCTTAATACTTTGTAACATTAAAATGGAGCAAAGATTTTGAGCATTTGTGCACCTTTATTCCGCGTACACACGGTCGGACTTTTCGGCTACAAAAGTCTGACAGCCCGTCCGACAGACTTTCGACGGACTTTCGACGGACTTTTGGCGGACTTGCAGCAGACTTTCTATCGAACGGACTTGCCTACATACAATCACACAAAAGTCCGACAGATTCGTACGTGATGACGTACACCAGACTAAAATAAGGAAGTTGATAGCCAGTAGCCAATAGCTGCCCTAGCGTGGGTTTTTGTCCGTCGGACTACCACACAGACGAGTGGATTTCTGGGTCCGGCGTAGTTACAACGTAAAGATTTGAAGCATGTTTCAAATCTAAAGTCCGTCAGATTTGCAGCAGGAAAAGTCCGCTGAAAGTCCGGGGAAGCCCACACACAATCGGATTGTCCGCCGTATTTGGTCCGTCGGCGTCCGTTGGACTTTTGTAGTCAAAAAGTCCGACCGTGTGTACGCGGCATTACACACACAAACACTGTCGTTTAAACACATGTGTATATTTTTACTTTCTTTATATGAGATTCCATAGAAAATGATGAAAATACAACATGCTAATGTGGTTTTCCCTCTGGCATATGTTTAGAGCAGGCTGTAAAAGGAATAGATTGTTGGTTAAGCTTTTAAATGGAGAAAATGTTCTGCAAAGTAATAAAAATAGATTTGTTTTTTTTTTTAAATATGATTTCACTAACACAATGAATCAATTTAATGCTTGCAAATAACACCTGTAATTGCACAGAATATGGAATGCTATAAATAGATGCTGGCTTTATCACACCAGCCTGCTAAAAATGAACCGGCTGCACAAAATAGCTGCATAATGCTTGTGAATTAAAAGCAAAAGAATAGCATATTTCTGGCAGAGCCAGTCTAATCCCATTCTTCAAACAAAGCAAGATGAGAGTGAACAAAAAGCACTGAAGCTTGGCCAAAATGGATCAACATGGTTCACTTCAGGAATTTTATATATCAGATGACCCATCATTAGCTGGATCACTAAACTCCTATAGTGATCATCATTATTATCAGTCTGGAAATATTATCATTACCTGTTAAGAAAGTTTGTGGACATCTGAGTATCATCCTTGTTGGACATTCTATTCCAAACTGATGTCCATGAATGTATGCTTGCCCCTAATTTGTGCATATCACAGCCACCACTCTTCTAGAAAGGCTTTCCACAAGGTTTTGGAGTGTGCCTGTGGGAATTTGTGCCCATTCAACCAAAAAAACTGAGGTTAAGTACTGATATTGGACAAGAAGACCTGGCTTGCAATCTGTGTTCTAATTCATCCCAAAGGTGTTCAGTAGGGTTAAGGTCAGTGCTCTGTCTAGGCCACTTGAGCTCCACCACACCAAACCGGTAAACAACATGTTTATGCATTAATATCAAATGTTCTACCACCAAGGAGACTTGCTGTACAATCCACTGCAGAGACAGTCCACTTTTCCTAGACCTTGCCTGATCAAGCCACACAAATATAGAAAGCAAAAACAGGTCCACCATACCTGCTGCTGTTAAGAGATTTATTAGCTGAATGGAATAGCAACACAACACAGAAAAAAGGCTGTATTTCACAATAATAATATTTACTCATAAGGCTATGTCTTTATGGAACTGGCTTTGTGTCAGGAATGTCGTGCCGACCAGTATAATGCATACCACCACATGCACATGCAGGCGAGTGTGTGCGCATTTTCACCACAAATACTGGTGCCAGGTGAGCTATTTATTCTGGAGCTTTGCATAGGATCATTGCTGAATGGTCTTTCAGTCTGTACTTCTGTGATTCCTGATCATGAACTTATACTTGACCTTGTTACTGACCTGACTTTAAATTGACCTGCTCTTGGATTATCCTATTCTACCCATGATTGCTGCTCATCTACGTTACTGTCCTTGGCCTAGAACTTTGAGTCTGCCATCTTGGTATCTTCTGCCTGCACGATGCCAACCTCTGCTTGCTCCTAACTTTAATTTTGCTTACGATTTGGTGCCTTCTTGCTTGGCTGAAACCTGACTACTCTGCTCGTAACTGAACTTTTTGTATTAACACTTAATGTATCCACTGTATCCCTGATTATTTGATACTTGTGTTTTCAAGTTCTGGTCTTCATTTTTTACTTGTGCCCTTCCATCCCCCTTTCAGCCCCCTCTAAATTTCCAGTGGTACTCAGATAGGAATTGTGCAGGAGTAGACCCTCTTCATTTTAGACTCCTTATGCACATATATGACACTTTGTGAACATGGGCACAGTCATACTGGAAAAAAAATGGCTCAGCCAAACTGCTGCTAGAATGTAGGAGACACACAATTGTCCAAAATGTCTTTGTGTGCTATACCATTAACAGCACCCTTCACTGAAAACACCTCAACTGAATAATTTGGAGGGGTGTCCAAATACTTTTGGCCATATAGTGTATCTTTCAGAAAACGTTATTTCCATAGCTGATTAAATGCCTTAGAACAAGTATGCAGTTAAGGACTTCTGACATACTGATCTGTTTGCTAGTACCAGGTCAGTAACCAGGAGGGTGCTAACATCAGTGGCCAAGCAACAAAAGAAGGTTAGCATACTCTTGCATTTCTCCCATAACTGGTTTAAAGTACTCATTAGTCAAAACTGGAAAATAAGGTTAGATTCATAGAAGTGAAACAACCCATTTGCTCATGTTTTTTTGCTTGGAGAGTTAAACTGGCCATACTAGAAATGTAATCAAAATCTTTCAATGTTAGTCTGATTTTCTAAACATTAGTGGGTGTCAGGAGCGTGTAATAATTTAATCTATATTTAATGCATCTTTTAGGGTGTGCCCACCAAATATCTTGTTTGTCTATTGTATGGATTCTGACCAAATCCTTTTGGGTGAGGAGCACCCCACTCCCTCATTAAGTACCTCTTATTAGTGTCCACTTGTGTCATGGGTGGAGACCTCAAGATTCCCCCATTTAGAAGAGTGTATTGCTCTCATGGTTCAGAGATGCAGGATCTCCCATTCTATGGATAGTGTAGGACCCACCAATCATGGGGTACTTTGTCGCAGTAAGTGGGCTTAGCACCATATAGCAATATGGAGTGACCAAATCACCATATTTTTTGATAATGTTTTTTTTGAAAATGTTTAGGTGTTTTAAACTAGCCTTGCTGGAGATAAATGTCTTTTTTGTATGTGTGCGCTGTAATATTTTCTTCTTCTCAGGAGCGTGTAACACTCCTGTTCCATGGCAGCTGCTGTTCCTATTACAGCTGGTTTTGGCTAAGCTGCACTCTCCTTGCCTGACTGTACACCTGCAGGGTAATTGCTGTAGACACAGCCTCTGGGTGAAGTCCAAACCTGTTTTAAGCCCTCTATGCCCTTAGTGTCATGCTTGTGATAGTATTTGCAACATGTGCTTCAAGCTCCCTAATTACCTGCCTTGTTCCCGTGCTTTGACCTTACCTTCGCCTGATCCTTGCCCTGCAAGCTAGTTTGGATTTCCTCGTTAAACTACTCTCTGAACTCTGCCTGCCTTTAGACCATGCATTTGACTCCATGACTACTCTCTTCCTCTCTTTTTACGTGGTAGCCCGACACTATAGAATTGTGTATATGACCTTCGGGAAACTGAGTACCGGTAGGTCTGCTTGCCTTATGGGAAAGGGGCTGCTATAGGTGCAGAACACAGAGCCAGTTACACTACCTGACCATCTACGCTAGGGGTTGGCGTGACAGTAGGGTCACATCAGTGTTCAATGTGATGAGAAAATTCGAAGGAGCAGAATGGAAATTTTCTCTTGGACAAATTTCAAACAGTTAATGTGTTTTTTGTTCAAGAAATCCCAAATTGGAATGTTAAAAGCAAAAAAAGTGGTTAAATACTTTCAAATGACATTCATCAAGTCATCTAATGTACTGAGAATTTTTGCACAAATGTTTCTATGAATAATTGTGCGAACATTCATTTGAAAATCTACTAGTGTATGTATGGATAAAATCTTTCTGATGCTGGTAATCTGCTATTTTATAAACACTGGTTGCAGATGGGTTTGAATATGTATGCTGGATTTTCGCAACAAGGCCTACTGTACCATTGGGTTTTTTTCTTTTTTTTTTCTTTCTTGAAGTAGAAAAACTCTTTAAATGAATCTGCACATTACAATCTACATGAAGTTTAACCAGAAACACATTTAAATATTCTTCAGAGGGTAGACCACAATCTTCCATCACATTATCCTGCATTTCACTGATAGTAAATAACAAAACTTGAAAAGGCCTGTCTAACGTCAGATAATTGATGGCAATTCTGTATGTAGCAAATGGCTCTTTTTCCTCTCGAGCCTGTACCATCTGTTGCCTATTAATTGAGGGGAAAACTCATCGATCACAAATCACAATCACACAATGAAGACGATTTGACTCTTGCAGAAGCATTATAAAGTTATTTATGGCGGCATGCATTAAGAGAAGGGAGTCGATATTAAGGCAGAACATGAAATTTGTCATACTACTTTCAACTTGCAAGAAACTGTAAATGAATTTTTATAAACAGCTAGTATAGTTTTGCCATCGTAAAACCCCTTTATGTGAATTTCAGATGATAACTAATGGGTGACAAGAAGGATTCACAGTCCATAATACAGCGCAGGTATGGAAGATGAAACACTTTATTAAAAGTGCCAAAAGTAACTGCTTTTTTTATTAAACTTTTTAGATGATTAATTGCATGCTAGATGGCAGTGCCCGCAGACATGCTCAACAGTGTTTATAACACAACAGTTAATCGTTCTTGTTTTTAAATTATGTATCCTCTCGGCATTATATCACCATATTTAAAAGAAAGTCTAATCTAAAAAACTGTTTAAAGGTATACTTCATTTGGCAATGATCGTAACAGGTTCTCAGCATAGCCTACGTCTTGCTGGAGAGAGACAAATGGGCATCAGGGTGAGACCTGCGAGTGTAGCATTGAGTCAACATGATAATGACATGCTTCCAGAAGAAGAGATGGCAGTATGGCAGAAGACAGACCAGTGTGCCCTACAACTTTAAAGAATCAGCCTTTAGTGATCAGCCAGTGCTGGGGTTGAGGCTATGAGCTCCCTCACTGCTGCTTGAAATGTTACCTGTGCATGCACAGGGTGCCAGCCCAAGACCACCATTAAGAAAAAGGGTTTCCTGTTTGTGACGAGGTCTCCCATACAACCAAATTGGTGATCCACATGACTACCTGAAATGCCGAACTGAGACAGAACTTGAGTGGGATCCTTGTAATGCCCATTGCTCCAAAAAAGTGTATATGTGTGATGAAAAGAGCAGTTGATAGTTTGATGAACTACAGGGTCTAGTGGTCAGCCTGCAAATTAATCTGCACAAATTCTGTACAGTTCTCTCTAAAGATGATAAAGCTAGTGTACTATGCTATGTTACTGTTGTTACTGTTGGTACTGTTTATTTAATTTCTTTGCTGATGCACACAGGGGTTATTATAATTGTGTGACATGTCTTCTCCTGTACATGTGAAATAAGTGAGCCGCTAGCACTACAATGTGACAAATTGTGTAAGGTATAGAATAAAAAGTGCAGCGCTAATATCATGTGTTGGAAAAACAAAATAGGCACAATGATGTGTCAGCAATAAAGTGCGTAAAGTGATAGTACAATAAAAAACACATGATACAAATGAACAAGAATATATGAAAACAACCTAATAGATGTGAACGTAAGCCAGTGGAGGCAAAGAAGCGTAGCAGACACTGAATGGTTGGAAAGGTGGATGACTCTGGCAGCAGCACTCATAATGGATTAAAGGGAGGGTAACCTGTAAAAGTAATCCTGTGCAGAGGAAGTTGCAGTAGTCAAGGCAAGAGATGACCAGTGAGTGGACTAGGAGCTTTGTGGTTTCATTGGTTAGGTAGGGGCGTACTTTAGAGATATTGCAAAGTTTGAAGCTACAGAATCATAGGAATAAAAGGGAATCTGGCACGAAGGTTTGAAGTTTTATTTGCAAGTCTGATAAGATTGGAATTCTGAGGAGCCCTTATACCCTAAAAACTAAGTTCAGCAATATACTGTGTATAAAAAGATATTGAAGCTTACCAGAATATATGATCCTTGGTGACTTGCTCTTGCAATAGATCCCATTTCCTTCCAAGATCTACAGAGACGTAAAGCTGCAGAGACAAAGAAAGGGATACAATGTTATGGGGTGAATTCCTTAATAGTCACAATTTTTTAAAAGGCAAACTTCGGGGGTCGGGAATAAGAATGTAAGCATACAGTAGGTTGTGTCTCAAAAAACAGCAAAATTATAAGGAACTCAGAGGAACTGTGATAAATTGTCAATAATGTTAATAATGATCTTACTTTGTCAACTGCTGTCAAGAGCATTGGTGATTTTTTATGTTCTTAGTATCTTGAAAAATACAATATCATGTTTACTATTTTTAAAACATGTCCTCTACTCCGGACTTGCTGGACAAACACATTGCAGTATCAGGTTTTAGGTGGTACTTTTAGTTGTATGTAGTTTTACAGAATTATGCCGTGTACACATGGCCGGACTTTTCGACCAAACTTGTCCGACGGAACGAATCCGTCGGACAATTCGACCGTGTGTGGGCTTCATCAGACCTGCAGCGGACCTTTTCTGTCGAAAATGTGACGGACTTTAGATTTAGAACATGTTTCAAATCTTTCCGACGGACTCGAGTCTGGTCGAAAAATCCGTTCGTCTGTATGCTAGTCCTACGGACAAAAACCATCACTAGGGCAGTTATTGGCTACTGGCTATGAACTTCCTTATTCTAGTCCGGTCGTACGTCATCACAGTAGAATCCGTTGGACTTTGGTGTGATTGTGTGTAGACAAGTCTGATTTGACTGAAGTCCGTCAAAAAGTCAGTCGAAAGTCCGTCGAAAAGTCCGACGTTATTCAGTCCGTCGAAAGTCCGGTCGTGTGTACATAGCATTAGAATCAAGGACAGGTTCACTTTAAATAGCTGTAATTCTTTTGCTTACAAAATATTCATTTTGTGTATGAAGTCATTTACCAAAATCTTTATTGGAGATTTTAATGTTTAGAGCAATATTCATTTAAATGTGGAACCATCCTTTGTAGTATGGAATTTGAACTTTGTGTTGATCGAGCATGCAGAGGCTGGAGATGTAAGATCTCCTGCTGGTTGAGGCTAGAAATATAAGTGGACCAGCTCTGCAGGGAACTTGCAAGCAAACATTGTAACAAATGTCTGTTTTTTTAGGGGCAGTGATTGGCAGCAGATAGAGATATATTTGGCATTATTCCTCGGGAGCTTTTTTAAACAAGTTTAGATTTATTCTTTCTGGCCTTCTAGACCAATTCTATAACCTTCCTCCGCAGCTGTGTAAAAGGAAGCATAATTAGCATAATGATCAGACAGAAAGTAACTGTAAATTGCATATTACCAAAAAGGTGCAAAGTTGCAGAATAATGCAAAACAGATTAGGAAACCTGCGCAAACATGACCTCTTACATCAATGTCTCTGTGACTCAATTAGGGTAACATGTGGCTTGATAGCATAGTCATCATTTTGTCAAAAGTATTGGGACGCCTGCCTTTGCACACACATGAACTTTAAAGGCATTTCAGTCTTAGTGCGTAGGGTTCAATATTGAGTTGGCCCACCCTTTGCAGCTATAACAGCTTCAACTATTCTGGGAAGGCTGTCCACAAGGTTTAGGAGTGTGTCTATGGGAATGTTTGACCATTCTTCCAGCAGCACATTTGTGAGGTCAGGCACTAATGTTGGACCAGAAGGCCTGGCTTGCAGTCTCCACTCTAATTCTTCCCAAAGGTGTTCTATTGGGTTTGGTATCAGGAATCTGCGAAGGCCAGTCAAGTTCCTCCACCCCAAACTCGCTCATCTATGTCTTTATGGACCTTGCTTTGTGGTCCAAATCATTTGGTGGAGGAGGGTTATGGCTTGTGG
Organism: Lithobates clamitans; assembly: GCA_037952925.1. Lineage (NCBI taxonomy): Eukaryota > Metazoa > Chordata > Amphibia > Anura > Ranidae > Lithobates > Lithobates clamitans. The sequence goes on along the minus strand of JBBGZY010000077.1, from coordinate 765,100 downwards.
TTGTTTCTCAGGGGTCGGGCTTAGCCCCTTAGTTTTAGTAAAGGGAACTCTTAAGGCATCAGCATACCAAGACATTTTTGACAATTTTATGCTCCCAACTTTGTGGGAACAGTTTGGGGATGGCCCCTTTGCGTACCAGTGCACAAAGCAAGGTCTTCTCGGCCAACATCAGTGCCTGACCTCACAAATGCACTTCTGGAAGAATGGTCAAACATTCCCATAGACACACTCCTAAACCTTGTGGACAGCCATCCCAGAAAAGTTGAAGTTGTTATAGCTGCAAAGGGTGGGCCAACTCAATATTGAACCCTATGGACTAAGACTGGGATGCCATTAAACTTCATGTGTGTGTGTGTAAAGGCAGGCATCCCAATACTTTTGACAATATAGTGTATGAGTCTATAGCAACAGAGAGTCCAAGATAAAATCAATACTTCTGTAAAACAGTTGAGAATGCATATTTACATTTATCCTCATCAACAGTGTTCCTTCTAGTGAATTCCAAGATAGCTCTGGTAACACAGGAGAACACAGGAGAACAGCTGGAGGGATCCCAGGCCTGTAGACACAGGGGTGACACCCCACTGGAACTACAGTACTCTGGTTGCATTTGGGGAGGTGCTCCCCATAGTAACTGGGTCTTCCAGAAAATCTGAGTGCTATTAGGCTCCAGACTGGCTGCCTGCATGCTAGTTCTGACAGTGGAGGGCCTTTCCCCTGACTACACGATACGTGCCATGCTGAAAAATGTGTGCCTGTTTATGGAGCAGTTTCTCTGCAGAATAACTGCTCGGTGTAGCTGGAATATACAACTTCCATGCCATGTCTTTGACAATTCTTAGTGTCACTTCAAGATACGGATGATTTAAACAAAGGTGAAATCAATGCCACATTGAACGATCCTTACTTAAAAGCACTTTGATAGTATAAAAATAACAAACGGAATCAGAAACATGTTTGCATAGACAGAATCGGAACCAGGCTGACACAAACTGAAAAGGTTTTGCATGTACTGATACAACCAGGGAAGAGAAACAGATTTACAGAGAAGAGGCTAAAACTAGGTTTTAGGTTCTAGTCACACAAACCCTGTAAAGGCACAGTACAGCACAGCTATGCTGCCAACACAAATGTACAGGCAATACTGAAGCAGCTGCAACAACTTCAAATGGCACCTAGTTGGCAGTATGAAAGCCAAAATCCTTTGTTGTACATAACAATGTATAGCTGACTATGAACAGCATAATGTGGTAGGAGCTGCTTGCTACCCAGAAACGTGGCCCTATTTATGTGCTTTCCAATATCAGCATTGTTCCTGGCGCTGTTTATGTGCTTTCCTCCATAATGCTATCTGCAATAAAGGAATTACCTATTATTTGACAGCGCTCTTGTTTTATTCGTCTAAGATCAAATGATCCATCCCAATGCAGGTTGAATTATTTTGAACCATGTCTTTGTGACATACCTTACCATTGTTTCCCAAAAATGTGACAGAAGAGGACAAAAAACACACAACTTCCTGTTCCACTAAGTGTGGATTTTTTTAGGGTAGTGTTTCTCAACCTTTTTTTCAGTCAAGGCACCTTTATGCACAATCCTGAGGAACAACTACATTCTATAATGTTGACATGGACTTTCACTGTATTGTTCATTTAAGCACAAGAGACTCAATTTTGTTCACGTTGTTGAAATGCGTTCTGTAACCTTCACCTAACACACAGATACATCATCTGCTAGAAGCTCTCTCTGTCTCGACTCCCCCCTCCCCTCTCAAGGTTTTACTTTTGCAATTGTTTTATTCGATAGCTTTTAATAACATATTTCTATTTGTTAGTTTTAAAAAACATCTCACACCACCCCTTTCTTATCTATGTATAAAATAACATATAATGATAAATTGTGCACGGAACGGACATTTTAAACACAGTGATTGTGTCCTGTAAATTTGTTCCTGCAATTGCAGTATTCATTTTTGTTTTTAGAGTACCAATCAGAAATAGTTCCCAAAACAGTTGGCGAGCCAGCCAGGAGTCTCCAGAAGGAACCGCACTTTGACCAGGATCATTGGGAACGCAGACCTCTAAATGCTAGGTGAGTTGTCCTTAAGCTTGCTATATTTCTGCCTTTCCTATGTATGCTATCTGTCGGTTCTCAAGGAAACCAGACCATTCTCAGGCCTTTCTGGTTGGGTAACGTGTGTGTGTTTAAATGTGTTTGTGTCCCCCTTCACGGGTTGGACTGTGTGTGGATAGGGAGAATCTTCTGCAGTTCCCTGCATTGACTCTTTGTGGGCGACGTGGGTCAGGGGCGCATGGTAGGGTCAGATAAAACCCACAGAGAAGAGAAGAGATGAGGAGGGTCTCTTAATGAGAGTTTTGTCTATTGTCATAAACCCCTTCTATCCACTTGTAAATCTGCAGATTTGCTGTACTATTTGTTTTAGAGGCAAGTGGTTATTGGCACAAGTAGAGAAGACTGGCCAGTCATTATGGCCATTAAATTAAATAAGGGAATGAGAGGGCTTCAGAAAATGCCCAGTGCAAGATGAGCGCTAGAGAATATATGAACCGAAGGTACAGTTCTGCCTTTACTGAGCCCCTAAATAAATGGGTAAAATGGACAAAGGGAACGGCTAAATCTTTAAAATCTGAAGGGACTCTTGATTTTGTAGTATAGCAGACTTTTTTGCACTATATTGACCCACTATTGTGCAGTGAAGGAACGTGGAAAATAGCTTGCATATGAGAGACAGAAGCTAAAGTAGCAAATCAAATTGGCTTGACGGAGATGTTTAATGAAAGTACTGCCCAAATTTACTACATTTGGCCAGAAGACTCTGTAGAGGAGGATCCCCCACCTTATGTGGCTGCCAGTTTGGCTTTAAGGGGTCCATCCACAAAAGCACAAGAATTAGATTACATAAAACACACAAAAGATGAGCTGGGCAATATAGTGGAGAGCAGAGGTTTAACAGCCCCATATCAACCTACAAAGAGGGATTTGGCTTGTATCTTAGAAACAGATGATTGGCATAAATCAAAAGGCACATATGCAAAACTAGATCTCTCTGAACTTAAGGCTTTGGCCAGAGAAAGAGAGATAGAGTCTAAACTTCCGGAGCAAACCATAATTTCCAAATTGTGGCAGCAAGATGAAGAGAGAAGGATCGGAGAAACCACCCCTTTGGCCCCTGTCACAGAGCAATCTGTTGCAGTGTATCCAGTCAGAATCCAATTAGTTTTTGAAGGTAATGCTGTTGACAGTAAGTCTCAAATTAAATGGCATGTACCTTTTAGTCCTCAAGAAATGAGAGCTATATTAGAGGTATTGGGAGATCCTAGAAATAATCCAATTGGGTTTGCAAAAAAACTTAGTACTGCACAGGAAACATATGGGTTTCTGCTACTGACATTCATCAGCTTCTTATTAAAGTAGTGGGAAGCAACATGTCTGGCTATATACTAAAAGAATGTGGTGTAGACGTCACAAATCTAGATAATATGGTTAGTGGACGGAAGGTTTGTGAAAAATTGAAGGAAAAATTGCCCCAAATATATGGACAAACCAGACACACTGAATTTATGAATGCTAAGCAAGGGAAAGAGGAAGCAGCAGGGGCTTATTGGAGGCGGTTAAGCGATATGGCCGAGGAAGCAGGCCTTCAAATAGAGGAAGAGAAGGCGGGAGAAACTGCAAGTCCATCTACACAAGTGGTGAAACAAAGGGTTCTTGATGGTTTAATACCCCAGTTGAAAGAAAAATTGTTCACAGCAAGGCCTGAGGCAGGCAATATGTCTATTCGAGACCTCCTGCCCATCCTGTTATCTATAGAAAACAGGATTAATCAGAAATACAGCAAACCCAAGGTTATGTACATGGGGAAGCAGAGAGAAGCGTGAGGAGGAAAAAAAAAGGCGATCACCGGCGGCCGTGAGAGGGACATCAGTCCCGATCATGCCGATCATCTGTGCCCCCTGCCAGTGACACCTAGCAATAGGCAGCAGTGCCACCTACCAGTGCCCACAAGTGTCACCCATCAGTGCCCAGAGTGCCACCCATCAGTGCCCACAGTGCCACCCATGAGTGCCCACAGTGCCACCCATCAGCGCCCACAATCAGTGCAACAACAACAGTGCTGCACATCAGTGCCACCTATCAGTGCCCATCAGTGTCACCTACCAGTGCCCATAAGTGCCCATCAGTGCCACCCATTACTGCTCATCAGTGCCACCCATCATTGCTCTCCATCAGTGCCGCCCATCAGTGGAACCTAGCAGTGCCACCTATCCGTGCCACCCATCAGCGCCCATCAGTGGCCATCAGTGCCGCCTTGTCTGTGCCCATCAGTACCGCCTTATCTGTCCCCATCAGTGCCGCCTTATCTTTGCCTATCAGTGCCGCCTTAACTGTGCCTATCAGTGCCACCTTAAGTGTGCCTAATCGTGCCCATCAGTGCAGCCTATCAGTGCCCACCAGTGCCGCATCATGAAACATGATTTTTTTTTAAATTTTCCATCTTTTTTTGTTTGTTTAGCAAAAAATAAAAATCCCAGCTGTGATTAAATACCACCAAAAGAAAGCTCTATTTGTGGGAAAAAAATAATAAAAATTTCATTTGGGTACAGTGTTGTATGACCGCGCAATTGTCATTCAAAGTATGTCAGCTCTGAAAGCTGAAAATTGGTCTGGGCAGGAGGGGGGTTTAAGTGCCCAGTAAGCAAGTGGTTAAATCTGGCTACTCTTCTTCCTATAATTGATGAGAAAGATGCAAGAAATGGTACTGATGTAGAACCTGAGAGTTTTTGTCATGATTGTATGGCTCAGATGGAGGTAGAAAGGGCTTCTGTCACACCAGCAAAAGATAAGCCTTTATCAGATTGTGACACACACTTATTCGTAGATGGTTCCAGATTTTACACTGATGATGGTCAGCCACACACAGGGTTTGCTTTAACCCAGAGGCGTTGCTAGGGGGGTGCGGGGGGTGCGATCCGCACCCGGGTGACACCCGCTAGAGGGGTGACACCCTCCCGACGGTGTGGAAAGAACTGGTATTTTTTTTTTTTCTAATCAGCTGACCCGTTCACCCCGCACTCCGCAGCCTGCCAGGTTGAAACAACACACACCCCCAGCGCCGTGGCGGCGCTTGGTATGTCAGTGTGTGAGCGTGCTGCGTGTCCTTCTTCCTCCTCCTACTGAGCCAGCCTGTCACATTTCATCTCTCACACTGCGCTGCAGAGTGAGAGATTACATCACTGTCTACAAACACTACTATCTCCGCCCGGGCGGCGCGGCAGCTGTACGCTGTGAAGCTGCCCTCCGATCTTCTCTCCACTGGCACTGAACACTCGATCCGGGCACACACCCAACACATGCCATTCCCACAGATAAAGCCTCAAGCTCTGCTGTCTGTGCCTCCAGTGAGGATGGCAGAGCTGGCTGTGTGCCTGGTAAGGATCCGGGGCAAGGTGAGGAGGGGGGGAGTCTTGCTCTCTCTGTGTTTCACCCCTCTCTCTTCATCCCCCTCTCTGCCTCACCCCCACCCCCTCTCTCTTAACCCCCTCTCTCCCTCACCCCCACCCTCTCTTTCAACCACCTCTCTCTCTCATCCCCCTCTCTGACAACCCCACTTTCCTCTCTCACCCCCTCTCTGTCACTCCCCACCCCCCTCACTGTCTCGTTCACTTCCCCTCTCTCTCTCTCTCTCATCCCCTCTCTGGCACCCCCCTCCTCTCTCTCTATCCCCCACCCCCTTACCCCTCTCTGTCACCCCCCGCCCTCCTCTCTTTCTATCTATCACCCCCCACCCCCTCTCTCTTTCACCCCTCACTCACCCTCAACCCCTCTCACAATCTCCCTCTCTCACCCCATCTCTCTCTCTCACCCCATCTCTCTCTCTCACCCTTCTCTCTCTCTCACCCCATCTCCTCTCTCACCTCTTCTCTCTCACCCCGTCCCCTCTCTCACCCCATCTCCCCTCTCTCACCCCATCTCCCTCTCACCCCAGACTCCCTCTCTCACCCCTTCTCTCTCACCCCATCTCCCTCTCTCACTCCATCTCTCTCTCTCACCCCTTCTCTCTCTCTCATCCCAACTCCCTCTCTCACCCCTTCTCTCTCACCCATCTCCCTCTCTCACCCCTCTCTCTCTCTCACCCCTTCTCTCTCTCTCACCCTTCTCTCCACCCCATCTCCTCTCTCACCCATCTCCCTCTCTCACCCCAGTCCCTCTCTCACCCCTTCTCTCTCACTCCATCTCCCTCTCTCACCCCATCTCCCTCTCTCACCCATCTCCTCTCTCACCCCATCTCCCTCTCTCACCCCATCTCCTTCTCTCACCCCTCCTCACCCCATTCTCTCTCTCACTCCATCTCCCTCCTCACCCCTTCTCTCTCACTCCATCTCCCTCTCTCACCCCATCTCCCTCTCTCACCCCTCACACTCACCCTCAACCCCCTCTCACCCATCTCCCTCTCTCATCCCATCTCCCTCTCTCACCCCAGCTCCCTCTCTCACCCATCTCCCTCTCTCACCCCTTCTCTCTCTCTCACTCCTCTTCTCACCCCATCTCTCTCTCTCCCCCATCTCTCTCTTCCCCATCTCTCTCTCTCACCCCATCTCTCTCTCTCCACCCCATCTCTCTCTCTCACCCCTCACTCACCCTCAACCCCTCTCACCCCAACTCCCTCTCTCACCCCATCTCCCTTCTCACCCCATCTCCTCTCTCACCCCTTCTCTCTCACCCCATCTCTCTCTCACTCCATCTCCCTCTCTCACCCCTTCTCTCTCACTCCATCTCCCTCTCTCACCCATCATCTCTCCTCTCACCCCTCACTCACCCTCAACCCCTCTCACCCCATCTCTCTCTCTCATCCCATCTCCCTCTCTCACCCCATCTCCCTCTCTCACCCCATCCTCCCTCTCTCACCCCCATCTCCCTCTCTCACCCCACCTCCTCTCTCACCCCATCTCCCTCTCTCACCCCATCTCCCTCTCTCACCCCATCTCCCTCTCTCACCCCATCTCCCTCTCTCACCCCATCTCTCTCTCTCACCCCATCTCCCTCTCTCACCCCATCTCTCTCTCACCCCATCTCTCTCTCTCACCCCATCTCTCTCTCACCCCATCTCTCTCACCCCATCTCTCTCTCACCCCATCTCTCTCTCTCACCCCATCTCTCTCTCACCCCATCTCTCTCTCACCCCATCTCTCTCTCTCACCCCATCTCCCTCTCTCACCCCATCTCCCTCTCTCACCCCTTCTCCCTCTCTCATCCCAACTCCCTCTCTCACCCCATCTCTCTCTCTCACCCCATCTCTCTCTCTCACCCATCTCTCTCTCTCACCCCATCTCTCTCTCTCACCCCATCTCTCTCTCTCACCCCATCTCCTCGCTCACCTCTTCTCTCTCTCTCTCACCCCATCTCCTCTTCTCACCCCTTCTCTCTCACCCCATCTCTCTCTCTCACTCCATCTCCCTCTCTCACCCCTTCTCTCTCACTCCATCTCCCTCTCTCACCCCATCTCCCTCTCTCACCCCTCACTCACCCTCAACCCCTCTCACCCCATCTCCCTCTCTCACCCCAACTCCCTCTCTCACCCCATCTCTCTCTCTCATCCCATCTCCCTCTCTCACCCCATCTCCCTCTCTCACCCCATCTCCCTCTCTCACCCCATCTCTCTCTCTCACCTGATCTCCCTCTCTCACCCCATCTCCTTCTCTCACCCCATCTCTCTCTCACCCCATCTCTCTCTCTCACCCCATCTCTCTCTCTCACCCCATCTCTCTCTCTCACCCCATCTCTCTCTCTCACCCCATCTCTCTCTCTCACCCCATCTCTCTCTCTCACCCCATCTCTCTCTCTCACCCCATCTCCCTCTCTCACCCCATCTCCCTCTCTCACCCCATCTCTCTCACCCCTTCTCCCTCTCTCACCCCTTCTCCCTCTCTCACCCCATCTCTCTCTCTCACCCCATCTCTCTCTCTCTCACCCCATCTCTCTCTCTCTCTCTCTCTCTCTCTCTCTCTCTCTCTCTCTCTCTCTCTCTCTCTCTCACCCCATCTCTCTCTCTCTCACCCCATCTCTCTCCCCTTCTCTCTCTCTCTCACCCCTTCTCTCTTTCTCACCCCATCTCTCTCCCCTTCTCTCTCTCTCTCACCCCTTCTCTCTTTCTCACCCCATCTCTCTCTCTCACCCCATCTCCCTCTCTCACCCCACCTCCCTCTCTCACCCCATCTCCCTCTCTCACCCCATCTCCCTCTCTCACCCCATCTCCCTCTCTCACCCCATCTCCCTCTCTCACCCCATCTCTCTCTCACCCCATCTCTCTCTCTCACCCCATCTCTCTCTCACCCCATCTCTCTCTCACCCCATCTCTCTCTCACCCCATCTCCCTCTCTCACCCCATCTCCCTCTCTCACCCCATCTCTCTCTCGCCCCTTCTCTCTCTCTCGCCCCATCTCCCTCTCTCGCCCCATCTCCCTCTCTCGCCCCATCTCCCTCTCTCGCCCCATCTCCCTCTCTCGCCCCTTCTCTCTCTCACCCCTTCTCTCTCTCACCCCATCTCTCTCTCTCTCACCCCATCTCTCTCTCTCTCACCCCATCTCTCTCTCTCTCACCCCATCTCTCTCTCTCTCACCCCATCTCTCTCTCACCCCATCTCTCTCTCTCTCTCTCTCTCTCTCTCCTACTTTACCATCTCAGCTTCTCAGGAAAAAAAAGCATTCTGTCAGTAGATTTTCAATGTGTATAATAAAATTGTGGGGGGTTGGCAACGCTGTGGGGGGGGGGGGGGGGGGCTTCAGAGTCCAGTGCCTATAGGCTCCTGTGATGTAAATCTGGCCCTGGAGAGAGAGGCGGGTAGGGGGAACAGGGACAAGGGAGAGGAAGAAGAGATAGAAAGAACAAGAAAGATGGATAGAGAGACAGAAAAGTGAGAGATAGAAAGACAAATAGAGAGAGAGAGAGAGAGAGAGAGAAAAGGGGAAGAAGGGAGAACAGAGAGAAAACAGTAGGGGAAAAAATATATTGGGAAGAGGTTATTGTGGGGGGGGGGGGGGTGACACCATGTTTTCTCGCACCAGGTGACACCAACCCTAGTGACGCCACTGCTTTAACCACTACAGACACTATTTTACATTAGGAAGCATTGATATCCCAGATGTCAGCACAGGGAACTGAGTTGTGTGCTGTAGTCAAAGCATGTCATCTCCTAGAGAATCAATGCATTTGGAATAGCTCACAATTTTGGGCCTATTTGGAAAGCACAAAACTTTCTGACTAGTGCAGGGAAGCCAGTGAGACATGCAAAACTCATAGAGCGGCTATTTAAAGCCTTTCAGAAACCAGCAGAAGTTGCCATCTTGAAGGTAAAAGGACATGCAAAGGGAAATGACATGGCAGCAAGAGGAAATGCTTTGGCGTACCAAGCGGCAAAGGATGATGCCCTTATGGCATTTGGAGTCACACCCACTATATGGGTCGCCCAGATAGCGGGGACAGGTTCCCCTCATCAAGAGCAGTGGGATATAGAAACTTTAATTCCATTGCAGAACCGGGCCCCTTAAGAAGAGAAGGATAAGTGGATCAAATGTAATGCTACCCAAAATCAGCAGGGCCTGTGGAGCGCTGACAACAGGTGGTGTCTACCTAGGAGTTTTTATCTAGTTTTAGCACAACTGGCACATGGCATCAGTCATGTTGCTAAGGGCACAATGGTGGCATTTACTGACTGTTATTAGATATCACCTGGATTTAGTGCATTTGCAGCCAGGTTTTGTGCTCTGTACAATGCAGGGAGGCCTGTCCATGTTCCCCAAAAGCATTCTCCTAAAGAATTCAAATAGACTACATTCAGATGCCCAGAATAGGCACCTATGAGTACGCTCTAGTGCGTGTTGACATGTTTTCAGGTTGGCCTGAGTGCTGGCCGGTAGCTAAAGCAAATGCAAAAACAACAGCAAAGAAAATTTTGAATTAAATAGTTTGTAGATATGGAGTTCCTGAAACTATTGAGAGTGACAGAGGAACCCATTTTACTGGGGAAGTAATGAAAGAGGTAATGGAAGCCCTTCACATACAGCAAGCTTTCCATACATCTTATCATTCACAAAGTAGTGGTGAAGTTGAGAGACTTAATGGAATTTTGAAAAACAGGTGTGCAAAAATTAAAGCAGATACAGAAAAAAGATGGGTGGAAGCTTTGCCATTAGCCCTATATTCTGTACGAACTACCACATGGGCTGTCCCCCTATGATATTTTATTTCCCCAACAGTTGCAGGCTTCTCACTCTAGTCTGTTAGAATATGTTCAGATTTTGCAAAGAATATTGAATAAAATACATGAAGGTGTTTACAAATCTATCCCTGACCCAGATTGTTTCAGGTATTCACAGAATCCAACCTGGTGACTGGGGGGTGGTCAAGCGACACATCAAAAAGCCGCTAGAACCAAAGTTTGATGGACCACATTTGGTGCTTTTGACAACCGGTTCTGCTGTCAAGTTGGAAAGAAAACCCACCTGGATTCACGCCAGTCACTGCAAGAAAATCCTGAAGTGTTGATATCCTTTGAAATAAAAACAATGTTTCTTTTCCTGTTGTTTGTGAGAACTGAGAAATGGAAAAATAACCCTTTCATCCAAATGTGAAAATTGTATGCAACCGATAGAAATGCTAGTAACTGCTGGGTGTGTTCTCACTTACATCTCCAAACAGGAACAATACCCATGATAGCAACACCTCTCAACTTCACTGATCCAAACAGGACCAGAATAAATGTCTCATACATAGTCTCCATAGCTAATGAGCACAGATCAGTAACTTTGATTGTTTCAAAACACATAGCCACTTCACAGATTTGTCTAAACATTACATGTACTAAATGTACACGGTTGGGCAATTCAGATTGCAGTAGAGCAAAGATTACAGTTTAAGGAGGAAACTTTGCTCAATATTATTATATCCCAGATCCAGAACTAAATAGAACCCCTTATAGTACAAATTGCTCACAGTTCCCAACATGTGGAAATATTGGTAACCTGAGATTCCGTGTTATTGCATCTAGTTTTTTTAGGAGCAGGTATACCATCCATACATAGAGGGTTATATTATATATGTGGAGATAAAGCTTACGCCTGGCTTTCTACTAATGTTACAGGTACATGGGGGAGGGTTTTTATGGGACAGACGCCATGTTTTGCGGTTCTTTTCGTTCCACCTGCTGGCCCTCCTGGCCGACAGGTATGTGTTAGGAGTACTACCGCGTGGTCCTCCGACCGGGAAGACCACGTTGCTGCAGCGTGTGGGTGGGCCCAGAAGTCTGTCTGGGGCCTACCACAGCAGCGAGGGAATGTTCCTGTGCTGTCTGTCCTGCGGGAAGAAGCTGGACAACTGAGAAGATCCCAGGGGAGGACCCGTCATGGAAGGATCATGCAGAGTGCTGGTCTGGAGAGGGGCCTGGTGACTCAGTTGGAGGACGCATCCTAAAGTTAACCTACCGTATAGTACTGCCGGGTCGGCTTAAAGGTTCTAGTGCTGTGTGTGCTATCCATCGTAAACCATTGCATCCTGTGGCAGAGGATCGTACAGGTTTCTATTCCATTCAAGTCTGTGACAAAGACTTTTGTTCATGCTGTGTGCCGGTTGCTAGGTTAGTGAAAGAAACCTATCCAGGCGGGCAAAGATTCAACTCTAAAAGGAGAGTACATTCATCTACAAGATTCCAATTCCTAATATTACATCAAGAAAAGGTATTTGAACTTCCCTGCAACTTGCCTTCTACCTCTTTCCTGCTACTTCCTTCAGTTACTCTTTATTAAAGCATTGGAAAAGATACTCAAGTGTCTGGTGTCTACACTGTCTGGTATTAAACTCAACTGGACCCTAGACCCGGTTCCGGTGAAATTGAGGTAACAAAGGTGACGGTAACAACCCACTTTAAACCAGCAGCTCCACCGTGAGTTAGTGCTACACTTACTACCACTGATATAGGTTTATTAAGTGAAGAAATGGCTCAGCTTAAAAAAGTAGTATTAGAGCATAGATTAACGCTAAATTATCTTACTGCAGCTTAAGGTAGGATGTTTAAGGTATTTCGCACTGACTGTTTTATATGCATTTCTGATAATGAGGACATTATTAAAGGGCATCTTGCTAAGATAAGAGAACTACAGAATAAGGCTAGAGACAGGGGTGTTGCTTGGTCTACAAAAGATCTGGGGCTAGAGCCCATAGCAGCGTATTAAAGAAAGTCATACGCTTGGGTGGGCATATACATGTATATATAGTAATACACGTGTGTGTGTATATATATCCCCAGAGAGCCCCCCACTTACATCAGGGTCTCCAGAGAGCCTCCTCCTTACATCAGAGTCCCCAGAGAGCCTCCCCCTTACATCAGGGTGCCCAGAGAGCCCCCCTTAAATCAGGATCCCCAGAGAGCCTCCCCCTTAAATCAGGGTCTCCAGAGAGCCCCCCTTACATCAGGGTTCCCAGAGAGCCCCCCCTTACATCAGGGTCCCCAGAGAGCCTCCTCCTTACATCAGAGTCCCCAGAGAGCCTCCCCCTTACATCAGGGTGCCCAGAGAGCCCCCCTTAAATCAGGATCCCCAGAGAGCCTCCCCCTTAAATCAGGGTCCCCAGAGAGCCTCTACCTTAAAATCAGGGTCCCCAGAGAGACTCCCCCTTAAATCAGGGTCCCCAGAGAGTCTCCCCTCCCCTTGGGGACCCCTGCAGAGACTCGGGGCTATGTGCACCAGATTCGGGGCTATAGCCCCAAAAGCCACCCCCTAGCGACGCCACTGGCCAGAGAAATTGCTAAAGATGGATGCAACCCCTTTAAAGGGATTAGGAGGTTTTGGTGACTTTTTATATGGCATAGCAACATGGTTACAGAAACTAGGCGCTTACATTGTGAGGTTCCTATTTCTCATATTTGTTATTTACTTCCTCATCAGGCTATGCCTCTGTGTGACTACCTACTGTACCAACAAATGGTCCACCATCCCTGATGAACCCATTATTCTAAGAAAATTAGGAGAGCTTGTCAGGAGCCATGAGTCAGACTGAGACAGAAGTACAGTTAAATCACACTTGTTTAATAATATTAAAAAAAGGCTTGAGGGGAAAACGTCTATGGAAATCACGGAGGAGGACAGGGGCATGCATGTCCGAGGATGAGACCCAAGAGCGTTCCTCTGGACCGTACCCTTTCCAATGCACCAGGTACTGTATGTGCCCACGGAACCTACAGGAGTCAACAATGGACTGTACTTCATACTCCTCCTGGTTCTCAATCTGTTCAGAGTGAGGACGAGGCACGAGGTGGTAAAGTGCGTCTGCAACATACTCCTTTATGGCCTTATCCTTCAAGCCCGACAAAGGGTAAACCTTGCCACAAGGGGGTATGGTACCAGGTGGAAGGTCAATTGCACAATCATACAACCGGTGTGGAGGCAAACTACTGGCTTGACCTTTCTCAAAGACATTGCCAAAATCGCGGTACTCGATTTGCGGCAGGGAGGAGAGTGAAGAGGTGCACAGGACCTTGGCTACCTTCTAGAAGCATGTCTTACTGTATTGTGGCGAACAGGAGAGAACCTCAGCAGGGAGCCAAACAAAAGAGGGGTTGTGCCCCTGTAACCAAGGATAACCAATAACCAGCGGAAACTTAGGTGAGGAAATTACTTTGAATGGGATTATCTCATGATGAAGAGCCCCTACGGCCATGGACAACGGAACAGTCTCATGAGTCACATGGGCAGGTTGTAGAGGTCTCCCATCAAGAGCCTCAATGGCAAGTGGAGTGTCACACAGCTGCAGCAGAATCGAGTGCATCAATGAACAGGCCTGCAGCCTCAGCGTCGATTAGAAACTGTATCTCGACGGACGACTCAGACCAAGAAAGGGTAACCGAAACCAGGGGCTTATCCTTCTGGATAACTGGGAACGAAACAGCGCCACCTAAGGTCTGTCTGTGACAGGACCTCAAGGTTCGGGTGTTCCCTGGAAGGGTATAACAAGACTTCAAAAAGTGACCTGCCTGGCCACAATAAAGGCACAATCTCTTCCTCCTCCTAAGAGTTCTCTCATCCGCAGAGAGTGCATGGGTTCATCTTCACAGACCGACTCAGTACCAGGAGGCACGGGAGGTTAGGGAGGCAAGGGTAGGACTGCAAAGTTCAGGGACAAATGTACAGGAAGCTTCCGCAAGCGCTCCTTAAAAGGGAATCTTTCTCTGAGTCTGGAGTCAATGAGGATGGCAAATGTGATCAACTTCTCTAGCTCAGTGGAGAGCGTCTCTAAAGATGTGACCAAGGTGAAGGCAGAGATCAGCTGGACTGGACGGCTTAAGTAGGCAGGACTGACGAGCAGGATAGCATCAACAGGTGAGTCACTGTGGAAAGATAGGAGCTGGTAATTAGCCGACAGCTGAGCGGCCAGCTTTGAGAAGGAAGGGCAGGGCCCAGCCCTGACAGAGCTGAACAGGACACTGTCTCTCTGTGCCAATGTAGCAGGAGTTATGAGCAATTGGTTGAATGTAACGTGGAGAGGAATGGTGTCAAATAAACAAAAGGAGGAAAATGACATGGACTTTCACTGTATTATTCATTTAACCACAAGAGACTCCATTTTGTTCACGCTGTTGAAATGTGTTCTGTAACCTTCACCTAACACACAGACACATCTTCTGCTAGAAGCTATCTCTGTTTCTACTCCCCCCTCCCCTCTCAAGGTTTTTCCTTTGCAATTGTTTTATTCTCTAGCTTTTAATAACATATTTCTATTTGTTAGTTTTTAATAACATCTCACACCACCCCTTTCTTATCTATGTATAAAATAACATTTTAATAATACTTTTGCACTGAACGGACATTTTTAACACAGTGATTGCATCCTGTGAATCTTTTCCTGCAATTGCAGTATTAACTTTGGTTTTAGAGTCCCAATCAGAAATAGTTCCTATAACAATGTAAAAAATTAAAAGTTTTATATAACGTGGCAACATCCACACATGTTGGTAACCCAACATTAGAGTTGATTTATTCTTCCAAAGCAAACACACCTTTGTACACTGGAACTGACTAGTATTCCAATGTTTTTCTTCTTCCTCAGTTCCTCTCCCTCACTCAGCTAATGTGACCCCAGTACTGATGGGGAGGAGTAGAGGAGGGTCAAAGAAGGATGCTATGCAGACGTCCAATGTCCTCCTTAGGCCGCTGGCAGCTAGAAGGTTGTACTGATGCACAAAAAAACCTCTGACTTTGTGTAACTAAAAGGCAGGCTTGATCCATCCACTGGCTTAAACACAATTTCCGGGCAATTTTTAGGCATTTTGCCAAGGCACCCCAGAAGAAACCTAAAGGCACCCTGGTTGAAAAAAAGGCTGTTCTAGGGTTTATTATCAATCTGTTATATTATGTTCTTTAGGTACATCCAGTTTAGTAACCCAAACCAGTTTCTTTGCTGATTAAGCATGCAATGAGCAATTGCACCCCAACAATGGTCACAAGTTTGCAGACTTTTTCTCACAATTTTACCCATGCAAGTCCCAGGAATGTGGAGACCATAAAAAAGGAAAAATTCTAATATCTAGGCAAGGGGTCTCCAAACTATGGCCCCTGGGCCAGATGTGGCCCTTTGCTTGCCTTTATCTGGTCCTTGGGGAACTATTCTTTTCACTGATATAAGGCACTATTCCTCCAACTGACACCAACAATGGGGTGCAATTCCTCCCATTGACACCAGAGATGGGGCCCTATTGGTCCCACTAACACCAACAATGAGGTACCATTCCTTCTCCTGACATCAGTGGTGGGACACTGTTCCTCCCACTGATACCAAAGATGTTATTTTATTTTATCCCCACTGACCATGAAGCCTATGGCATTGTTTACTCCCACCAATGCCAGGGCACTCTCTACATCCACTGGCCAAAGTCTGTCCCCCCTAAATTTTGAAGGGCAGTAAACTGACCCTATGTTTCAAAAGTTTGGAGAACATTGCTCTGGACCTTAAAAATACTCATTATATTTTGCAGCTTACTAATATTTAGATGAGGTGGTTGACATCATTTTCTTTCTTTTTTCCCTTATTTTTACCTACAGTTCTGCAAATAACACTTCCCATGTCTGGGTATCTACATTCACTCCTCCAATGTATCTATGGAGGGAACAATGGTTGTCACCCAGGCTGGATCACACATGCCTGCCTTTATAAAGCTCAATTAAATGGAAAATGGAGAGATCAATAGTTTACAGATAAAAAAAATAACATTGTTTGTTCTTTTAGTTCAGGTCACAGGAAATGGCAAGGACTCTGCATTTCTGTCAACATCAGCAGGTTTCTTCTATACGTGCTAAAAAAATTCTTATCCTGGAGAATAGAAAGCAGTACAGCCAACAAATCAAAGGACTGGTAAGCTACAATAAATTACATTTTTGTTCTTGAGTTTAGTTATCCTTTAAATGAAATAAACATACACAAGCCATTACCTTGGCATCTTTCGTGTACACAAGCAGCTTGTCCTCCTCCTTTGGATGAAAGATGAGGGTCTCCACAGAGAAGGTAATCAAGTGTTTTTGAAAGGTTGTCCCTTCATCGCTGCTTGTGAAAAGGCATTGTTCAGAGACTGAGGAGCTGACAAGAATAATCTGAGAAGAGCAAAAAAAGAAAAACAATATCAGAACATGCCAATTTACAAAAGGAAGTAATTAATGTAATTGCATGAGCTCTGTATAAATATAAACTTGCTCAACTGTGACTGTTTTACAATGAATCAACATCCTAATAATGACAGCATGCTCTTTGTGTAAAGAAGCTCAGCGTGTGCCTGTGTTTGTGTCAGAGAAGGAAGCAGAGGTGGGTTGTTTAAAGTCCACAAAATGTCTTCTTCAAAGCTGACCATAAATTGCAAGCTGATTTACTTGGAAGCGGTTATAACAACATTCACTGACGAATATATTTCCATTTCACATTGTTAGGAAAACAAAGGATACATACAGATGAACCTATAAAAATGGGCCTTTGAAACTGCATGTAATTATGTTTTTATACAAATTGAGCAAAATCAAGTGTTCTCAGGCTATATTCTCTGCAGATTGAATGTGTGAATTTGAAAAATGCCAAATTATGGTTGCTAGATGGATCTGAGGGGCATATCTAGTGGCCATAATGCAGTATCTTCCCCATTTCCCTAATTTTGATGGATGAACAGCTGTGTAAATGTTTTTATAAATATGCCCCTTGAAGCCAACCTTTCTTTAGGGAATTATGGAGGCTGCCAATGCTGAGCTCATTGGGGTAATGCTATTTGCGTGGCTTAGGTTACCCTCTGTCTACAATATTTTATGAATTACTGACCTACAACATGTATTCAGATCAGAAAAGTCAGGTCACAAGACCAAGTCACTGTATCTTCCTGGCTTTTAATTTTACTCTGACCTTTCATTTGGAATAATAGCGCTCTGCTAGCTTTAGAGTTCAAAAGCCAAAGAAGCACCACAAAAGCTTGAAAACAAACCGCAAACTTCTATGCTTTATATACAGGCATTTTGTAAGCACAAGCAGGACTTTTTTTTTCAGCTGGAACTTGGTGGAACTTAGTTCCACCATCTCTGGCTCAGGCCCTCTTCTCCCTGCTCACCACTATCACTTGTAAACACAGAAGTCCGACTTCTGTGTTTACAAGTGACAGCTTGTCTCTCAACGGCTCCCACAGATCTGATCTCCTGAGTGGCTCCCACTAAATGCAGGATGGGGACAAGGGAGATGCAGGTGCCCAAGGTGCAGTGCAGATGCCGACACCCCCACTGGATGATCTCCCTGCAAGTGAGAGAAGAAGAGCCACCTATAATGTTCAAGATGATACTAGAACCAGGATGGGTGCTTCAGCTTAATACAGCAACAAAAGTAAGGCATGTAAACAATGGTGGAGTTTTTAAGGTGGGGGGAGAAGAAGAACTCAGTAAAGGGGGGGGGGGCATGCAGAGGTCAAAGCTGAAGAAGGGTAAAGGTGAGATGTGAATGGGAGATGCAGAGGAAAACAGCTGTGGGAGAAGGCTTGACTCTGCACTCTGTATGCAGCACATCCCTAACTCTGCCCGTAGCGCAACCCTGAACCTCTGCACTCTCTACGTAATGCACTCCTGTTATTTGATGGCCCTTTAAGACCCTCCAATTCGATCACATCCAGTATTTGATGCAGTTTGGAGGGTGTGTGAGTATCGAGGGGAGTTTTGCGGGATCATGGCTGAGTTACTGCACCTATTTTCTGAGGGAAAAAACCCTGAGAAGTATAAGTGTCTCAAAACTCCATTTTCACTAGAGTGGGGAAAGGTTAATAACTTTTAATTTATGTTTTGTTCACACTGTAGAGATTTTCTCCAACTTTATGTCTCTGTGTGTTATGGTATGACGGGCTGTCACCAGGTAGGTGAGGGAAAATTTCCTCAATGGCAACACAGAGAAAAATAAAACTTGATAGTTGTTATAACCCTTCCAAAACTAACAAAAACTTTTAGGTTAATATGAGATGAAATATTGAATCAATAGACACCACAGAAACAGCAGATGTACCAACACTGATCACATAATGACCTCATTTTATTATATAACATCTGTCCTGAGGTCACGATGTTGGAGGCAGCACATACAAGTGTTTCTCTTTCATACATTTTGTCATTTAGGTGATCCTATATGTGTGAAATTTGGTACCTTCAGTCTGTTGGAGTTAATTAGAGGAGCTGGAAGAGTCATATCTCTCCTCCAGGATATTTATGAAGTGGGATTTATCCTCTAAATCTCAGATCTCCTTCAGTAGGTCATCGGATATAATTCTCCTAATGTGCTAGATTGCTCGGAGCTTTCACACATTCTACAGACCTTGACCTTCGAAAATGAACTGGCAAGACACACAAAATATCTGTTCAGGGCAAAATCTTTCTCATTTAGCTGAGCAGATGGTTCTAAGTGCAACCAATCATTCTAAAATACATTCCTGTGATATATATAATGTACATGCCAGGTTAATGTGATTTATTATACTTGGCTGATTATGATGTTCTGTATGGCACTTTGACTGTGAGCTGTGAGCAGGGCCACTGATAAGGGGAGACCACCGGTCCTCCTGTACAGGGCCGGAGCACACACAGGGGCCTGGACAGGGAGGTGGATTGGTGCGGTGTGACAAATACAGAAACAATCTATCCAGTAGCTCAAAGGCAATTTCTCTCCCTCCTGTCGGCTTTCAGCTGCTGGATGGATCTGAAAGCAGCTCAGCCTGTTTTCCTCTCTTGGAAAACAGAGAGATGTGTCAGGACACTAATAGCGGGGGAAGGGGCCGGTGAATATGTAATTTACCGTCCCCTCCCCAAGGCTTAAAGCACAGGCACCTATGTGAACTGCCCTGGGGTCCTAGGTGCATTAGGGGCCTTGAAGTTTCCTCCCAGCAGTATTCTGGCAACAGTTCCCCTCTCTTTGGCCATCTCTTTTCCTACAGTTCAGTTCTGTAATGTATCCCATGTCCAGCTGTCTTAATGCCTCTCTCCCTCCCTGGAATCTTCCTCCCCACCACAGCCACTATCCCATCCTGCTTCCTTTCATCCTCACACATGTCTACCTCTGCCTGGCACACTGCTCCTCTCCCAGATGTTGTTAACCCTTGCTGCTCGCTCCAGCCGTCCAGAACTTATTTTCCTGACACTTTCCCAACATTAGTCCCTCACTCCCCTCCCCCCTCCTAGTCTTCTTCTCTGCAGACACTTCACCTTCACACAGGTGTTTGCCCCCCCCATACACAAACACTGCAAATAGCTGGAATCCCCCATCCTGCACACTCCCCGAAACTTTCTCTTTACTAGTTAATGGAATCTCACCCTCTCCCCCTCCCTGACAGACAGCATATTTTCTTTTATTATACTGTTGCTATTCCTCACCAGCCAACAGTATTCCCCATGCCTATCCCTGACTATCCCTCTCCAGTCCCCTCCACGCTCATCTATATGCCTCCCCCCTTCAGAGTTCTTCCTTAACCCCTGCAAAGCACTGGAAAAAAGCCAGAAACTCCAGAGGGGAAGGTAGGGGGGAAGTTTGTATTCCATTTGCAGATTTAGCCCAGTGACAACCTGCCAGAAAAGGTAGAATCTGTGATGTCAGCTTCCCTGCACAGCTCTTCTTAAGGAGACCATATCTGAATAATACATTACTGCCGCTATACTGTACCCTCTTGCCCCCTGTACTGTGTACACTTACCCTCCCCCTGTACTGTACCTTCCTGTCCCCCTTCTACTGTGCCCCCCCTGTACTGTACCCTCCTTACTGTTGTACTGTACCTTCCTGCCCCCCCTGTACCATGCCATCCTGCGACCCCATGCTGGGTCCTCCTGCCCCCCCGTACTGTACCCTCCTGCCCCCCCACCGTAGTGTGCCATCCTGCCCCCCCCTGTACTGTACCCTCCTGTTCCCCCCCCATAAGTTATGTTATGTTTGTGTCCGCTAATGATGATCTGTGTGTATTTTTTGCGAAAATATTGTTTTGATATTTTTTAGGGGGGCCCTGTCAGGTAGGCTGTATGGGGGGCCCCATGATTTCTAACAGTAGCCCTGGCTGTGAGTCTTATTCAGTAGAGAAAAGGGCAATGGGAAAAACCCATAGTATCCAATCAGAACTATGGGTAAATTATAATCTTAAACTGTACCATGGTTTGATATAAAAAAAGCTATAATAAAATTTAACGTAAATAATAATACAATATACACTACTCCTAGGTTTCTAATATATTCAAATTAACTGACTATGTCCAAGCTAATTAAGAAGAAACCATTAAAGCTCCTGGAATTATCCAAAATTTGCTCTTGCAGTGCCCCCCCACTGCAATAGGGTAAATTCTCATTTAGCCTAGGGGTGCAGAGATAAATAAAGAGGTATAATACATACATCACTCCTGGCTCCAGCAGTCTCTCTCCATCCATGCGGTCCTAAACACCGTCCTCTCTAAAGCACTCTGGGCCCTGGTTGCAAGCTTACATCCTCTTGTAGGGTTATTAGCCATGCGCTGCACATGATGATGCAGAGGGTTTACCCACAGTCTGGCAGAAGAGAACAGTGCTGGAGCAGGGGGTTGGGGGGAAATAATATACGGTAACTTACCCTAAACTTAGATGAACATCCCTAGACTAAATGAACATTTGGCAGTTAAAGCGGAGTTCCACACGTTTTTTAGTTTATTAAAATTCAGCAGCTACAAAAAGCATAGCTGCTGACTTTTAATAAACTGACACCCACCTGTCCCATGGTCCAGCGAAGCGGCTGCCCGGAGCCTCGTTCCTCTCCCCCTCCTCTCCGCTGGCGCTGTCATAGCCACTGTGGGCACCCGGCCGTGACAGCTAATGGCTTCACAGCCGGGCGTGCACTGGGCATGCGCGAGTCGCGTGCACTCTGCTATTGGCCAGCCGATCTTCTGGGACCTGTGTTGTGTCCCAGAAGATCACTGGCAGTGAGGGGCCGCCTAGGGCGAGAGGAGGAGTCACCTAGGCGGGCCAGAACAGGAAGAAGGAAGTGGGACATGCTTAAAGCGGAAGTTCCACTTTTGGGTGGAACTCCACTTTAAAGTACAAGGTAAGGCCAACTACAAGGGTAAAGTTTGTATATTTCCTGATTTCAACTTTAAAGAACAACAAGAAATATTTTTTGGTTTTGGATATGGTAAGGATTGGTTAAGACTAGGTATACACCAATACCATTACGTACGAACAGTAATACATTTTATCAGGTACACCAATCACCGATACCTATTTTTTTTGTGCAGTGCGGTTTGCGCTGAAGTCACTTTGACAAGCCTGACTTCCCACAGCAGCGGTGCAGGAAACCACATGTGATTCAGACAGGAATTGCACCACATTCCTGTTCAAATCACATGTGATTCTTTGCAGTGCGATTTAAGCCCATTCCTTCTGTATGGGCTCAAATTGTACCTTGCCGCATAAAAAAGATATAAATTTCATGTATCCGAGCATTTGGATGAGTGCAAGTACTTGTGCAAATGCTTAGTATCAGCACAGATACCGGTATCAGTGCAACCCTAGTTAAAACCCTTGTCAGGTAGAAGAGAGATTTGTAGATTTCTTTTTCTTCCTATCCCAAAGACACAACAAAAAAGTAAAAAGTAAATCTCTCCAGAGTGAGGGGGAATCCCTCTTAGACAGCTGTTACCAAAATAACTGTCCTCATCTTAGGATTTCCTCTTGCCTCCTCTTCCGGAGACAACTGTAAAACTGTAAATTTATCATTACTAATAGAGAAAGTGAATCTCCACGGAGAAACAGACAGCAATAAAAATGTCAATTACAAAAAATATCCAGCACACTGCCCATGTAGCTCAAAAATGTACTAAGGCCAAATGTAAAAGTGGCCCCAGAAAAAAAGGTAGAAGGCACATAGCACCCACCACAATTGGTGCCCTTATTTGACCACGCTTTTTTAACCCCTTGCCGCCCGCCATATAGCAATATGACTTTGGCAAAGTGGTTGCGATATCCTGACCGGACGTCATACAATGTCTCCAGGATATCAAGCCGCTGCGCTTCCCAGGGGGGAGAGCATCGTGGCGATCGTTGTTGCGGTGTGTCAGTCTGACGCACCGCAACTCCGATCTAGGTAAAGAGTCCCTGACAGAGACTCTTTACCACGTGATCAGCCATGTCCAATCACGGCTGATCACAAAGTAAACAGGAAGAGCCGTTGATCGGCTTTTCCTCACTTGCATCTGTCAGACGTGAGTAGAGGAGAGCCGAACGGCTGCTCTCCTGACAGGGAGGGGTCTGTACTGATTGTTTATCAGCTCAGCCCCCCTCGGATGCCCACCCAGGACCACCAGGGTGCCACCACTACCATCAGGGATGGCCACCACACTGGACCACCAGGTATGCCACCCTAGACCACCAGGGAAATGCCAATCTGTGCAAAGGCAGCTGCCAATCACTACCCAGGCAGCTGCCAATCGGTGCCAAAGTAAAATGCCTGCCAGTGCCACCAGTGATGTCTATCAGTTAAATCTATCGGTGCCCGCCATCAGTGCCGCCTATCAGTGCCCATCAGTGCCCAGCAGTGCCATCTATCAGTGCCACCCATAAGTACCCATCAGTGCAGCCTTTCAGTTCCAATCAGTGTCCACCAGTGCCACCTATGAGTGTCCATCCGTGCCGCCTGTGAGTGCCCATCAGTGCCGCATATCAGTGCCCATCAGTGCCGCCTATCAGTGCCGCCTATCAGTGCCCAACATCAGTGTCCATCAGTGCCGCCAATCAGTGCCACCCCATCAGTGCCGCCCCATCGGTGCCACCTTATCAGTGCCCATCAGTGCAGCTTATCAGTGCCCATCAGTGAAGGAGAAAACTTACTTATTTACAAAATTTTAAAACAAAAACAAAGAAAAACTTTTTTTTTCCAAATTTTCGGTCTTTCTTTATTCATTTAGCATAAAATATAAACCACAGAGGTGAACAAATACCACCAAAAGAAAGCTCTATTTGTGGGAACAAAATGATAAAAATTTAGTTTGGGTACTGGGCAGGAAGGTGCGAAAGTGCCCTGTATTGAAGTGGTTAATAAAACACCCTTTGAGAAACTATATTACACTAATTTGAAAATTCGGAATATTGGAATTTCCTTTCAAATTTGGCTGTTTGTGAACGCAACGAATACAAATATATCTGAAGTCACGAATTATCCGAAGTAACGAATGCTGCATCTAAACAAATGGAATAGAACAAATTAATAATAAATAATAATAATAAAAAGGTTTTATTATTATTATTGTTATTTAATATTAGTAGATTGTTTCATTCATTTAGATACGGCAGTCGTTATTTCAGATAATTCGTAACTTTAGATAAATTTGTACTTGTTACGTTCACTAACAGCCAAATTTGAAAAGAAATCCCAATACCTATAATTTAATACTTATCATTAGTTAGTTATCATTTCAAATTTTACCAATTTACTTTCTTTTTTCAGATTTTCGAATTTTCAAATTTTTGAATTTCTGAATTTTCTAATTCCGAAAATTCAAAAATTCGGAATTCAAAATATTTGAAATTTGAAAATTCGGAAATTTAAAAATTCTGAATTTTGGAAATTCGAGATTCGAAAATTCGGAATTTGGAAATTGGGAAATTGGGAAATTTGAAAATTCGGAAATTTGATATTCAGAAATTCAAAATTCGGAAATTCGGAAATTTGAAAATTTGGAAATTCGGAATTTAGAAAATTCGGAAATTTGGAATTTCGAAAATTCGGAAATTCGGAATTCGAAAATTCAAAATTGGGAAATTCGAACATTTGGAAATTTGATATTCAGAAATTCTAAATTCGGAAATTCGGAAATTTGAAACGTGAAAATTTGAAAATTTGAAATTTCGGAAATTTGAAATTCGGAAATTTGAAAATTCGGAAATTCGAAAATTCAATATTCAGAAATTCAAAATTCAGAAATTCGAAATGTGAAAATTTGAAAATTTGGAAATCTCAAAACCTGAAAATTCGAAAATCCGAATTTTCGGATTTCCGAAATTCCGAATTTCTGAATTTTTGAATTTCCAAAAAAAGCAAAAAAAGAAAGAAACGTAATAAAAAAAGAACACATTTTTTGTCAGTGCACATGTCTAGTTGCGGCAGTCATACTCACTTTTTCATTTTATTTGTGATAA
Source organism: Lithobates clamitans (assembly GCA_037952925.1). Lineage (NCBI taxonomy): Eukaryota > Metazoa > Chordata > Amphibia > Anura > Ranidae > Lithobates > Lithobates clamitans. The sequence goes on along the minus strand of JBBGZY010000077.1, from coordinate 740,395 downwards.
CGCAGGAGTATTATTTTAATCAATTTTACTTCCTTATCTGACCACACTTGCATTTTGATCACAGTATATTTATGAGATACATGGGCAGTATGCTGGCCATTTCTTGTAATTGAGCTATAACGTGGTGTCGTCATAAGCTGAGCACTTCAGTACTGGGTTAATGGGTAAGGTGCTAGGTGGATTTTCCAGCAATAAAAAAATTGGCAGGGGTTTAACCGTTCCCTACTTTAAAAAAATCCCTAGAAATTCTAATCCAAGAGATAAATCAACATTGCCCATTAGCTCATTGGTGCTCCTAAATATCTGTGTAATCCACACACAACTGACCTTGACTAGTCAGGTGGGTGACCTCCCTTTTTTACTATTGTGTTTAAGGACTACAGCTTGGTCACTGTCCTGGCCCAAGCCTTTTCAGAGGCAATCTGCAGGGTGTTCGGAAGGTGAAAATGCTGTCTCTTGAATGCCTGTTTTTTGGCTGTTTTTTCCATCTGAAAGGAGATTTTGCATTGAAATAACATGGTGCTACAACCTCGAGCTGGTTATTGAATAAAATGGGCAAGTGTGACAGGCACTGCTGCCTGTCAATCACGACATGCCAAGTTAACAGTACAAAGTAAAGCAGTAAAAATGCAGATCAACAGCCTATTTTTACCTACCCCCTGCTGTTCGCATTTACCAAGCTATAGAGTCAACTCTTTGCTCTCCTTTGCTCTAAGCAAGCTCCCAGTGCCTGATGGCATCTAAGATTTACAGAACTGTGAAATGTAATAGAGCTTAATTGGCTCACAGTGCATTGCATCATATGTTTTTCTCAGAAGCTGCAGGTTTGCTTAAAGATGGATCATTTTTAGCTGCCAAAAGCTTTGTTTTCTAAATTGTTTTTAGGCATTGAAAAATCAAGCTACAGTACCTAAGGTAGGAAAGTATGACATATTAGAGACTACAGTCAGAGATGCAGAACCAGGGCAGTTAATCAAGTTGATAGGGAGAATACCCCTTGAAACATAATTTTGGAATGGTTTATAATTGAATGCTCCTGTTCCTACACTGGAGAGCATTATTCCTGCTAAGGCTGAAAGGCCGAACGCAGTTCCAGCAGCAACAACTTAACGTGCCGATCTATCTATTTCTGCTGTAAATCTGCAGTTTTATTTGTGATAGTACGCATGGAGGCACACCTCTGATTTTAGTCACAGTTGGAGGAAAGCATTCAAACATGATTTCTTATACTTCGCATAAAATGAAGACTACGTACGTGACTGGAAATGAAAATCTTCTTTTTTTACCGCTCTTTGTTTTACAAGTAAAAAACTATCAGTCTATCAGAATATTAATTTCCAAAATTGCCTCTTAGCTTCTTTCATCTCTTGGGGACTCAAGGGACACTTGAGGTCTCCCTGCCACAGTTCCCATCTCTGTTCCTAGTGTAAACTAAGAGGAGTGTGCATTAACTTTTTTCTTACAGGCTCAGGAGGTCCACAAGGTGGCCACAGTTCTCTAGCATAGGGACCACTATGGTTTCCGTGTGGAAACCTACAGATCTGAGATTTCAACCTTTATTCTTTTTCCCTTCCCTTGGTATAAGCCTATTTTCAAGTGTATTCCCCAAGTGCACACAAGTCTCTTTTGAAAGAATGTTAATTAAAGAAGAATTGCAGGCACAGTGTATTTTGACATTGTTACATTGGTTCTGCTTGGACCAATATAATTGTGTACTATATATACTGGCTTAATGCATTGTGATGCAGCGGCCAATACAGGAGGTAGGCTGCTCAGCATGGGTGCCAATCAGAGAATGATTTGGATTTTCTAAATTAATTCGAAGCGTTCTCTGATAGGATAAGGTGGAGACAGTGATGTCACTTCCCTGCCTCTCCACCTCATCTAATCAAAAATGCAATGCATTCTCTGAATGGTGCCTGTGCTGATCAGCCGACCTTCTGTATTCACAATGCATCAGGCCAGCTGCTCTGCACACGACCTGGAGGCACGTTGAGATCCCTGGAGTAGATGTGTCTACTTCAATGATCTCCAGCTTGCTGGGCCATTGCCCAGGTATGATATATATATATATATATATATAATAAAGTTTATAACTTTGCAGAGAGAAATAGCGAGAGAAGAGACTTCAGGCCGGGCAGTGGGTCACAGAATTCCTGGTATTCTCAGAGGGGATCTCAGCCTTGCCTCCCCACACAGAAGAAGCCCATACGCTCCCCCACTTCCCCTATTTGTGATGGAGTGTAGCAATAAAATGTCTGCAGACTACATCTTGGCATTGGGTGGGTACAATACAGACAATAGGGCAAAATACTTTGTTCCAAGACTGATGACTGCATAACATCACTAATGGGCAGCAAAAACTTATGGGCACTGAACAGGGACATCTTGTGATGACTAGGGGTCTTTTCCTGCAATCCACTTCATCAATAACCTTGTAATCTTGGATGTTTGTGCTCATCTTATGGTGTTTCAACATATCCTGCTGCTTTGTCCAATATGTAAAATGAATAAAAAATCCTTAGCAATACCCTCACCAGGTATGCTGGACCATGTCTGTTGAGCTGCGTCCATCACAAAAACAATGCAGGCTTAACACAAGGGCAATTGTTTTCTATGTACCCTGTTTACACCATAATACTGCACTAAGGTGGATAATGTTGCATTCTGCAGATGTTCTGCAATATTAAGCAATATTACATGTCACCCCACTGCAGCACATTGTGGTGCATAGAGTTGAATGAAGTTAAAAAAAAAAAAAGGCTCATTCTGCATCCTTTGATCACATGAACATTAAGAATTCACACACATGTTCCACCTCACTGTAGTTTAAATCCAGATATGGCAGAGAGAAGTTGCTCAGCAGGAAATGAGTGGCAAGATGCTGACTGCTGCGAACAAAGAAAATTTTGTTCACAGCAGTCAGATTTACAGTAAAGATTCAAAACCAACATGTTGGAACCTACAAAGACCTGAGGACTCTCTTTCTGTCCCGTGACAACAATCAGGAGGCACCAGTACTGTCCAGTGGGGGAACAGGAGTAAGTAAAATGCACCTATATACCCACACTATACACACAAGTATTGGGTATTTCTCTTCTTTTTCAGCACATAAACAAAGCATCGGGGGAGAAAGGGGAAGAGGAGTATGCCTTTTATTGGGGAGGGAATGGAGGCTAGGGGAGTTACTTTTTCCTGGATGAGCAGATTAAAGAATCACTATAAACTAGGATAAACTTAGGTGGAATCCTGACAATAACCATAAGTCCTTGTTCTCATGTGAGTGTACCCCTCAATCACCAATGATCATCTTTCATTCGTCTGTTGGGGAAACCCGTGCTATCAGATATGGGGGTCATGTGACCTTCTCCCCTTTGACCCAGGATGCAAGGCTTGGACCTGAACAATGTCCAGTGGGGAAAGGGTGGGGAGCATGTCATTAACCCTTTACAAGCCCCTACTATACTGCTCAGCACAGAATGTACATGGGGTATAGCCAGATGTATGGAGTGGCAGAGCAGCAAGGTGAAGGCGAGTGTCAGCGAGTTTGGTGGGGGCAGGCCATCATAAACCATGGTCTTCACAAAGTATTCAAAAAATGAAATAAATAATGAAATAACATTGTCCCTCTAGCTCTATACTGGATGACCACCAGCCCCACTAACAGAAAGTACAGTATAATAGTCCATAGGGGGTGGGAAGGGAGCAGCCACAGCTGATTTTCTCAATATCACATACAAGTCTGGTTGTGGCCGATCCAAAAAGATAGTGACACATGCAAGCCTGAAGCCCACCAAAAGATCCACCAAACCTATGTTTGTCATAGGCCTGCTGCTGGCCAATAAATAGAACCTACTTGATGGGCAGGTTGATGCACATTGACCCTTTTTCCCATCCTATGTGGAGCCTTGTTAGGTATTACACCCCCCTTTCATGTCAAACACAATTGCAAAAAGTGCATGATGAGCTTTGCTTTAAGAATTAAAACCAGACGTGAGTTTCTACAAAAGATGATATTTTTAAACTGGGCACAACGTATTTGAAAAGTATCGGGGTATGAATAGGCTGTTTTTTTTTTCTTTAGCATTTATTACTCTTCAATACCATTTCAATAGTGTAGAGTTGTTTATCTATGGTTGCCATGTGCGTAACTCTTATGTATTTTTCTGTAATACCTAACAATTTCTTAGCCCCTGCGTGGGCGATTTACATGCTTGCTTTGGATTCTCCACACTGAGTTGTAGAACCAATAAACATATTGAAACAGAAAAGTATCGGGAAGTTCCATTTATTTTCAAACTACATAGGCTGTTCTAGCACAGACTTAATTATTTAAATGATGCCAAGAGACAATGTTAGGATGAGAACTATCCAACATTAACAAACCTGGCACAAAGTGGTATTAATGTCGATTTAGTGAAAGCCTTTAGAGGATTGGTGTAAAAATGGATACATTGAGACAAATGAAGAAGCCTTCCACATAATTAAAAGTAAATTAAAAGCTCTCTGCATAACTCAAGAGCAAAAAAAGGACTCTTTGTCTTGCTTTGAAGAAATTACCTGAGAAAAAATGTGCGTAAAAAAGACGTGGGCGATTACTAAGACAAATGAAAATAGCACATCAAAGCAATTTGTGAGCTACAATTACTTCTGGAGACAAATACGTGGATCCAGGTTACCCCCTAGCAGAATATAAGCCTTATTTAATAGCATGGTGCAAAGAGCACTGATGTACTAGTAACCATAACAACTAGCTTGTTTAGTATAGTAGTTGGAGTAATGAAGTTGATTTTCGTTGACTGGTTGCTACAGTTACACACATCATTGTGATTTTTTGTATTAAAGAGTAACTCTAGTCTAAAACAAACATTTTTGAGAGCTGCGAAGATATGTATCTGTAATTTATTACTAATCATGTCTCACTTTCTGAAGCTGTCTAGGGTCTACCAATATGCAAATTAGCTAAGCCCCTGAATCGGGCAACTAAAATTTGTTTTGTCTGTGGCCACCTTTGGATAAATGCATATATGCAGTTATAAGTACTGACCTGCCCCCCTTTTTTCCTGCCATAGCTTATCCAACAGACAACAGATTTGGAGGAGACGGCTGATTCAAAACTGCAACTTGTCTTGGATGTGAGCACTTTACTGAGACAAGATACGGCAAGAGAAAAACAGAGGCTGACATGTACCCCCTTAATCTTTATTCCTCTTGCCATTGCTTGTCTCGGGAAGGTGTTAACAGCCCATAAAAGCTGCAGCTATGAACCAGCTGTCCCCTTCATAACTGCTGTAGGATTAGGCATAGCAGGAGGGTAGATGGGTGATCAGGTCAGACCTCATGTCTAGGGTTAGAAAACACTTAGAAACATCAAAGTGCTACATTTACTTTGTACCATAGGGGACTGAACTGTACATTTTTTTTAATGATTCTTTAACTATTATCAATCTATTTTACTGTCCTTAGCTTTACTACAGTGAGCCTTTTCTCTGCTGGGAATACATTTGGGCATTAAGGGCTTCTCCAGTCCCAACACTGTGTGTGTGATCATGTCACTACAGCAAGCCAACTCTTTCGCCTAGCATTCCATCTGAGGAAGTCATCACAGAAGCCCATGTCAAGAAGCAGTTAAGTATTTACTGGCCTGGAGAGAATTTATCTTCTCAACAAAAGTGAAGTTTCATTTTAACACCCCTGGGAGTCAGCAGAAGCCATGATACAACTTGGGAGGACCATATTGCTGCCCATGCCAAACATCCTAAACCCCTACTCCAGATGTTCAGCTACATTGGCCTCATAAGTGGATCGATTGCTATCTCAATGTGGGACTTACAGTATATATTTCACAAACATTTCTGTACCATGTATTTTATTGGCACTTTTCACATCGAAGTACTTCGGTGCATTGTCATTTGTAAAGATCCTGCTTGGAGCACCTTAAAAATGTTTGGATTACAACATACGCTACACAGACATTATTGGCATTGCATATAGACTATGCATGTCTCTTGTTAAATAATACTACACATACTATACACTCAGAATGGATAACTGGTACAGAAACATATTTAAAATACATAGAAAATAATTTTAAAAAGTGTACCATGAAGCACAAATAATCCACCTAATAAGCACTATAATAACATGTGGTTTCTAAGTGGAGAACCACAGAAATGTAAATGGCTTCTTATGGGATGCAGAACAGACACCAATACTATGCAGAGAAGAGAATTTAGGTAGTAGAAAAATCAAAGTACACTGAAATGTATCTGTTGGAGTTTTTTGTTTTGGTATTTACAAAGCCCAGACAATTAAGCAACACTTTACATATTGTAGATTTACGTCAGTCCCCGCCCTCAAGGATCTCACACTCCGAGGTCACTTTTTCATATACACATACTAGGGCCTAAGCTACCAATGTATCTTTGGAGTGTAGGAAACAATTTAAGTACCCAGAGAAACCTATGCAAGCACAGGGTGTATATGCAAACTAAATGCAGGTAGTGTCCTAGTTGGGCTTTGAACCTAGGAACCCAATGCTGAAAGGCAGAAGTGCAAACAACTCAGCCACTGTGCAGAAACATTACACTACACAAACTGCCTGGACCATCAGCAAATCAATTATTTTTTTATTTTTTTTGCTGTGTGCAAAGCCCTTCCATGTGGACCTAACACTAAAAGCTTGTTAGAAGTTGGGGCAGCTGCCATTTTTGTTTAGCTTGCTGGAATTGGTGTGGGAACACACTGGACACCTTCAGCTGGCATTGGGCTTTGTTGAACGTCTGGTGTGTCCCTGCGAGGAGGAATGGGCTGCCTCTAGGTATACCTGCCCTCAATTTATCCATCGTTATAAATGCTCCATTACAGAGACTCTGATAGACTAGTTAGGACCACAATATGCAGAAGGGCCTCGACGAGGCAGTGTGACTTCCACATATACACTGTGTTTACAATCGTTATGCAACTAAAATGCAAACTATTAGACGTAATTTATTTTATAGTATATTTTTTTTGCTGGTTTGCTGGTAGGTGGAGGGAGATATTGTAGTTGGGGTTACTGGGTTGGAAGTAACTGTGAGCCCCTCTGCAAGTCTGGAGTATTCTGCAAGTCCCTCTGTCATGATCATTTGTATAACATTGCACAGTTTTTTAATATATACCTGGGCCCCTTGACTGCATAGGCTATTTTCTGAAAAAAGTGAACTTAGCCTTTAATCATGATAGCGCCAATCTTTTCACTTCACAGTAAGCTTTGAAGGACACAAGGAATTTTACAGTACTCAAATTGAGTAGAAATCTGCAACTTTATAAGTGATGTAATTGCCCTTTAGGCTGAAATAAGAGTGGGCCTTACATAGTCTTCTAACCCAACCCTTTTATTCCTGATGGCCTTTTTTATTTGACTTTCTTCTCTTGTATCCCCAAACATGCTGCTCACTGTAAAATCTTGCCCACCCAGCTGCCTTTTAATATATATTTTTTCTCTTTGCTACTTCCTCAGAAGGAATTATTACCACCTGTTTGCTTAAATTTAGGTCTGTCACCACATCACATTTTTCGTCTGTGACAACTGTAAAAAACTATTACTGAGGTCCCTGGGACATGATGTAGAAATGCAGAGGTACCATTGTTATCATGCAAATATATACATAGCAAATCAACCCTGGATGGCAAGTCTAATAAGACTCATGACTGGCTTGAGCTGTGAGACTGTTTTGCCCTCAGGAGGAATCCACTCTGATTGATTAAACCTCCCCGTAATATATGATGAAATGATCTGAATTTAACGACATCTAAGTTGCACAATTTGCCTCTCTGTAGAAAAGATCAGTAGGAGCTTGGTGCATAAGATGCGGTCTCTGCGGGTTTTGCTCAAGATTCTGTTCTCGATAATTAATAGGCTAGCTATTAAGGTAGCTAAAAGTAATTTCAAATTATTTTATTATTTTGGAATCTGAATTGAACAGATATCAGCATATTAGGGCCAACAAAAGTTGCCTTATATTATAGAGTTAATAATAAAATTTAGAGAAATATATGCAAAGGTTTCAGCACTGAATATATTTGGAAATTCCATTACTTTGGAGGGAGTCAGTGTTTTCCTACACACAGAAGTTTCATAAAAGGAAAGTATTCTTAACTCATTTAGTAAATTAACCTCTGCATGCTCACACATACCTTTTTTTGTATCTTTTCTATTGACTTTTTATAAGCTGATGACACTGGCAAAGTGTGGCCGTGTATATCCGCCAACCATTATTCTCTTGACTGCCAGTGACTGTGGGTTATGCAGTAGTGTTCTTTGAAGGCAGTTCTCTCCAGTGACATCTGTGCTGGTCAGTTTTTCTATCCTGTCCTAATTTGCTTATCCCAAGATAAGTGTAAGTTTCGACAGTGAGGAGGGTCCCATACTACTCATCCAACAGCAGACTTTCTCATCTAGAGTTCCTTCAGAGGTTGCTAGGGGTTCCTTGAGCACTGAGCAATTTCTGCCTCTCAGATAAGTTCCCACTGACATCATTGATCTTTTTAGCTTTATGTAGGGGGGTAATTCTTCCCAATGACCACAAGTGTAAGGAGCATTCTTCTCACTGACCATCATGTTAATTTATCAGGAGTTGTAAATATAGTAATTTTTAGTAGAGGTACCCTAAGACTGGAATTTTTTCAAGGGTTCCTCTGTGTTGAAAATGTTGAGAAAGGCTGGTCTACAGACTACAACAAATGGCCCTTACCAACAAACACAATTAATAGTGCATTCACCCTCCCTAGTTTAACTATTTGCCATTATATATACACACCATCATCAGGAGTCAAATTTAAGGGGCCTGCCCTAAAGTTTTAAGGATAAGAAGAGATTCCTTAAATCTTACATCTATCTGTCTGTCATTCCAACTCCCATGGGTGTTAAAAAAAACAATCCTTACAAACAGGGTTCTAGCAAAATTGTACTCCCAGTGCAAAAGACATTGAGTATCTATAACTTAGCAGGTATACACTTTTTACCAATTTGTTTATGATTTTAATGCAATTTTTAAAAAATAATTCCTTTATTTAACCAACAGTTACGGTATAAATTATCAAAGTATAGGTAAAGCTAGGTACAATGACGTATCTATGCTAGAAACAAGTATTACATAACTGCATCAGCTGCAAAGGCATCTCAACAGATTCAAAGCATACATAATGTGGCAAGTTCCTAGGCATGCATTATATTCTTAACTGGAATGGTGTAATAGAAAGTATCTCCAACTTTCCAAGCCTATGTAAAGAGCCCTAACTTAGTGATGCAAATGTGTATGATAAAAAATTAGGAGTACCGGGGTCCAAAGGAATCCCCCAGTGGCCAATATAACTTGATAAAGGGACAAAGTCCATCATATATGGTCAAATAAATATACACAGAAAGGAAACTACACGGGAGGGGTTTCCGAGCTAAATGTGCACACACACAAAAGAGAAGAAAGCTACTGGAAGGGCAAAGAAATGGGAAAAATAGATGGAGACAAAGACGGTAAAACACATACAGTAGGGACGGAAAGTATTCAGACCCCCTTACATTTTTCACTCTTTGTTATATTGCAGCCATTTGCTAAAATCATTTAAGTTCATTTTTTTTCTCATTAATGTACACACAGCACCCCATATTGGCAGAAAAACACAGAATTGTTGACATTTTTGCAGATTTATTAAAAAAGAAAAACTGAAATATCACATGGTCCTAAGTATTCAGACCCTTTGCTCAGTATTTAGTAGAAGCATCCTTTTGATCTAATACAGCCATGAGTCTTTTTGGGAAAGATGCAACAAGTTTTTCACACCTGGATTTGGGGATCCTCTGCCATTTCTACTTGCAGATCCTCTCCAATGTCAGGTTTGATGGTAAATGTTGGTGGACAGCCATTTTTAGGTCTCTGCAGAGATGCTCAATTGGGTTTAAGTCAGGGCTCTGGCTGGGCCATTCAAGAACAGTCACGGAGTTGTTGTGAAGCCACTCCTTCGTTATTTTAGCTGTGTGCTTAGGGTCATTGTCTTGTTGGAAGGTAAACCTTCGGCCCAGTCTGAGGTCCTGAGCACTCTGGAGAAGGTTTTCATCCAGAATATCCCTGTACTTGGCCACGTTCATCTTTCCCTCGATTGCAAACAGTCGTCCTGTCTCTGCAGCTGAAAAACACCCCCACAGCATGATGCTGCCACCACCATGTTTCACTGTTGGGACTGTATTGGACAGGTGATGAGCTGTGCCTGGTTTTCTCCACACATAACGCTTAGAATTAAGGCCAAAAAGTTCTATCTTGGTCTCATCAGACCAGAGAATCTTATTTCTCACCATCTTGGAGTCCTTCAGGTGATTTTTAGCAAACTCCATGCGTGCTTTCATGTGTCTTGCACTAAGGAGAGGCTTCCGTCGGGCCACTCTGCCATAAAGCCCCGACTGGTTAAGGGCTGCAGTGATGGTTGACTTTCTCCCATCTCTCCAACTGCATCTCTGGAGCTCAGCCACAGTGATCTTTGGGTTCTTCTTTACCTCTCTCACCAAGGCTCTTCTCCCCCAATAGCTCAGTTTGGCAGGACGGCCAGCTCTAGGAAGGGTTCTGGTCGTCCTAAAAGTCTTCCATTTAAGGATTATGGAGGCCACTGTGCTCTTAGGAACCTTAAGTGCAGCAGAAATGTTTTTGTAACCTTGGCCAGATCTGTGCCTTGCCACAATTCTGTCTCTGAGCTCTTCAGGCAGTTCCTTTGACCTCATGATTCTCATTTGCTCTGACATGCACTGTGAGCTGTAAGGTCTTATATAGACAGGTGTGTGGCTTTCCTAACCACGTCCAATCAGTTTAATCAAACACAGCTGGACTCAAATGAAGGTGTAGAACCATTTCAAGAATGATCAGAAGAAATGGACAGCACCTGAGTTAAATATATGAGTGTCACAGCAAAGGGTCTGAATACTTAGGACCATGTGATATTTCAGTTTTTCTTTTTTAATAAATCTGCAAAAATGTCAACAATTCTGTGTTTTTCTGTCAATATGGGGTGCAGTGTGTACATTAATGAGGAAAAAAATGAACTTAAATGATTTTAGCAAATTCCTGCAATATAACAAAGAGTGAAAAATGTAAGGGGGTCTGAATACTTTCTGTCACCACTGTACATAAAAGTAGGTAAGGGGGACAAAAGACAAAGGACAAGAACTTGGAGTGCCAATAGAACCAGAAAAATTGATTCTCTCACCCAGAGCCTTGTATTTAAATGCTTTTATTGCACTTACATTACATGTATGCACATATGCATACCCGTTCCTTTATGTATGCACATATGCATAACTGTTCATTTAATCATGGCATTTCTCTTTAGACCTTTCTGATGCTATCCCATTTTTAACTTTACAAATGAATATCTGGACATGATTATACCCTTTCAAGATGGAAAATGTCATCGAGACATCTTAGACTCCGTCTACAAAACGTGAATTTTAATTAAATAATCCAGGATGATGAACTATGCAAATACCTTTGAACCTGTATCTTCTATTAATATTTATAAGTATCTTTTTTTTCGCTTGACATTTGCCATGTACAGAAAAATAATAGCGGAATTCTCCTGTTGTCTTCTTTTCTTCTGGTCTGGCTGCTTATAAAGATTTCGTTCTCCTGGTTTGAGGCAGAAAGGAGGAAATTTAGCCAATTATCCACAGCCGCTAAGGATGGACCAGTTCAGAAATTGTCTGTGTGTTTGTGGCCACTGTCTGGAATTGTTATATAGTTCTGAGAATTGTAAAGTCGTAGATTATTTTACCTATATTTTCCAGCAGTTATATACAAGTAATCTCAAGCCCTGCAACGCTGGGACGCAGTAAATCTCTTCTACGTGAAGTGGCAAAATTCTGCTTTATTTATATAAACAATTTCAGTAAATTCCGTTTTTTCAATAGCTGGTTTTCATTTCCAAACTTCAATCACAAGAAAAACACCCGTACAATACAAAAGACATCGTTTTCCTGCTATTTTCCTGCTTTACACTCATGTGGATTTAGCGTAAGTCTTCTATATTCTTGCTTGTAATTTTTTTCCTTATTTCTTTGTAGCAGACACATTTTGTATGTTACAAATCTTGACTAAAATAACCTCAATCTCACTCATAAAACAAAACAAAACAAAAAAATAGCCATTTGTGGGGGATGATAAAGCAAAGCTAAATGAATAGCAGTACAAGCTATCTGAAGACAAATTCTGCCAATAAATACATCTTACCTTAGCATTTGCCTCTACAATTGTACGGCAATGCTTTAACCTCCTGCCAGTGCAATATAGATACATGTCCTCATCCTCATTGCACAATGCAATGTATGAAGCATAATTGACATACCTGAAGACCTGGGCATTGTAATTCAGGGAGGGAACATCCTTATAGCTATGCAAATGCTGACTATCAGAAAGTCAGTGTTTGCATAACCACTTATGAATATGTCCCAGAGTGTTTCAAAAGCTAAAGTAAGATGTACTGCTTATGATCTAGTATTTTATTTTTCCTACAGGTACATTTAAGGATGTACAGGTTAATATTGTCCCTTTGATCCTCCAGAACACACTAGGAAACACCAGGGTCTAGACAGGGTGGGAGGTTTGGGGGGGAGCTGCCATGGGCGAAGTGATACTTCCATGTCTGGTGCACAATACACTACTGGATGCATTGCAGGAGACATCTGATGACTGAGCTCCCATAGGTGGGGCAGAATATAGTACTAGACCCAGCTTAAATACAGTAGAAAACACCTATAGTAATTCCCTGAGGTGGTGAACGGTCGGTGCACTGGCTTGTAGTGTCCTCCTAGCACTCCAAAAAATATATGGATAAAAGAAAGCCGGCAGCTCGATCTTCCGCAATGAATACATTTATTAACCCCTTTGCGCCTAAGGGTAAAACAAATCTTAGTGCCTAAGTCCAATTTTGCAACTTTGACATGTGCTAGTAAAACCGTACATACCATAACAACTACTGCATTCAGGTGGATTATACCTTGGTTTTTTTCAGGACAAATTGGGCTTTCATTTGGTGATAAATAGTTATGGATATCCCCTGATTTTTTTTTTTAATATCTAAGGAAAACTGGCCCAAAACAGTAAAAAATAAACAAATGTAACTGTATATTTCTTGCTACTACCATAACCTACCACCAAAGAACAATGCAAACTAAATTCTCCTGCTTCAGGTATTTTAGCTTTTGTTTGTACCTGTACTACAGCCCAAAAACAATAGTGTGCATTTTGCTTTTTTTATCCTACCTAAAACACACAGACACAGACTATAACTGACACTGATACTAATTTAAAAAAAAATCCTATCCAAAAAAAAAAAAATACTGACCTTGACCTTTGACCTTGACCTTGACTCAAACACAAACCCTGGTCTAGGATTTGTATTTTTTATTTTATTTTCACACTTTTTTTTCTATTTCTGCAAGGACAGAGAAAGATGTATCTGTCTTCTCCATTCACAGAGACAGAAGATACGGAAGCAACCTTAACAGTGACTGATCACTGTGATAGCCAATCAGAGGCTATCACGGAGATCAGGTGACCCAGAATTGGACGTTCTAGGTCCCGATCTCTGTGTTGGGAGCACGCCAGCACAAAGGGAGATACGCAAATATGCAGCCCCACAGAAAAAAGCCCAGTCCAGTGAGGACTGGGACATATTTGGACATTTATGTGTACGGTATGCATGAAGTGTTTAATCCAGGTGTGCAAAATAATACAGGGTTTATGCATTTCGGCGCGTAGCCGTAATCATATGATTTTGAGGCTACATGCCAAAATGCGTAAGCCCTGTATTATTTTGTACCACACCTGGATTAATAAAATTATTCATTGCGGAAGATCGAGCTGCGGGCTTTATTTTATCCACATAGCACTAGACCTACCCTCTGCCAGCACAGTGCACCATTCTTTTCCATCATCAATGTTGCTGTGCTAGCAGAGTGAGGCAAGCAGGGTATGTGGGGCCCAGCTTCATGGAAAAAAACTGGTGGGCTTTAAGATGATTAGATGTAAGATGACTAGGGAGCATATGAATAATAAAAAAGGGATGATTTGATCTAATTTGCTGCCGTTCATTTATTTATTTTTGTTACATTTATAGGTCTCAAATTTGTGGACACAATGGGATTGATTTACTAAAAGCAACTAGGCTGTTCACAAGGGAAGACAAGGCTGTTCACAAGTTTGCAAGGGAATTTTCCCTTAGTTAAGTGAAAAAGATGAAGCTCTGCTGACTTCAATCATCCCTTCATATTTTGTTATTTTCCATCACATGATTTGGTGTTCACTGCAAGTGAATTTCCACCACATTCACTAAACTAATGGAAAATTCCCTTGCACAGTGCTTACTCCCTTGCAAAGTGAACAGCCTATTTGAATTTAGTAAATCAACCCCAGAAGGTGATATCTAGCATATGCATATCAGGATTTTATTCATCAAATATGGAGTGAATGATGATGTGGAAGCAAGGCCAGCTGCCACATCCATAGGAATCAACGGTGAGCCACAGATAAAATTATTTATTCACCATCTGAAAGCAGTGAATGTTTAGCAGTGAGTAGGGAAGATTGTTATTGGGATCTGGGTTTCCAGCTGAAGACCATGACGTCAGATTTTGAACAATTGGTAGCAAAAGAGATACACACACAGGCAAATACAGCCAGCCAATGGACTTTAAAACAGATGGAAAAGGGCAGAACCAAATGGAAACAAATCATACATCAGATTCTAAATATGACAATGGAAGCCATACTGCGCCTTTTTTATTTTTCATTCTAGTTCATGAGCCATGGGAACCCAAGAAAAGATAAATATTTTTTTATGGAGAGGTATATTGTGTTACAAACAATTAACTGGGGACTATATCATGTGCCAGTTTTGAATGCAACTGATTCTTAGTAAAGTTTTTCAAAATGTCAGGCCAATACCATACTTGATGCTAGATGACGGTATGCCAAATCTACATACAATTCAACTTATTACATTTTTCAGAGACTCTCTTGATCAAACCATCTAGCTCCCCCAGTGCCAGACAGATCTGCCATAAAATGTTCAGAGCTCCACCCTTACTCCTGATACTATGATGCCCCTATTTCTTATTTCTATTATTATAATATAATTTTAAGCTCTACATTTGGCTTAAAAAAAAGCCAACTGATAAAAGTGAAATAACAGTCTCAGTCTTCTAGAAGAGTAGTAGTAGTGGGGGGAGCACTAGTGGACCCCACTTATTATTACTTTATCACTCACTTTTATGGGTCCTATACATTTTAAACGTATTTAGATAAGGTCAATTTTTAGAGCCTCTGTGCTAGGAAGTTGGGAGGTAATCAATCTCCAAATGATCCCAATGTCTACAGCATATAGTCTTCAAAGGTTTATTACGCTTTAAGAAGGTGTTTAGGAATGGTTCTAACAGCCAGCGGGATACTTTAGATTCTGGGAATCATGTCTCTGGCACACGGTTAGGCATGTATTCAGAATCCCACCTTTTCAACACCCTTATATTTTTAGAACCCAGAACGTTTGATTATTTTCTTCAGTTTATAGACATACTCAGAACCTCTCTCTTCATACTGAAAGAAAAAAGACTCTGCATTATCTAAGATGTGTTATAAAAAAGATCTTAAGGCTTTTGAGGAGAAAAGGATAAAGTAATGTGTGATATCTAAAGGGATTTTACAATAGTCTCCCCTGGAGAAATGCTTATTGTAAATGCAGAAAAGATCAAATAAACCTACAGATTTCCAGCCATTATCCATTACAGGCTACAAATAGACGTGACCTTAAAACATAATAGTTACATGGTATTACCAAAGGTGGTACCTAACCCTAAAACACAAACAATTTACAGAAACAACTGTCATCAAAGAACAAATATATTTAAATCCATCCTAATCTTGGACATTTTGTCATTTGCACTGTAGCTGAATGTATTTTGTATGTTGCTTCGCGAGGCTAGATTAGGATGATCATCGAGACTGCCTAAGCAGTAGCCTAGGGCTGGTGGACGTCTAGGAGCCTCCCACCCACAGACAACATCGTTTTTTTTTGTTTTTTTTTTCCCAAACTAAACACCAAATACCCTCATAAAATTAGCCCCTTTGCAACTAAATATGCTGGTGCTAGGATATATCCACCATAGTATATAAATAGCACATTAATACATCTGATGCCCCAAAAGGGATAGGACATATCAATTAATGATGCTCTCATCTCTAGACATCAAGTGTTTCATTCCAAAATGCTATGTAATAAAAACTGTTAAATGAATCAATGTAACAATCTACTCCTCATTGAATAATCCCACCTTTCTACTTAAAAGGGCACGTTGTCTGTTTTATTATTGCTGTGAGGGATTTTAGTAGAGGAAATTTCTATTAACCTTTACATAAAATTTATACGGATTGGTGTTTTTACCTTTATTTTCCCATATACCATTCTTCTGCTTCATGGTTAACGTTCTAATTCACTTTCTTTGCGCCACATGCAGTCCCAAGCTTCTCCTATGATCCCTCTACGGTCAATTACATATTTGGATGGGGGAAGCCTTAAAGGGGTTGTAAACCTTTGGGGTTCTTCACCTCAATGCATTCTATGCATTGAGGTGATACAAAAACACCAACAACAATAACCCAGCGCCAATGAATAACCACCTGGAGAACTCAATCAGGACGTGGGGTGTATAGCATGTATTGTTATCATACCATGTCATATAATATCTTATGTGCATTTAGCATGACTGGACATATAGGGAGAATGAAAGGAAGACCAGTGCAGCTGGACCAACCGTAGCTGATAGATACAGATCAAGATAAAACAACAAAAAATGTCCAGCGCTCTGGAATTCACATAAATAAAATAAAATAAAATAAAATCTGGCAGTCCAACAATAAAAAAGGACAGTTTATTAAGTCCAATGATAATGTAAATGATAATTCATAAATTGTAAAAACAAGCTTTAAACAGATAAAATTGACCCCACAGTAACACAGAACTATATTGCACTGAATGAAGACATATTAATGTGTACTTAGGGTAAAAACATATATGTATGAGACAGTTGGCCCTTGAGCAGCAGTTTTCTGCTGCTCAAGGGCCAACTGTCTCATACATATATGTTTTTACCCTAAGTACACATTAATATGTCTTCATTCAGTGCAATATAGTTCTGTGTTACTGTGGGGTCAATTTTATCTATTCAAAGCTTGTTTTTACAATTTATGAATTATCATTTACATTATCATTGGACTTAATAAACTGTCCTTTTTTATTGTTGGACTGCCAGATTTTATTTTATTTTATTTTATTTATGTGAATTCCAGAGCGCTGGACATTTTTTGTTGTTTTATGCATTGAGGTGAAAAACCTCCTGTAATGCTGCAGCCCCCTCCCCCCCCCTCCCCCCTGTTTTACTTACCTATACCCCCTCTATCATGTTCCGGGGACGAGCACACCAGCAAAAGCCAGTGTCCGGGTTCTGATTGGATGGATTGATAGCAGCGCAGCCATTGGCTCCCACTGTTGTCATTCAAATCCAATGACCGGGGGCGGGGCCGAGTCATGCATTCGGCTTCTATGGACGCTGAATGAATGACTCAGAAGTGCGTCCATAAGGTAACCCCTCGGGAGAGCGCTTCTCCCAGGGGGTTATCTAATGTGGGGAGGAGCCGCGAGACCTGCAAAGGGACCCCAGAAGAGGATGTTCGGGGCCACTCTGTGCAAAACGATCTGCACAGTGGAGGTAAGTATGACATGTTTGTTATTTAAAAACAAAACAAAAAAACAAAGCTTTAGTGTCACTTTAAGATGGCAAGCTGGCCATACACTATTAGTTTTTTTATTTTAGCCCACCCAACTTCAAAGGATGTTGGGCAGGAAGAGGCCATTAGGGCTCATCAGGACCAGAATTTGAACAGTGTATGGCCAGCTGTAGCCAGTCATATCTGTTTTTTTGAGAGGTTATGGTATATAAACATCTGAGAACTTTTAGAAAATCACTGGGCCTAATAATGAGGATGGAACAGGGGAGAAAGCATGGGCATGGTGCACTGTGCATACTACAATGTATGTGTCAGGAGCATGTGAATGCTCCTGTTCTTTAAAAGCTGTTGGTCTCATTCCAACATCCTGGTTTTGGCTATGATGCATCCCTTTCTGTCCACCTGCAAGGTGATTGATGTGACCAGTCTCTGGGAAGAGACCAAACCTGATTTAAGTCAGCTAAGCCTGCAGTCTCATGCTTGTAATATTGCATTTATTACATGTGCTCCAAGCTCCTTATTTGTCTGCCCTGCTCTGCTAGATTGGATTCCCTCCTTCATGACCTTGGATTGGATATCGACTACCCTCTGCATTATGCCTGTCTTTTCACTACGGATTTGACCCTGACTATTCTGAACCTTGCCTGCCTTGTACCTGGACTATCATTGAACCACTTTGCAAGTCTGCCAATAGCAAGTACCTGTTTGCTGTGCTCAGTTCACGCCTGCCAGGGCGTGGTAGCCAAGCATTATAGCATTGTGTATAAGTCCTGTGGGCAACGAAGTACCGGTAGGCCTGCTTGTCTTATGGGAAAGGGGGCTACTATAGGTGAAGAACACAGAAGCCAGCTATAGTGTCTGGTCCTCTGCGTTTGGGGTAAGTGTGACATTATGTAATGGTTGCAGCATGCTCTGAAATGATGACAATGACTGTGACCCACCACAGCAAACTGAAGAACTTACTCCCCAATGGGCACCTGAAATGAAAAGGAGGTCTGTTCTCAGGGGGTGACCCCTCGTCCTACTTTCTCCCCCCCCCCCACATAGGCTGCCACTGGAGGGAGGATAAAGCAAAATCCTGCCTCTAACAGGCAGCTATGACAGCCCCTTCACTGTCTGGCAGTGATGCTGCCAACCCTGCTGTACGTCAGCAGGCAGCTGGAGAATGGTGCTCATAGAATCAATTGCTTAAAGTGTTATTAAGCCCAAAGTGTTCATAACAATTACACGCTTACATTGTCTGCTACTTCTTCTTTATAAGCTTTCCTTTATTTTCCACTGAACCACAGAGAGTACTAGATGGGGTACATGCATAATGTAGTGCTTAGAATCAAGGGACATGTAGTTTTGAGGAGGAGGTTCAGAGGACATGCTGTGCTGAATCCACTGTGCGCACTCCGACACGAAGTTCAGGGAAGCGCTCCTAGGCAAGCTGGAGTTTGCCCTATAATGCCGTGGATTTAAGCCTGCACTTTTTTTAAGTTAATATGAATTTGCCTCTGTTCAGCTGGCCTATCTAGATCTGATTGTCAAAAACCATGTGAGGCATTAATACTACTTTAAGTGAAAATTTGGCAACCCCAGGAGAAAGCTGGCAGGTTCTGAAGTATAGTAATATCTTTGTACTAGTTTACCTGTTGCCTACAGTTGTTCTTTAATTATTGATATTTTATAGCTGTGACAGCACTCCCGGAGAAGCTGATTACTTTAAACTTTACTCCTTTCTCCTGAATAGAGGAGAGCTAAGACGGTTTGCAGTTAGGCAGAGTAGAAATGGTGTAAGGAAGCTATAATTAATGGCAGGGAAACAGAATTGTGACAAAGGTTAGCCCAGGTGTCTAACGGAAATCACCTGTCATCTGATTACCGACTACTAATGGCTGATTTTTCATTAATTAATATAGTTAAATGCACATAGTTGCTCTGAGCACTATATTCTAAAATAAAGGCCATCAGATCTTACAAAAGGAGCAAATTATTCGTTAACTAGAACTTTCCTTTAACAAACATTAAATGCTTAGCTAGATTCACTTTGAGGTTTTCCTACTTTTTAATTATTTTTTGTATCTCATAGACTAATTATCAGAAGAACAACTCAGTAGAAGAGTTTATCTTAGTAAGGACTTAAATCGAAATATTGATCTATTCTAATTTGGCGTTGGCAATTACCACTGTTTAATGCGCCTTCCTGTGGTTTATAAAAAAAAAGCACTGATGTCTAATGTCAGTGGTTGCCACAGTAACGCCACAAACAGTATGGTCTGGGATATCCATCATTTTCTCTTCCCTTAGGCAGCTAATAATTCAAAAAATTTAATGAATAAACCATTTGATATTTGGGAAAATGCCAATCTTTCAACTGGCAAAACGAGCAAGGTTGCATGAAGTGTAAAATAGGGCAGTAAAAAAACAGCAAGATTCAGTACATATTTTAATATTTTAAACCGGTGAAAAAAATGTTTTAATAGCGAATGGAATGTTGGTGCTGTATTCTGCAATCCACTCCAATAATTTGTAATTTGGTTGGATGCAGATGGAACATTTGCTCGTTTTCACCTATGGGTGATTACTTTACATATTACAAGTAGATTCCTTATAGGTGCCTGTCCACAGCGATGGTCATATTAACATTCCAGCCTCACCTAATGCTCAGAGGACCATAAAAATGTTCATAAGAGCCACCTACTTATGCTTTTATGGTCTTGTAGACATCCTCTATCCAAGCTAAGTATTATCTGAAGGGATAACTGCCCCTAATGTGGAAAGGGCAGGAACAATTTATGCATACAACAAATAATGGCAGGAATTATCTAAAAATTGGTATTCTTCATTGATATGGACAGCTTAAAAGGAGCCTATCAATGGAAAGCCAGTGTAAGCGTAGCAGTGTAGCTGAGTGAAAGGAGGCAACACAAGGCTCGAGTGCAGGGGTAGGCAACCTTTTGAGCACAGTGTGCCGAAAAATATTTTCAAAGAACTTGAGCATGCCAATTTTATAACAAAAAAGTCAACTTGATACTCTCAAACATGAAAAGCATGTTTTATAAAGTAAATTCTGTAAACAACTTGAGTAATAGTGAGAAATTAACATCCTGCACTCTCACGCCTCAGATCAGCCCCAATTAATGCACCTTCACACCTCATAACACTGTCACCCCTGCAAATCTGTTTCACCACTGTACCACCCTGCACATCTGCCCCACCACTGTAACCCCCTGCACATCTGCCCCACCATTGTAACCCCCTGCTCATCTGCCCCACCACTGTACCCCCCTGCTAATCTGCCCCACCACTGTACACCCCTGCTCATCTGCTCCACCAATGTTCCCCTTTCTCATCTGCCCCACCAGTGTACCTCCCTGTACATCTGCTCCACCGCTATACCCCCATGCTCTTTTGTCTCATCACTGAACCATCTTCTCATCTGTCCTAACACTGAACTTATCTGCTCATCTGCCCCACCACTGTACCCCCTGCACATCTGTCCCACCTCTGTTCCCCCTGCTCATCTGTCCCACTGATGTACCTCCTTTCTCCTCTGCCCACCACTGTACCCCCTGTACATTTGCCCCACCTCTGTACCCCCTGCTCTTCTGCCCAACCAATGTAACCCCCTGCTCATCTGTCCCACCAATGCACCTCCTTTCACATCTGCCCCACTGCTGTACCCACCTGCTCTTTTGTCCCACTGCTGAACCCCCTTCTCATCTGCCCCAACACTGAAATCCCCTGCTCATCCTTCCCACCACTGCAACCCCTTCTCATCTGACCCAACACCGAACACCCCTGCTCATCTGTCCCACCACTGTAACACCCTGCTCATCTGCCCTATCACTGTACCCCCCTGTTTTTCTATCCCACCGCTGAACCCCCTTCTCATCCCTCCCACTACTGTACCTCCTGCACATCTGTCCCACTTCTGCTCCCCCTGCTCATCTGTCCCACCAATGTACCTCCTTTCTCCTCTGCCCACCACTGTACCCCCCTGTACATCTGCCCCACCTCTGTACCCCCTGCTCTTCTGCCCAACCATTGTAACCCCCTGCTCATCTGTCCCACCAATACACCTCCTTTCACACCTGCCCCACTGCTGTACCCCCTGTGCTTCTGTCCCACTGCTGAATCCCCTTCTCATCTGCCCCAACACTGAACCCCCCCTGCTTTTCCTTCCCACCACTGTAACCTCCTTTTCATCTGGCCCAACACTGAACCCCGCCTGCTCATCTGTCCCACCCCTGTAACCCCCTGCTCATCTGCCCTATCCCTGTACCCCACTGCTTTTCTGTCCCACTGCTGAACCCCCTTCTCATCCCTCCCACTACTGTACCTCCTGCAAATCTGTCCCACCACTGTAACGCTGCTGCTCATCTGCCTCAACAATGTACCCCTTTTCTCATCTGCCCCACCACTGTACCTCCCTGCACATCTGCTCCACCGACGTATCCCCATGCTCTTCTGTTTTACTACTGAAACACCTTCTCTAACACTACACCCACCTGCTCATCTACCCTACCACTGTAACCCGCTTTCTCATCTGACCCCCAATGTTCCCCCAGTGAGTAGATTGCATTCATATTTTTGCCACCCAAATGCATTATTTTACATTTTTCCACATTAAACCTCATTTGCCATGTAGCTGCCCACCCCATTCATTTGTTCAGATCTTCTTGCAAGGTTTCCACATCCTGTGAAGAAGTTATTGCCCTGCTTAGCTTAGTATAGTCCGCAAACACAGAGATTGAGCTGTTCACCCCATCCTCCAGTCCGTTTATGAATATATTAAATAGGATTGGTCCCAGGACAGAACCCTGACCATTCTGAGTACTCCCCATTTATCACTACCCTCTGAACTCGCCCTTGTAGCCAGTTTTCAATCCATGTACTCACCCTATGGTCCATACCAACTGACCTTACTTTGTACAGTAAACATTTGTGGGGAACTGTGTCAAATGCTTTTGCAAAATCCAGATACACCATGTCTATGGGCCTTCCTTTATCTAGATGGCAGTTCACCTCCTCATAGAAGGTTAATAGATTGGTATATAGTCCCTTATCATCCCCTCCAAGAGCTTGCATACTATTGATGTTAGGCGAACTGGTTTGTAATTCCCAGGGATGTATTTTGGCCCTTTTTTAAATATTTGTGCTACATTGGCTTTTCTTCAATCAGCTGGTACCATTCCAGTCAGTAGACTGTCAGTAAAAATTAGGAACAATGGTCTGGCAATTACTTGACTGAGTTCCCCAAGGACCCTCGGGTGCAAGCCATCTGGTCCCAGTGACTTATTAATGTTAAGTTTTTCAAGTCTATTTCTAAATCTGTCCTCTGTTAGCCATGAGGGTGCTTTCTGTGATGTGTCATGCAGTTTTGGTTACTGAAGCCCCCCGATTCCCTCGTGAAGACTGAAGAGAAGAATAAATGCAATACCTTCACCATCTTCCCATCCTTTGTAACCAGATTCTCTTCCTCATTCTTTATGGGGCCAATATGGTCCATCCTTTCTCTTTTACTGTTAATATACTTAAAGAATTTCTTGGTTTTTTTTTTCTCTCCTCCGCTTTGTGTCTTTCGTGTTCTATCTTAGCCGCTCTAATTGCATCCCTACATTTCTTGTTGCATTCTTTTTCAAGTCTGAATGCTGCTGATGATCCACTTTGTATATAGGGCACTGGCGGCCAGTGGTATATTTTCTTGGAGGGCAAACAGTGCACAGCCAAGCCACCTCCCCCACACACCGGTCAGGTCACCCGCACCACCACCCACCCGCGGACGGGGTTGGTCTGTCACCTGTAGCACTTACCCCGGGAAGCGCTTTCCTTGGGCGATGGGTGGCTGGCTTCCCCTGTGTTTCCTTCTCTGCATCACAGCAGTGTCCTCGCTGTGCGTCTCCTCCTCTGCATCATGTCAGTGTCCTCACCGTGCGTCTCCTCGCTTCTCCTCCCTTGGCCAATAGGGTAGCTTCTCCTTTCAGCCAATGGGGAAACGGGTCTCAGGACCCACTTTCTGATTGGTTGGGAAGCAGAATCAGTGTTATCATAGCGAATATTCATTGATAGAACAACACAAAGTGGCACATAATTGTGAAGTGGAAGAAAAATGATGAATGGTTTTCAAATTTTTTGTGAAATGTGAAAAGTATGACATTTTTGCCCATTCTTCTTTGCAAAATAGCTCAAGCTCTGTCAGAATGGATGGAGAGCAATGAACAGCAATTTTCAAGTCTTGCCACAGATTCTCAATTGGATTTAAGTCTAGACTTTGACTGGGCCATTCTAACACATGAATATGCTTTGATCTAAACCATTCCATTGTAGCTCTGGCTGTATGTTCAGGGTCGCTGTCCTGCTAGAAGGGGAACCTCTGCCCCAGTCTCAAGCCTTTTGCAGACTTTAACAGGTTTTCTTCTAAGAGTCTCCTAAATTGCCTCTATCCATCTTCCCATCAACTCTGACCAGCTTCCCTGTCCCTGCTGAAGAAAAGCATCCTCACAACATGATGCTGCTGCCACCATGTGTCACGGTGGGAATGGTGTGTTCAGGGTGATGTGCAGTGTTAGTTTTCCGCCAAACATAGCGTTTTGCTTTCAAGCCAAAAGGTAAATTTTGGTCTCATCTGACCAGAGCACCTTCCACATGTTTGCTATGTCCCCCCACAGGGCTTCTCGCAAACTGAAAACTGGACTTTTTATGGCTTTTTTTCAACAATGGCTTTCTTCTTGCCACTCTTCCATAAAGGCCAGATTTGTGGAGTGCACGACTAATATTTGTCCTGTAGACAAATTCCCCCACCTGAGCTGTGGATCTCTGCAGCTCCTCCAGAGTTACCATGGGTCACTTTGCTGATTCTCTGATTAATGCTATTCATGCCTGGCCTGTCAGTTTAGGTGGACGGCCATGTATTGGTAGGTTTGCAGTTGTGTCATACTGTTTCCATTTTCAGATGATGGATTGAACAGTGCTCCGTGAGATGTTCAAAGTTTTGGATATTTTTTTATGCCCTAACCTTGCTTTAAATTTCACAGCAACTTTATACCTGGCCTGTCTGGTGTGTTCATTGGCCTTCATGATGCTGTTTGCTCACAAAGGTTCTCTAACAAACCTATGAGGGCTTCACAAAACAGCTGTATTTATACTGAGATGAAATTACACACAGGTGGACTCTGTTTATGAATTAGGTGACTTCCACACACTTATGTACCACTTTGTGTTGGTCTATCACATAAAACCACAATAAAATACAATCATGTTTTTGATTGTAGCATGACAAAATGTGGAAAATTTCAAGGGGTATGGATACTTTTTCAAGGTGCTGTACCTGTATCAGTAGGTCAATTGGCTTCCATTAAAAATCAGCTGTAGGGCATAGGACTGCAGTTGGTACAGTGGCCTGAAAACTCCTTTGGAGAAGAGGGAATGAAAAGAATGGCTCAATGTACTCCATAAAGTGCTGAAAAGGTGTCAAAGTTCTATAAATCAGCTAAATAAATCTTTTTTTATGGTTTCCAGCCAAGGTGAATTTTCTTCCTTTCTTTTAAACAATAAATTCTTTGATATTGGCCACTATGTTATCTGCTTCTAGACTTGGAACAGAAAGCACAGAACAGATATCGACAATGCTTGTAAGAATTCTACAATGTGAAAATGATGTGCCTCGTCTTCTCCTCTGAACAGGCTGAGAGACAAAAGTTCCAGGACAAAGTGGTGTTAATTGCTTCCAGCATCCCGAATACGATTTTCTTCTGTCGGCAAAAGTATAGAATTACTCACAGTAATGTCACCGGTACTTTGATTCAAGAAAGGCAAGTCCACCGACCTCGCTCAGAAATCAGCATATTTTTGTCACCCAGAAATAGGAAGAATGAACCATTTAACAAGTAATCAACCATAGAAAATAGAGGTAGGCATTTGTGTAGATGTCTTGGATGGTATCCAGGGGCAGGAGTAGAAATGTGCATTTTTTAAAGCTTAAAAAAATACTCTTCTCCTCAATCAGAGCTGTGTCTTCATAGAAATGCAAAAAATGAGCAATCAGTGCAAGACAAACAGGCATGTTTTAAAACTAGCTACAATCAGTTTATTGAGCAATAAAAAGAAAAATATGGTAAACAGCTTTTTCGGCTTTTCTTAAGGCTCAGGAGAGTATTACAGAGTTCAGTCATCTAATAATGTTTACCGTTGTAAGCGAAACAGTTATTCTGAGTTAGTATGCTGTTTAAATACTTTTTAGCAGGAGTGTTCGGATTTTCTATGTATGCAATGTTTCAACAATAAAAGCCTCGGCATTTTGGGATGACAAATATTGTGATGCACCCTCCTGTTTTTGCCCACACTCAATAAAAGGAAGGGTCATTAGCTATGTTTACAGCCTTAATGGCTGCCAAATCGGAGCCCTCCCTCTGTAAATGCTAATTGTTTAGCTGTCTTGTTGACCCTCTTGCTTTAACACTCACTGACCCAACAAAAGTCCAGTTTACCTATAAAGGACAACTGTGACTTTAGTACAGTTGTACTTTAATATACCCCCAACACCTACACCCTTAACCACTTGCCGACCGGCTCCTGTACATATACGTCGGCATTTTGAAGATGGATATCTCGGTAACGGCAGCTGCTGCCACAACCGAGGTATCCATCTCTTCAGGAGCCGGTCGTGTTTACGATAATGGTAATAATAAAGTGATTTCGCGCTTTAAATCTATCACATCAAAGCATGATTATAAATACAATTGTATAAGTAAAATGTGTTCTACAAGTATAAATCCAGTGCAACATAATGTACAGTGCCTAATGTTAATGAGTGATCATCAAAAGTGCTGATGTGCATCAATAAATCAAAAGTTTATATTGTGCTTCTTCCACTGGGACCATATAATGGAGGAAGGCGGTGATGGTGATGTTTTTAAATTGCAGTGATCCGGTGAAACCGGGCTCTCTGGACTCTCACCTTAGATAGGATAAATTTGGGCATCAAGACAAGTTTTTTATTGGATGTAGTGTACTGTCATTCAGGTAGGGCTTCTCTGGTGGTAAAACGGTTCTCTCGATATAAAGCACCTATCAGATATGGGAAAGAAAGGGGTTGCCCACCTGGGCTCCACCAGTCCGGTGGAATAAACAGGGAAGGGAGAGAGAGAGGCCTCCAATGGTGTAGTATGTTAAATAAAAATGCTATTTATTAAAAATTCAAGTGGTCTCTTACATTTCTAATGGTTAAAAACAGCATAAAAGCATAAACAAGTTGAGGAGCGGCGTCTGAGGCGCCTCCTTACTGACTTCCGGTTTCGTCTGCTCTCTGCCACGCCCTACGTGTTACGTCACCGCTCGTGACTTCAACTGGGGACTGGTGGTGGTCTAATGTGGACTAATGGCGGTCTCTGCGGCAGATTGGCCGCGAGATCACCGTTATCGGCGGCGGGAGAGGGGCCCCCCTCCCGCCTCTCTCCCGCGCCCTCCGCCGCTTACCGGAGCCTTTGGCAGCGACAGAGGCGATCGGGTCTTTGTTGTGGCTGGGTATAGAGACGAGTGAGGCTAAGATGGCCCCCACCCGTCTCCATACCATAGCAGGGCGAAAGCGACGTCATAACGTCACTTCCGCCCATACGTCTTAAAGGCACATTTTTTCAATGTCATTTTTTCAAATGACAAATTTTTTTTTTTTTTTATTGCATTTTAATCCAAATATGAGATCTGAGGACTTTTTGACTCCAGATCTCATATTTAAGAGGACCTGTCATGCTTTTTTCTATTACAAGGGATGTTTACATTCCTTGTAATAGGAATAAAAGAGACCCACATTTAAAAAAAAAAAGTGAAAAAATAAATAAAATCAAGTAAAATAAATAAGAAATTTTTTTTTTTTAAAGCGCCCCGTCCCGACGAGCTTACGCGCAGAAGGGAACGCATATATGAGTAGCGCCCACATATGAAAACGGTGGTCAAACCACACATGTGAGATGTCGTCACGATCGTTAAAGCGAGAGCAATAATTATAGCCCTAGACTTTCTCTGTAACTCAAAACATGCAACCTGTAGAATTCTTTAAACGTTGCCTATGGAGATTTTTAAGGGTAAAAGTTTGACGCCATTCCACGAGCGGGCGCAATTTTGAAGCATGACATGTTGGGTATCAATTTACTTGGCGTAACATTATCTTTCACAATATAAAAAAAAATTGGGCTAACCTTACTGTTGTCTTATTTTTTTATTCAAAAAAGTGATTTTTTTTCCAAAGACCGCTGCGCAAATACGGTGTGAAAAAAAGTATTGCAATAACCGCCATTTTATTCTCTAGGGTATTAGAAAAAAAACAATATATAATGTTTGGGGGTTCTAAGTAATTTTCTAGCAAAAACTTTTTAAACATCAAAATCTCAAAACGAGGCTGGTCCTTAAGTGGTTTATTCTATCTCATTCCAGTGATCTTTATTGTGCAGGCAGGCCATGCTAGAGGCTGCCATGAGTATGGCTCCTCCATAGGAATGGATGGGACCGAGTCGTAAATGTGTGGTAAGAAGAGGAGTCCAGGAGGGTGTTCTGTTACAAAGGCACTGGGCAGGGCCACATGGAAAATATTGTTGTAATCAGTAGGAAAAGTGTATTTTTTCCAAAAAAGTGCCCTTGTAAGACCGCTGCGCAAATACGGTGTGACAGAAAGTATTGCAACAACCGCTATTTTATTCTCTAGGGTGTTAGAAAAAAATATATAATGTTTGGGGGTTCTAAGTAATTTTCTAGCAAAAAAAAATGATTTTAACTTGTAAACAACAAGTTTGAAAAATAGTCCCGGTCTTAGAGTGGTTAAGAAATGTCAGCTGGCAGGGGCCTTTGGCGTGAGCTGAGCTTTTTTTTTTTTGCTTTATTTTTAGGTCAGTGGTGGGCATCGTGATTGATGATGGATCTACACCAGGGGACATTGTTTTTGTATTTTTAATAAAGGAATTATCTGTGAAAAACTGTCTCTGTGTTTTTATTTCTTTTTGACACTTTTTTTGGTGAATAAGTAGGGGTAAAATGTACCCCATACTCATTCACATGGGGGGGTAGATCCTGATAAGCCCCCCGCATGGAGGCCCCCACAACCACCAGCCAGGGTTGTTGCTAAGAGGCCCTTGTCCCCATCAACATGAGGACAAGGTGCTTTGGGGCAAGGGAGCAGAGCCCCCCTGCTCCACAGCACACCCCCATATTGAGGGCATGTGGCCTGGTATGGTTCAGGAGGGGGGAGGGCGCTCGCTTATCCCCCCTTTCCTGGCCTGTGGTAAGGATGGATTTGGGGGGAGGGGACATTTAAAAAAAATGTAGGCTTGGAGTTCCCCTTAAAATCCGTCCCAGACCCGAAAGGGCATGGTATGGATTGGGGGGAGGCCCCCACACTTTTTTTGGAGGGGGGATCAAATTTGTCTTAAAAACACTGCCTTCTGAATTACAGAGGTGCTGAGAGGAGGAATTTTAGAAGGCAGAATAAGTACAGAAATTAAGCAAGCTCACAAGGAATATATATTCCTTAGAAATTGAAAGTAAACAGGCAGGAGAAGCTGGATAGCATGCAAGGAATCCAGGGACTTGTGGAAAGAGACGGCCAGCAGACAGGCAGCACTCACAACATGAAAGGCAAATTTTCAAAAAATCTTATGTTGGACTGTTAAGTTTATGTATTGTCTATATTGCTTTACAATCCTGGTATTATAAAATGAAAGTGTATGGTGTGATCATAGATTTCCTTCAAAGGTTTTCTTTGTGAATCTGTATTGGGGACAGCCTCCCAATCCCACGTACAGCAGAACTCAGGGAGAAGTAGTACAAGGAACTAATCAGTTGTGCTTATGTGCTAACAAGGAGTATGCTGATAGGAGAGTGGCAGAGAGGTGAGCTCATCAGTGTGCTGCTTTTATTTACACTGTTCAATCACAGGCTTAGTGGAGGGACAAGACCTGTAAGTGTTACTGAAATGGAGCAGAGAAAAATCAACTGGCCCTGCCAGTTGTGAAAAACTCAAAAGTGGATAAACAGAAAAACAAATCTTTTGGCCAGCAATTTTATATATACCGTATTTATCGGCGTATAACACACATAGGCGTATAACACGCACATTCATTTTAGGAGGGAGGTTTCAGAACTTAAATTTTAAATAAGGAACTTTGAAGCAAAATAAGGGTCAGTGCCCATCTGCAGCCTCACCATTGCCATCAATGCAGCCTGATCAGTGCCCATCTGCAGCCTCACAAGTGCCATCAATGCAGCCTCATCAGTCCACATCAATGCAGCCTCACCAGTCCACATCAATGCAGCAGCCTCACCATTGCCATCAGTGCAGCCTGATTGATGCCCATCTGCAGCCTAGAGGGGACAAGGAGTGGGGCGGGATGAGCTCCGACAGATTACATACAGTGAGAATCTCCTATGATAGACAGAACAGTGGTCCAATGGCGGCCCAGGAGACGAGACTTCCTATTACAGAGGCCACCGAGTAAACAGGAGTTTCTCACTGTATGTAATCTGATGGTGCTCGTCCCGCCCCCTTTCCTGTCCCCTCAGAGACAGCTAAAATTGAAGTATAATATATATATATAATATATATATAATATATATATGTTCCATTTTTGCATTTAGCTGGTTGCCTGGTGTTATTAGACATGTGCAATTCGCTTCGTTATGAATTTAAATTCGCCCGAAAAAAATTTGGACGAAATTCGAAACGTTTACGAATACTTTTCGAATTCGAAACGGTTTCAATTTTAAATTCGAAAAGTTTTCGAATCGATTCGAATTAGAAAAATTAGAATCGATTCAAAAACTAATAAACAAAACAAATTCTGAAAATGAATGAAACGAGTTTAACTAAGCAAATTTATGTAAATAACGAATCGAAACAAAACAAATTTTTTCATTCTGCACATGTCTAAGCGTTATGCCCAAAAAAACATACCAAGCCCTTTTAATTCCTACATTCTATTCTGCGTTTCAAAACAGAGATAAAAAAGGTACAAATTTCATCTGCGGCAGACTTTAGCCTTTTCAGAGAACCATCTAAAATGTTTCTCTGATTGTGCTAGCGATTTTCTTTATGTGCAGCTGCTCTGTGAGATTCTTCCATAACCTTTACAAAGCTGCACTCTCCAGAATAAACAGACTCAAAGACCCAGACATCTATATAGCACATATTTTAGTAGCTGAGAAGAGCTGTGACCGCAGAATAAATAACTGCGCTAACCAAGTTAACTTTAATAGACAATTTTCTTGAGGGACAGAATCATGCCGCCAGTGTGTTTAAGAAAATATCTTTGAATCACAGCAAATAACACCAAATTACGTGTAAGAGGAATAGACAATGCTTCCACTGGGTTTGTGTCTTCTTCAATAAGCTAATTACATGCAAGTAACGTCCCTAAGTGAACTCACTAATATAAGATACATCAGAGCTCTCCAATGCTACAAGTAAGGGATCCTTATGAAAAAACTGCGACAAACCTAGAGGATGTATGGTTTTCCGAGTTTATTAAAACAGACATATTTATTCAAATAATGAAAATATATAAAAATAAATTATATACAGTACAGTTCAGTTTCCCATGTCTGCTTTAATAAACATTTTTCCTTATTGGTAAAATGATCACATAGACCTAAAAATATGCCAACTGAGTTCTTACACTCAGTTCTATCTTTTTATCCACTGTAAAGCAATTGCCTTTTATGCCTGTTGTAAAAAAAAAAAAAAAAAACATCCAGAACCTTAGTTATTTTAGTTGTGTTCAACTGTCTACACACCAAGCATTCTCAACTAGGGTTCCTCAAGAGGTTTCTAGAGGTATCTCAAGTAGCAGCATATTGATTTTTCAACTGATAGTTCCAAGGGCCAATGTCACTTGGCAAAACCAATGGCATGACATTATGATTTTTTAGTATTCATACCACTAACCACAAATGTAAGGATGCCCTTCTTCCACTCATCTCTAAAGAAATGGTGTGTTCTTTTCACTGTTTGTCAATCTGATTGCCATTCTTCCTCTAAGTGAGCACATATAACCTCTTGATCTTATTATTGTATATATAATTTGTCGAAGGGGTTCCCTGCATACTAAAACCTATTTCAAGAGTTCTTCAGGGGTTAAAACAGTTGAGAAAAGCTGGTCCACATGGCTCAAGTAGCCATGGTGGTTGGCCACATATGAAGCTCAGGGCCGCATTTATAAGGGGGTAAAAGGGTCAATTGCCCAGAGCCCCTCCTGTTGCAGACCCAACTAGGACAGAGGCTATTGGAGGAGACTAGGGGCAAGCCTCCTACCCACTGATTATCACCCATGGAGGAGTCCAGGGATTTTGTCTGCTTCTTCTGGTCAGGTCATGTTGAAAAGCTCAGTTCAGCCTCTGATCACATGGAGAGAGCAGATCATTCTTCATTGATGGACAACAATGTGATGAACGCTGAGAGCGAGGCTTGGATTTATTCTCTGAATGAGGACAATAAAGCTTCCCTTCTGGAGAGGATGGAAAGGTGTAATTTAAAAAAAATATTTGTCAGAGGAAATATAGTGGCCCTCCTGCAGACTAAGTTGGAGAAGCCCCTCTACTTGGGACAGAAATATTCATCAACAATCTCCCTCAAGAAAGTTATAAAGATAAATAAATTCAATTTTTTCAGACTGCTGGAACATTGTATGAGTTTTTGTCTCATAGACTGTTGTAGACTGGTGCCGGACAGTCTGAGGTGGGGTAGGATCCCTGAATAATCAAAGCATTGTCAGGGTGGGCAGTGACCTGGGTCACCTAGGCTTGTCTAGGTGACTAATTGTTAATTAGTTTACAGTTTAACTAGCTTGCTGATTATGTTTATGTTGGCTGTTCCTTAGCTATGTTAATTATCTTACTGTTCACAGTTTGCATAATGTGATCAAGCTCACCTGATTTTGTGTGGTATAAATTCTGTGTGAGTTTACAATAAAGGTAGTTCCAGTTTGCACCTAAGCTAGTGTTGTCTAGTTCTTGGGTGCTCAGCTATAATACCTGGTTCCTGGTTCCAGACTAGAGGATGCTGTATATCTTGACGGAGGCACCCAAGCAGGGGGCTGGATGGTCCATCACAGCTCCCCTGATACAAAAATGATATATAACAAGTTAAAATGTTTTATATAAAATAATAAAAAATAAGTAATATAATAATATAAAATATATATATATATAATAATATAAAATGTATAAAAAAAACAAACTTTATTTTATTAAATATACAGTATCTTGGGAAGTAATATTTTGCCGGCCATCATCTGTAAAACTCTAGTATGGTATATTGTATTGTTTTTCAAAAATGAATTTTCGCAGCTCAAGCAAACCACTCATAGAGCACTATGCCTGTGTGTGTGGGCATGTGTGACCTGAAAATGACATTGTGTCATGCATTTTAAAAATGTGTGACTGTCATTGAGAATGTAAACCAACTCTGTGTATAAGGGGCCACCCGAACCAGAAGTGCGCTGGGCCCCCCAATGTCTAAATCTGTCTCTGATGAAGCTAGCTATAAACATCAGAGAATAGTCTACATGGAGGTATAATCCAATAGATTCACAGTGGCAGCTGGAACGTCTATCTGTCTGTCTATCTATCTATACCATAGATTTCCTCCATTTCCTCAAAAAATGAAAAAAGAAAATGTTCTCGCCAAAAGCAAACTTCAGTAGAGACCAAAATTAGCCAAAAAAGCCTCTTCTGCGTACATCTCAGACTCTGCTTTTATTAAGGGTTTCTTGACTCTGAAGCTAAGTCCTGCCCCTAGAACGAAAGCTTTTCCACTCATTTCCTCCAGTCCAGAGGACAAGAACACTCTAGTTGGCCACTGTGGTGCTCTCACTGGACACAAGGTTGTTAGTAGGACTTAATTCAAGGGGCAGGGTCCTTAGCAAAGTGATACTAGGGACAATAGATTACCCAAAAGTTAAAGCTTTACTTCTGGCAGATCTAAAATATACCAATGAAGTCAGTTATCTATTCATTAAAATTTCATGAAATTTATTTAAAATGACCTAATCAGCCTCATTTATTCCCTTTCATAAAAGAGGCAGACTTAGAAACCAATCAGGAGTCCTGTATGCACATGCGTTTACAAGTTCTATGATGGCATGAGGAGAGAACATAGGAAATACTCATAGGTATTCTGCCATTCTTTCATTATCCAATCACAAGCTGGGGAGCAGGTAGGTAACCAAGTCGTATTGCATAATTTTAGCAGAGAAAAGTCAGGTCACCATCCTAGCTATGCTGTCTAGAAAGGCTGAGCAAATCCTTTAGCAGTTCCCATATGCCGTTAAAAAGTGTATTTAATGATTTGCCTAGAGTACACCTTTAGGTTCCACCAAGCAGCAGCTTCACAATTCTTCATCAGGTAATTATGATGCTTCCTACAGGAGGGGTAGGTTTAGCTCCAGGTTTCCTCAAAAACATCAGAATTAAGCCCTCAATGATACCAGGTGATGTGGGTATCAAGGAGGAAACTTTACTGTGCAAAATTAGTTTTCTGTTTCTTTTTTTGGGGCGTACTCTCATTGGCTATGGAGCAATCAATCCCATAATCTTCATCAGAATTGTATACATTTTTCTGGGTACTGGAGTTAAAATGGTTGACAGGTTCCCATGCACGCAAACATTTTCTGAACTTCAGAAGTTTTTTTATTTTTTTTTCCCAGTGTTCAGGCATGACAGGAAAATACTTTTAAAATATTCTCTTTGCCAATATTAAGTGAAACCTTTAAAAATACAAAAACTTTAATACTAAACCATAATTTTTGCAGTAGCCATTTTGTTTTTTTAGTTTTTTACCATCATGGGACAATTTAAATGACAGTTTCCGGATAATATCAGCAGTGTAACCTTGCCATATATCAGACCTCCTTCATTGTCTTATTTTATGAGCAGAAATAAACAGATGTTTTGTACACATGACCCCACTTTGATAGGTCGGCTCAGTTGCCATGGGCTTATTGAAAGTATTTAACCACTTATTCTGACGGCTGATACCACGGCTGTGTCCTTCATAGGTCACCATGGCAACCGCAATAAGTGTGCGCTAAAGTTAATTACAGTCATGATGGTAAATGAAGTACAGGGGAATTCTAAACCTTGGTGGTGACTAATCAAATCTATGTGCAGCCGGAATGATGTGTTTATTGAATTTAAGTAATTGAGAGGCTCAGTCAATCACTTTCCTTTTTTCAAGGGATATACTACAGTATAGTAGGAGTCAAGGTTTTAACTCTTAATGTGACCTCCCTCTGCTTAATGACACCGTCATATACAGAAACATTAATCAGATGTCTGTTTGAAAAGTTTGGTACAGTATACACTTATTAACCACTTGACCACCAAAAAGGTTTACCCCCTTCATGACCAGGCCATTGTCTGTGATGCGGCACTATGTTACTTTAACCGACAATTGCATAGTCATGCAACGCTGTACCCAAATAAAATTTATGTCCTTTTTTTCCCCACAAATAAAGCTTTCTTTTGGTGGTATTTGATCACCTCAAATTTTTGCTTAATAAACAAAAAAAGCCATTTTTGTAAAAAAAAACTAAACAAAAAAAACAATAAAACAATATTTTTTACTTTTGGCTATAAAAACCATCCAATTGAAATAAAAATGTAAAAAAATGAATTTCTTCATCTTAGGCCAATATTTTTTTTACTAGTAATGGTAGCGATCAGTGATTTGTAGCTGGACTGCGATATTGCGGCGGACATTCTCACACTAACTAACTGACACTTTTAACACACTCAGTGTTAAAAGTGATGTCCCTTGATGAAGTCACATGCCGTGACGTAACACATAGGGCATTGCCAGACCAGAAGTGATGTTAGAAGCCTGTATATTACCTGTATCTGCATACAGCAAGCATCTTTTACCAAATTGATAGTTGAGAGTTATGATTTTTAATAAACACTGTGATTTTAATTACTACACTATGGGAGGTCACTGTGCTTTATTTTAACATATGTATACTACGTGGTGGACAAAGCCTTAAAAGGACCACAACAAGGGAATTACCTAATACATCTAAACGTACTAGAAAGACCAGGAACCGAGTCAGGACTGGAGAAATAGTGCCCTTAACACTATTAGGACTGATGGAACATCACCCTGAGATTCATTGTACAGTATGAAAAATACTGTATACAGTATTTCAACATGTGGACAAAAAAATGTGACTCTGGCAGCGCAAGTGATAAATTACAATTACAACTTAACTGAAGTGCTCACTGTCACTTTAAACAAGCTTCTCGAATGCTTCACTAAGTTTATGTACTACTTGAGGCTTGTTAAAAGCCTGCTAGCAGCTTGTTTAAAGTGACAGTCAATACTCCTAAAAAGATTTGTGTTTATTACAATTCCCAAATTGTGACTGAATGGCACTTTAAAGGCTTTAAAGCTTTGTTTGGTGTACACATTACTTGTGTATACAAGCTGAAGCCCATTTACACAAGGCCTTAGACAGTTCTCAATGGAGCAGGTGCCTACATTGAAGAATATTTCTCTATTCCTGTTCGGATGACAGCTCAAAATTTTACATTTAGCCTTATTATCAGGCACACGCAAATGTTCCTCAGGTCAATTAGATGGGTGAAGCGCACAGGCAGCTTTAAGAACCTCCTAACCCTTGTAAGCCTTCACCACTAAAAAAACATTTTTGTTTCAGACAGGCTTTAGGACACTTACCTGGAATTAATTTAAGGAATCCTTATTTTTCTCCCCCGTTTTCATTTGCTGCATGCTTGTTCAGGGTCAGTGACTCAGAAAGTACTGAAGCAAGAGGAAACCAAGCAGTTAAGCCTCATACACACGGTATGATTGTTGGCCAACCAAGCATCTGATTTTTATCAAAAGGGTGTGTGCCAGGATCTTGTCTTACTAACGGTACACAATTTTCGTGCCACAAACACGAACGTAGTGACGTACTATGAGGAGTTTCAGCTCTTGAGCGCCACCCTTTGGGCCCCTTCTGCTAATTTTGTGTTTGGTGAGCATTTATTCCGAGCATGCGTGTTCGTACTTTCGACTTTTGTGTGACGGACTTGTGTACTGACCATACGAAAATCTGACATCAAACTGTTGTCCGACGTAAATGTACTAGCCTGTCATACAACATTTGTTGGCAGAAAATTGGACAGCAATTGTCAAAAGGAGCGTACTAAAGGTAAGATTTTAGGACAACAGTCTGTCAACAGACAATCCCCTGCCAACAATCGTACCGTGTGTAGAAGGCTTTAGTACTTTCAGAAGGAAGTAATCAATGGCATCTCATATTCTTTCCAGATTTTTTCCATAACAGTAATATAATTTACCTAAATTCTGTAATATTTCCAGAGGTGAACATATGCTGTATTTTATGTACTTTTTGATTTTATTTATTTTATTTAGTACTTTGTTCACAAAGTTTTTCCACAATCCAAACATTCTAATTTGGGTTTTAAAGGAAAACTCCACTTTTATATATATTGATGTAACATATTTATATCCTATACAGACCGTTTCGTAATTAAATGGTACTAAACATTACCTTTCCATTTCATTATACAGGTCAGCTATAGCTTTATAAACTTGCAACAATTAGGAAACTTCTTCTATGCCACAATAGCAAATATACAGGACACTTCTACAAGTGAACAGATCATTCCAATGGGATTTCTTGTTCATGTAATTATTTTTTTTTTTCTTAATTTTTTTCAGCTACAACAACATTGGGAACATGAGTTCGACTCAAGCTCGAAGCTCATCCCTAATTGTAAAGTTATTTTTTTAAATACCAAACATGTCATACTTACCTGCTCAATGGTTTTGCACAGAGCAGCCCCAATCCTCCTCTTCTGAGGCCCCCCTCTGTTGTTCTGGGCTCTTCTCCATGTGCCAGCATAGGAAGTCGCTTTCTATGGTGGCATACATGCATGCTCAATTCCAAGCCGCGTGTCCATTGACTTGCCCACCCCCCCGATCCCTCGCCACTGGAATTGATTGACAGCAGCAGGAACCATTAGCTCCTCACAAAGTCCAGTGAGCAGCGAGAGAGAGAGCAGAGCTGCTTCACTTGGGCGCTGCGCTGGATCGAGATCAGCCTCACGCAAGTATTTGGAGGGCTGAGAACTGACAATAGAAGTTTTTTTATCTTAATGCAGAGAATACCTAAAAAACCTTCAGCCTTTACAAGCACTTTAAAAAAATGGTGGAATCTAGTGGGGAACTAATAAGTGAAAACCTCAAGTGTCTATTCACATACAGTGCTTTACATACTGTACATTCACATCAGTCCCTGCACCAAAGAAGCTTGCAGTCTAAGGTCCCTATCTCACCGACACATACTACCAATTTAGACACCAGCCAATTAACCAACCAGTAAAAAACTGAAACAGACTGAATTGGGAAATTGAAAAAGTTGGATGATAACCATTTCGGGCCTTAGGAATAGGCCAATATAATTGTATGGTCAAACTATAATATTAGATTTCACCAGCAAGTGGCATTCCAGTTTAAAACAGTAACTCTACCCTCTGGTCACCCTTTGTCTTTTTGAATACAATCTAAATTGGAAATTCCCTTTAAATATAATCCAATTATTATTTATACTGGCAGGAATGTGTGACCATTCAGTATGTATGATGCACAAACCATGCAGATGAATCCAAATAACTCCAATTAACTTGCGCTTTTGCCACAAAAATATGCTGGATTAATCAGAGACTCCAATTCCAGACTCTTTATAAAGCAGATTTGTTCAGTTGGCGTGTATACAAGATAATTCAAAAAGCCTTTCAATTAGTGCAATTGCTTATAGCAATATTAACTTGGGAACAACTAGAGGTGCCTGTTGTGTATATTTTCGTGGATTAATGGATTTGCATTTTTGATGTGTAACCTCGGCATCAAAAGCTGCAGAATTCTCATTATGGCTATAAAGGGGTTTATGAGTATTTGTTTAAATGTACTCTGCATCTCTCTTTAACAGACCAAATATAAATGGATGGAGCACACACAGGAATGTGAACTGTAAAGTATACCTGTTATGGTAATAGTGAACCCCTGAATTACCTGAGGAATGTAAACCCCATACAGGGCAGAAGTATGGAATCTGAAGCTGGTCATACAAGGTTTGAATGTTCATGGAAAAATCGCCTGTCATTATTTGGTCAGCTAATTAAGTTTAAAAGCCTGTAAAATCTCATCAAAACTTGCTACTTGAATGCAATCCCAGATGTATAAACAGGTTTCATTACAATGTGTATGATTTTCCCAAATGAAAAACACATTTGCATCTAGAATTTCATTAGTTCTAAAAAAATTTCAATCCTGTCCTATTAATAGGACCCCATTAACTATTAGAAAATCAAAGGAGCATTCCAAAAATGAACATTTTCATATGACATTCTATTCGTGTTCAGTCAGCCTAAAGTGGTATTCACTAGAGCAGTGGTCTCCAAACTGCGGGCCCTGGGGCTGGATGCAGCCCTTTGCTTGCTTTTATCCGCCCTTGAAGGTACTGTTCCTGCCACTGACATCAACAATGGGGCATAATTCCTGCCACTGACACCAACAATAGGGCACTATCCATTCCACTGACACCAACGACGGGGCATAATTCCTTCTACTGATAACGAAAATGGGGCACTGTTCTCAAAGCTCTCACATTGCAGTTTTCACAGCCAGACTGGAAACATCTGACAGCTGGCAGAAAGAAAATGAAGTAGAGAATAGAGGGACAAGAACATGGCCAAAGACAAGCAAGAGGCCAGGGAAGTCAGCAAACAAGGATCATACAAAGAGGCAGAGGTTAAGGTATGTAGCAGACAGGAGTCATGGTAAGGGGAAAGTTGAGTACTAGGGGTGGATTTACTAAAGGCAAAAAGGCTGTTCACTTTGCAAGGCAATTGCCCGAGAGCTTACTGAATGGGGTAACGTTTTACTTGGCCCAAAAATGTGCAAGGAAAAAAAAAAGAAAAGAAGAGAGCTTCACCCAATTCACTAAGCTCTGGAGCAAATTTCCTTGCAAGTTGCAACTTGCAATGACCCCTGTGGATGCAATAGAAAGTGACATTTTTGCTGATTCCACAAAATTATTTATAATGATTATGACTTAGCTGCAGAAGGTTCTTGAAAAAATGGAATCACAGGCAGTCAATGGTGAATGAATCACCTGTACATAGAAATTAAATACAGCTGAGGAAAGTAGACAAGGAGAAGGTCTTGGCAATACTGGTTAACACCACTCAATGTCAACTAGCAGCTGAAAATAAAATCTTGGGAGGTAGACAAAAATGGCTGATGGAGAACGTTTTGCCTACAAGGGAATTGTAATTTTTTTTTGATGTGGGAATTGTAAGGTTACATTTTGAATATGAAGTACAGTTTTGGACACATTTCTGTAAGAAGGACATAGGATATTTGAAGAGGGTACAAAGTCAAGTTAAAAAGGTTTAGGGGAACATTTATACATTTTCTTAACGTAATATTTATGGGAACAGGCTAGAAAAACTGGGCTTGTTTGCTTTGGGAAAAAAGACAGCTTAGACCCTGATAAATATGCATACTTATTGTATATCCAAAGTCAATATAAAGATTTGACAGGTTAATTTCTAAGGACTATGCAAAAGAAAATGGAACATTAGTTGCGTATTCAGAAAAGTATATCCTCCATTAGGATTTGTTACAATGGAATTTCCTTAGAAAGATAGCTACCATGACTGTAAGCAACATTTAGTACAAATAGTTAACTTTTCCAGTGGGAAAGGATAGATATACCCCTAGCCATGACCAGAAGAACAGTGAGCAGTGTCCTGTTTTCTATACCCTGAGGCATCCAGGAAAAAATGAAATATATTGTATGCTTTATGCTATAACCTGGCCAAAGACAGAAAGTGACAGGTGGTGTGACCTATCCCATCTTCCATTGCAAAAGCATCACCCCAGGGGGACACACTGATGTCTTTCTGGCTTAGCCAAAGTATGAGTGAGAATAATGCGCAGTGACGTTATTGTTCCCTTTTCTGCACAGAACTGGAGACGATTGGCAGCAGCTCACAATCAGACGGTAATTGTTCCCTTTTCTATGGATATTGGCAGCATGTGCTCTACATTCACCCATTGGCCGAGACAGAGGGAAGTTGAAGGGTGACTTAAGGACAGACATTTCTCGCTATCTGCTCTTCGTAAGACAGCTGCTTATCTATGGTCAGGAAGATGGAAGCCATTTTCCCATTGAGTGCCTAGTAAAGTGTTCAATTTACTGCAACCCCAAAAGTCAGCTGGCTATTGCTTTGAAAAAAAAAAATTGAATTAATCGCATTCATATTAATCTCGTAAACATAAATATTAAGTAATCTGGTAATCCCAGCAGTATTTGTGGTCTGATTGTGAGTTCTGACCTGCAGTACCAAGACTTCAGGGTATGCTTACCTATTACAGGTGGTTTGTGGAGTACTGGCATAACAATAGGCAAAAGTCTTACTGTCCAGTTCTCTCAGCAAGAACCCTCCACCTATGGATACCCTTAGGGATCCCCTGGAAAAGGCCAAAAATGTGAAAACCTGGGTGGGCCATGTATGTGGAAATATATATCTGATATGCAATATTTTATCCTTTTATTGTGAGTGGGATAAATCAAAGGCTTTAACTTCCATTGTCTGGTCTGCACTATTTTACCAAGACTTCAGGGTATGCTTACATATTACAGGTGGTTTGTGGAGTACTGGCATAACAATAGGCAAAAGCCTTAGTGCCGGTTCACACTAGACGCGGCACGGCTTGCAGGTCGCCTCACCGAGGCGACCTGCACACAACTATGGGGTGACTTGCAAGACGACTTCTGTATAGAAGTCTATGCAAGTCGCCCCCAAAGTAGTACAGGAACCTTTCTTCTAAGTCGGAGCGACTTGCGTCGCTCCGATTAGAACGGTTCCATTGTACAGAACGGGAGGCGACTTGTCAGGCGGCTAGGTCGCCTGACAAGTCGCCCCAGTGTGAACCGGCTCTCACTGTCCAGTTCTCTCAGCAAGAACCCTCCACCTATGGATACCCTTAGGGATCCCCTGGGTGGGCCATGTATGTGGAAATATATATCTGATATGCAATATTTTATCCTTTTATTGTGAGTGGGATAAATCAAAGGCTTTAACTTCCATTGTCTGGTCTGCACTATTTTGCATTCATTGTCTGTCCACAGAGATCTAGACCGAATTGGAATATGAAAACTTTGTTTCTCTGATAAATGCATGCAGATCATGACTAGGAGAGGCCAGCAGGATAATGTTTTCAGGAAGCTATGTATAGCACCCTGCCAGGCCCCTCCCAGCCATGATCTGTCATATTTAAGCACAGAGAAGCACAGAGATCCAGTAATGAGGTTACTGGGTATGAAATAAGGTATGTAATGAAAGTGGACATGATGCTGCATGTCCTCCAGCCAGGAAATGAGTGAATTTCGGCACAGGAGAGAGGACTGTACAACTGTGTATACATGTATACTGTGTACTATTTTACAATTACAAATTGCAAAACAAGTTTGTTGTGGGCAGTGCCCATATGGGGAGGGAGAGAGAGCGCTTTCTAGTGCCCCCTGGAGCACTATTAACTCCTTGTAATCTGTGACCTAACTTCTGTAACACTTTACATTGTACACAACAGATCCCGATTACACTTCCTAATTCTTCTCTCACTTTGGTTGTGTAGCATTTCTGAGCTTGTACTGGACTCCACCAGCCCAGTAACCCATAACCTCACTCCCAGTGACATCAATCTGTATATTACATTTGAATACTTGGAAGCTTGAGTTTTGTACAACAACATGCTTATCATCTCTTGAGGCCTCACTCCATCTTCCATGACTTCCAGGCTGGGTCCCTAGGAAGCCCCCCGTGCTGCTTTGTCGGACCCATTTTCAGGGTTCTGGTCATTAGAGAAGGAGCCTAAGCACACAAGCTTCACTACCAAGGCCTTTCATTACCTAAGCCAACTCACACCGCTTCCTGACCGGCTGGCTGCTTATGCACCTGACACTAGTACTGTAGTCCTTGACAACAGCAATATACCCTGCTCCAGAAAGCTTCACTGCACGTTAGTCATATGTACTGCGTCTTCCCTATATTGTCTCATCCCCAAATACCCTGTTCTGTGATATGCCAAGCATGCATGCACCCCTTTAAAGGTTGTTCTCAAGTAACTTCAGACCACGTCAAGTTAAATAACAATACATGTTTTTTTTTTGTGAAGTTTTGTAAACATAACAAATGAACAGTTCAACAAAGATGTTTCCACTACACGTTGCTGTTCATGATCTTCTAATTGCCCCTTTGATAGTCTTCTGGGGCCCTTTTCTGCCCCATGAGGTAGTCATACTTTGAATAGGTGTGAAAAGTGCTTTAGAGTCTATTAGTCAAGCATTAGTCCATACCCCTGGAAGGGGTGGTTAAGTACAATCACCAGATCACAGCCTTGGCAACATGTTAGTTCCTCAGATGGGCAGACCTGAAACTGAATCTGCGGCAGTCGTACTACCCCAAGAGGTGGTTCCTTCCTTTTTAAAGTGATACTAAACACACACTGTTTATTTACATTATTCCTTCTCTTTTTGTATGTGGATAATGGCAAAATTCGAAGTGCCTTTTTTTCCTAATTGACATACAGCTGTCACATGATCCAGATCTTTCCCAGCCTGTCTGTAGGGAAACAGTGCCAGAAATAGCTTCTAGTCCACTGCTACTGGTCACATATTCAAGATAAAAAAAATAAACAGCCTTTGTAATACAGAGTAAGAATAAATAATTGATATCAATAAACTGTTTTAACTTGTCATACAAATATA
This sequence comes from Lithobates clamitans, assembly GCA_037952925.1. Taxonomy (NCBI): domain Eukaryota; kingdom Metazoa; phylum Chordata; class Amphibia; order Anura; family Ranidae; genus Lithobates; species Lithobates clamitans. The sequence continues at coordinate 696,765 of JBBGZY010000077.1, read as the reverse complement.
TATTTGAAATTAAATCTTCGTTATTTTTTGTCAATAATACGGTGCAGGTGGATTTAAGCCAGTCACAGTCTGTGTCATGCCCCTCCAGCCTGTGTTTTGGAACAGGGAGGTGAAGCCTCCATCAATCAAGATGTAATATTCTGCCCCATTGTGTTTAGCTGGTTAGTGGGCATGGTGGAGGAGGGAGAGAGTGGGCCGTCATTTACCACTGTGTATACGCCCACTTGCGTTTTTTTTTTTTTTTTTTTCTGACATGTTGGTGTAATATGTTACACTTGGATGGTATAAGTTGGACTGAGTAAATACAGCTGGACAAAACAAAAACTTTGTCTGTCTTCATTTCACGCTGCAAAGTAACAAAATGTGATTATTTTAAAGCGGGAGAGGGGGATTGTTTTCTATATCCACTACACTTTATATAAATGTATATAAATCTCATCCATTTGTTCTGGCACCCACTGCTCAAACCCACTGTCGCATTTTCCCCAAAAAAGTGAAGACTTTATAATATAGATCTATGTGTGTATATTCCTCCAGCTGTGGAGGTCTTCATATTCCCAGGAGGGCAGACTGTGTGATGGCATTTCACAGCAAATTGGATTATGGATCCAGAGAGAGAGAGAGAAGGAGCGAGAGACAGTGATCTGATTGACATTTTCTAAACTCATATCTTTCTCCTGTGTAATGAATTTGGCAAACAAGACACTTTTCTCTCTTTAACCTAACCAACTATTTCATCTGAATTGCTGATCTTATATCGAGAGGGTAATTTACTATCAAAAAAGAAATTGACAAGTTAAGCAGCACTGTCATTACATATTCATTCACCAGTAAATCATAGATGAAACCATACTGAGCTATTTCTCCCGTGTCAGTCAGTAAGAAAGAACGTGTTCTTTTCCAAACTTTCAGAAAACCCCAACCTAATAACGTTGTGTAACAAATATCTTGCAAAAAAGACACCTGTGACCGATTCTTTCAAAGCTTAACTTTTGCTCTCTGTAATATTTTTTATTTCAGAAGTAAATATTAATTAAAAAAGGACAAGTTAATATTAATATAAATGAAATATAAGTTTTTAATTGCTTTGTTGTGCAATATCTACATTTAGTTTGTTCTGAGAAGATGAAAAAAAAAGATTGCCTGACGAGGAAAGAGTGGCCTCCTCACCGGCCTCAGTTTAAATAACTGCTGTACTTTCTGGATAAAAATATCACAGTTGAGAATTTATTACTCCAACTGTGAATCCGAAAGACAACTGTGAAAATTAAAACTAAAGAGCTTTAAACAAAAACTAAGTAATGAAGTAATGCAAAGTAATACAATACAAAATGAGCAATTAAATAATATCCAGTGGACATCAAACCACCCAGAGGCTGCCTAGAACAGGGCTTCCCTTAGAACTCTTTTCGAAAAAACACTAAAGAGAATTGTGTGAGAAGCTACAGAGAAGGCAATGCATGCTTTGAAAGTGCTACAGAGTTCAGTATTGAAGACTAGAGAGAAGGTACATGATATGGTGTTAACCATATCAACAAGAAAAAAACCACCTGGAGCATACAAAAAACAAAGGGGTGAAAAGGCTTTCTGGTCAAATGAGAGAAAAATGAAGCTTTCTGGCCAAAGTTCAAAGCGAGAAAAGAATAGTTAGTGGGTGGAAAAATCATTATCCTTAGTATGTTCTTCTCTCTAACAATGAAAATTTTATTAAAACTTGCATATGAAATGGAATGTAATAATTCCCCATTATTTTCTACCCTTATGTCTATTTTGCCTTTCGCAACAAGTCAGTTTTAATTTCAAAGGCAGCCCATAAATTTGTCTTTTTTTTCCCATTCAAACAGCAGGTTTAAAAAATAAATAAAATGACTTGATTCCCCCATTCACACACTTGATGTGGGTAGGGGAATACTCCCCAGTGAGCTTTTGTATCCTGACAGCAGAGAGACTTCACAATACATTGCCCAGCGTTGGCGGATATAGACTGTGGCACTGATCGAACAGGGATAATCCGCCCAGCCTGCCCATAAATGGATCAAAATTTGGCAGGCCTTGCTGAACTGGCCAAAATTTGATCCATGTATGGCTCACTTTAGCCTCCACTAGGAATATGGCAAGATTGGCATCTGTTCAGATTAACCTAAAACCAGCACAAAGGAAAGGTACACATGGGAAGGGCTACATGCAAAGTAATACACATTTTCCACACTTTTCATCTAGTCAGCACAGAAGAAAAACAAAACTAACTAAACTGTTTTAACATCTTAGGTTAAGACCCCCATATAATGTGGTCTCTAACTCAGTAAATAATGAACCCAGGTGGCACCCTGGTAGAAATAAGGCTGCTTTAGACTATAGAGGTATTGTCAGCATACTCCCAATACCATTGCTGGGTGGGTTAAGGTTTGAATGAACTGAATATAGCATTCAATCCTGCCCAGTCACATGTACTCAACCAGTCATGCCCACCTACTTTAACCATGCCTTCCCAAGTACTGATGTCTTGAGCCTTGTGCCTATTCCTGAAACATCTACCTTCCTAAACCCTGTCAATAAAAGGTTTGCAGCGTGCTCTAGAACTGCCCACAGTAGTGATGTCCATGGCCAGCCCTGAAGCTACAGAGGTTCTGAGAACAATAAAACATGTACAGTAAATTCACGGTACTGCATAACAAGCCTTAAAGCTGAACCCCAGGCACAAGATTTCATGTATAATAGCCATAAAGGATATACTACATCCATGTTGTGTGCAGAGCTGTGAGAAGGACCCAGCAAACCCTATCCGCTAAAGTTTGCCTGCAGAAAACTATAGGGGAGGGTGAACACAAGACCAATTACCCTATACAAGGAAAGAGAGCAGCAATGAGCGTTCTTTATTACTAAAAGCTCCTGCACAGAGGTTTGTACACTGGGTTACTGCACAGATCTGGAATAAATATACAAACAAATAATATTTAAACAAGAATACATTCTTGGGAATTCATAAAGAGTGTCTACAACACGCTTTAGAATTTTGTCGTACGTCTGCAAGACAAATGTTGGTGCAGGCAGCAGATTCTTGTACCTGTCGGAAACAGACATTGGGGGGCAAGCACCGCGTGCGAAGGCGCACTAAGATCGATGAGCCCATACTGGCACACCATCCTCTGCTTTCTACCTGAGAAGTTTTGTAGATGATGTTAAACTTTGATGTGATACTGGAGATTATGTATATATTAAACATGAGGTGGAATTTGGTTCTGATTACATTGCATTGGGATTGATTTATGAAAGACAAATAGACTGTGCAAGTGGAGTTGCATTCATTTTCACCACAGCTTAGTAAATGTGGTAAATGTGATAAAGCTTTGCTGATTTCTATCATCCAATCATCTGCAAGCAAAATGCTGTCTTTTATTTTACTTGCACCTTTTTAGGTATTCTTTACATTTACTAAGAAAGGGGATACTCTAGTGCAGTGATGGCGAACCTTGGCACCCCAGATGTTTTGGAACTACATTTCCCATGGTGCTCATGCCCTCTGCAGTGTAGTTGACCATCATGGGAAATGTAGTTCCAAAACATCTGGGGTGCCAAGGTTTGCCATCACTGCTCTAGTGGCTATGGAAACTAAAGCCCAGTACACACTGCAACTTTAAAACTGACAGATCACTGTACCAACACAAGCGATGTTGACGTGGGAATCTCCCCTGCTGTGTTATTGTATTCTGACAGGGGGACTCCCAATCCCTGCAAGAATACACTGGTCAGCGCTCGCAGCCATTGGCTGCAAGTGATGATCAGATGCTGTTTTTTCCAGCATGTCCCTTTGCTTCCTTTGCTTGTTAGACTGGCTTCTGTCAGACAGGTCAATTTTCGGCCAGTGTGTACCCAGCTTTGGGTAGTGCTGAGTGAAAACTTAGATTTGCTACGCTGATATATGTTTTTGACTAATATATGATAATACACTATGCTCAACTACATTAGAGAATGTAGGTACCTATAAGTTGTGCTGACAGATGACCCACATGCTGTTGATGTAATAATAGACAGTATCTTTTTGATTGTGGTGCAGCCATAGCATTGTTTTGTAAAAGTGTTGCTATTAGGAACAACCTGAATTGGACTAGCATGTAGGCAATGCTGGGTTTACACTTGTGCAGGCTGAATTCTGCCTGCATGGCAACTCATTCATTTCAATGGGCTGCCTTATCTGCAGAGAAGCGGGCAAAGAAGTCCCTGACGCTTTTTTAAATATGCGCCGCATGGAACTGAATAGTGTTGTGGCACCATGCATATTTGCACACACAGAACATGTGCGTTTTGCTGGTACATGGAAGTGCTATTAGGAATTAATGGTGCCCTGAGCATCTTCTAAAGTTCAAGGCAGGTTCCCCCATACCAAGATACCCCCCTCTCCCCTCATGTTGAGGGCATGTGGTTTGGCATGGTTTGGGGAGAAGGGTGTGGGCTTGCTCCCCTTTTCCTGGCCTGCCAGGCTGCATGCTCAGATAAGCGTCTGCTGTGGATTTCTGAGTGTACCTCACTGTCCTTTTTGAAAATGGGCTCTGACATGCACTGTTAACTGTGGGACCTTATATAGACAGGTGTGTGCCTTTCCAAATAATGTCCAATCAGCCTAATTTACCACAGGGGGACTCCAATCAAGTTGTAGAAACATCTCAAGGATGATCAGTGGAAACAGGATGCACCTGAGCTCAATTTTCAGTGTCATGGCAAAGTCTGTGAATAATGTACATTTAATTTTTTTGTTTGTTATTTTTAATAAATTTGCAAAGATTACCAAAACACTTCTTTCACGTTGTCAGTATGGGGTATTGTTTGTAGAATTTTTAAGAAAATAATGAATTTAATTCATTTTGGAATAAGACTGTAACATAACAAATCGTGGAAAAAGTGAATACTTTCCGAAAGCACTGTATAATAACGGTAGTATTGAATGCCCAAACAGCCAAGATTCAGGGATCAGTGGTTAGCACTAGGGATGGTCGACTCGAACAGGGGACATGTATCATTGCAAAAAAAAGTTTTAAAAATGGCCGTTTTTTCGGGAGCAGTGATTTTAATAATGCCTAAAGTGAAACAATAAAAGTGTAATATTCCTTTAAATTTCGTACCTGGGGGGTGTCTATAGTATGCCTGTAAAGGGGTGCATGTTTCCCTGTGTTTAGAACAGTCTGCCAGCAAAATGAAATTTCTACGGGGGTAAAAAAAGTCATTTAAAAGTGCTCTAATAAGTTTTTTTTTTGTTTGTTTTTTTTTTTTTTTGGTGGAAGGGGGGGTGTTAAGCACAATGAACACATTATATTTGGAGGAAGAGATGAGACAGGAGGGGAGGAAGTATTATTAGAGTAGGGGAGGGAGAAGAGAGGAGAGGGGAAAGTATTTGTTTGTGTGTTATTATTTTTTTTTTGCTTTGCTTTTTTTGCTTTTTTTTTTGCTTTGTTTTGAGAGGGGGAAGAGTTGTCAATGATAAGGATGTATTTATTTTGATAATACATGAATACTAAAGATATGAAGTATGTTTTAATGGATATGTTGGAAAATGAAAAAAATGTAATAATAGAAAAAAAAAAGTGCTAGAGCTAGTGCCGGCTATAATGAATTGTCGGTCCGGCAATACACATAAAAGTTCATTGATAAAAAGGGCATGGAAATTCCCCACAGGGGAATTTCAAAAAAAAAAAAAAAATGGCATGGGGGTCCCCCTCAAAATCCATATCAGACCATTCAGGTCTGGTATGGTTTTTAAGGGGAACCCCGCGCCAAAACAAAAAAAAATGGCGTGGGGTCCCCCCAAAAATCCATACCAGACCCTTATCCGAGCACGCAACCTGGCAGGCCGCAGGAAAAGAGGGGGGACGAGATTGCGGCCCCCCTCCTGAACCATACCAGGCCACATGCCCTCAACATTGGGAGGGTGCTTTGGGGTAGCGGCTCCCCCAAAGCACCTTGTCCCCATGTTAATGGGGAGAAGGGCCTCATCCCCACAACCCTTGCCCGGTGGTTGTTACGTAACCGTGACCCCGCCCCCTCTGATGCTACAGGAAAGCCATAGGGATATCCCGTTATGTCAGAGGGGGCGGGGTCACCCGGCGATGACATTGTGTGGCTCCGCCCTCACTTATAAAAGAACTGTCACCTGAGAGGCCCGTCATTACAGCGGATGCCTCCCATGGAGGCAGATCGTAGGCGGCTTTTTTTCGGTCCGTCGGAGCGCAAGAAGAAGAAGACTCCGTGGGACAGTTTTATTTTTTTAATAAAGGACTTGTCCCAAGGCGTGTAGGGTCTTTTTTTTTACCATTTTTACACATTTTTTGTGAAATAGTAGGGGTACATTTAAACCCTGTTACCATTTCACACAAGGGGGCGGGATCTGATTCCGATAAGCCCTCCGCCCGCAGACCCCCACAACCACCGGGCAAGAGTTGTGGGGATGAGGTCCTTCTTCCCATCAACATGGGGACAAGGTGCTTTGGGGGGGCCACTACCCTAAAGCACCCTCCCAATGTTGAGGGCATGTGGCCTGGTACGGTTCAGGAGGGGGGGCGCTCTCTCATCCCCCCTCTTTTCCTGCGGCCTGCCAGGTTGCGTGCTCGGATAAGGGTCTGGTATGGATTTTTGGGGGGACCCCACGCCATTTTTTTAAAATATTGGCGCGGGGTTCCCCTTAAAATCCATACCAGACCTGAAGGGTCTGATATGGATTTTGAGGGGGACCCCCACGCCATTTTTTTTAAATTTTGGTGCGGGGTTCCCCTTAATATCCATACCAGACCTGAAGGGCCTGGTATGGAATTTAGGGAGACCCCCACGCATTTTTAAAAAAATTTTGGTTCAGGGTTTCCCTGTGGGGAAATTCCATGCCGTTTTTTTCAATGAAATTTTATGTGTGTTGCCGGACCAACAATTCAATATAGCCGGCACTAGCTCTAGCACTTTTAAATGACTTTTTTTTCCCTTTAGAAATGTAATTTTGCTGGCACTCTGTTCTAAACACAGGAAACATGCGCCCCTTTACAGGCATACTATAGACACCCCCCAGGTATGAAATTTAAAGGAATATTACACTTTTATTGTTTAACTTTAAGCATTATTAAAATCACTGCTCCCGAAAAAACGGACGTTTTTAAAACTTTTTTTGCATTGATTGATCCAGGTCCTGGGGCAGGACCCGGGTCCCCAAACACTTTTTAAGACAATACCATGCATATAAGCCTTTAAAATTAGCACTTTTGATTTTCCATGTTCGTGTCCCATAGACTCTAACGGTGTTCGCGTGTTTGAACAAATTTTTTGTCTGTTCGCATGTTCTGGTGTGAACCGAATGGGGGGGGGGGGGTGTTCGGCTCATCCCTAGTTAACACTTATGCCTTGGTTTAAACCTCTGGAAGTCTCAATCTTGATCAATTGGGGAGGGTTGAGGAAAGACCTGATGACCTACCTTACGAGAAATTGCCATGAACATTCTATAGATTTTCAAGTGTATCAGACATGGTGCCCAAGGAACTGGCTCATAGAATCACCAAGCGTCAGATACAACTGGATGGATAAATATGTGCCAATATAGGTATTTGCTATATTTGAATATTTTAATTTCTCCTGATGGATATATTTAGTTTCTTAGAGCCTTAGTATAGACTGACACTTCACCTATGCATGCAGGATGCATCGATGAAGAAGCGCGCTCTCCATTGGTGACGCAGTAACTTCTTCCTCTTCAATAACTCTCCTTTATTCTTTATGCAGGCAGCTTCTGTTACTGTCTATTCTGGAATGAGTTATTTGGGATACGGCTATAAATAAATCAAGAAAACAGTACTGTCTGTAATGACCAATTGTTGTTTTGCTTCTGTTAGCACACACTGTTTGGTATAATTAGTTTAGCTCACAGATATAAAAATAATTTTCTCTTTAACGAAGCAGATGTTCATGCCTTCAAATAAGCTTGCTGGAGTGAAACTGCCCCTCCTGCCGCTTCCCTCCAAGTTTTCATTAACACGTGGTGAAGCCTACATGGTGATCTGACTGTATAGCTATAGTTTGGGTAAACATTTTGGATGAAAAAGACACATTTTTGCTTACAATCTGTATCTGATATGAATACACAAGCAGTGTCTATCTGTTTTTGGGTATGTCTATCCCCTAAGGAGTCTGTTCTGCTCCACAAAAGAGAGGGAGAACCGTAATATGAGATCCTGTGTGCTGGGTGGAAGACTCTTCTACTGCCGATATTAACTGGATGAGAGCCCACAGATCGTGTCATAGGATTGCATCGATTTGAGTTGGTAATAACATACAGTATAAATCAGTGGCGGCCCATCCATACCGGGCGCAGGAGCACCACCCCCTTAATCCATGCGTCCGGCTCCAAATCTACATGCAGGGTGCCGGACGCATAGATTTCAATGTTGTTTTTTTTTTACATTTTTTAAGCACATCCAGTTGTGTGACAATAACAAATTATTTTTTGCTATTGTCTTCTTGTTTCTCCTCCCAGCCAATCAGGAGGTGGTTCCTGAGACCCAATTGGTCAGGGAGTCTTGGGACACACTTCCTGTTTGGCCCGGCTCTTTCTTCCCCCTGCCTCCTAAGGTAAGGTCTCTGATCATTGCATGGGGGGGGGGGGGTTTGGTATCGCCACCTTCCCGTCCGTCCACTGCAGGGGGGGGGGTTGTTGTGGCATTAGTTTGCCACCCCACCTCCAAAATATTGAGCACTGGCCGCCACTGGTATAAAGTGTTAGTATTGGTGTAACAAGTGTTGGAAAAGCACTAGCAAGTTATATAAACTGAACTATATATATATGCATTATACCTTTCTATCCAGCAGGTGGCATTGCAGTATTATAGTGTGTATTCTCTGTGGTAATGTAATCACAGGATGTACCTTCTGTATCTAAGTGTGTACTTGTTTGTTGTTCTCTTCCTGTTCTAAGGATAAAAGGCATGTAATGTATTTCTCCATGCAAGTAAAGCTAATTGCTGAAAAAAGTGCTGGAAATTCAGCCTAAAGTTGGCTATACACTAATAGATTTATTTCTTTAGCCAGCAGGCTGAATGAAGTAATCTAGTAGATCACTCAATCCATGCTAACAGCGTATTCTACGTATTCAGTCTCTCTGGAGAAGTGGAGGTGGAAAAACAGCAGTACAAAGCAGTACACTGACCATCTCTGGACAGGTGGTACACTTCCACCCGATTTTCAGGAATGTAAAAATGCTGTAGTACAGCTGTACTACAGCATTTTTACAACTCCTGCAACCACAGGGTTGTTTGAGCTACTACAGGTTTTTATTTCAGGTTTTTTATTGCTTCAGCACAAGTCTTGGCCACTGGTGGAAAAAGCCCAGCTGGAAAACTGACCACACTGGGATAGATGTGCTTTCATGCCTAGCGTGGTAAGGGTGAAATAGGCAGTAGGGCTTGAGTTTTTGTATTTTGACTCAGCCTGGAGGTAAGACTTTTTCCAAAAGGGTGGTTAAACAGAAGTCAGACAGCAGATGGATCAACTTTTGGCTAGCCCCTGCTGAACCAGCCAAATTTTGATCCATGTACATTATGGCCAGCTGACAAGAAACATGGAGAACAGAGTGATAAGAAACATGACCTTATAATCAGTGCTGTGCATTCATTGTCCTATCACCAGCTGGGAGCAGGAAAGTGTTCAAGCTCTATAGTTTAACCACAATAGAAGGCGGTAAGGCCACCAGCCTGGCCCCTTCTATATGTAATGTATTTCAGTTGTGCTTTTTGCTGTTGTCAGCTTTAATTATCCAATTGGTTGAGTATTTATTTACAAGTCGGCCATATAAAAATACATTACCCAGAAGTCCTTTCTCCTTTGGGAGAGGATTGTTTCTTAGCCAATCACGTAACTCTCTATGGATATTTTATAAACAATTCCTACAGTGCTTACACACAAATCTTTAGTGCAAAGATAAACAAAAGAGGAATACATGACATATGTAACAATTTAAACTCTATAAGGCCCCTTTCACACGGGGCAGATTGCATTCCAATCAGCCAGGATCAGCTCACTGATGCCCTGATGATCACGCAGAGCAGGTGAATGACAGGTCTGTGTCCGCTCAGTTTCTGCAGAGCAGACGTGGACAGAGCCCGCTCTGACCTATGGGTGGCCAGGTGTAAACGGAATTTGCTGTCCATTTACCCCCGACTATCCTCTGATTCGATCCACCTAAACACTAGAGGATGGATCCCCTTCCATTTTTTTCAGTGGACTGGATCGGACCCGGCGGTAGGCAGGTGTAAATGGATACCCATATGTCCATAGGGATGAATGGACCATCCGATCAGGTTCACCTGAAAAAGTGACAAGCAGACCTGATCAGATCGCACGTGTGAAAGGGGTCTAATGTTGGCTGCATGCAGCTTCTGAGCTGTAACTGTGTTGTTTCAATGTTGCTAATGCAGTGCAAGCATGTGTGTGCCTCTATGAAAATTTGTCTAACTGAAAGTGCCCAAAACTTATACCGATTAAAGATTGTTCGGCAGTGTTTTTTTGTTGTTGTTTTAATATACATGATTGGCTATCACAGTGATCAGTCACTGTGAAGCCCGCCCCCGTGTCTTCTGTCTCTGCAAATGGATGATAAAGATACATTGTATCTTTTTCTGTCCTTGCAGAAATTGGAAAAATAAATAAATAAATAATAATAATAGTAATAATTTAAAAAAAGTTACAAATTAAAAAAAAAAAAATACATAGATCAAGTTTTGATCTAGGTCAATGCCAGGGTTAATGTTTTGGTCAAGGTCAGGGTCAAATGGCAAGGTCATTGTCAGGGTCAAAGGTCAGGGTCAGCATTTTTTGGGACAGTTTTTTTTTTTCAATTAGTATCAGTGTCAGTTAGTGTCAGTGTGTTTTAGGTAGGATAAAAGAAGTAAAATGCGCACTATTGTTTCTAGGCTGTACTACAGGTACAAACAACAACTAACATATACATATGTGGTATCACTGCAATTGTCAGGAGCAGGAGAATTCGTTTTGGGTTGTTCTTTGTTGTTTTTTTTTGTTTACTATTTTGGGCCATTTTTCCTTTGATAATAAAAAAAAATGTGAGATATCCATGACCATTTACCACCAAATGAAAGCCCAATTTGTCCTGAAAAAAAACAAGGTATAATCCATCTGGATGCACAAAGTAGTTGTGATGATATGTACGGTTTTACTAACACATGTCAAAGTTGCAAAATTGGGCTTAGGCTCTAATGCCCTGTACACACGGTCGGATTTTTAGATGGAAAATGTGTGATAGGACCTTGTTGTGGGAAATTCCGACCGTGTGTAGGCTCCATCACACATTTTCCATCGGATTTTCCGACACACAAAGTTTGAAAGCAGGCTATAAAATTTTCCGACAACAAAATCCGTTGTCGGAATTTCCGATCCTGTGTACACAAATCCGACGCACAAAGTGCCACGCATGCTCAGAATAAATAAAGAGATGAAAGCTATTGGCTACTGCCCCGTTTATAGTCCCGACGTACGTGTTTTACGTCACCGCGTTCAGAACGATCGGATTTTCCGACAACTTTGTGTGACCGTGTGTATGCAAGGCAAGTTTGAGCCAACATCCGTCGGAAAAAATCCTAGGATTTTGTTGTCGGAATGTCCGATCAATGTCCGACCGTGTGTACGGGGCATAAGATTTGTTTTACCCTTAGGCGCAAGGGGGTTAAATTTCAACTAGGACACTAACCACATAAAGTTTGCATTTGGGTGCTTATGCAGGTTTCTTCCGGGTACTCTGGTTTCCTCCCACACTCCAAAGACATACTGCTAGATTCATTGGCTCCTGTCTAAAATGGCCCTTTTCCGTGTGTACAAGTTGGCTGTGTGTTATCATATTTAGCATACCGGTCCTGAGACTGAGCAATTGGGGAGTGTTGAGCAAAGGCTTTGCAACCTACCCCGTAAAAAAAAAAAAAAATCAGCAGGAAAATTCTAAAGAAAACGGCTTTCAGCATATCAGACATGGTGCCCATATACTCACCAATTGTTGGATACTGAATGGATATATATACATACATACATACATACATATATACTGATAATGCTGGACTTATCCGGTCAGCTAAGCTGATTTCATATTTGTATTATTTTTCTTTTGGAAAAATAAAGAGGACAACCCAAATTTACTGATGGATTGATGGAGGCTCGAGTGCTGTTAGCAGTACACTTCCATAGTTCATGTGATTGCTATTGATTAAGTGTCACCAGACTTTGTTAGACAGGCGAATTTAAGATTTAAATTAATTGGAATTCTTCTTAGAAGGCAAACGCAAACTGAAATACTCAGCTGTCCAAGATGCTGTCAGAAATATTGAATGAGCAGTGCATGTTGGGAGAATCCTGGCAGCCCCTCCGTTCTCCAGCTGCACCGAGCCTCCCCTGTGTGATAACCTGGTGCGGTGCTGGGATTTCTGCAGTTGACTGCACACTGATGATGAAAACGCTGTGACCTTACTCTGTCTTGGAGAGTCTATTGAAAAGATATGTGAAATGTGCAAAGAGCCACAGGGCTGATTCACCTTCTATTTATAGAAAGGCTTTATAGGAAAATTCTAATTCATTTGCAAGGAGGACATTTGAGTATTATAGTAACCGTTGCCTTCAGGGCTCATTTACACCAGGTTCGTTGAGCTGCATTGGTCTGCATTGATCAAGGCAAGCTCAGCGCAAGGGCAAATAAAGACTATTATATTATAGGTGCCTTGTATAGACAATAACGCCTTGTTGAGTTTTTTGTTATATTTTAATAAAATAAAAATTAACAATGTATTGCAGCGCACTTCACATTGCACACCAGTACGAATTGCATGTGAACGAGCCCTAAAATTATTTTCATGTTTTTAGATTACCACTTTCTTGTAGTGGTTATTTGCATATCAAACAATTATTAAAAACAACCAATCTCGGTTTGATCAGATGCTTTGGAGGCCAGAAGAGAGATATGGTGTCTAATAGACCCCAGAACTCTCCATAAGGAGGACCTGTCAGGGGCCATGCTATCCAAAAGGATGTTGTTCATCTCTTGTGATAGCAATAAAGTTATGAAAAAATGAAAGGAACAGTGCAAAAAAAAGTAAATGAAAAAAAAAAATTAAAAGCACCCCGCCCCCCTGTGCTCATGTGCAACTGGGAATGTATACATAGGTCCTGCATGCATATGCAAACAATGATAGCACCACAGATGTGAGGTATCATGACAAGCTTTAGAGCAAGAGCAATAATTCTAGCACCAGACCTCCTGCGTAACTCTAAACTGGTAACCTGCAAAGGCTTTAAAAAACTTTGCCTATGGAGATTTTTGGGTACCAAAGTTGTCACCGTTCCATGGGCGTTCACAATTCTGAAGTGTGACATGGTAGGTATTTATTTACTCAGCATAACATCATCTTTTATATTTTAGGAAAAATTGGGTAATATCTTATTAAAATGTATTTTTACCTGAAAATTTGGTTTTGAAAAATGGCTGCACAAATATCGAGCTACACAGAAATTGCAACAACGACCGCATTTTATTCTCCAGGGTCCCTGCTTTCAAAAATATATACAACTCCTGGCAAAAAGTATGGAATCACCACTCTTGGAAAACGTTAATTCAATTGTTTAATTGTGTAGAAAAAAAAAATAATCACAGACATGCCTCAAAACATTCCAACCTTCTGGCTTTAAAGTGGAGTTCCACCCACTTTTACAACTCTTCAGCATCCCTCACTAAACTGTGCACTGTAAACGAATTGGATATTTTTACATTTTTTTTCTCAGCACCTACTGTATATCTGCTGTATTCATATTTCACTTCTTCCTCCCTGGCCGTGGCCCATCGCATCATTTCCTGTTTGCAATGCCTTCTGGGAAGGGGTGGAAACCTGACCTGAAACCTATTATACTGCTTGTGCTGTACTGAGCATGTGCGAGATCTGCAAGGGTGAGATCCAGGAAGAAATACAGTCTGGCTTCAGATGCCCACACTTAAGATGACCACGACCTGCTGTAAGTTTATAAAATAACAAACTACTGCTATAAACTAACAAAACAGACCTTAGTTTACAGACTAACTTTACTAGAATACATTAAGCTTGTGTGTTATAGGGGTATTTTTATTTAAAAAGTATAATTTTGGCCGGAACACCCCTTTAAGAAACACTTATAAAAAAAAAAGAAAGAAAACTGTAGTCAATTGCAACTTGAAGAAGAGGGAGGTTTATTGTGACTTTGAGTGAGGTACATGACACCATGTGTCTCCATCCCTAGCTACATGAGAAAAGAAAGAGTTGGGACTTTGAGTGAGGTGCACAACTAACAATGGGTAAAATAAAACATATGGTCAAAAAAATTTGTAAGCAACAAAAGAGAGAATAATGTGGAAAATAGGTATTTATTCAGTAGCTTCAGCAGTAAGTTGTAGAACCTTTTAATACATATTATTTGTAATTGCAATGATACATGTAATAAAACAAATACATCACAGGCAGTGAAGTCATAACACATGAACATAAGACTGTAAAACTCAGAGCTGGTTGCATGCAAGATCTGATGACTGTAAAAAGTTGGTACATGATAGATTCATAGTAAAAAGCCAACATATGTGAGTACGATTTGACATAGAAATTGCACCCTAAATTTCTCAACGCGTTTCGTGGAATACAATCCACTTCCTCCGAAGCAGGTGCAATCAAACATATCTATAAAAAGTATATGAACAACAATATGGTTGAATAGTTGGCAAAAGGTGTATTTATTTCTATTCTATTTAAGAGGAAGGGAGGGAAAAGAAAAATTCGGACCAGATAAGCATAACCCCCTTCACAAGTTGTACTTACAAAAACAGTTCAGAATTATGCATGTGGTGCTGGGTACCAAGGGCTGCCTAAGGACAACCCTACCAGGAACTGAGGGAGTGCTATCAGTCAGCACAGGCATGTTCAAGACTGCAAGAGCGGTGCAGGTCTCCATTGTAGGAACCATGATGGTCTAATTAGCAGTCCACAAGGAATTCTGTGAGAAATGTGTAATTTAAAATTATAGTAAAAATATATAAATATTTGTTGCCACAATGGCATATAGTGAGTGGCTACTAATTGGGTCCCAGAAAGCTGGAGAAGAAAAGAAGAGAAGTCCATACCCACAGTGCACTAGTATGTCACATGTGTGGTAGAGCTATATAATAAGAAATGGAATACTATTAAACCCATTGGAAAAACACAAAGTGAGTATAAAGTGCAATCAAAAGGTGTGTATAGAGGAAGTGAGATCATATATATAGAAGGTCTCCCAAGGAGGTCAATGAAGGAGAATCCAGATAAGTGTGAAAAAGTGGGGGGGGGGAAAAAGGTTTAGTTAACTAAGTCACCACCAACAATTTTACCATCACCAAACATCCTTTCAACTGATGGAATAAGAAAAGTGTCCAAAATCTCAATATAAACTTGTAATTTATTGAAGATTTAATGACTTTCATCACCCCCGTACCTTTACCTGACATGCAACCCCATAACATCAATAATTGTGGAAATTTGCAAGTATTCTTTGTCTTCATACATTTCTTTGGAACGGCACCAAACAAAAGTTCGAGCATCATCACCCTGCACAATGCAGATTAGTTATTCATCACTGAATATCACTTTCATCCAGTCAACCATGATTGCTTTTCTTTAGACCAATGTAACCTTGTTTTTTTATGTTTAGGTATTAATGATGGCTTTCGTTTGGCTTTTCTGTATGTCAGTCCCATTTCCTTAAGGCGATGTCTTACAGTTTGGTCACAGACATTGACTCTAGTGTCTGACCATTTGTTCCTCATTTGTTTTGTTGTGCATCTTCTGTTTTCAAGGCATAATGCTTTAAGTTTTCTGTCTCTTGACGCTTAGATGTCTTCCTTGGCCTACCAGTATGCTTCCCTTTAACAACCTTCCCATTTGAATTGTACACGGTCCAGATTTTAGCTGACTGAGAATAACTAACATATTTTGCAACATTCTGTGATCATTTACCTTCTTGAAGAAGTTTTATAATCCTCTCCTTTGTTTCAACTGACATCTCTCGCGTTGGCATGATTTATGTCAATCAGGTTGGTGCAACAGCTCACCAAGGTGTGCAAGCACTCTTTAACTTCAGACTAATTAGCAGATGTCAAATCAATGCAGATGTTTGTTTTAGAACTGCAAAGTACATGGTGATCCCATAATATTTTGCTCAGAATTGAGTGATCCCATATTTTTTTCCTCTGCTTGATCTGCAAAACAGTTGCAATTGACTACAGTTTTCTTTCTTTTTTTTTTTAACTGTTTCTGAAAGCCAGAAGGCTGGAATGTTAAATGAAAATAGTTTTGAGGCATGTCTGTAATTAGTTTTTTTTTCAACACAATTAAACAATTGAATGAACATTTGTGCAAGAGTGGTGATTCCATACTTTTTGCCATGGGTTGTATAATGTTTATCGGTTCTAAGTAATTTCTAGCAAGAAAAATCAGATTTTTACATGTATTTGACAAGTGTCAGAATTGGCCTGAAGGTGAGGTGGTTAAGCCTTGCAGTGCAGGGATGGGGTAGACTGCCCCACTTTGAGCATAATGCCCCGTACACACGGTCGGATTTTCCAACGGAAAATGTGTGATAGGACCTTGTTGTCGGAAATTCTGACCGTGTGTGGGCTCCATCACACATTTTCCATTGGATTTTCCGACACACAATGTTTGAGAGCAGGCTATAAAATTTTCCGACAACAAAATCCGTTGTCGGAAATTCCGATCGTGTGTACACAAATCCGACACACAAAGTGCCACGCATGCTCAGAATAAATAAAGAGATGAAAGCTATTGGCTACTGCCCCGTTTATAGTCCAGACGTACGTGTTTTACGTCACCGCGTTCAGAATGATCGGATTTTCCGACAACTTTGTGTGACCGTGTGTATGCAAGACAAGTTTGAGCCAACATCCGTCGGAAAAAATCCTAGGATTTTGTTGTCGGAATGTCCAATCAATGTCCGACCGTGTTTACGGGGCATTACGGTTAATTTTACCTGGAGTTCAGCTTTAAAGTCTTCAGGTCAGTGAAAGGTAAGGTTGTGGTTTAGTACACATTCCATATTGCCTTTTACTTTACAAAGCATGAAAGTATAACTATGAAGATGCAGTCATAATGGAATGCCAGTCTACAGCATCCAATCAGCTTCATAACTCAGGTCATCCTGTCTGGTTCAGAGCTGATTTGAACAATAAGAATCTCATTTCTACAAGAAACGTAATTCTTATTCCATCCTCATTAAATAAAAGGTACAATATATATATTTCACTTTATTTTTTAATTGAATGGCATTGCCCTTTGAAAATGATAACACTATTATTAGAGACTATTATTGTGTGTGAATGTATGAGGAGTCTGGCAGTAGAGACAGAACATTTATGCGTCACGGAGTGCTAATATCAGCAGATCTGTGAAAAGCACCTTACAAATGAACCAACGATTACATTATTGAACTGTTACCTTCCATCTGATCCACATATACTTACACAGCGTGGTTAGGGAAAAACACTGACCTTCGCCATTTGTATTGAAAAAGCTTTCAATAGCCTTACATCTAACAGAACATTTAAGACAAAAGGGAGAAAAGTGAGTTCAGCACATCAGTGTTTCCAGCTGCACAGTGGAAGAACCAAAATGGGACTAAATGATTCTTTTTAAGCATCGGTGAATCATTAAAAGTGAAAAACGCTCATGTAAGGTCTTTGAAAAAAAAGAACGCTTTGAGCAACCAAAACCTAAAATAAGCTTTATGTAATTATTCTGTCTGTTCATGGGAATAGAACACTTTTTTTGCTAGACTGTCTCGGACTTAATGGAAAAGCCAGGTAGTGATCTCAAATGTTAAAGTGTATGGAAACTACTTATTGTGTATGAATATTAAATAAAATCCTAACAATAACTGGCTGTGAGTCCCATTATTTCATTAAGCTCAAATACCCTTTTGGATCTTTTATTTTGCGGTTATGTGATTTAACCCATGTACTTCCACATTTCAGTATGTGACAGAGCTCTAAGCCTGAGCGTTATGTGAATGAACATGATCCCAAACATTCTTTTAGATGTTCAAGCTTCTCCCTGCTAGCCACTGGGTGGTGCAGACTTTAGCTGTGCAATCTGCTGATCAGTTGCTTGATTACCCTTTATCCGACCTGTTTCTGGACAAGGCTGCACAGCTAATGTCTGCAGGGTCAGATTAAGAGCATCATGGGCCTGATGCTGAGGATTTTGGTCAGCCTTTGGGATTGAGAGCGAAAGAGGGGGATAGGGGGGGCGATTGAAAGAGAGGAGGGTGAAAGAGAAGGGTAAGAGAAAGCTAAAGGGCGAGAGAGAGGGGGCATGAGAGAGAGAGAGAGGAAGGATGAGAGAGAGGGGGGATGGGGGTGAGTGAGAGAAGGGGGGGGTGAGAGAGGGAGGGAGTAAGAGAGAGAGAGAAGGGATGAGAGAGGGGGTGAGAGAGAGAGGGAGGGGTGAGAGAGAGGGGGAGGGGGTGAGAGAGAGAAGGGGAAAGCCTTTGGGTAGTTTTAGTAGGGTAGTAATGTGGCTCCACCCACGGTGAACTGTGGGTGGAGCCACATTGCGGTAAGAGTGGGAGGGGCTGCCTTACACGCGATGCATGGGAATGTGCACGCTCTGTCACATCTTCATGAGCCTTACACTTACCAACCATGTAACAGGGGTATTTACCATGAGAGACCCTTCTCTGCCTCTCTGCTAATCTCTGCATCTTTATCCACCTCCTCTCAGTACACCTGTGCATTCTAAATCCCCCTGCTAACCTCTGCACCTAAAACCGTCCCCTGCACCCCAAACCCCCTCAACTCTGCTTAACGCCACCTGCTCCTGCTCATCTTTGCACCCCAGCCCCCTCTGTACACCCCCTCTTTGCTCTCCAAACTGTAATCCCTTCTGTTTACTTCTGCTCACCTTTGCAGTACAGGCTGATGTCAGGGGCTTGTACATACCCAATATCGGCAGCATTCAGCGAAGGTGATGTAGTTTGACATACCTATGAATTCTCTAACATATTACATATCAATGCCGCCTGAGATTTACATATCAATGCTGCCGCTAATGAACATATCAATGTCACCGCAATTTACATATCAATCATGTGCACACTGCAGACAGAGCAGGGCTGGGCAACGTTAGTAACTCACTCCCACCACTGGGCTGGGCCTAGCTTAATAAAGGGGACTGAAGTTGCAGCTCCAAAAGCCCCTATGTTAATCCGACCCTGATGTCTTTAACACCCGGTAAACAGCAAGGAAGAACATGCATGTCTGAAGGGAAGCTGGGAATATGTTCTTTCATATAGTGCTCAGGTTCAGAGCAGAGCAAGGCTTTTGCATAACTGAATACAACCAAAGGGATCAGAGGGCTGATAATGCTGCAAATTCAGCAGCAGTAATGTGGTGTTGTTGGCCCGATGCAAGATGAACAGGCACAAACATGGAATTGAAATACAGATTACAATTTTTTTTCTACTTTAGGAAATTAATATATATAATAAATAATAAAACTTTACTCCTGTCTTTTGGAGTACAAGACAAAGTAATATAACAGTCCAATAACTGTTATGCTGAAAAAAATGTCTATGCCAACCCCTTCGAGGACAGCATGCTTGCAACAGGGGGTTAGTGTATTCTTTAGGGTGGTCACCACCCTGCCCCCAGTAGCCTTGGCTGGATTACCTCTCCCTGGCTAGGGAATATAAAGTGGTAGAGGATCTGGATTTCAAGGGTACATGTGGTCATTAGGGTTTTTGGTGGTAAGAGAAACTTGTATTTTCCTCTCCATGGGCCCTAGCTAGATGATAGATTGTGAGAGCAGCCATGTATAGACTTAAAATACTTGCAGCCAACCCTCTCTGTGCAGAATAATGTGACCTATGAGAAGAACTGTTTGCCACTATCTGGTTTTGTAAAGGAACATCTGTTACCTAATGTATTCTTTTCCAATAGTTTTATTCAGAAATTTTTAAACAAGTACAAGATCAACATTTACCATTGTAGTATGAAGTAATGGTACAGTTAACAAATCGATTATGAGTAGGTTACCTCTCAAATTACCTTATATTTATGTTAGGTCTTGTGTATCATTGTCCCTATTCTAGGTACATATAGTATGGTCAGGCCTGAACCAAAAAAATTAAAATAAAATCAAAACAATACAAAAGAAAACCTCCTCTAGGTGGTGCATAGGCGTGCTCCAGCATATAGCACGGGGAACCTCATCCTCTGTCACCACCACTAGGCGTAATCTACTAGGTAAACTTCTAAGTGAACCCAAGGGCTACCTAATGTATTCTGAAAAGCAAGTACGGACTTGACATCCCATTACTAAGTGAGCTGTGTTATGCCTAATCTGCAAATTGGTTAGTAGTACACCCGGAAGGGTCTGAAGTGTGAATTGGGCTGGAGACCAGTATGAGGTCCTGGTGGCCCTATGGCCCTATAAAGTGGTGAAGAGTGCCCCAGCAGGTAACCCAAAATCCTTGTGTTTCATATTTCTACAGGAGACCCCTTCTAATGGGCTGGACCTAGCATTTCCCCACCACTAGGGGACCCTCTTACATGCTGACCTCTGCACAGTTGATATAAAACAGATTTTATTCTTGTGCAGCCATGCTTCATCTTTGTCATGTTAAACATATGAGTTAATACAAAGTTTAGAAGTTTATTTAAAGCAGAAATTTCATCTGCTTATGTATGGCTTACTCAGTTCTTTTCCTCCCACCCATCAACATGTTACAACGTTAATCACATTTTTGAATATTATTTCCCTTACATACTTCATTGTAGACCCAGCGATGACTTTGTGCTTCTCAATGCAATACGGGCAAATCATGGCTCATGGGAGGGGCCAACAAGCTGCTGTACATGGTTTCCTAAAGACATCACAGCACCCTGCCTCAGTCCTCTCCATAGCCCTCAGTCCAGTGGGCTGGCTCTTGTGAGGAGCTAAACAAACATCAAAATGCCTTAGAGCAGTGTTGTCCAAACTATGGCCCTCCAGTTGTTAAGGAACTACAACTCCCATCATGCCTAGTCATGTCTGTGAATGTCAGAGTTTTTCAAAGCCTCATGGGAAGTGTAGTTCCGCAACAGCTGGAGGGCCATAGTTTGGACACCCCTGCCTTAGAGGGTTGGTGCCAGTCTGGCGGTGTTGGCGTTCCTATGCAGACCACACTAGGTAATGCATAGATACGATTCTGAGCTTCCATAATTGAAAGAACTGTAATCAAATGATGGAAAGGGGCGGGGCAGACAGGCTGGGAAGGAAGGCAGGGACAAAATGACACTGGATGTCTTTAAGGCAGAAAATGAGGCATTGCTCTGTCTGATCTGCTGCAACTTCTAGTGCATACTGTGAGGAACTCAAAGTGTGCTGTGAAATCAGAGTAAATGTTTTCCATACAGGAAAGGAGCCTGTATGACTGTGCCAGACTGAAGATAAGGCTGGAATTTTGCTATTATTATAAAGCATTATTAAGCAGTAGGCAGATTGCCTTACTGGGATTTGACTGCAGGTTTTTAGGTATTAGACCACCCCTTTGCCAAATTGCCCCCCCCCCCAAAAAAAAATGGAGGGAGGGGCAATACAAAATATATACTTACGGTACCTTATGCCGGGTTCCACACAGGAGAGGATGACATTATGCAACCCAAGCTTCAACCCCCCAGTATCACAAAATTAGAAAGTGAGAAGGGCCATTATTCATTTATCTTTTTTTTTGGAAAACCCCTTTAAAATGCTGGCATGATCCATTTGGTAACAATGAAAAGGAAAAAGTCTACATATTACATTGCTCTGTATTTTGCTATAGCTTTATTACCTTCGACAAACCTCTTCTTTCCCTTTATTCTCTGGGGGCCATCTATAATGACTGTGAAGATCTACACATGATTTTTGTCTCTTGACTCTCCAGGTTTTGAATAAAGTAATGGGAATAGAACATCTGACAAGCCATCACAGGCCGGTCTCGTGTGCTGACAGTTGGCAGAAGTTTGCCATTTTGCTTTCTATGAGTCCTATGGCTGCCAAATCCTCTGATGGTCCAACATCTGCCTCCTCCCTGTATTGGCTTCTGTGCAACTGTAAGGGATGGGAAAGACTCAGCTTCAGCACAAACAAGTGAATTCATCAGACAGCTGGCCAGCGCCTTTGTAGCCTGTGAAGCAAGGGAGCGTATCGCCGGGTGCTTTGTGTCTTATGTTAATAGCAAGATCATTGCTAAATTACAACACACGGGAATTAGGCATTTCAGAGATGAACTTTTAATTAATCTTGCCGGCAGCACTGCAAGCTCAGTTTTCTAAATAGAAGACATTCACTAAACATTGTTTCCATTAATAATTCCCAATTTGCATGTAGTATGTTCCTTTTCTGTTTTGAGAGCTTGGCCCTGTTCTTGTCAATGTGGGGTTTTCAGTGCCAAAACAACTTTAAATTAAAAGTGTGTCCCCCAAAAAAAGCCTATAACTATGCTATTACTTATTCTAATACTTAAGGTGGGCCTGAATTATAGGAAACATTTAGAAATGTTAATTGTACCTAAGCAGTAGCCTGAATGCCTTTCCTTTGGCCTGAAAAACAGCAGTGCCTTTCCTGTGCCTAGGCACTCCTATGCCTTGAGCATCACATGTATTTATTTGAAATGTGAGATCAGCTACGGTGCTACTACCCCCTGACTGCTAGTCTAACAAGATTTGGAGTAATGTGTGGTGATGTAACTACTGCTCTGCTCACTGTCATCCTTACTGAAGAGAAAGCTGTACCTGAAAATCTGCAGTGCAAGGATCTCCCTGCTTCTACACCAGTCATTCTGTGGATATGTGCTTCCTGTACATCTGCTGCTGCCTCTTGAATATTCCTCCATCAGTCACTGATCACTAGTCATCAGATCACAAGTCCTCAGGAGGGCCTGCCTACCAAAATCAGGCCCTCCACAAAGAGACACAGTATGGAACAACTCATGGTAAGTAGGTAGACAATACTGGTGACAAGTCCTTTGACTAGCATCTACAATGCAGGTCTAGCGTCTACAATGCTACGCTTTTCGTGAATCACGTTCACTCATCGGGAGTATGGATGAAAAAATTAATTCCCTGTAAGAACAGAAAAATCAGATATAAATATTATAAACCCTTCATAAAAATGAGGGAGGGAAAACTTTCTGAACAATATAAAAAAGTTCCCTTATGGAGTATTTAGATATACTAATACTTACAGATCAGCCCAAGAACTGAACTGGCTCATGTGAGGATGAAGGGATTGGGAGAGGGGGTCCCCATCAAATGCCCGGCCTGGAGCTGAGGCAGGAAACCCAAACCAAGTCAGGGGGTCAGCTCGTAGGCAGGCCAGGTCATCCCAACACAATCCCAGAGAGGAGAGATGATCGAATAACAATCCGCACTAATCTGGAAGATAATGATTGTATGGTAAGCGGTGTGTGAAATGAATAAATAGTGAAAAAGTGGAAAAATATATATGTTTTTAAAAAAAAAAAAGTGTATGTGAATGTATAAATTTAAAAAGGTTATTGTAAAGATGTGTGTTGTGTTGGTGTGAAAAAAAAAGTCACAAAGGACTCCTGCCTATCTTCCATGTATAAAGAACAATGTGAAACCAGTGATGTGGTGTCTCTCTCATGGTGAAGGATTAAAGAGTGATTTCCTGGCCAAACCCCAGCTGATATACCCGAGATCCAGGGTAGGTCCCCACCTGCGTCATACTACACTCTTTGGGTTGGATTGGGCAAAGATACGGATCGCATATCCAGCAGGATTGCCGGACACGGATAGCCACCCACCCACCCTAAAGCGCAAGATGACAAAGTGTCCATGCTTCCCAGCACCACTAGGACGCGTCTGGCAGGGCACTGTGCTTGGTGCTGTTGCGCAGGAGGACCCCTCCGCTACTACCCAAAGGGTCAGGGAGGGGGGTCACTGCTGCGCATCGCAGCTCCGGACCAGACAAACAAAAAGAAACACCCCCGTCCCCCCCAAAAGCACACACATTCAGGTCAGGCTGGAGACTGGATTAAACCTGGTGATGTAGGCAACTTGTCTGTGTATATGTAGACTAATGCTATCTATTAAAAAGAGGATATAGACAGACGGCTTGGAATCTGGATGTATAATCTCTTATGGTAATACTGACATGGCAGGTCACACGGCAAAAGTCCTTTGTGACACCACTCACACTTTTTTCTCATTTCCTGTTTAGGGTAATTTTATTTTTATTTTTTTATTTTTTTTTCACACCAACACAACACACATCTTTACAACAACTTTTTTTAAATTTATACATTCACATACACTTAAACAAAAAAAACAAAAAACGTCAGGCTTTTGATGGGGACTCTAAAAAATACTCTCTAAGGGAACTTTTTTGTATTGTTCAGAAAGTTTTCCCTCCCTCATTTTTATGAAGGGTTTATTATATTTATATATCTGATTTTTCTGTACTTACAGTGAATGATTTTTTTCATCCATACTCCTAATGAGTGAAAGTGATTCATGAAACGCGTAGAGTTTTTCTAATCATGTGATGTCTAGACAGTTCGACTTTTCTACAGCATGTACTCATCTATGTATATGTATAATTATGTATCATCATTGTATACAGTGTATGTGTTCATGGTATAATTTTACCAATATGTCATCCTTTGTATATGGTTATGTTTATGTTTTCAAAACATTATCATGCATTTCTAGACTACAGAATTGCATTTGATACAATAAAGGTTTTATAATATATTTACTCCATACACATTTTTGCAGCAATAAGCCTCATTTAAAGTCCCATTCTTTTCTTTTGTTTCTATTTTATATAGCCAAGGATAGAGGCATTTTACTGTGGACAGGTCAGGTCACACTTTTCTCCTTATATTTTTTTACATTCTGTTGGTTGAACTAGATGGACTTGTGTCTATTTTAAACTTGAGATTATTTACATCAAACTGGTGACATCAATGGGTCTTAAATAAAGTATGTAATGAAAATGAAATGCTTATATAAACATTTTATTAGCATGTTAATGAGTAGGGGAGGGAAAAATCAGAGATGGCAAAATATAAGTATATTCTAGTTCAGCTTTAATCACGATATATAATAATGCTTTTCTACAATACTGCCTAAATAATGCTAACTGCCCATATGACTTGCTGGATAATTTGTGAAAGAATTGCAGTCTACACAAAGATTTAGCTATTACTATTAACTGTAACCTAATAATAAATATGTTGGGTTCATTTCTGAAGCTGGGAGATCTGATGATATACAAATAAGCAATTATCCAAATATCCTAACCCATTCTGAATATTTTTATGTCTTTGTCCACTTTAAGAACATTGGAGTCAGGGGTGTCATTTTTTTTTATATTGAACCCACCGCTGCATCCTCAAATTTGACACATGACGTATGGGAAGGAGTTGTTCCTCCTTTTGACCTGCTCACCAAAAATATGCTGAGGAGCAAGAGTGGCCACCCACAGGTCCTCATTCTTTTCATGTTAACACAAGTACAAGTGTTAAAATCATGGGTTTTATTTATTAAATGGCCATAGTGTTTCCTTAATTGCATTGGATTTATGTTATTAAATTATATGAAGAAAAAGTGCTACACATAGTCCTTTCATGAGATCATGCTGATCCTCTGACAGTCATTGGTCAGGAAGAAGTATTCAAGTTAGACGCCTCAACTAAATACTTTTTCCAAGTTAGTGACTCATAAAATACTTAAGCTTTTGGATTAGCTTGACCTGCCAGGCATCTACATTTCAGAAGAAGATCGGCAAGATCATTCAGCATGTATTTTCTATTATGGAAGAATATATATAAAGGATATATAATATGGAAGGATTTTCACAATGCGTTTGGAAAGGGTTACATCCACTTATCAAATGATTTTGTACTATGTAATTTCTAAAAGGCTTTCAGATGCTCAAACTCAAATGGCAGTGACTGCTCCATTAGCTTGGGGAGCAGAGCAACCAGTTGCACAAGATGCATTTTTGGGTATTCATTACATAGGTTGTGCCCATAACTCCCAACGTTCCCTGATTTGGAGGAGCTGACCCGCTTTTGGAACAAAGTCTATCTGTCCATCCTCAGTTGTCCCCCCTTTTAGGTCTGATGTAAAAGACCTCTATAAAAAATGTACTATTTCAATATTTAAAGTGTTTTACTGCACTAAACCTTTCATCCAACTTCTAAATTATTGCATTTAATAATTTCAAAAGCCACTATAAAAGAATAGTAGTGGTAAAAAAAAACACTGAGTTCAACAAATAATTTTTTGTGTATTCATTTTCCAAAAAAAAAAAAGGGGGGGGGGGGTTTTGGTAGGGATGCGTCCTTTGCCTATAGACTGTACTAATAAGTGTCCCGCTTTACATTTCAGACATTTGGAAGGTATGTGCACATGCTGGGTGAATATAAATGATGAATTTTGATTAAAATGTTTCTTTATTTTATCTCACAATTCAAAATCTGTGATACATTTCCTGTAAGAATGATCAAAATCTGTTCTCTCCAAATGGTGATAAAATTGTTTCTCTAATGGCAAAAAGTGACATTTGGATGGCTATTGAAGATGACTCTAATTCACAATAATATATGCACTGGCAGCTATAAATGTGAATAGCAGTCTCTAAATACATAATCTAATGCACTGGAATGCCCCCCCACAGGGCTCTTAGTCACATGTAGCACCGATGTGGAAATTATGCAGCACAATTATAATAACAACATATCTGTAGTGCAATAATTAGTTTCTCTTTTTGGTTGACCTTGTAAATTTATTGAGCTGTGTTGTTAGGGTTCTGAATCAATACCACGGCTTTCTTGTCTAGCATATTTTTTTCATTCTTCCTCTTATCATACACACAAAAACAGAATGTAATATTATCATGCTTTAGCACAGAACCCACAGTGTTTGCTTTGGTTTGCTTAGACATTTCAGATCTCCAAAAAAGAGTGTTTCAGAGCCCTGGAGAGTAGATAGAGTTGTTTTGTTCTTGAGAAATATAAAAGTTCCCTTATTTTGGACCTTTGTAGAGAATTGTAGACAACTGCAAACAAACCGTTCTTTAATACTGGAAAATTGTGGAACTATGCATCTGTCTGTATATTACTGGCTATATTATAGTTATGTTTGTGGGCATTTTAGCCCCAGCTACTGTTAAAATGTATGTCAAGACAAAACTATTTTTTTGTTTACATTTTGGAAAGAGTGGGGCAGGATTAAAGCCTTTGTTGGGTTTTTACTGATGACCATTCATTCTGTCACTACTAATAAAAACCTCATGGATTTCTGAACCATTGACCTGGAGCAAGTATCATTTTTCGTTAAAAATGCACATGAAATAGGATTTTTTTAGAAACAATAAACATAATGATAGATGTCAATTTTAAGCTTACAAACTTAAAGTGACTGTAAACGATCATCTTGAAAAAAAAAAAAAAACATTCAGTTTAAAACAGAAATTTAATGCACAACATTTTTGTATAGATATAAAAAAACATTATAAATACCCTTTTCCCTTTTTTTTAAGTGATCACGTACCCTCTGTTCTCAGCTGCATACGAGCTGGGGGGGGGGGGGGGGGGGCAAAAGCAGCAGCACACTGAGCTTCCCAGAGAATGGCTATGCAGCTGGGGCGTGTCAGGACAAGTCTGATCATTGGAGAGCACACTGAGTTCCCAGCATAGTTAGAGAACTGACCACGGTATGCTTAGTGTGGTCAGTTTTTCATGGGAAAGCAAGGGGACTAGCAGGAACACTAGATATTTCACATAAAGGAAGCAAAACAAAGAGAACAGGAGTCTTTCTTATACAATCACATGGTACAACAGGCACATACAGTGTGGGAAATAATAATTTCATCCCCTGCAGATTTTGTAAATTTGTCCACTTACAATGAAATGAAGGATCTATCATTTTTATCTTCGGTGTATTTTAAATGATAGAAACAGAATGCCAACCAAAAACCCAATAAAAACAAACACATAAAACAAAAGCTATAAATTAAGTTGCAGTTCGTGAGTAAAATAAGCATTTGATCCACAAGCAAAACACGACTTAGTACTTGGTAGAGAAATCCTTGTTGGCAAGCACAGAGGTAAGACGTTTCTTGTAGTTAGTGACCAGGTTTGCACACATATCAGGAGGGTTTTTGGTCTACTCTTCCTAACAGATCTTCTCTAAATCCTTAAGGTTTCTTGGCTCTCACTTGACAACTCGAAGTTTCAGCTTCCTCCATAAATTTTCTGTAGGATTAAGGTCTGGAGACTGGGTAGGCCACTCCATGACCTTAATGTGCCTCTTCTTTTGCCACTTCTTTGTTTCCTCGGCAGCATGTTTTGGGTCATTGTCATGCTGGAAGACCCATCCACGACCCATCTTCAGTGTTCTGGCTGAGAGAAGAAGATCCTCATCCAAGATTTTACAATACATGGCCCCATCCATTGGCTCCTCAATGTGACAAAGTCGGCCTGTACCTTTAGCAGAGAAACCGCCCCAAAGCATAATGTTTCCAACTCTGTGTTTGACTCTAGGGATGGTGTTCTTAGGGTCATAGTCAGCATTTTTCTTCCTCCAAACATGGCGAGTCGAGTTAATGCCAAAGAGCTCAATTTTGGCCTCATCTGACCACAGCACTTTCTCCCAATCCTTCTCTGAATCCTTTAGATGTTCATTGGCATGACTGTACATGTGCCTTCTTGTGGAGGGGGACTCGCCGTGTTTGGTGGAAGAAAAATGCTGACTATGACCCTAAGAACACATCCCTACAGTCATGCACGTAGGTGGAAACATTATGCTTTGGGCTGTTTCTCTACTAATGGTACAGACTGACTTTAGCAAAGAGAACCCACTCCAGGTGTCTGTTTCGAATGATCTCTCCCCTCTTCAGGTGTGGGTGCGGCTGGATATGCAACCATATGCAAGAACTAAACAAATAAGCACCTGCCATAAAGGTGTGAAACGCCTTAGTGGTTTTATCCTTGCTGTGTGTATTTATTGTAATAAAGAAATAATTTTTCATTGGAGTACAGACTGACTTTGCCACATTGAGGGGCCAATGGATGGAGCCATGTATTGTAAAATCTTGGATGAGAACCTTCTTCTCTCAGACAGAACACTGAAGATGGGTCACGGATGGGTCTTTCTGCATGACATTGACCCAAAACATACCGCCAAGGCAACAGAGGAGTGGCTCAAGAAGAAGCACATTAAGGTCATGGAGTGGCCTAGCCAGCTAAAATTTCAAGTTGCCAAGAGACAGCCAAGACAGAGAGACAGCCAAGAAACCTTAAGGATTTAGAGAAGATCTGTAAAAAAGAGTGAACCAAAATCCCTCCTGAGAGGTGTGCAAAAACGTCTTACCTCTGTGCTTTCCAACAAGGGTTTCTCCACCAAGTACTAAGTCATGTTTTGCTTGGCTATCAAATACTTATTTTACTCACTGAACTGAAACTCAATTTATAACCTTTGTATCATGTGTTTTTTTCTGGATTTTTGGTTGATATTTTATCGCTATCATTTAAAATACACATATGATAACAATGGTAGACCCTTTATTTCTTTGTAAGTGGGCAAACTTACAAAATCTGCAGGGAATCAAATAATTATTTCCCCCACTGTATCAGGAATATGAAGTGTTCGGGTAACAAACGCTTTAACAAAATGATCAAAAAACATTTACATTTCCCTTCAGGTAACAATAAATGGTCTCTGTTAAACAGAAAACCTTAGTTAAATTGTTAAATATTTTAGACTGTATAACCAATCATCACTTGCTACACCCAGCCAGTTTAGAAAAGAGGAATGGAAGACAAGAACAATTATGATTTGTCCAGCCAAGTCATTTCCCTGCATCTGGCACAGCTCTCTTTCTCACTGCTTTTAATTTGCATAGAACTGCAGCCTTGACCATGACTATGACTCCTTTCTATATAAATGCCTACATCACCAAATTCTGTGTGCTTCATCACAAGACAAGTGCATCTCAAGGTTTCAATATAAAACCTGATTTATTAATGGATGAAGTGAGGTATATCTTTGTGTTCATTTCATACATCTATCCCTATGAACGAACTCTATTTGTCTAAATTCTCCTGCTTCCAATTGGAGTTTTGAAGTCAACACACGGCAATCATCAGGCTTGTAGTGTACACAAGAAAGAAAAAATATTCTATACAAATCTGATGTTCTCAGAAAATGGAGATGGTCAATACTGATTGTAGTAGTATTCTGTGCTTTGTTTAGTTCTGCTTGTGCAGACTCTTGGAGTAATCATTGTCCCCAAGGCAAATGTTTGCTTGCTCCTATTGTGGACTTTTCAAGACAGCTGTCTACCGGCAGCCCAACACAGACACAGAATTCCAAATGAATTTACCTGATCTACAGGATTATCGCCTCACTCATTCATGTGCCATAAATGACTTTATCTTGTACTATGTCATGCATAGGCTCTTAACATTCCCTGCGTGGTATAAATCTAGGGTGATAGGTGAAAGAAGTTAGCACATTTTCAGCAGCGTGCGGCAGCTCTTAGTGGGATGCCTAGTAATCCTGGTATCGTGATGTGTTATTGTTAGTGACAGCTAATTAGGTTCCACTTATTGATATCAGCATGTGTGAAAGAAGTGCAGGGAAATGGACGTGCACCAAACGATGTGGGTGCCAATAAACTCTCCGATGAGTCATCTGTGGAACACATTATCTGCTACATTGCTGGAACTACGGAGCCCTTCAGTCAAGTGACAAGTGGTAAAATGCCACCTTCAACAATACAACAATTGTTCTATTTTCTGTTTCTTATGTATGTTGTTCAGACATTCCTTAATGAGCATTTGTTTAATCATTTATATACTGCAGATATTATATGCAGCTCTTCGCAAAGAACACTGAATATCTCACATGAATCTGAGCCACTGAAAGAAGCCTACATTTGAATATCCCTACCAAAGTCGAAGAGAGACATGCTGAGGCCAATTTGGGTAAAAGCTGATTTATTTCCTAACATGTTTTTGGATTGTAAGAGGAACTTGGAGCACCAAGAACAGCTACCACAAACACAGAAAGAAACAATAAACTCAGTGGAGAAGGTATCCATAGTTGGAAATGACCCACTGGCCTATGCTCCTGCAAACACAGTGCTGCCACATACCAAGCACTTTATTTATTTCCTTATCTTCAAGGACTCTGCCTCTTATCATTTCAAATCTGGACTGCAAATGATTTTCCATTTTCACAAGCTCTATATAAATGAAATCTATACTCAGCACAGTTTTAGTAAGGCCACACTTCACAAAAAAAGAAAAAAAAGAAAAAAGGAAGATAGCAAGTGACCAGAAAACTAAAACCTCATAAAAAAAACAGCTCACTCTTGGTGGTGCAAAGGTTGGCACCTCTTGTTGGCAATACCGGGTGCATTAAATGCAATTCCCGCTGTTCTTTCCGTCACTCAAAGAAAAATGTTCAATTGTGCCCAAGGCTGGCCACACATTACAATTTGTACAAGGTTGGTTCAGTCTGCTTTGTATATAAATTACTTAGTACAAGAGGGATCTAAGAGAAGTGTTTAAAATGTATCCTGACAGACAGGCTATTGCACTTCAGAGCTGCTGGTAAATTAAAAGAAATTGTACATTCCAATTTTAAGAAGCACGGTCAGTTCCAAGTAGATCTAAGCCCTAACGGGATAACTTTTTGTTTCCTAAAGCACAATGCCATACATTTTTTTTTATAAAATACTGTTTTCACGTTTTTTTTCATGCTTTGCTATATCTTGATATGTCCTCTTTCTACATTCCTCCATATCTACATTCATTCCCTTCAGCATCAACTGCATATCATTGCTTCCTAAAAGGGACAATAGTGGACTATGCCTGTGCAGTGTGTCTCACCATGTCTAATTGTAGTCTCTACCAGGGGTCCATTTGATAGAATAACAATGCAGGAGCAAGCTGCGAGGCAATTGTGATCCAGAAAGTGCCCTAACAAAGACCTTTATCAATGGATCCCCGGATAATCTTTAACAGCTTTCAGAAATTGCATTAACACATTAAAGAAGTCTAATTTCAATTTTCATTAACATATTCTGTACCCATGGGTCAAACCTCATGTAGTACTTTGCCCCCCTTTGCTATGAGCTGTCTTATGCCGGGTACACACGGTCGGACTTTTCAGCTACAAAAGTCCGACAGCCCATCCGACAGACTTTTGTCAGACTTTCGACGGACTTTTGGCGGACTTTCAACAGACTTTCTAACAACCGGACTTGCCTACACACGATCACACAAAAGTCCGACGGATTCGTACGTGATGACGCACAACGGACTAAAATAAGGAAGTTGATAGCCAGTAGCCAATAGCTGCCCTAGCGTAGTTTTTTGTCCGTCGGACTAGCATACAGACGAGCGGATTTCTGGGTCCAGCGGAGTTACAACGTAAAGATTTGAAGCATGTTCCAAATCTAAAGTCCGTCAGATTTGTGGCTGGAAAAGTCCGCTGAAAGTCCAGGGAAGCCCACACACGATCGGATTGTCCACCGGACTTGGTCCGTTGGCGTCTGTCGGACTTTTGTACCCAAAAAGTCCGACCGTGTGTACGAGGCATAAGGCTAACTGTCAGGTAGGGCAGGACACCTCTTCTTCCATAGCTGTCCAATAATGCAGCTAGGGAGGTGGCTGCTTTAGCAGAAGGAATCTCTAAGCATATGACTGCTTGTCTGGAACATTTTAGCAGACAAGCCGCTCTCCCACTGCATTCCTCTTGAGACATTTGGCTCAGGCACATGCTCGGAGATGAAGAAAAGTGCAGTTTTGCAAAGCAGCCATCTCTGTGCTAGCTGGGATTTTGGATGGCTGTGGAAGAAAAAGGGGTCCCTTAGACAGCCTTTGCCTTAGGTAGCACATAGGAAGACTTATTCTTTAAAACGTCAATGAATATTTTGTGATTGGATCTACTGTGATGCCCTGTACACACAGTCGGATTTTCTGACGGAAAATGTTCGATGGGAGCTTGTTGTGGGAAATTCCGACCGTGTGTAGGCTCCATCGGAATTTCAGTCACACAAAATTTGAGATCTGGATCTCAAATTTTCCAACAACAAAATCTGTTGTCGTAAATTCCGATCGTGTGTACACAATTCTGATGCACAAAGTTGCCGCATTGGATATTGAACTCCATTTTTCTCGGCTCGTCGTACGTGTTGTATGTCACCGCGTTCTTGATGTTCGGAATTTACGACAAGATTTGTGTGACCGTGTGTATGCAAGACAAGTTTGAGCCAACATCCGTCATAAAAAATCAATTGATTTTGTTGTCCGAATGTCCGACCGTGTGTACGGGGCATAAGGCCTTTCATGGAAGGTAGTATTCCTGATAGAGGTGGAGAAAGAACTTTCTTCTGCTTTTTTTTGCGCAAAAACGTCATGGAGAAATATTCACACCTTTTTTAATCTACCAAAGTGCTCTGGAATGTCTGTAGTAACAAAGAACCTTACCTGTCATTCAAAAATAAAATCTATTCTGCATTCTCAGGGCCCCCTTGCGATACAATCTATCAGCCGCACCTGCTGAATGAGCCAGGAGCACACTGACAATTTCATCAAAACAGAAGAGGTAGCCCTGACACGACGCTGACACAAAACACACGGGGTTACAGTCATTTCAGCATTATCTCTCTGTGGATACAGCATGTCATTCATAAAATTTGCTAAACAGAAAACAATGCTCACACAATACCTAGGATAGATCTGCTGAAAAGAAATCTAGCTCATCATTCCAATTAGAAGATAAATCATTTACAAAGTGCAAAGACAAAAGGGGCACAGGAATCAAAATTTAGTTCTTTTGACTGGTTTGATCCAAGACTCACTGGTGGTTACCAAAGAAAGTTCCTCACAGCCACAAAACAGTAAGGAATCTGAATAGGGAGGATATTGCTGGGCTGACTTTCAGAACAGACTGTGCATAATTCGAACGAGAACAGACAGATGGAAGGCAAAGGTGTCAGTATGTTTCGGGAATGTAATGACTGAATCAAGTACAAGGCTGTAGTCACCCCTATGCCACATAGCAGTTTTGTTGGCCATCTTGATCATAGTTAAACACTGCATGATCATCATGTATTTGAATGCATCACCATTCCTACACTTCAGCTGGTTTAGGGATATATCTACATGGTTGCAATTTAAAGTCAAACTCTAATATACATAGTTTTGAAAACATTTTAGAGAAGGTATAGCAGTGGAATATTGGTCCCTGACATCACCAAAAGTGAATAGAAAAAGAATATGCTCAAAGACTACAGGCTTGCTACAAGAGATGGCCAGAGACTGCAGCCATGCTACAGTAGATGGTCAGAGACTATGAACATGCTGTAGGAGATGATGGAGACTGGGGTCGTAAATCAGGGGATATATTTTGCTGACACATTACATAAAACTGCTCAGTTAACTGCTATTACAGAATAGTAGAGAAACAAAGATTACTGTCTGCAGGGGCCCGAGGGCTGCGCAGAAAGTATTAAAGAACTACATGCAGCCCAGAGGTCACAGTTTTGGAACCAGGGAAGTAGAGAGTGGTTACAGGTTTTTTTTGCCATCTGTGCCACTTTGGATAGATATCTCCATTACACTTTGTCCTGTAGACATAGCAGGGAGTAAGAAGTAATCTGTCAAACTTCCAGATTTTACCTACTGTCATGAGAAAAAAGTGTCTCCATTGGTGAATTTCCCCTCTATTCCGGTTGCAATGACAACACCACATTTTGGATATGCATTCATTTTAATCCCTGGTGACAATGGTGACTAGGACACATGTAGAAGGTAAATCTCCAACAGAGACATAGACAACAATAAAAAATTGACATATGGTACATATATACAGTATATATACTGCTCTGCATCTCATCACAATGGTAACCTCCCACTAAACCACTGTGTGGGCATTAGCGTTTTCAGGTGCGGGCTAGTGTGAATGGGCACTTAGCGGATACACCTGCACATACTTGGTGTATTTGATGCGTTGCTTTGGGGCTCAATAATGACAGAGTCATTATGAAATCCTGATCTTTGTAAATCAGAATCATCTCCACTAGGTTCTGATTATTTTACTTTGTTCTTGAGAATTCCTAACAGTCCCTGTATTATGAGGTATGAGATTTACTTTTTGGGTTTTGCTGATAATCATATCTATTAATTGACTAAAAATCTGAGTCCCAGGAGAGTTCCCAACACTCAAAACGTTGGACAGCCCATGATGTGAGAGGAAAGGTTGTTGCAACAACTCCACAATATTTTATTTTCTAGTAACTATTTTCCATAAGTATAGCAATTTACAAACTATAGAGACTACAGAAATCAGAGTTACCAATTAATAAAGAAAAAAACAAGGAGTACTACTGGATCCATGAGATCTGATCAGGGGGGCATACTCTTATCTGTAGATACTGTAACATTCTTCTCAAGTTTTCTGCCTAGTGAGACTGCAGACTTTTGTGCCATGATACTGTGCATTCTTGCTAAGTGCAGTTGCACCCATTTTCCCCAGAACTTAGTGAATGTGGTGAAGCTCTGCTGAATTCCATCATCCAATCATGTGCATGCAAAAAATTTTTTTTTTTTCTTGCACCTTTTCAACATTTTCAAGTTTGATAATGATGATGAATTACTGCAATTATGGCTTAATATTCCATTTCTCATCAGGAAAAACTAAGCTTATTGTTATTAGTTGAGGAGCTATGCTATAGAACACTTGCAACCAAATATGTATTGTACTTGAATGAAATTGCTTGGTCTTCATAGGAGACCATATAATACTGTATGCATATTTGAGCTTATTTGGGTCTAGACACCCAAGAAATGTTTTTCTTCTACTTTAATTTCTCCTGGTGATCTGGGCAGTAACACAAATCCTGTCTTAGGCTCCATTCACGCATGGCATTCCGACTCAGAAATTCCCCAAATCGCGGGAAGCCCTTGCGATCCCTCCTATTTTGAATGGCACCAAATTGCGGCGTGATTTTACCGCACCCGACGAATCGTGGTAAAAACACGCAAACAGAATCGCAGGATGCCCAACACCCAAAATAAGTTCTTGTACTTCTTTTGAGCGTTGGGCGTCCCACGATTCTGTTTGCGTGATTTTACCACAATTTTTCGGGCGGCAATCAGGACAAAATCGCCCTGTGATTTGGTGCTGTAGATCTTTTAGAAGCAAAAATATGGTTTTACCCATTCTGATCATTTAAGAGAGCTACTACATACTGTAGCTGAGTATTACAAGTCATGCTGACTTTTCAATGGTTATATAACTACAAATGTCCATACAAACACTAGAAAACATCCACAATCTTTTATTTTTTTTTATGAGTGGTGAACTCCAAAGTGATAAACTTGAAGCTAATTTTCGAAACTGTTCCCACCACACATAAAGAAATAGCCCACCAGGAATTAATGTCTACAGGCTGACTTAATTATGATTTATAAAGCTTGTGTAGTGAGTTCAATTTCACAGTTGAAGAAAAGGATTCGTCTGGCTGAATGGTTTTGGGACATCTTTTTTCACCACAAGTCCTCTGATAATATTCATGTAGTGCATCACGCAGCTGTTTACTGGTAATTAAAATCATGTTTACTCAGTGAAATGTGACTATTCGAGGGAAACTCCATGCCACCCGCCCCACTGCTTCTACAGCCAAGACAGCTTTGCAGAAAATAATCTCTTAATTACAAAATTAGGTCACCCACTTGAAATGACTTCATAGAGTAGAATATCAGTCAGCTCCTCAACCAGGCAAAGGAGGTTGACCCTTGTGACTCTACTCATACAACCATTATACAAGACAACATGCAAGTTATTACACTGCGAAAAGCTAATGGTAATGATACGTCTGTTATCTATATTGTTCTATAATATATAACAAATATAATACATATTTACATTTTTATGAAGGTAAAGGGAAATTTCCACATTCCCCCCCAGCCCAAAAAAACCCCACTTATGCCCCGTACACACGATCGCACATTCCGACAACAAAATCCATGGATTTTTTCCAACGGATTTCGACTCAAACTTGTCTTGCATACACACGGTCACACAAATCTTGTTGGAAATTCCGAACGTCAAGAACGCAGTGACGTACAACACGTACGACGAGCCGAGAAAAATGAAGTTCAATAGCCAGTGCGGTTCTTCTGCTTGATTCCGAGCATGTGTGGAACTTTGTACGTCGGAATTGTGTACACACGATCGGAATTTACGACAACGGATTTTGTTGTCGGAAAATTTGAGGTCCAGATCTCAAATTTTGTGTGACGGAAATTCTGATGGAAAATATCCGATGGAGCCTACATACGGTCAGAATTTCCGACAACAAGCTCCCATAGAACATTTTCCATCGGAAAATCCGACTGTGTGTACGGGGCATAATACTAGCAGGGTGTGCCTTACCAATAAAAAGTACATAGATCCCAAAACATAAGAAAGAACATGGGGAACTGTTATGCACTCAAATTTACTTATACATTTTATTATTATTAAACACCCTTTATAACTACAACAATCTTCCCTCCCCATGACATTCAAAACAGACAATCGTCATAATTTTCCTGGGGGGGTCACATCAGTTGGTAAGCTACACAAAAAGTGACATACATATCCAGAAAGTTGTATAGACCCATCATCAGAAAGTATGCATATTAGGTCAAACACAGCTATCTAGGTAGATGTCTTGCAATAATGCACCCATTTGGGCAGAGCTGGAGGTTGTGACGTCACAACGCATGTGCATTTACCGTTATTCTGGGATACCATATTTATATGTACAGTAAGTGTTTTTAACGTCAAAAAATAAATGTCAATAAAACTTTTACCTCGGATTTCACACTATTCTTTTGTGTATGTGACTGCTGGTGGATAACAGGAGAGGAAAGTGGCAGAGCCTTTTTCCACAGTGACCACAGGGATTATAAAAAACTAAGTGCTGTCTGACTTCTCAGCTTGAGAGTCACATATTTTCTGGTAAGCCTTCTATGTATCACATGGTAAAGTGGACACTGGGTAGAATGACATGGGAAAATTTTGTTTGATGTCACAATATATCACCACTTAAAATTTATGATTTATATGGGCTTATGGTTTTGAAAAAAAAAACACTTTATTATTGCACTTTGATATGAAAACGTTGAGGTCACTTGTAATTATATTTCATTATATTGATATTTTGTTTTTATAATTTGATGGTTGAAAGTATTGCCTAACAGTAACCCTTTGGGGAGTAGCCCATCATATTGAATATTTATTGTTTAGTTGTAGTTTGTCCCATATTTGGATATATATAGCCTATGTTCGGTCCCATTCTATACAGTAAGTCCCCTACAAATGATCCTTCGATTGCAAACTTTCAAAGATGCGAACATGTGTTTGCACAGTTTTTTTTTCATTCAACCCAATGGGCTGAACAAAAAAAAAACCTGACAGATCGCAGTACCAACTCAAGCAACGTTGGTCCAGTGATCTCCCTTGCTGTGCTATTGTATCCTGACAGGGGGACTCCCCCCGCCAGAACACATCACTGCTCGCAGTCTTTGTCTGCAAGGACTGATCTTTGTTCCCAGATAGCAAGGATAACTTGCCACAAATTTGTGGCAGTGTTGAATTGTAAGTCTGTTATCTTGCTGCACATTTTCACTGGCAAGTTGTACACTTGCAGAGCATTTGAAGCACAAGTTCTAGTTGACACTTTTCCAATTTGTAGCAAATTTGCATGGCAAGTCTCTAGCAACTGCAAAGTTGCAGTGATGAATCTACAGCAAGAGCTCTGCTAGTCTACAGAGTGAAAATTCAGCCACAGTGACCCCCTGTGGTGGGATGACTATTGCACAACATAACTTAACCAGAACTTGCAGCAGACTTGCAGAATGTTTGCAAAGAATGTTGATCTGGAGTCATGCAATGCAGACTTGCTACAATTGTGCGACAAACTTGTGAAGCCTGGCAAGTCTAGCAATAGCTTAGCAAGTCATTTTCAAACTTGCAGCACATATACTTGCTATCTGGATTGCACTTACGAACAAGTTGGACTTGCAAACGAGCCCCCAGAACGGAACTCATTCATAAGTAGGGGACTTACTGTATATCAGGTGTACTATGATTGACATGGACTTTGCTAAGCTATTGCTAGACTTGCCAAGCTTCACAAGTTTGTTGCACAATTGCAGCAAGTCTGCACTGCATGATTCCAGATCAACTTTCTTTCCAAACATTCTGCTAGTCTGCTGCAAGTTCTGGATCAGTTATGTTGTACAATAGCCATCCCACCACAGGGGTCACTGTGGCTGAATTTTCATGCTGTAGACTTGCAGAGCTCTTGCTGTAGACTCACTACTGCAATTTTATTCTTGCTAGAGATTTGCCACGCAAATTTGCTACAAATTGGAAAAGTGTCAAATAGAACTTGTGCTTCAAGTGCTCTGCAAGTGTACAACTTGGCAGTGAAAATGTGCAGCAAGTTAACAAGACAAATTTGTGGCAAGTTATCCCTGCTATCTGGATACTTAAAGCGGGGGTCCACCTATCTATCGTTTTTTTTTTTTTTGAGTTCATTCACAAACTTTTCTTCTCAGCATTACATACTCACATATTGTGTGTAATATGTCCGCCTGTGTCAGATTTCGTCGAAAAGAATAACTTATATTATTCACTGCAGGTGGTTTCCATCTTCATTGTGGGCATTTGAAGCCCACAAGCATTTATTTCCTGGATGTGGTGAATGCTGTGCTCCCAGCATTCACCACTCGTTCCCGCACATGCTCAGTGGCATCCTGGGAAGCCTGAGACTAGCTCCCAGGAGTCTGGGAGAGGCTAGAAACACGCCTACTCCCACGGGAGGAGAACCAGGAAGTGCAAAGAAGAATAGAAAAATAAAAGGTAATTACGGCGATTTAAATTTTTTTAAACGGCATGTCAGCATCTAGGCAAGGAAGAGAATACATACAGATATTGTTCAAAATTTGGGTGGAACCCCGCTTTAAGACCCTATAGTCTTTCAAAAGGGAACTATAATTACTGAACAAAACATATCTTTCACATAATGTTCCTCTGCAAAATGTGTCTTTGTATTCCAGCAGCATAGGGGATAAAATACTTTACTATCTATTTACTAAGGTTAAGAGCATAAGGATTTAAAATTGTTCATGTCGATTGAGAGAGCAATCAACATGTTCCTGGGCAGCACATAAACTGATTTGCTCCTTGAGCTGCTTTTTTCTCTCCCTGTCTGAGCTCTCTTGTAGAGGGAACCACAAGAGGCTGATACCAAGTCCAATTGAGGTTCTTACAATACTTGCTTTTAAAAAATACATGTAATTATGTATTAATGAAGGCAGAGCTATGGTAAATTGGGTCTTTTAAATCTGGAGATCAGCTTCAAGTTACCCTTTAAATTTGCCTTGCATTGGTAAAGGAAAATATTACTTGCATTGCGGGGATGTTTTCTCGTTTGCATTAAAAGATTATGAAATGCTTTGTTTGCTGCCTGCAATGGCTGTTGAATAAAGTATGTACTGTGTATACTGGATAGGGTGTCCAATATAAAAGCTATTTTGCACATCTACTCATAATCCAGTCTTTAATGAGATTCCTAATGAGAGGTATGGGCATATTTATCAAGCTAGATAACAATAATGAAGTGAATAAAGGAATATCGCAGATGAGCCTTCTGTATGAAATAAATGGGCAGAGGGATTTGGAACGATATTGTACAGGAGTGCTGGCAAGCCTGGCTTTAATATTGTTTGATGTCCTGAAGCAGCAGATGGCAATGTGAGATTGTGTATGGATAATTAATGAATGTTGTGATAGTGGGAGGCATATCACTAGTACCTTTATATGCACTGGAAATAATATTTTTGAAACAACTTTAAAAAAAAATGCTGCCATTGTCATTGGCTGATTTACTGTGCAATGACAATAACTTTTTTTTTTTAGTTTATTGCAGATGAGATGGTCAAACAGAAAGCACATTACATACACATACAGTATAGAATATAGACCGATGGAAACAAACCTAATATGCTGTATAAAGAGACATAATATTGGTTGGAGTTAAGGGGTATGCTTTGAGGGAGGAAATTTGCTATAGGTGACAAACCATTTAACACAGACAGGGGTGCTTACAGTGATCAGCTTTTCTTGCTACTTACTATCTTTACTGCAGTGTTAGCTGCTTTGTTTTTGATTGAAACATTAAACAATTGCAATCTCAGTCTGCTGCCATATCATTATCCATCCATTTACAGATACCTTTTTTGATGTATGTATAACACCTACCTACAAAAGCTACTACCCCTTTTAAAAAAACCTACGTAGGAGCTTTATGCTTCAATTTGAGGTATGTGATCCTCATAGAGATATTTTTTGACTTATTTGAAACACATTATTAGTTTTTCTTATATATTTCTTAAATATATTCCTTAAATCCTTCTGTTGGTGCTAGGTGGTCTTAGTGCACACCTGACTGGCCTGCTCTGGCCGAGGGAACTGCCCCCCCTCTTTCTCCCTCCCCACCTACATGTCCATACTGGCTTGGGGAGTGGCAGTTGGTCTATGAGGATGGTGGCGAATGTGTGGTTTCACATGTTGTTTTAGATCCAGTGAAAAGCAAAGTCCATAAAGACATGGACAAGTGAGTTTGGGGTGGAGGAACTTGACTGGCCTGCAAAGAGTCCTGACCTCAAC
Organism: Lithobates clamitans; assembly: GCA_037952925.1. Classification (NCBI taxonomy): domain Eukaryota; kingdom Metazoa; phylum Chordata; class Amphibia; order Anura; family Ranidae; genus Lithobates; species Lithobates clamitans. The sequence continues at coordinate 654,950 of JBBGZY010000077.1, read as the reverse complement.
TCGATAGAACACCTTTGGGATGAATTAGAGTGGACACTGCGAGCCGGGCCTTCTTGTCCAACATCAGTGCCTGACCTTACAAATGCGCTTTTGGAAGAATGGCCAAACATTCCCATAGACACACTCCTAAACCTTGTGGACAGCCTTCCCAGAAGAGTTGAAGCTGTTATTGCTGTAAAGTATGAGCCAACTCAATATTGAACCCTATGGACTAAGACTGGGATGTCATTAAAGGGGTTGTAAAGACAGAAGGTTTTTTTTCTTAATGCATTCCATACATTAAGATAAAAAAAACCTTCTGTGTAAAGCAGCCCCCCTAACTCTTACCTGAGGTCCCTCTCTGTCTAGTGATGTCCACAAGTGTCTCAGCTGTCTAAGATTCTCCCTCCTGATTGGCTGAGACACAGCAGTGGCGCCATTGGCTCCCACTGCTGTCAATCAAAGTCTAGCCAATCAGGGGAGAGAGGGGGCGGGGCAGGGCCAGGTTGGGGCTTTGTGTCTGAATGGATGGAGCTGTGAATGGAGCTGTGACTCAGCTTGGGTGCCCCCATAGCAAGCTGCTTGCTGTGGGGGCACTGATCAGGAGGAAGGGGCCAGGAGCACAGAAGAGGGACCTGAGAAGAGGCGGATCCGGGCTGCTCTGTGCAAATCCACTGCAACAGAGCAAGTAAGTTAAACATGTTTATTATTTTTATAGAAAAAAAAACAGACTTTACAATCCATGTGCATGTAAAGGCAGGCGTCACAATACTTTTGGAAATATAGTGTATATGACATACAGAAATTTTGAATAAAGGAAACAATCTTAACAGAAAAGCTCACTCCTTTTCATGCAAAAAGTTATGGCCACTCATTACAAAAATGAAATAAAATCATCTTGTGCAAATTAAACAAAACGCTTTTAACAAATCTACTACTTCTACAACTATTGCTACTAATACTACTACTAAAAAACAAGAATCAGCACTTGTTATTATGGAGTGGCACAAGATTGTGGTTGTGCAGAGAATAATGTTAAAAAATTTAAATTGTAACCATAGGCCAACAACGAGTCAAGAGACACTTATAAGCCCTATAAGCAGTGACAGGGTGCATTTTCTTTAATTTCTTTCAATAGGAAACCTTTGATTGGGGCAAGGGCGAGAGTTGTATAGTAAATGTAAATGTTATTTTTTTATCTGACCCCCATGGACCCACTGAAACCCATCCATGGACTAATTAGGGGTCCATTGACCCCAGGTTAAGAACCCCTGTCCTATCTGCAATGCGAGATCTAAGACACTGCTGTCTTGACTGCTAATTAGGGTTGCACCGATACTAGTATCGCTGCCGATACCGAGTATTTGCACAAATGCACCGATACCTGAAACCAATACGTTCAGGCTCTATTCTTTGAGCTGTCAGTGGGTCTCCCCTGCTGACAGCTAAAGTGTTAAAGAAGTCCGGTAATTGGAGCTGTGAAAAAAAAGCAGCTGGCAATGTATATTAACAACAATGCTCAGCCCTGAAACACTAAAATAAAAAGAAACATTGTTTCTTTTTGTATCTTTCTGTTTCTTCATCTGCAGATCAAAGGGATGAACAAATGTTCCTCTGTTTAACCCCTTATTAGCCCTTAATTTACACTAATCAGCCTTAATTAACTCCCTATTCTCCTCCATTTAAATATTTTTTTCCTGCTTTTTTTTTATGTTTACGTCTATTTTATAAACGATAAACAATTAAAACTTTTTTTTTATTTGCTTTGCAAGTGATAATTTTGCTCATATATATTTACAAATATTTACACATTTCACATTGAAAAAGTGCAAAATTAAAAACAAAAATCAATTTATTTAATTTGTAAATAACTTTTCAATGCTTTGTACCTTTGCTGACAGCTAAAGTGAAAACAAAACAGTTGCGGTAGGTATCAGTAATTTGTATCAGGGAGTACTACAAAAAAAGTATCGGTACTTGTACTCGTAAAAAAATTGGGATTGGTGCATCCCTACTGCTAATCTCAGTAAATTTGGAGATGTCACTACTGTACTACTCTCCTTGCTAGGGTCTATACAATGAGGAAGCAAAGCCCTGCCTCTATCAAGACAGTTTCCCCCACACAGAAACTCAGTACAGAGCAAGGCACGGCAAGTCAGTAAAGCAGAAGAGATCAGATGCAGGGAGACCACACAGGCATTATTGGTGACTAGCCTTTTGTCTACCTTTTTAGGCACAAATTCCAGAGTTTAGTTCTTTTTTAAAGGGTAAGTTCACTTTTTTAAAAATAATAATAAATGCACATATTTTTGTAGAAAAAAAAATGCGCATTAAATTATTTTTTCTTGCAGGAGCCTGGAAAGCTTAGCACCTGTGATTAGTGGATGGCAGACTTCTGCAGACAAGCCCTGCAGCTTTGGTGGCAGAAGCTGGAGCATATTATATGTTCCACCCTAAATATGGGTGGAACATGGATCATGTTCCAAAAGTCAAACATATCTTTTAAATTGTGTTTGTGTGTGATATGGGCATACACTTGTTACAGGGTATACCCCCTGCTAGGCCAGACTCCTCTTCTGTTGCACTATAACTTTTATACAAATTAGTGCCAGCTCAACTTTTTTTTGTCTGCTCTGTCTCAGCAGGTTTTTTTTTTTTTTTCAAATTAAGCCAGACAAGATAGCTTGTTATAGGAAATTATATCCACTAGGCATCCATGGCGGCATTCACCAAAGCATTTCTATAGAAGCGCCATCTGTACAGCAATCACCGCTGGATTTTCAAAGCGAAGCCCAGGAGATCAGCCAACACCGTGTAGAATCGATAAAAGGTAAAACAAGACAATTCCAGAAAAACAAGCACTAGACGCGGTCCCTGAAGGTGCTGTGGCGTTTAATAATATATATATAACATCTGGCAGGGAACATAATCCATATCCAGTATTCATAACTCACCGATATAAACAAGGTTTACCCGATGTAGCTGTGTACATAATTACAGACAGCTACCAAGAGGAGAACAAAATCTTGTGTTCTGATAAAATGATCGGTTTTCATTTCAAAGAAACATCGGGATTCCATGCAGTAATAAGGAAAATGCCTTTGATTAGTCCCCTTTTTTTTATTTTTTTTATACTAAGACAGACTTAAAAGGAAAAACATATTTTACTCTAGGCAAGCAGCTAATTAAATACATATACTGTATCTCAACTGCTTTACCTGCAAAATTGCTTGTGATTCAGCCTGTTCTTATTTATCAGGATCATGGTATAGCTAGTTAGTTACATTCGACTGGACTTGATCTATAATTTGAAGACGTTTCATCACTCATTTAAGGGGTTCCTTCAGTTGCAGAATTGTGAAAGCCACTTGAGTAAGTGGGTAGCATCTTCCATATTACAGAACAAGTCAAGTTGACCAACTACTACTAGCTATGATTTGTATTTCTGTTCAGCCAGTCATTGATTCCAATGATTCAGCGTTCATTAAGAAGACATATGATACAGGACATAGCCGAAAAGCATCAAGTCATGTGTGTGCATCACAACACTGATTGGACAGAATTATGAAGACACTGCCAGGTTATACGGGAACAAATGTGTATTTAAATTATGTATTTAGCTACTTGGAACTGGGGTTCTGCTAAAAGTGAGAAAAGAAGCTGTTTTCTAAGTGGCGTTTGCATCTGTGCTGCTGATTCTGAAACGGTTTAACCCGAGACTGCTGATCCAGAGACTGCTGATCCAAGAGACTGCTGATCCAGAGACTGCTGATCCAGAGACTGCTGATCCAAAGACTGCTTATCCAAAGATTGCTGATCCAAAGACTGCTGATCCAGAGACTGCTGATCCAGAGACTGCTGATCCAAAGACTGCTGATCCAGAGACTGCTGATCCAGAGACTGCTGATCCAAAGACTGCTTATCCAAAGACTGCTGATCCAAAGACTGCTGATCCAGAGACTGCTGATCCAAAGACTGCTGATCCAAAGACTGCTGATCCAGAGACTGCTGATCCAAAGACTGCTGATCCAGAGACTGTTGATCCAAAGACTGCTGATCCATAGACTGCTGATCCATAGACTGCTTATCCAGGGACTGCTGATCCAGAGACTGCTGATCCAAAGACTGCTGATCCAGAGACTGCTGATCCAGAGACTGTTGATCCAAAGACTGCTGATCCATAGACTGCTTATCCAGAGACTGCTGATCCAGAGACTACTGATCCAGAGACTGCTGATCTAAAGACTGCTGATCCAGAGACTGCTGATCCAAAGACTGCTGATCCAGAGACTGCTGATCCAAAGACTGCTGATCCAAGAGACTGCTGATCCAAAGACTGCTGATCCAGAGACTGCTGATCCAGAGACTGCTGATCCAAAGACTGCTGATCCAGAGACTGCTGATCCAAAGACTGCTTATCTAAAGGCTACTGATCCAAAGACTGCTGTTCCAGAGTCTAGTTTCTTAGTACTAGTAGGCTATAGAGTACTGTCATCTTACACCTTTCCTGTCGCGGTATTGGTGTTTATTGAATTGTTGCATTGATAGCATTGTGTTGTGCACTGCACTTAAAGTGGTTGTAAACCCACTTAAAAAAAACAAAAAAAAACTAACACCTGCAAGACAAAGGCATAATAAGCTAGTATGTATAGCATACTAGCTCATTATGTAATACTCACCTGAGATTGAAGCCCTCACTGCGGTGCCCGTACACCAGTCCGGTGGCTGACATCACTCCCGGGGGTTACTTCCGGGTATCGTGGCCCTGGTGCTGTGATTGGCCGGAGCCGCAATGACGTCAATCCCGCACATGCGCGCGGTAACGGCACACTTACTGACGCAATGGCACATACGTGCCATTGCTTCACTTTGTGTCAGTGAACATGTGCCGATGACCTAGGCACATGCAAATACAGGGGATATCTCCTAAACAGGCTTACCTGTAGCACAAAGTGGTCTGTAAGTGGTCTGCACAAATCATCTATTGAATTTTGTTATGTCCCATTAAATATATATATATATATATATATATATATTTTTTTTTTTTTTTTTTTTGTTATATTAATTTATATTTTCGGCTGGGCAGGGCTGTCCAGTAAATTGTTAAACAGCCAAAAATGTGCCAGTGAGAGTCTAAGCTACTAGAATGGAACATCCTCCAGGGCAGCCTTTTTCAACAAGGGGTGCCTTCAGGTTTCTTCAGGGGTGCCTTGGCAAAATGCCAAAAAATTGCCCAAAAATTGTATACAGGTCAGAGGGTGGATAAATCTTAGCCTTTTAGTTACAAAAAGTCAAAGGTTTTCATTGTACACCATTACAACATTCTAGCTGCTGGCATCCTAACCACCGATGATATCATTGGTTGATAAAGAGGACATTGGGCACCTGCACAGCATCCTTGTTTACCCCTGCCCCTCTTTATCAGCACTGGGGTCACATTAGCTGAGTAAGGGAGAGAAAATGAAGGAGAAAAGAAACATTGTAAAACTAGGCAGTACCAGTGTGTAAAGGTGTATTTGCTTGGAAGAAAAAAGTGGAGCTCCACCTAAAAGGGGAAGCTCCACTTGTTTGCTCCCCCCCCCTCCACTTCCACATTTGGCACCTTTCAGGAGGAGGGGGGAGCGGGTACCTGTTTTGACAGGTACCCGTCCCTACTGCCAGGAGACCTCTCCAGACATTCTGCCCCCTCTCCTCCTTCCACCACCGCTGTGCATACGCAGTGGGGAATCGACTGTGAAGCCGCAAGGCTTCACTGCCGGTTACCTTTACAAGGAATGGCAGCAGCAGCACCTGAGAGCCAATCGAAAAATTGGATGGGGTGCCGACATCATGGAATCCCTGGACAGGTAAGTGTCCTAATAATAAAAGTCAGCAGCTACAGTATTTGTAGCTGCTGACTTTAAATTTTTTGGTGGGGGGACTGAAGTTCCGCTTTAAATCACCTCTACTGTTGGGCGTTCTACATGTGTGGATGCTGCGGCAAAAAGTAAAACTATTAGTTTCATTTTTTTATCTAAAGACCCAACTGCATGGCACCCTAGTGATTCTGCTAAAGAGTAGTAAGTTTCTATGTGTGTAGGGAATGTGCGTGATTTTGCCTGTGGTCCAAGCATGCAGTAATGTGAAACAAGTCTAATACAGCACTGCTGGGACTTTGCTAACTCCAAACATATGACTTTGATAACATGGAGCAGCTATACATATGCAGCCAAACATGTTATTATCTGATTGTACAATCGCCTTTGGACCAACCAATGACTATGTCATGCAAGGGTCGGCCTGGCGCAGCAGTTGGCATGTATCATGTCTGCGCAATGCACTCTTAAAGCTCTTTCTAATGCCGCGTACACACGGACAGACCTTCCGACGGACTTCCGACAGACTTTTGAACAAACGGACTTGCCTACACACGATCACACCAAAGTCCGACGGATTCGTACGTGATGACGTACACCGGACTAAAATAAGGAAGTTGATAGCCAGTAGCCAATAGCTGCCCTAACGTGGGTTTTCGTCCGTTGGACTAGCATACTGACGAGTGTATTTTTTGACCGGACTCCAGTCAGTCGGAAAGATTTTAAGCAAGTTTCAAATCTAAAGTCCACAGATTTTAGACTGGAAAAGTCCGCTGAAGGTTCGATGAAGCCCACACACGATCGGATAGTCCGCTGGACTCCATCCGTCAGGCCGGTCCGGTCGAAAAGTCCGCTCGTGTGTACGCGGCATTACAGCTGTGATTCTAACAAGAGACCCGAATGACTCAGAGAAGGGACACAACCCTCCCTGACTCCTTGCTAAGACAGGCAAACATACTACCAACAAGATGCAATTCCTAATGATCTATAGAGGATCGGGCAGGGGAATGCCCTCTGGGTCAGTGTTAGTAAGATATGTTGGGCTGTTGGCTCTGAGTGGCGATACTTCCAAATTCAGACATTGATCAGAGTGGGATCAACAATCAGAAACAATTGATGACTTACATCTTCCAGTACGGACTCACGGACTTCCTTTTCAGATTTTAGTCATGTAAGTAAATGCCAAATGCCCACCAATCAATGCGCCACCATGGTACACTCTGCACGGTACATTTGTCTTTGTCCCTGCCATGAAAAGGCCATTTAGAGTTTTCCCCAGGCCAAAGACTCCCGGTCCTCCATGTCCCGAGTGCTGATCTTTATTATTATTTTTACTTTGCAACTGTGTATCATGGAGGCACCCTGTTAGTTTTAGGCTTCATGCACACAAGACGCCAGTGCAAACTCTGCTGAACACATGTTTTTAAAAGCTGAAACCGGCATTTAGAACCGCCCGTTTTGCCATGTTTGCATGCCGCGTTTAGCATTTAGAATGATATAAAACATCTGCTTAGCACTGTTAATATAGAATTGACCCGAAACCATGATCCTTTCCCTTATATGACCTATTTAAAAACAACTTCTCTTCCATTTGCAGTAATCTAAGGTTTTCAGCTGTGATATCTAAATCCATATATCATAATAAGAAGCAGATCTATGTCTCCCAGTGGGGTGATACACTAGTCAGGCCATCGCTGTCACAGGCTTATGTCTCTGCATGTTCTAAATGCTCATTTAAATGCAAATTATTGACTTGTTTTCGGCAGCATATCTTCATAAGGTATTGCCTATGGCTCTGGATGGAAATGCACCACTGGTGGGCCCAACGCCTGAACTGTTCTTAGTCACGTTTTCTTTCATCCACCAAGTAAACAGAAGACCTCCTGTTACTGGGTCATTTCTTTGCAAATTATTGTGTGTTTATAGAAAAAAAAGAGGCGACAAAGACGGATTATTTTACAATGTGGTAATAAACGAGATAAAATACAGCCAAGCACAGTCGTCGGAAACTCCAGCTCTATGTGCAGGACAAATTAGCATCAAATTGCTTTATAATTGTACAATAAATTTGGTTAGCACTGTAGAGTCATTACACTATTATGCATGGCTAGCTGAAAGGAAGATTACAGCTGAACTTGGGCTGTAGCTGCGTTAGCTGGGCCAGGACATAATTACCTAGGAACAAGCTTCTTAGAGGTTACATCTGTGAATGGTACATTTCATAATTGTCCCTTATTTGCAAGAACATTTGTTAGCTTCATCAAAATTGTGTTGTTGTATTTCTCCATTCCAATTCTCAACTTCCTATCTAGGGCCCGTTCAAACCATATGTGTTGTGCAGCCCAACGCATTGTACTGCCCCTTCATAGTGCACACTAGACATGTGCATTCGTTTTCGTCTGAATGCATTTTGGCCCGAATTTCGGGTATTTTCGTTATCGTTTTAACAAACGATAATGAATGAGCAGAATCCGAAAACCGAAAGATCCGACATAAACAAATGCTTAATTTTCATTTTCGTTGTGACAACAGTTCGATATAGATAGGAGACTCGACATGACGCTGACAATAGGGATCTGTGTGCATCGAACCTGTGGTCGAATGTGCCTAACCTTAACTCTATTAGTCCAAGATTATTCTACATAGAGAGAAAAGATTCGACATGAAGATTCGACGAAGCAGTCGCCGCGAGCGGACATTTATGGTCAAATGCTCCGCCCATAGGCTATAGAAGAATTCTAATGTTGGTTGACTAGTAATAATAATTAATAAATATAAATATTACTAGTGTCATACAACATTAGAATTCTACTATAGCCTATGGAAATGTATGATTGCGGCGTCGTACAGTTTAGCTGCTCCGTCGAATCTTCTTAGAACATTCGACAGACACCATAAGCCTTCAACGACAGATTTGACCTTAATTATTTTGGATATTCAGACGAATGCATTTTTTAACGAAACAAAATAAATGAAAACAAATTTCGGGAGTAACTAAATAAATTTATTTTTCGAACAAAAACGAAATTCCGAAACAAAATATTTCAGTGTGCACATGTCTAGTTCACACCTGTGGGTGCATGCTATACAACGTGAAAATATCCTAGGATGAACTTCTGCGCTACTATAATCAAATCGTGTGAAATTAATATTGATGCTGCAAAATCAAAAATAGTGAACACCCTTCACTAGTAATAAGACTAAAAAGTGCACAATAAGGATGGATTGTGTAAGTGATTCTGCGCAACAACTACTCCATAAATCGTGCTACTACATATAGCTGAACACCTCATAAAGTTCCTACAAGTATGGAACCTAAAAGTAATAATCAAACGTGACTGTCCTTTAATAATAAAAGAAATAAAAACGTGAATCAAAGTGACTTCAGTGCTGCTCAATCACATACATCGCGTACACAAAAAACATATAAACTGTGATTGATTCAGTGAGCATGCGTTGATAGGTGATCTGGTGACTTTTCGTGGCAATGGATGCCCACTAGGGGCTCTCAAAACTCTCACCTCAGTGACACAATAAAAGTGCCTGTGTGCATTCAGTGGGTCTGTGCTTGTTCCGGTCCGGTCTAGTGTCGGCGTCCTGTTCCGTCTCAGGGGGGGAAGACGCCTCCTCCGGTGGGTGAGCTCCACATATGGGTAATTAGAAGCAAAGGACTCCAATAGGGTAATATAGTTAAACCAAGGGAATTTATTAAAAATAATAGCCGCTTACATAAAAGAAAGCAACGATGCGCCAAACAAGAGTAAAAACAACGTTTTAGCGATCCTCGCTACGTCACTTCCCGTCCGCACTACGTATTTCCGGTTACGTCCTACGCGTTACGTCATATCACGTGACTTCCTCAGGGCACCGGATTGGCTATAGCCATAGTACTTTTATATGGTTGGGACAGAAAGTGGAAAAAACTCCATTTTGTTGTAGACCAAGTGATTGGCTGTACCGCGGCCATCATTGAGAGGGCGATGCCGCTGAATGTTTGTTGATAAAGTTATATTCAAACAAAAACGTAAAAAAAGTTAAAAAGGTTTAACCAGACTCCTTAATATTTGGATAGTAGCTAACATAGGTGCTGTAATTAAAAATCAGATCTCTGACCACTAAATATGCGATCGAGCTGTACTTGTATTTAAGTAAAAAGCATTTTATTCTTAAAATGGTAATAAATATAATAAGCTTTTAATAAAAACGGGAATGAAAGGGGAATAAAACTGACATAATCCAAATGGCTAAAAAATGTGCATATAAAATACATTTATAATCCAATAAGGTTAAAAAGTGGATGGGCCGTGCTCATAAGGTTCTGTAGATAAAATTGATATAAATATGGTAATCCCCAAACTTGCAAAGTAAAGCGCACCGGAAATGAAGTACTGAGTTTACAAAATTCTGAATATATAAAAAAATCTAGAAATCACTAATGAAACAATTAAGGTCAAATTCAATATTTAACCCTTCAGGTGCTAATGTTCTAATTCTGTGTATCCACTTCGACTCGTTCTGGCTGAGCGTTCTAATTTTGTGGTCACCTCTCCAGGATTTCTTGTATTTCTCTATACCCTAAAATAATAGTCCCGTGGGGGTCTTTATTATGAAATAACGCGAAGTGTTTGGATACATTATGTTTCGGACACCCTTTTTTGATGTTTTCTATGTGTTCTTTGATCCTGATTTTTAAGGCCCTTTTGGTCCTTCCTACGTACTGTAAGTTACAGGAACATTGTAAAATATACACTACCCCCTCTGTATAGCAATTGATAAAATCCTTTATTGGGTAAGTGTTACCTGTGCTAGTTGCCTTGAACTCATGTTTCTTAGTTTGAAATTTCTTAGCATGCGTGCATGCATAACAGTATTTGCAGGGATAGAACCCTTTGCCATTAAAAAAGGTAAAATTATTTTTAGGGGGTGGTTCAACCACATTCTTCACAATAATATCTCTCAAGGTGGGGGCTCGTTTATAAATGATAGATGGCCTCTCAGGTAGGATCCTCTGTAGATGTTTATCCTCCTTTAAAATATGCCAATATCTTCGAATGATCTTTTCTATATCTTTAAACTGAACATTAAAATCTAAGATTAGGCTTGGTACTACTGAGAGTTGTTGTGTTTTCTTAGGTGCGTGTATCATTTGTTTTCTATCCATTGTTTGGATCCGCTCGATCTCTCTTCTTATTTGTTCTTCTTCATAGCCTTTCTTGACGAATCTCTGTCCAATTAGGTTAGCCTGAATATCAAAATCTGCATCTTTGGTGCAGTTCCGCCTGATTCTTACCAGTTGACCTTTTGGAATATTATAGAGCCAAGGTTTATGGTGGCAGCTTGTTAGAGGTAGGTAGCTATTTCTTGACACTTCTTTGAAGTGGGTTTTGGTTATTAATCGATCTTCCTCTATATTAATTTCTAAGTCCAAGAATTCTACCTTTTTGGCATCTATGTTCCAGGTTAGCTGTATGTTTCTATCATTGTTGTTTAGATTACATAGGAATTGTTCCAACGATTCTCTGCTCCCATTCCATATGATTAAGTTATCATCAGTAAATCTTTTGAACAGTCCTAGTTCACAGGGTAGATGTTTATATACAGATTCCTCCTCCCATTGTGCCATAAAGGCATTGGCCACACTTGGCGCAAATTTGGCACCCATAGCAATACCAGTTATTTGCTTATAAAACTTTTGATCATGCCAAAAATAGTTGTTTTTTAATGAAAATTCTAGGCATTTGATTATGAACTTTCTTTGCGTACATTGTAATGTACTATATCTTCTCAGAGCCCATTTAGTGGCCTCACATGCTTGGTGATGTTGAATAATCTTGTAGAGGGATGTAGCCATTAGTGTTCTTCCCTCTAGAACTGGTACATCTTCTATTAATTGTAAAACATGTTTTGTATCTCTTATATACGATGTTGTTTGTTGAATGGCAGGTTGAATGTAATAATCAATATATTGGCCAATTCTTGCTGTTAGGGAATTAATCCCATTAACAATTGGTCTTCCCGGAGGGTTCTGGAGATTCTTGTGTATCTTGGGAACTGTGTATATCACTGGAATCCTATGTGATTCACATAGGATTCCAGTGATATACACAGTTCCCAAGATACACAAGAATCTCCAGAACCCTCCGGGAAGACCAATTGTTAATGGGATTAATTCCCTAACAGCAAGAATTGGCCAATATATTGATTATTACATTCAACCTGCCATTCAACAAACAACATCGTACATAAGAGATACAAAACATGTTTTACAATTAATAGAAGATGTACCAGTTCTAGAGGGAAGAACACTAATGGCTACTGTAGATGTTTCATCCCTCTACATGATTAGTCAACATCACCAAGCATGTGAGGCCACTAAATGGGCTTTGAGAAGATATAGTACATTACAATGTACGCAAAGAAAGTTCATAATCAAATGCCTAGAATTTTCATTAAAAAACAACTATTTTTGGCATGATCAAAAGTTTTATAAGCAAATAACTGGTATTGCTATGGGTGCCAAATTTGCGCCAAGTGTGGCCAATGCCTTTATGGCACAATGGGAGGAGGAATCTGTATATAAACATCTACCCTGTGAACTAGGACTGTTCAAAAGATTTATTGATGATATCTTAATCATATGGAATGGGAGCAGAGAATCGTTGGAACAATTCCTATGTAATTTAAACAACAATGATAGAAACATACAGCTAACCTGGAACATAGATGCCAAAAAGGTAGAATTCTTGGACTTAGAAATTAATATAGAGGAAGATCGATTAATAACCAAAACCCACTTCAAAGAAGTGTCAAGAAATAGCTACCTACCTCTAACAAGCTGCCACCATAAACCTTGGCTCTATAATATTCCAAAAGGTCAACTGGTAAGAATCAGGCGGAACTGCACCAAAGATGCAGATTTTGAAACTCAGGCTAACCTAATTGGACAGAGATTCGTCAAGAAAGGCTATGAAGAAGAACAAATAAGAAGAGAGATCGAGCGGATCCAAACAATGGATAGAAAACAAATGATACACGCACCTAAGAAAACACAACAACTCTCAGAAGTACCAAGCCTAATCTTAGATTTTAATGTTCAGTTTAAAGATATAGAAAAGATCATTCGAAGATATTGGCATATTTTAAAGGAGGATAAACATCTACAGAGGATCCTACCTGAGAGGCCATCTATCATTTATAAACGAGCCCCCACCTTGAGAGATATTATTGTGAAGAATGTGGTTGAACCACCCCCTAAAAATAATTTTACCTTTTTTAATGGCAAAGGGTTCTATCCCTGCAAATACTGTTGTGCATGCACGCATGCTAAGAAATTTCAAACTAAGAAACATGAGTTCAAGGCAACTAGCACAGGTAACACTTACCCAATAAAGGATTTTATCAATTGCTATACAGAGGGGGTAGTGTATATTTTACAATGTTCCTGTAACTTACAGTACGTAGGAAGGACCAAAAGGGCCTTAAAAATCAGGATCAAAGAACACATAGAAAACATCAAAAAAGGGTGTCCGAAACATAATGTATCCAAACACTTTGCGTTATTTCATAATAAAGACCCCACGGGACTATTATTTTGGGGTATAGAAAAATACAAGAAATCCTGGAGAGGTGACCACAAAATTAGAACGCTCAGCCAGAACGAGTCGAAGTGGATACACAGAATTAGAACATTAGCACCTGAAGGGTTAAATATTGAATTTGACCTTAATTGTTTCATTAGTGATTTCTAGATTTTTTTATATATTCAGAATTTTGTAAACTCAGTACTTCATTTCCGGTGCGCTTTACTTTGCAAGTTTGGGGATTACCATATTTATATCAATTTTATCTACAGAACCTTATGAGCACGGCCCATCCACTTTTTAACCTTATTGGATTATTAATGTATTTTATATGCACATTTTTTAGCCATTTGGATTATGTCAGTTTTATTCCCCTTTCATTCCCGTTTTTATTAAAAGCTTATTATATTTATTACCATTTTAAGAATAAAATGCTTTTTACTTAAATACAAGTACAGCTCGATCCCATTTTTAGCGGTCAGAGATCTGATTTTTAATTACAGCACCTATGTTAGCTACTATCCAAATATTAAGGAGTCTGGTTAAACCTTTTTAACTTTTTTTACGTTTTTGTTTGAATATAACTTTATCAACAAACATTCAGCGCCATCGCCCTCTCAATGATGGCCGCGGTACAGCCATTCACTTGGTCTACAACAAAATGGAGTTTTTTCCACTTCCTGTCCCAACCATATAAAAGTACTATGGCTATAGCCAATCCGGTGCCCTGAGGAAGTCACGTGATATGACGTAACGCGTAGGACGTAACCGGAAATAAGTAGTGCGGACCGGAAGTGACGTAGCGAGGATCGCTAACACGTTGTTTTTACTCTTGTTTGGAGCATCGTTGCTTTCTTTTATGTAAGCGGCTATTATTTTTAATAAATTCCCTTGGTTTAACTATATTACCCTATTGGAGTCCTTTGCTTCTAATTACCCATATGTGGAGCTCCCCCACCGGAGGAGGCGTCTTCCCCCCCTGAGACGGAACAGGACGCTGACACTAGACCAGACCGGAACAAGCACAGACCCACTGAATGCACACAGGCACTTTTATTGTGTCACTGAGGTGAGAGTTCTGAGAGCCCCTAGTGGGCATCCATTGCCACGAAAAGTCACCAGGTCACCTATCAACGCATGCTCACTGAATCAATCACAGTTTATATGTTTTTTGTGTACGCGATGTATGTGATTGAGCAGCACTGAAGTCACTTTGATTCACGTTTTTATTTCTTTTAATATTAAAGGACAGTCACGTTTGAATATTACTTTTAGGTTCCATACTTGTAGGAACTTTATGAGGTGTTCAGCTATATGTAGTAGCACGATTTATGGAGTAGTTGTTGCGCAGAATCACTTACACAATCCATCCTTATTGTGCACTTTTTAGTTTTATGCTATACAACGTGACCCACGATAAATGCTTAGTGGCCCCCCGCTCAGGCTAATAAGGTCAGATGAATAGTGAGGGTGCAAGCTGGGGAAAGGTTTGCCCACACCCAAAGCATGCTGTAGAAATAGGAAGAGATAGCCCGACTACCACACACACCTTGCCTGGACCGAGTGGTTGGCAGGTAAAAGCAGCCTCCGCTCAATTCACCAAGCCATGCCCCCAACATATTTCAGGGCGAAACATGTTGGGTGCATGGCTTGGATGAATCGAGCTGAGGCTACTTTTACCTGCCAACCACTAGGCCAGGGCTATCTCTTCATTTTTCTACTGCATGTAGGACAAATTATAATGTCAGTGGGTCCTCAGTGATGAACACCACCAACCATCATTCTATACAGTCCTAAAGTGGAATGTAACTGCATGTGAGCACCACAAACTTAAAAACGCTGTTTAACCACTTAAAGCATTTGTTACCCTAACACGTCATATTCCTGATAAGTGCCTGCTGTACCATGTACATGTATTAGAAAGTATCATGTTCTTTTTGTATTGCTTCCTTTATGTGAAATCCCTAGTGTTCCTGCTAGTCCATCTGCTATACTATTAAAAACTGACCACACTAAGCAGGAGAAGAAACCGTGGTCCATTCTCTACCTGTGCTGGGAACACAGTGTACTCTCTTCCAATGTTCAGACTTGTCCTGACAAGCCCCACCTCTGCAGAGCCATTCACTGGCAAGCTCGGTGTGCTGCTGCTTCTCCTCCCCCAGCTCTTATTATGTAGCTGAGAACAGGGGGCATGTGATCACTTATAAAAAAGAAAAAAAAAGTATTTATAATTTTTTTTTATATCTATACAAAAATGTTTTGCCCTTCATTTCTATTTTAAACTGAATGGGTTGTTTTACAAGGTGATTGTTTACAATCACTTTAAGCTCTGCAAGGTTTTACCACCCTTCATGACCAGGCCATTTTTCGCTATTTGGCACTGCGCTTCTTTAACTGGCAATTGCGCAGTCATGCAACACTGCACTCAAATTAAATTTATATCACTTTTTTTCACACAAACAGAACTTTCTTTTGGGGATATTTGATTACAACCAGGTTTTTTTTTTCTTATATAAATGAAAAAAGACCTAAAATTTTGATACCAATATTTTTTACTTTCTGCTATAACACATATCCAAAAAAAAAAAAATTAAAAAAAAATCAAATTTCTTCCTAAATTCAAGCCAAAATCAATTCTGCTACATGTCTTTAGTACAAAAAAAATTCCATTTAGTGTATATTATTTGGTTTGCGTGAAAGTAATAGCATCTACAAACATTGAGAAATATACTGGAATTTATGCATGACATCATACTGGTAATGGTGGTGATCAGCGACTTATAGTGGGACTGTGATAGTGTGGCAGGCAATTGGCTTGGAGGTACACTAACTAACTTAGTGCCACTATTGATGTCAGTGTCAGTTTTACAGTGATCAGTGCTAATACTGTACACTATCAGGCTCCATGTACACGGAACGCTGAGGCAAAGTCCTCTGAACGATTTTTTTTGACACCTTGAAACTGGTGTTTAAAACGCCCATTTAGCCACGTTTACATGCCACGTTTAGCCGCGTTTGCATTCCGCGTTTAGCCACATTTTACTGCATTTGCGTCTAGAAGCGTTTAGTTAAGATAACATCATAAGACCCTCCCCAAGCTCAAAAAACAGTATTATTTAACTATTTCAGCCATTTAGTGAGACCAGAGTGAGTCTCACTAAGAGAGCTGCTGCTGAGAGAGCAGCAGTGTATTTGTATTCAGCGTGTCACTTGCCACACGTTGCGGATTGTCCAATGCCACGTCACCTGCCACAAGTTGCGGATTGTCATTTGCTATGTCACCTGCCACACGTTGTGGATTGTCCACTTGCCATGTCACCTGCCACAAGTTGCGGATTGTCATTTGCCACATCACCTGCCACAAGTTGCAGATTGTCCACTTGCCACATCACCTGCCACATGTTGCGGATTGTCATTTGCCAAGTCACCTGCCACAAGTTGTGGATTGTCCACTTGTAGGTCACCTGCCACAAGTTGTGGATTGTCATTTGCCACGTCACCTGCCACAAGTTGCGGATTGTCCACTTGCCACGTCACCTGCCACACATTGCGGATTGTCGTTTGCCACGTCACCTGCCACAAGTTGTGTATTGTCCACTTGCCCCGTCACCTGCCACAAGTTGCGGATTGACATTTGCCACGTCACCTGCCACAAGTTGTGTATTGTCATTTGCCACGTCACCTGCCACAAGTTGCGGATTGTCCACTTGCCACGTCACCTGCCACACGTTGCGGATTGTCATTTGCCACGTCACCTGCCACAAGTTATGGATTGTCCACTTGCCAGGTCACCTGTCACAAGTTGTGGATTGTCATTTGCCACGTCACCTGCCACAAGTTGTGGATTGTCCACTTGCCATGTCACCTGCCACAAGTTGTGGATTTTCCACTTGCCACGTCACCTGCCACAAGTTGTGCATTGTCATTTGCCACGTTACCTGCCACAAGTTGTGGATTGTCTACTTGCCACGTAACCTGCCACAAGTTGCGGATTGTCATATGCCACGTCACCTGCCACAAGTTGTGGATTGTCCACTTGTCACGTCACCTGCCACAAGTTGTGGATTGTCATTTGCCACGTCACCTGCCACAAGTTGTGGATTGTCCACTTGCTACATAACCTGCCACAAGTTGCGGATTGTCATTTGCCACGTCACCTGCCACAAGTTGTGGATTGTCCACTTGCCACGTCACCTGCCACAAGTTGCGGATTGTCATTTGCCACATCACCTGCCACAAGTTGTGGATTGTCCACTTGCCACATCACCTGCCACAAGTTGTGGATTGTCCACTTGCCACATCACCTGCCACAAGTTGCGGATTGTCATTTGTCACGTCACCTACCACAAGTTGTGAATTGTCCACTTGCCATGTCACCTGCCACAAGTTGTGGATTGTCCACTTGCCATGTCACCTGCCACACATTGCAGATTGTCACTTGCCACATCACCTGCCACAAGTTGCTTGTTCAAATCTAACAACATATGGGTCAAATTCCAATTATACTTTGGATAAAAGCAATGCTATTGGTGTATTGGATTGGATCAAGGGCTCATTAGGGGTATATAAATGGTCTATGAATCATTGCAAGCAATTTCATTTTTGAGATTTTTAATGCCAAAAAAATAGGACACCTTTAAAAAAAGCTTATAAGCGAAAACGCGGCTCAATGCCAGTAACGCATTTAGCCGCGTTTGGCGTCTGAAACGTGGAAATCTTTGGCATGTGAACTAATTTTTTTGCCTTCAAAGGAAGGCTGTTAAACGCAACTGCCTAAAAACGACTGTAAACGAAACAGTGTACATGGTCACATAGGATAACATTGGATGAGTTCAGGGGCAGTTAAAAAAAAGTCCAACTGCCTCTGAACATCCGTTTACCAGCCTTAGTGTACATGGGGCCTCACTGTACTAATGACACTGGCTGTGAAGGGGTAGCATCCAGGGGCAATCAAAGAATTAAAGCGGAAGAAAACTCATCAAGTTTCAAAAAACAGTTACATTCCTGGCACATAACTGTCACATTGGTTGTGCTCTCAACCAAACTGTCAAACTATCCAATAGCTGGTGTCATAACTGATCGGATGGGCAGTTGAAGATTAAACAGAGGCCAAAATGGCAGCTTCATTGGCTAAAAACAATAGGAAGATTTACTTCCGCTTTACCTGTGTGTCTAACAATGTGTAATGTGTGTAACATGTGCTGATTTTACTTTACTATCTGTCTGTTTTTTCTCCCTGCTTTGCAGGGAGAAGAAACAGACAGAGCGCTGTTCACAATGAATAGAGTTCAGTGTTTATGTAAACACAGAACTCTGTGTGTGATTGGCCAAAGCCAATCAGCTGATTTCCGCCAAAATCATTGGCTGAAATCAGCTGCCAAACTCGTGCTGTATCCAATCGGGGTCCAGCAGGGGGCATGGAGAAGAAAGGCCGCAGAATACAGGTACATCGCCCGACCTAGAGCTGCCACCGGCTTGCAGTACAACTACTGTGGGTGGGTGGCAAGCGATCAAGGCCTCTTTCACACAGAGCGGAATTCAAATTACTCAGCAGGGGGTCTGTACACTGATCCCCTTCTGAGCAGAGTAAACTGATGACAGATCTGTGTCTGCTCAGTTTCTGCATGTGGTACACAGACACAGCCAGCTCTGCTCTATGGGCGGCCGGGTGTAAACAGACAGGCTGTTCACTTACACCTGGCTGCCCTATTATGCGATACGCCTAGATGGAGGTGGACGGATCCCCTTCCAATTTTTATTAGCGGACCAGATTGGATTGGAGGTAGGTAGTGTAATCGATCAATCAGCGAAAAGCAATCAATAAAATTAGGCAAAAAAATGTGTTTGTTTGCTGTGCTATTCTGTCCCAAAGGCAAAAAAAGTGATGACAAATGTTCATATAAGCTTCTGATGCAGCACCTGGATATCTGCAATTATAGATAAAAAGTACTTTTATATCCCAGCGGAGAAAAACAAAGCCAGATGGCCTCTTACCAGACAAGATAGACCCCAAATTATAGGGGTCAAGCACGTTTGATATGAACAGGGATCACCTGTGATCTTCCATCCGGTCTACTCCAAACGTTAACCACTCTTCTCCGCCAGAGACAAAAGGGATGATTAAAAATTCCAAACCTACCAATCGATCTGCCTTGTAACTCTCCAGTATATGTGAAGGATTCAGAAAGGACGAAACTTCATAGTGCAGTAGAAATGGTTGTTTTATTTCAAGTATTGCACATAAACATCAAATACATCAATACAAACACAGCCGCAATCTTTCAAACTGCCAGCGAGTGCGTGGTGACGTCACAGAATGTCTCTGCAACCTGGTTGGAGAGTGCATATCAAACGTGCTTGACCCCTATAATTTGGGGTCCATCTTGTCCGGTAAGAGGCCATCTGGCTTTGTTTTTCTCCGCTGTGATATAAAAGTACCTTTTGGCTATAATTGCAGATATCCAGGTGCTGCATCAGAAGCTTATATGAACATTTGTCATCACTTTTTTTGTCTTTGGGACTTTCAAATAACAGCAAACACATTTTTTGCTTAATTTTATTAATTGCTTTTTTACTGATTGATTGATTAACATCTCTTTGTTTTTATCAAGTCCATAGTATTTGCACCCTATGTGGTTTAGGATTGCACGATTCCCTTCTATATATATATGTAGTGCCCTCTACTTTAGGGTAGGTGTTCTAGTGTGGTTTGGTAGTACAGGATTTAGTTGCAGGTAAATTTGGCCAGGTCTACGGTCTTTTGCTAGGCCTGGTTGTTTTGATTTAGGTGTGGGAGTGTCAGAATAGAAGGGGGTGTGGTCACCTACACTTAGAGATACCTCCTCTGCCTGACAGTGAATTTGTCTGAGAAGGAGAGGATGGGCTGAGATCTGAGTGGCAGGAAGCTCATGTGAGAGTCCTGACCAATCATTAATTTGTTTGGTCGAGAGGAGGTCTCTTATATAAGGTGGGGTCACATGCTCAAGAGAGATGAGGGCCCGGGGCCCAGGAGAGAGAGAAAAGGGCCTGGGGCCTGGGAGAGAGGGTTTCAAGAGGTGGAAAGCCTGGGGCCCTGAAGTAGGAGAGCCGTGAGTAATGCTCTCAAGAAGACTCCGGAGTGGACGCCTGGAGTGCAGTGGAGCCAGCATGTAACGCTGGGGATGGTGCCGGGCATTCCCACGCGGGGATGTGCTGGATGAGCGTGGAGGAAGTAGGAGAGAAACGGAGGAAGTAGACCGGAGTATAGACTTTCTGTGACCAGGAAAACAGACTGTCGATGGAGGAAAACAGGTCAGTGTGATTCAGAGAAACAAGTGCAGGAACCATAAGAACAGTAACTTAAAGGGACTGAGGAGCGTTAGCATGCGGGTCATGGAAATAGGCGGTGATGGCCTGTGACTTGGCAGTAATACTCCAAAGGGATTTTATCAGTCAAACAGAGGGAATTATTCAAAGTAATGACTTTCTGTTCCTCTTGGGAGTTCTGTATAAGGGAAGTCTATTAACAAAAGCTACAGCTATGAATGACACCCTCATAAAATGGGAACTGGCGGAGCATCTCATATCTACCTATGAATAACCCCAGTCTGTCCCCACGAATAAAGAGTAATAAAACTTGAACATTGACTGTTTTGCGTTGTTTGAAAAACAGCAGCCCCTACGGGGGTACCACTAAATATATATATATGTGTGTGTGTGTGTGTGTTTGAATTGCGTATTTAATTCTTGGGAGTAGCGGCATTTACACACACATGTGTTAATTTGTTTTCACAAATTTTTTATTTTTTCTCACATTTTTTCTTTCACAACTGTTTATGTCATTATTATAATAACATTCACATTATCACTTTGGTAGGCGCATAATATTTAAACTATATAGGCAGTGTAAACGGACACAAATTTGTTTACACCCGCCAGTCCATAGCAATACATGGACCATTTGATTAGATCCTGATCGGATCGCCAGTGTGAAAGGGGCTTAACGCTGCCTGGGGAGTAAATTAAACAAATAAAGATAAAGTTCTTAGATTGAATTAGAAGACTGGATTTAGATTATTAGAGAATGCCTATTCTTGACCAATTTTCTGTAAACGATCAAGTCTCTAAACATACCTGATATCTACAAGTAACCAACATTTTACCATAACCCTTAAATCCTAAACTTAGGGTTTAAACTTAATTTTTTTATGTGGTAAATAGTACAAAAACCGTAGTATGGCGCCACTAATAACTGTGAAACAATCAGGAGCAATCTCAGAGCTGGGGTGAAATGCGCCAAATCCTTTGCACCCAAACTGTCAGCTAAAACTTTTCCTAAAAATGAACCACTAACTGAGGTCTGTTGACTGAGGGACAGCAGAAAAATACAAATGGCAGTGTGCCTTGCTAAAGTTTCTGAACTCAGCATAAAAGTAGGACAGCATATGCTTCTTTCTACACAATGAGCCAGATCTTGAACAATGTGCAAATTGGCAACAATATATTAAGTTGTCAACATTTTTACTAGTAGAATACCTTCTTTCTTTCACTGCATAATATATTTAAGACAAATGCTTGGCGCCTGTACAAATGCCTGGCATCCATTAAAGTATAGAGTTTTCAAACCTTCTATGCAGCTTACATATATTCCAAACCTATCAGAGTTTCTCGGTCATCATAACCTGGGATCAGAAATAAAATGCAATGGATTTAACTTGTTGGCTGTATTGATTTTGCACCTGATGGTAGTGTAGCACATCCCACGTAGGAGCTGCAGATGAAAGGGATCCCCCATTCCTGCAGAGCCAGGCACACCGAATCTTCCCAGTCACACAGAGTCAGAGAACAGTCCATAGCTTTGTTTTTGTTATTTATTATGGGGTTAATAACTTGGAATGGGATGGGAGGTTTTGGGATGGTTTTGGGATGTCCACTTAACTTCAGCAAGATCTTCAGGGACAACTTCCTATATACAGTCTATATACAGTCTCAGCTTTCCTCCTGCACACTCTTTGTTCCTCTCATCCTCTGTACAGCTCCTGCTGGTTCACTCTTGGT